>SMOB01000265.1:0-619248 GCA_007388105.1 Coniochaeta prunicola | reverse complement strand
ACCGGACGACTACTTGAAGGGGTTATTGGCCTCGATGCCAGATCGGTGCAAAGCAGTGATTGCAGCCAAAGGTACGCATACAAGATATTAGCAAGTCGTTTGGTGTATTTAGTGTAGAGATGTGTGGATACCATGCACTGGATAGCGTGGGTACTCCGCATGGAGATTTTTATTACCCATTATACCACAGTATGTGATGGGAAGAGCAAATCGTGAGTGAGCCTTTACCATAGTAAGGCTTCTGCTCCGGTCACCGCTAGGGAAGTGGAACCCCCGTCGGTTCGGGCCTTAGCTCCCTTCATCATTTCCCCGACCGGCCAACGGCGATCGAGAACAACCCCGACCCTGATCTCGGGCCTTCCAACTGCAGCCTCAGGGGCCCTGAAACATTGTTGACGACTACTGACAGAACAGGGCCGCATCGTGGCCGCGGCAGTTCCCCCGAGCGACGTGGCCACCCGTGTAAGGCCAGCTGGAGATGACTGCCCGGACCAATGATCTACGCAAATGCCATCAATCGAGGTGCTGTCCTGGATGAGCTTATAATCGCGGCTCAACCATACGCCGATCAGCGGACCAATGCAAATAGCGACCTCGGGGCATACCACTGGCGTGCAACAATTTCTCAGGATGCTTGGACATTGAGCATTGCGGGTGAATGCATGTCTTATGGTTAAACCTATTGTGTCTCTTGTCTTCCTCCCACGACCTCTCGTCAAGCATAGCATCCTGACATCTTCCTGTTGATATCTAGAAACGGCCAACCTTATTAGGCAAAGAGCCCGAGCGCAGTGACACAGAGTGCGCGCCACCAACTTGCAGTTTCCAAGAGCGCTATAGGGCGCCGAAAGTCGAAACCAAGAATTAACAGGTTTTCCGGGTGAAAGAGCGTTTGTGTGTTGTAGCAAAGCGTAACTGTCCAGCAACCATCATCAACCCTCAGACCTGGCTTCTTCTCGGACATGTCCCGGTGTGGCACGGGAGGAGCTGCCAGGCACTTGTTGGTGGTTGCTAATCCCTGGGATGCCGGACGTGAGAAATTCATCTATCTGCGACAGTTCGCAGGACTTCCGGTTTTGCTGACAGCCAGGTTCTAATATCACACGAACCTTGAACAACAGGCTTAGTTGAGCAGGCTCACAACGGCCGCCCCGTCATGGTGCCCTACCTCGACCAAACTAAAAAGGTAGGGAAAGTATAAGTCAGATGAAGAATGGCAATACAGGCTTTCAGGATGCCTTCCCCTGGACCTTTGGCTATTATGCCCAAGTTGACATGTCTAGACTGACGCTGTCTGTGGTCAAATCGACCTCCAGGTAGGTAGTTCAGGGAATAGGGCTAAGTAACTGGCTTGACCACTCTGACAAATTCTGGTGACCGAGTTACCAACTTCCAGAGAAGAGCATTTTTCATCTGACATGCGTAACATCCCGATCTCTTTCTGGAGAGCTCGGTCAGATTGGGGCGGCATAGTGGTCACGCCAAGTGGTTGCCTGCCATTTTAACTTCCGGCATAAGTTGACCTGTCGTCATTCGGAGTACGAAATGAAACATCCTCCGGAGAGGCACGAGCAAGGTCGACTGCCGTTTTGAGCAAGTTTTCGTTTTTGATTCGGGTTCATTAAGTTCGTCCTCTTTGGCATTGGTATGGTGGTTTACCTGGCCTCAAAAGCCTAAAGGTGTGGCATTGGAAGGGGTTAAGCCAACTCAACGCCCGGGCTAACCACGAAAAGCTTAGCACCGTGCCTCGCTACCAAGTTTCACAACAGTGTAACAACGCCCTCTTGTGTGGAAGTTGAGGAAATTCTCCGGAGGGTGTGGGGGTCTCACCACCTCACACCTCCGCTGAGGGTTGTGGCTTGCTCATTTTCCGGCTTGCCGAACGGAGCAGCGCCGCTCCGGCCATCATTACCGAAGAGGTAAACTCGCCTCTCGCTCGTCAACTCTCTCCATATACTAGGAGTGGGCACGTCGGTATCAGCAGACGACGCAAACGACTCGTGTGCTAATGTCCGGTATCGTCGTGTTGCCGGCCAATCGTCTCCGAAGGACCCGAATCCGTCCGCTTGGTCCTCGCCGCTTTGTGATATCTTCGCAATATTCCGCGGGTCTAATTTCCTTTCAGAAAACATGTGGCCAGACAGATGTGATCCACCGCATCGCGCGGCAAGCGATGTATCATCGCAACCCTCTTGCTCAGTGTTTCCTTCTTAGCTCCGGCTCATTCGGAGAGCGGAGGCTTATAGACAGCCCTTATAGATGGGCCCGTCCGCACGCAAGTGCTTGCAGATGCCAGATCACATCCGCGGTGGATCGTCTAATCTAGAACACGACATATCAGTGAAGTTGCGGCGGGTACCTTGCCTTCAATGGAACGCTGGCTGGGAATGAATTCGACATCTGACCCCCACCAATCTTTTGGTTGAAGTGGTGCTCTCATTTCGAGGTGCGATATGTCTCTTTCGTACATCGGAAAGGTACGGACAGGCAAGGAGTACTGCGGGACCACCGGAGACTACGTTAGATTTAACCGTTGAGAACTGGCGTCTGGGTTTGACAGAGCAGGGGCTTAGTCGGTAAGGCTCGGTTGATGTGCCGAGAGTACCTCTTCGACGACTTCATTTCGATATCACATCACATGGTATCAGCGGCATGTCCTTGGCGTGACACGACGTCTTTCGTTGTTTCTGGAAATTGCTACCCGGTCTATCTGGGACGAAAAGCTCAAGATGACAGGATCACACGCTGGATCCTGGCTCAGATCCATCTATCAGCTGGAGCGAAGTCAGGCCAAGGCAAGTGTCTGCTTCGCAGAAACCGGGTTGGGCGGCGGACGTGGTGGGTTTCTGCACGCCGTCCGGGTCTTTTCATACCGAGCCAAGCGCCCTTTTGTGAAGAAGAGCGGGCATCGCGCAAGAATGTTTGCTACCTCCGAAGCCAGCTGTACCATGATCTCGTGTCGTGCTCTATTCTTTCTTGATCAGTCGCCACTGTCCGTGCCTTTCTGAGTTCCGCAAAGAAATCATGACTGCCCAGAGTTGACGATGGGATGCTAGCTGTCGTAGCCGTAGCAGGACCATTTCCTGGTAAACCATGGTCTCCTCATCAGAATTGTCCGCTGGGCCTCCAGCATTGTCGTCAGGTTCAGTTACGGTCGCGCAGACGGGTCAGTCACGAAAGACGAAAGTTAATAAGGACAACCAGTAGTATGCCAACGAGTTCGCTATTCTGGTCCGCTCCATAAGGGAAGCAACCACTACTCTATCACCCTCACTACCAGAGGGCGTAGTTCGATCCCTGTCGTAGGAAAGCCTGCTTGCCGGCTTTCACGAGCACCTCCCGATGATAGGTCTGACTATCAACATACACGCCATCTCTTGCTGTAGGCCTCCCCGCGCTTGATCCACTCTGCCTTCTGACGAGAGGGTTAGGTTAACTTCTGGTGTAGACCGGCCCTTAAGCTCGCATTCCGAATTGATTCCCATAATCCACGGTAGACCAACTCATTTCAGACGCAGTTTACCCCCAGGTATGTTAATAGAGCAGTGCGCATATCGATACACCAATGTTCCTGCCATCGTACCCGTGTACAGACACATGCCATGCCAGATATAAGCAAATGCAGCGCAGACGGAGAAAACAAAGCTCAAAAAATGCCGCCAATGGTTGTTACACTGTTGTACAGCCCTTCTAGCGACGCGATACGAAAATCTTCTCATTCAGCCAACTGCTGCATGCTCCGTAAGGACGATAAACCCTCGGGTGGTTCGGCGACGACTTGATATGCGAATTCGACGCACTCCTCCTGCGGCGGTCGCAGACTGGGCAAGGCCCGCAGGTTGACGTTCTCCTTCATTGGCCTGTCGGTTGAGCTCGTGGTCTTCTTTCCCGCCGTAGCCACGTTCTTCGTGGCCTTAAATGCTCCTGTGAGGTTGTTGACCTTGGGTTTCGGCTGGCCTCGAGAGGACTTGAGCGGCTTGCGCGGCTTGCGCGGCTTGGTGGTCTTCTTATCAGCCGCTGTGGGAGGCGTGGACTCCTTCATGGTTTGTCCGCTGCCAAAGGCTAACTTGGTCTGCTTGGTCTTGGCCGAAGGCTTGGCCGGCATTGGACTCCTGTGCCTGGGACTAGCGCTGGGTGTCAGGATACCGCCGTCCTGGACCTGCTCAACCACCTTTGGCCTCGCCATCGATGGTGTCTTAAGCTCGGAGCTCGTTTCCTCCGCCTCAGGCGTAACCGTCCTCCTTTTCCGTTCGATCTCAACCTTGAGAGTGCCCCTCCTCACACGCTCCACGTACTCCTCGTCCGTCAGACTATATGCCACATGATCTCCTATATCCTGCTCATCCCAGTGTGGCAAATTGGTGAGCTGCGCGACGTCGTCGCTCTTGCCCTTGACAACTAGATCCCAACAGTCCTTCAAATCAGGGCCTTGGGGCTCTGGTTCGATATTGATCCAAGCCGTGAATCCATCTCTTCGGCTCCGCGTGACCTGGCACATCTCCTTGACGATTCTCCGTACACCAGGGATCTTGAGAGTTGTGCCTACCACAATCACCGCGTCTGGAACCCTCCGTAGATCGGCCTGAGAGACATTACCGATGGCGTCCTGGTCCGGGTTGTGTTCGTTGTACAGCACGATCCTCGGCCGCAGTCTACCCACTCCATGACTTCGCTTCCCAGCAAACACGATGCGTACTTCTTCCTGCTCCAGACATGCCTTGCAGGGCGGGGGTTCCGGCCCGTCGAATAGGGAGGGATCGAACTTTTCAAGAGTACCGCACTTTGAACAGACCATCTTGTCAAGCCCTCCATGAAGCTGAATAGACTTCGGCCATGGTCCTTTGTTGTTCAGTGGTACCGCAGTCGCCAGAGGAGGCATGTTAGTATCGATGCAGTCGATATTTTGGGTATAGAGTCGCAGCAAGCGTCCTTCTTCAGCAATCGAGGCCAGAAGATGGTGGAACGGACTAGGCTTTGCTTCAGAGATCTGTGCGGACATGCGCCGGACCATATCATGGAACGACGAGGTAGAAGAGTCGTGCTTGTATACCGAGGCATCGAACAAGTGCTTCCCTGAACCCTTCATCTTGTGTTCGCCGGGTAAGGTCTTGAAAAGACCTGTGCTGGATCGAAAGTCGGGTACTGGGGCAGAGTTAGCGGACTGGACGGGTTTGATAGATATACAGAGAATACATACTGCCTGCTGAAACAGAGATACCCGCACCGGCAATGACGACGATCTTCTTCTTCTTGCGTAGGGCGTGCAATAGCCGGTCTAATTCCGCTTCGCTATCCTCCGTAAGGTTCTGCAGGTCGACATACTCGGTAGTTCTCTCCTTCTTAGCGGTGATCTTGCGGCGCTTGGCTGGCGGGGGACCGTCCATGCTGACACATATTTCCTCGGTCGTCTCAGACTTCATAGGCGAGGCACTGCCAGACGGAGCCGCGCTAGAGCTCGGCGAAGGATATCTTCTATAGGCATCCATGGCTCGGTATTGGGATTGAACCGGTGGCGGCGACGGAGAATTGGACAGAACTGACAGAGGCGACGAGGAGAGTGGTGTTGAGAGATCTGACAGCGGCGAGGACGGAATAGATGGCGTTCGCGGTGTCGATCGGGTTGCGCCTTCCATACTGCGGTGACAGATTTATGCTACAAGAACAAAAAAAGCAAACCAAAAGAGGGACAAGATTCGCGGCCAAAGTGGTGGAAGGGTCGAGGAGGCGAGGGTGCAAGGAGGTTAAGGTTTGCGGCTATGTGTTATATCATGGCTGAGGAGTTAAGCGAAACTCTATAATAAATGTGAAGGACAGGAAACGAAAGGCGTGTCGTTTGCAAATGCTCTGAAGTGATTGCGCGGAAGCATAGGACGTGGTGATAGCGGGACTGAGAGTTTGTTTATTCTTCGAGGTCGTGGTCAAGGACAAAAGTTGGCCGCCTTCTCCCGTCACTCTGCCTGACAAGGGGCGCCGATCGCAGATCTGTCTGGGGCCGCCGCAGTCCAGGTAAAGTTAGTGCGGGTTCCGCTCATCTCTTACAGGAACCTTTTTTCATCAGTTTCTTGGGCTTTGTCCGCGTCTTAGCCACGCTAAGGAACACCTTGAAATGAAGTCCTTTGACCCATTGTCTCAGAGGATATGCCGCGCAAATACATTGCATACCGTAGTAACCATTATTTCAAGGGTCACTGATGGTAAATGCTGTCCAAGTCGTACTACCTATGTAGTCGCGGAATGCCGGTTCGTTGCCTGTGCAACATCATCATCGCTTTACCCCTGCTTTGTCTCTTTTAGGCTAGCGCATATGTTTAGGTAAGCTGCTGCATGGACGTGGGCCCAGCTTACCCAAAGTGGATTCCAGGGTAGTCCCCGTAGCCTTGTCCCTTCGTCAGTCTACTGCGTATGTTCAAGCTTAGATATCAGAGCACTCGTATGTCAAGCATCCTGCGGTACTTAAAAGGCGTAGACACTGGGCATAGTAGTTGTCCCAACTCCACTTGTGTATCGTTTGCGCCCCAGACAGGCTCTCTCATCTTCTGTCTTTTCCCTCCCTCTTCGCTATTACCATGTTCGGTTGTTATGGATTGCACTGGCATACTGACATAGCACTCTTTTGCTCCGGCGGCAGGAACTGGTCGCGATAGGTAGTTTGACCTAGAGAACAACCCTCCGAAGTGCGAGGTTGAATATGGCAACCAACGGGCATGGCCCTGAGCACGACCATGGGTTGTCCATGGATCTTGGCTCCGCCATGGACGTCGATGGGTTGGACGTGAGCGTTGGAAATGCCCTCGATGCCATGGAGAACCAGATGCCTCTCGATGTCGATCTTTTCGGCGATCCACTTCACATCCAGGAGATGCCATCAGCCACAGCAAGCAAGCAATTGCAGCAACGCCTTGATGAGCTGCGATGTCGCGGATGCTGCCAGTACGTTCCCTTGATCCTTTTGGATATAGCAGCTCACTGATTGTTTGCGTTTGAAAAGAGGAATCGCATGGTCGAAACAAGGAACCATTGCCTCTATATCGAAGGATGGTCAGAAAATTGACCTGCGTTTTCTACGCTGCCATCCGGACGACGGCACATGGCAGTTGAGCCAGCCAACCCCCTGGAACATTGGTACTATCCTACCAGGTTGCCCTATTGTTCATCTTGCCTGGGCTGGTCAATCCAGTCCTGAATTAGCCATCATCGACTCCGTCGGTCGCGTTTCTATTTGGTCCTTCTCTATCACACTCAATCGTCCTTATCTCGTTCGCAAATGGGACCAAGATCCGGCCGACGATCTTCAAGCTGTCGTTGGCTGCTACTGGCTACCACTTGCATCCCCAAGCAGACAGGTACTTCAGATCTCAAACTTACCTGCAGAAGATGGAGTTGGTGCTAACTGATCGACAGCAGTACCATGTCATGTACGGCCCTGCGCTCCGTGAAGGCAGCGGATACAAGTACGTAAACTCGATAGTACCGGGGTTTCCACCTTGGCACCCGAATCCCGGCAAGAGCGCTTTGTTATGTGTCACCACTGGTGGTGTCTTGAAGCTCTTCTTTTCTCAGAATAACAATAAGCATGAAGAGTCTACAGTGGAGTTGGAAAATGTCAACTCTTCTGAGGATCGCATCACCCATGCTTCGTTGAGCTCAGACAGGAGTAGGTCATTTGTCCGACCCGCCCTTGCGCGTTTCTCCTACTAAAGATTTGCAGGTTCACTTCTTGTCGCGCTCGCCACCGCTTCGAAGCAGCTTAAGGTCGTTCGGGTCCAGATTCAGTGGAGCCAACAGCAGGCTGCTGATAAGCAGGTTCCTCCTCACAGTCAAGCCTTAAATCCCGTGATGAAGGTGAAGCATGTGGCCATGACAAGCTGGTTTGAGTATGGTCCTACAGAGTCTCGCTTCGATACCTCGATGGCTCAGCTCTCTCATATCGAAGTCCTTCCTCAAGCTCTCGATGGACCGCCTACTACCAATGCGACCTGGTCGCCGGCTGTCATTCTTACCGTGCGGTCCTACGTAGCGGTCGACAACTCTCCATATAACCATGAACAGCAGAGCATTGTCGACCGATGGGAGTTGCAGGATCGGCAGGAGAAGTTGCACCCGACGTTCGAGCAGTGGAGGAACGGATCAGGAAACTCTCTACCAACAGCTACTCGCTTACGCAAACTCGAACCCATCATAGTTCCGAAAGTCATCACATCGGTTCATGTCATGCAACTGGGAAAAGTTGTTTGTTTCGGCTTCAGTGATGGCACGGTACAATACCGCGACAGGTATACCATGAGTGAGATATACAACGAACCGAGTAGCGAAAGGATAATGCATCCCCTTCAGGTTGGATTTCAATTTGCAGAAGAGAAGCCATGTAGGTTGTCGTCACTCGACCAGATGCCTAGACAAGAACGACTGACCATTATGCACAGGTTTGCAGATGGCTTTCTCTCCTACGCACTGCTCCTGGGTACAGGTCTGTGAGGACGAAAGCGTGTTGTGGAAAAGCATGAAGTTCCCATCTGACGATGTGAGCGCTCTAGTCCAAGACAGTTAGTTTCCTCCCTTGTCGGGTCATGTAGCGCTGGCTAACCCGTTCAGGAGCACAATATTTGGCAATAGTAGCTGCCTTGAGCATTGCAATGTCATCTGCAGCTTACCAGACGGCGAATTACGATGATATCCTTGCTCTCGCTCGACCTTTTGCTGAGAAGCACGAGAGTATGTCTCCGCGTCCATCTGAATAGGGGAATAGTCTAACACATTTAGCAGGATTCTCATATGAGTGGATCACGGAGCTTGTCAAGATACTCAAGGTAACAGTCGACTATTCGGAAGAGGCCCATCACGACTCTCTTGTCCGAAACAACAATTTGCAACTCTGTCTCAGCATACTTAATCATCTCGGCTTTCGAGGGCAATTCCGGCCAAGAACATTTGGGGGCAAGTTTGCCGTGCTTGCCTTAAACATCAGAAACATCGTTATCCTAATTACCATCGCGAGCAACACACCTGTGACATTGAAGCAGACTCTGAGCCCGCTCGACGAGCACGGTAAGTAATGAGCAGCTGGAAAATGAGCTTCCGCGTCACGTTAGCTAATATTGTGGAATCAGAGGTGGTAGATGCCCTCGCCGGCTGTGCGAAGTGGTCCCTGGATCTGCTCTCCTGGCTGATGGATTGTATCTTCAACCTGCTAGACGAGCCAGGTTTTACAGCGATTCTGAGCAACCAGCGACAGTTCGCCGATTTGACGCGCTACCTTCAGGGCCAAAACAATGTCGCCCTCCACCTGCTGCTCTGTTCCTCGACCCGCGGCTTTCTCCAAGCCGCCTGCAGACGCCTCATCCACCTTGACTCGCTGAGCTCCCGCGCCATGAACTTCTACGAGACCAAGGCCGCCGTGCACAACGCCAGCGACCCATCCGGCGCAGCAAACCGGACACCGCAACCCCTGTACAACGCCTACCAAAAAATGCAGCGCTTCACATCCGGAAGTCTCGTCAAAGTCGCCGACCTCGACAAGCTGCTTACCGCGCTGAGCCAGGATATCAGACAGGCATACCATAACAGTCTCCCAGGGGTGTCTGTCCAGGCCCGCCAGGCCAACTCCCAGCAGCAGAACCCTGCCAACGACCCTGCGGTCAAGCGCGCCCAGATGCATTGCGAGCTTAGTATGCTCCTTGCCATGGCGCCTCCGCCCAGCTTCCAGGCCGTCCTGCTCAACTTCTTCAATAAGTACGTGCGCGCCTACCGCGCCCAGACAGACCCGGCGAAGCTCTTCTTCGCCGACTACTCCCTGCTCGAGGTCGAGGACGACGAGGTCTCGCTTGCCCGCCGCAAGGCCAGCGGCCGCTACCTCGACGCCTTCACCCGGTGGGAGCTCCACGCCGCCGACACGCTCGGCCACCACCAGCCCGACGCCGGCAACGGCCCCGCCGTCACCGACGCCAACGCCAACACGGCCGAGAACTCCGACCCGCAGTGGCGCCGCTGCGTCCGCTGCGCGGCCGTCATGGAGAATGTCTACGGCCACCGGCCGGGCTTTACCTTTGTCCTGGGCCAGCAGCGCAAGTGCGCCTGTGGCGGATCCTGGGGCTTGCTGCCCAGGGGTACCATGGTCAACTAGGAACCGGCTTTCATCGATGCCTGGTTCAGGTATGATCGTGAGTTAGCGTTACCTGTCATCCACTACTTCGACCGGCGGCTCGAACATGGGACACGGGGTACGGCAATAAGGGGTGCTTTGTGGATTGCAGATATAGGTCCTGCTTAGGCGTGGTTTGGAGAAATTGTTTTCGGTATCCTGTAGACTAGACAGTATACCCAGATCGCGACGGCAGTTGGATTTACATTCGATTCTGGATAGTATCTACACCGCCCTTGAGTCTCTAAAGTCTAAATCTGTACCTCACGGGAGCATCATTGTCCGTACAACAGGAATCAAGAGCGAAAAGCGGAATAAGATCACAACTCGCTTCTCAGCCAAGGTCCTGAACTAGGTCTTAACTCTATCTGCCAAGGCCTATTGGCTTCGTTCGTGGGAAGGCTTCCTTAGGCCAGATACCCTTTTTCATGACCGGAACCAATTCCCATTTCCCTATGTCATTCCCGTCCAGCTAACTGCACGAGCGAGACATATTTTCTTAACCGACCATTCGCAGCCCAGGCTTTTGCTATACCATACCACCATCTCTCTAGACACGTCGCAGTTGACCGCCTCCATCGACAAAGGCTGTTCTGGACAAAACAAACTCCGAAAGGCAAAGTGCACTGATGCTCTCTTCCACTTCGCTGAAGAATAAGTTTCCATTGCAAAAAAAGAATCCCTCCTGTACCATGCAACTGCCGGGTATGTCGTTTATGGGATAGTTCACCAGGATGAAAGCCAGAAAAATCAACTCGCCTATACCGTAATGCCGTGACGCCAGAGCAATGCAAAGTCAAACATAATGGCCATCGAGAGCAGGAAACCTGATGGAAGCTCTTTCGGTTGTGAGATGGAGGGGATGCGAAAATGTACTTAGTAGGGGCTGTTCCGTGCAGGAGGGCTCCGACCCTGGCCCGGCCACGAGGTACGGACGGGAACGCGATCGCGGTGACGGTGGAAATCCAACCGGTCACCGTTGCCGTAATAATTGGGACGTCGGGAGTCCTGCCGCTCTTCTCGCCGTTCCTCGCGACGCTCTTCACGCCGATAGTCGCGTCGATCATCGCGGTACGGATCCCGCGCCCGGCGCTCGGTTTCACGGTCGCTAGCGATCTCACCGTCCTCCAGGTCCGGATCCCGCTTGACCCGCTTGATTTCCTTCGCCTTCTTTTCCGACTCCTTGTCGGTGTTCTTCTCATCCTGCTCAATGAGACTCTTGAACATGCGTTGCAGGCGTTTTCCGGACACCTGATATTCACCAATTGGCCAGATCGAAGACAGGAACTCCCTGGGAAAAAAGTCAGCGAATCCGAGCGGATTGTCACGTGAGTATTACCAGGACTTACCAGAACTGCGGCTCAAGGTTCTCGAGCTGCTCCAGCTCATCGTCCTTGCGGTTCCTGCGAAGATTTTTGATGTGGTTGCCAAAGTTCCTGATTTCAACACCCAGCACCTTAGCCCGTTCTTTGGCGGCCGGGTATTTCTCCTTGGAATATGCAATTTGGTCCATATTGGATCTCAGGGGCCTGAGGAACGACCAGATCACATGATCCTTGTCCGCACTATCGATCTCGTTGTCTGCCAGTTTCGAAAGCTCGGCAAAGCGGCTAACCGCCTTCTCTCGTGATCTCTTAAGCTGTTCCAAAACCTCAGGATCGACCTTGGCCTTCTCCTTCTCTTGATCCTTCTTGACGTGCTTGGCATCAGCAGGGCGGCGGTCATCGCGGTGGGACCTGTCATCAACGCGGCGATGTTTGCTATTACGTTCATCATACTCGTCTGTATGCTTTCTCTTATGCTCCGGACGAGGTGTGGCCCTGTCAGCATTGCTGTGCGATCTATGGTGGTCATGGCGGTCCCGACCCTGACTCGACTTCTTCACCAGCTGGGGAGCAGGAGAGCCAGATACGGAACCTGCCAGGTCGCGCCGATGACCGTTAATGAGATGCTTCTTGCTCCGATGGTGATTTTCGACTGCCTTTTTGGCCGCCGCATCGCTAGTGTGTTTGGCGAGAAGGACAGACAGAAGGTACTCGGAACGGCGCACCAAATGGACAGCACCCGGCGACGCGATGGTCTTGTTGTCAGTCTTCTTGCGCTCTTCCTTCTTGTCAACACGATGTTCCTCGAGGAAGAATTTGTCTTGCATGTCTAGCTCTGGATCATCACGGATCTGAGCCCACGCGCCGAAGCCGTACCGGTCGATGCCAACAAGGAGCATGCCGTCTTCCCGGGCACCCCATTCACAGGTGTAATGAGCCGCCTTCGTTGCATCAGGCAGCCTGAAGGTCCGGTTGTCGCCATGTTCACGAATGACTTGGCGCAACAACCTAAGCTGCGGCGGCCGTTCCATGACCGTTTCGGCGTTGACATTACGGACCTCCCCAAAGTTTACTAGGACCGCTTTCCTATCCTTCTTAGCCAGAGGCTTTCCGGCCTTTTCCTCTTCTTCGCGAACCTTCTCGTTATTAATCTCAACTGCTTCGCGGCTGATGCCGATGAGCTCATCAAGAACCGACCGCAGGAAGTCGCGGTCCCTGTCCGAGAGGCGAGATTCGTGAATGATTTCTTCCTCACGATCGTCTAGAGACCCATAGCGGAAGAACGCCCTGATCAGATTGCGGGTTTCCTTCTCGTTCAGTGGGCGGCGAGGGTCAGCCATCAGGGAACGTTGTTCTTCGACTTCTTCCTGCTCCTCCTTTTCTCGTTGCCTCTTCTTTGCAAGGCGATCGGCACGATCAGAATCAGTGTTACCCTTCTTTGAGCCTTTCAGAGCGGCACGGCGAGGAGCGTTCTCCTCCAGAGCTTTAGCCAGATACTCCTCGTGCTTCTTCTTTTCTTCTTCAGCCTTGATGGCGGCAAGCTGATCGGCAGGAATGATCTGGTCCCAATCAAGTGCAAGCTCGTCAACTTTGACGTCGGTGACCTGCATCCAGTTATCCCAATCAATGCCACCACTGCTGAGATTCATCTTATCGTCGACGTTGGTCTTGGTCACTTCGGCGTTCTCAAGGATGGCGTCAATGTCCAGTTGCTCCAACTTCTCCTGATTGCCGGACTGCTCAAACAGATTCTGCGAGCGCATCTTCAGGATCTGCTGGATGTCATCGGCAGTCTTGGCCTCATCCATCTTCAAACCGCGTTCCTTGAACTGCTCACGCAGGGCCTTGCCCTCGTCGGTCACACCTGCCTGAATGGTAAGGTATTCAAGGAATAGCTTATTGCGCGCACGCTTCACGACTTCTTCCTCAATCGTCTGCTTCGCGACCAGACGATACACATTCACCGGCCGTTTCTGTCCGATACGGTGGGCTCGAGCCATAGCCTGCAGATCGGCTTGAGGATTCCAGTCAGAATCGTAGATGATGACAGTATCGGCAGTCATGAGGTTGATACCGAGACCTCCTGCACGTGTGGACAATAGGAAGCAGAAGTCATCACTATCCTCGGCATTGAAGTGGTTGATTGCCATGCGCCGAGGTCCTGCCGGGATGGTACCGTCCAGACGCTGAAACTGATAACCACGAATCCGAAGATAGTCGCCGAGGATGTCCAACATCTTGACCATTTGACTGAAAATAAGGACTCGGTGGTTATCCTTCTTGAGTTTGGTAAGAAGCTGATCAAGCAGCATCATTTTGCCGCTACTGGTGATAAGACCTTTGATCTGGTCCTCCCGTCGGACGCTCCCGGCCAAAACACGTTCTTCGGCACCATGGAACATGTATGGGTGGTTGCTGACCTTCTTGAGCTCCATCATGATATTCAACAACGACTGTTTGTGGCCATTGCTTGCATCACTCAGAGCTGCATAGTTTCGAGTGAGGATATTCTTGTAGTACTCGAGTTGAATATCTGCTAGCTCAACTCGGATTATCTTCTCCGTCTTCGGTGGTAGGTCCGATTCGACGGTCTCCTTCGTACGTCGGAGAATGTAAGGAGCAATTGCCTTGTGCAGCTCACTCAACTTTGCTTGGGTTTCGATGCGCTTAGCCTCGTCTTTCTCTTCGTCGACAGGCTCTTTGTTATCTGATGAGGAGAGGAGTTCAAGCTCCTCGTCGACAATGACCTTGCCCGGGTTAAGGAAGTCGAGAAGTGCTGACAGCTCGGCTAGATTGTTCTGAATGGGAGTGCCAGTAATGAGCATCTTGCATGGCACACCGAAACTGACCAGCTTGGCATAGAGTTGGGAATCACGGTTCTTCAGCCGATGTGCCTCGTCGACTGCAAGGACCTGCCACTTGATCGTCCTGAGAAATTCCCAGTCCAAGAGAATGTAGTCATAGGATGTGACCAAGACATTGAACTTTGGCTTTTTTGGATTTCCGTTGACCAGCAGCTCATATTGGCGAATATTGGATCGGGCAGCCTCGGGACCGAGATACACGACATAGTTGAGATCAGGGGCCCAGTGGTTGAAGGTGTCACACCAGGCCGGGATGACACTGAGAGGTGCGACGACAAGGAATGGGCCCTCCTGATGGCGTTCGTTCCGGAGCCAGCTGAGGAATGAGACAGATTGGACCGTCTTTCCAAGACCCATTTCGTCGGCAAGGATGACATTGTTGCCACGAGTCCAGTTAAGAGCCAAGAAGTTGAGACCCTTCAGCTGGAATTCTCGGAGTTGCCCGTTTTTGATATAAGGTGGCTGTTCTTCCAATTTGGTCATTCTAGACCGCGTGTCGGGGTTAGCCTCCTTCCGGTCAGATTGCCATGAGCGAGAGGAACGGTCGAGGAACTCGTCAATCTTGTCCTGGGCATGCTGGCTCACGAGATCGGCAGCCTCCCAGGTACATTCGTCGTATTGCAAACCCTTCCATTTGATGAAGTACTCGTCACCATCCTCCCCATCGCGGACGGCAACAACGCGTTCCACCTTGGTGTAGTCTTCGAGTGCTTCTTCCTCTCGCTCGCGGTCCAGCAGCCACTGTTCGCGTTGTTCGGGACTTATCTCGTCCCCGCCGAATCTCATGTCGAGTTCATACTCGACAATCTTCTTGTAATAGTTCTCCAGCCGCCGGAACCCTCTAAACCCGGCAACTGACTCGGTCGTCTCCCAGGTATCGTGGAGATGCGACTTGCCCTGCCACTTGATGTAGTATTTGAAGTCGTGCCGAGTAGCATTAGGTGTGAGCTCCACGCCGTCCTTGACCTCGTGGCGGATGATTTTCTCAATGTAGGGAGAGTTATCTTCCTGGGTAACCCAGTAGTTGGGTGTTTGCTCAGAATCGTCTTCTTCGAACTCGAATTCGTTCTCGCTTTCCTGGTACATGCCTGCAGACACTTGTGCGGCTCGGCGGCTGGACCATCTCTTCTCCGCAAGAGCCATTGCAGGCTGCAACTCTTGCTGCCGGCGAGCCTTCTTTTGAAAGAGCTTGGCTTTGGCTCCACCATAGTTATCGGAGTCGGAATCGGCGGCGGGCGTATGACGAACCGGGGTATCATGTTTGGAGGCTGGGGACGTGTAAGCACGGTTAAGTGAATTTTAGAACAGGCGATGGATATTGCGCGGAGGACTTACAAGGCTGCGATCGCTCGAGGCGTCGACGCTTTGCGCCTCGACGGTTGGTAGCGACTACATCCGAGTCGGAATTATCCTCATCGCCCTCATCGTCCGAGTCAACCTATTGGCCCGTTAACTACAGTTCCGATCAAAGGCTGTCGGATGATACGTACAACTTTGCGCCGTTGGACAGGACGGGACTAGATACGAGGTGTGAGCTTGGTCATATGCCAGTCGGGGAAATGAGGAGGATAGAGAGCATACACTTCGGCGGAGACCATATAGTTCAGGATTCTCCCTCATATAGTCTTCCTCGGCGCTGGTGGGTGCTTTTCGCTTCGATGTTTGACGAGAGCCATTGGGAGGGGAGGGTTCGTCGTCTTCTTGGTTGCTTTGAAGAGACTGAGGGCTATCGTCCATATCGAAGTCTGCATCGGCCGAGGCATCGTCATCGCTTGAACCTGAAGGTTCTTGGACCGTCAACTCCGGGTTCCGAACAGTCACCTCTTCGGCCTCAGGCGTGTCCGGCGACAGTGCGTCAACGTCGGGAGCTTGGACGTCGGACAGATCGCTGTCACTCTGGTGGCCATTCGCGACCACATTGTTCACGCCATCCGCCCAAGGAGAGGCGCGTCCATTCACAGGACTAGCATCCGATGGGGAAGTAGACATGATGATGTTGCGGATGGAGGCTACCTGCTATAAGACAGCGAGGTCAGTCAGAGTTTTCCGCCACTTTAGAGTTTAACAATTGAATGGGGCGGTGAGCGTCCCATATGCGATCAGGAAACAGGCATGAAGATCCAATATCGACCCTGGAATCACTTCCAATGATGTTTGTCGCATTCGAGATGAATCGGCGATGGACGCGAGGCTGATATGCGATGGACAGCGATTGTGGCTCCGGAGATCGATGGAGGTTCTTTGGAGAGCTGTACATGGGTGGAACGCATCGAGCGACATCACTTTAATCGATCTCGAGGCATCCGGAGGCGGTATAAAGGGGTTTAGATGGTGTACTAGGTGGGCATGTGTCCAAGTCGATGGATGGCGGATGACAAGGCCGATACTCCAGTGCCAGTACAGGGGCCAAGAGGTAGGAAGAACAGCAACAGCACTTACAAGTCATTAATTAACAAATAGCCCCCTGATGGTTGAATGTTCGTGATGTGGGTTATGGGTCGGTTAGGTATGGGTATGGAGTGTTGTGGTGGTGGCAGGTTCGAGACCTGGTCACTGATGGAGTGCTGAACCTGAATCGGAATATCAAATTGACTTGCGAGGTGGGAGTGGGTGGAAGAGAGAAAAGGCCCCGGTGGTTAGCGCCTACCAGGGCGCCCGAGGCTGTAGATGGTCCGTGCGCGGCCTTCCAAACCATGATCTCCACCTATTGGTAGCAGAAAGGCTACCTCACCTTACTGTCGCTATTGTTGCCTTGCTACCTGAGTACCTAGGTGGCTGCCTGCACGCTACTTAGTACAATATTCACGACGTCCTTCTTATGCTGACCTCAGCCAAGCCAGAGCCGGGCAACACAAGCCAACCGACGGAGATGTGAATCGCATCTCAGCAGAATCATTGCAGAGATAATCGTTATCCCTCTCCTATTGTCTCTTCTTCCTAACTGCTTCGCAACTGATCTGGACGTAGTCCAGCCATGATTTGATTCATAAATGTGTCTATCCTCGCTTACTCCGTCTCGGCTGCTCTCCCCATAACCAGCACCGAATGATGACTGTGACAAAACTGCTCTGCGTTCAATACGAGATCCCTCCGCGGTCCTCCTAAGCATACTAGGTAAAAATGAAAGACTCTCTACCTCAGATTGACCAACCTGAGTGAATAGCAGACTTACATAGAAAGAAAAAGAAGGATTTACATGTCGATTAAGTTTTTTTATTGAGTCATCGCTGAATCACAATCCTTAGGAATCCTCGCCCGAGCTACGTGTACAACTGTCAGACCTGTCTAACCTATCTTGTGATAAATGTGCCGTCTTCAAGCTGCGGCTCAACATTGAAACACCTGACCATCACACAGTATTGTACCTGCACCCTTTAGTTGATCGCCAACTGCCTGCCTATCAGCAGCCCGCAAATCCCGATGACATGGCCGTAGAGGTAGTGCATCTTAACCCCTCCTAAAGCGATATCCACTTGCCCTTGCCCCACCACAAATTCTTTGGCTCACAACTCCAAGTCTATTCCATTCTTGCTATTGTCTCGACTCCTTTCAGATTTCGAGATCGCTGGCGAGACCTATAGACCGCTTCGCTTCTCCTCCAGCTCTCTGTGTACTCAAGGGTACTTGGTGATTTTTGCTGAATAATTTGCGGAGAGATATACGGGACCCCTTGTGTCCGCGCATCCTTTTGTCACCGCCCTCGTCATTGTCCATCTCGACCGGGCCTCGACCCAATTGCTGGCAACATGTCCGACAGACTCACTCGGTAAGCACTCCGCGCATGTATGCAATCCTGGAATTCTCAAAGATCACTTTACTAACACTGCTTTTTCCGCTTCTAGTGTTGCTATTGTCAATAGCGACAAGGTCCGTCCTCCGACTCCCTTCCAACCCCGCGGTACCCCACTACGCGCCATGAAGGAAAAGAAAACTGACTTGAAAATGTGTCGGTGATAATAGTGCAAGCCAAAGGTACGCCAGTGGACATCAGACTCAAAGATATGCGACATACCGAACCGATAGGGACTAACAAGGACTAGAAATGCCGTCAAGAATGCAAGAAATCCTGCCCCGTCGTCCGGAGCGGCAAACTCTGTATTGAAGTGACCCCTGAGTCTCGTCTCGCCTTCATCTCGGAGAGTCTCTGCATCGGATGCGGTATCTGCCCCAAGAAATGTCCCTTCGGCGCTATTACCATCATCAATCTGCCCACGAATCTCGAGAGCCAAGTCACCCATCGGTACTCGGCCAACAGCTTCAAGCTCCACCGACTGCCAATGCCCCGTCCCGGAATGGTCCTTGGTCTGGTTGGAACAAACGGTATCGGCAAGAGTACCGCTCTGAAGATTCTTAGTGGCAAGCTCAAGCCCAACCTCGGCAGGTTCGATAACCCGCCAGACTGGGAGGATGTTATTAAGTACTTCCGCGGTTCTGAGCTGCAGAGTGAGTTGCCCCCTATTCTCTGTGGTTGATGGTAAGGAAGTACCGTGCTGGATACTAACTGAGATTTTCCTACGACAGATTACTTTACTAAGCTGCTCGAGGATGACCTTAAGGCCGTTGTAAAGCCTCAGTACGTCGACCAAATTCCCAAGGCCATCCGGGCGTCAGACAGGAGCGTTGAGGCCCTCATTAAGGGTCGCGCTGCCATGAAGAATTTCGACGAGGTCCTGGATACTCTTGGTAAGCTGGTCCCCTCCGCTCATCCAGCGCGCGAAGTTACTAACGCCATCTCATAGAGCTGCGTCATATCCTCGACCGTGATGTATCCCATCTTTCTGGTGGTGAGCTCCAGCGTTTCGCTATCGGAACTGTCTGTGTCCAGCAGGCAGATGTATACATGTTCGACGAACCTTCTTCATACTTGGATGTCAAGCAGAGGTTGAGTGCAGCTCGGATTATCCGCTCGCTCCTTCGCCCTGACGACTATGTCATCGTTGTTGAGCACGATTTGTCAGTCCTTGACTACCTCTCTGACTTTATCTGTGTTCTTTACGGCAAGCCGGCCGTCTACGGTGTCGTCACGCTACCCCACTCTGTCCGCGAAGGCATCAACATCTTCCTTGATGGCCACATTCCCACCGAGAACTTGCGCTTCCGAGACGAGTCCCTGACTTTCAAGCTCTCTGAGGGTACAGAGGAGTATCTCTCCGACAGATCGCGCGCTTTCAGGTATCCCTCAATGGAGAAGACGCTCGGCAACTTCCACCTCAAGATCGACGCTGGTGACTTCACTGATTCCGAGATCATCGTCATGATGGGCGAGAACGGTACTGGCAAGACCACCTTCTGCCGTCTTCTTGCCGGAGCCATCAAGCCTGACGGAACCCGGAAGGTCCCTGATCTGAGAATCAGCATGAAGCCGCAGACCATTACCCCTAAGTTCGAGGGCACCGTGCGCCAGCTCTTCTTCAAGAAGATCAAGGCCGCCTTCTTGTCGCCCCAGTTCCAGACCGACGTCGTCAAGCCGCTCAAGCTCGACGACTTTATCGACCAGGAAGTCAAGAACCTGTCCGGTGGTGAATTGCAGCGCGTGGCCATCGTGCTCGCCCTCGGCCTGCCCGCCGACATTTACCTGATCGACGAGCCGTCGGCCTACCTCGACTCGGAGCAGCGTATTATCGCCGCCCGCGTCATCAAGCGCTTCATCATGCACGCTAAGAAGACGGCGTTTATTGTCGAGCACGACTTTATCATGGCTACCTACCTGGCTGACCGCGTCATCGTCTTCGACGGCAAGCCGGGTATCGACGCCCACGCTAACAGTCCCGAGTCGCTGCTGACGGGGTGCAACTCCTTCCTCAAGAACCTCGATGTCACCTTCCGCCGCGACCCCACCAACTTCCGCCCCCGCATCAACAAGGCCAACAGCCAGCTTGACCAGGAACAGAAGCTGAGCGGCAACTTCTTCTTCCTCGAGGACGCCGACGCGGCCAAGACGAGTTGAAGAGGGCACCCCACGGAGAAACAAGAATGATGACCGTCATGATGACAGGAAGCATTCCCCCCAGCATAATCCCGGCGTTCTAGGCGTTCAAAAGAAAAAGCGGGTGGTGGGCGGCAGCGATCTGGCTTTGGAGGAGGGACCCGTGTCCGAGGACGACGATCCGGACATTTGACGCCGGCGACGGCAGTCTATCCCCTGTTGCCTGGTCCTACGAAGGAGAAATGGTTTCCCTCGCCCTCGGGTTGAGCGCTCGTTTCCCATTCTGGAATTTATCCCTTTTATTGTCCCCGTTCTTGGACCGTATATGTTATTTACCGAGGGCGAAGAAAGGGAAACCAGTTTCGTTCGTAGATTGAGGGGCAACGGATCAAGCAGGGTGACTGCCGTCCGCCTCGCACGTAAGGAAGACGTGTGCGGCAAAAGATAAGTGCATTGGGTATAGCCTGGTGCAAGCTGTTTGTGATATGGATACACTTCCAACAGATACGAGGAGTCGGAGAGCCGGTTTGTCCGGCTCGCAGTACTCAAGCAAATACATTCGGCGTCAGATGCATATCGGGATATACCTTGTTGTGACTCGTCTGGGGACTCATTGCGTTGTGAAAGACATGCGTCGTAGAGGGTTCAGGTCCCTAGCTCTTTTGTAGGGTCCTGTCACTGGGTGGCATCTGGTCATACCTCGCAAGTCCTCGCATCGTGACTCACGTGATTTGGTAGTCGTCTCAATTCTATGTCTTCTAGACGTCTGGTTACCCACGGGTTGCCTAGTTACCCTCGGGTTGTCTAACTACCCACGTGTATGGGTACCCATGGGTTGTATGGGTACCCACGGGTCGTATGGGTACCCACGGGTTGTATGGGACCAGGTGTCTCGTTGTTACCCATGAGGAACCATGGGTCGTTGAACTACCCATGGGTTATGTATGTAGTATGGGTGCTTGATGCTGCCGACCCGTGGGTTTGAGGACCCGTCACCCATGTCCGGATATTTTATATATTGTGTATGCGGACGCCTTTTCGTTGGCCGTGATATACGGCTGTGTAACCATAGGGCTGCTGGGCTTATGGTTAATAGAGATACCAGATAGGCCATCTGCGTACCCGTGGATTCTCTGGGTAGCCAGAGGAGGTCTCGATCACCAATACCCATGGGAGGTCTGAGTACCCATGGGATCTCTGGGTACCCGTGGGATCTCTGGGTACCCGTGGGATCTCTGGGTACCCGTGGGATCTCTGGGTACCCGTGGGATCTCTGGGTACCCGTGGGTTCTCTGGGTACCCATGGGCAAGGTCTGTCTGTATAAGGTACGTCGTAGGTGTCTGAACACCAAGAGTTATACTCCTTATTTTTACGTGTCTACGTCTGATCATTGTCTGTCAAAGCTTTCTAACATAACTCAAGATAATGTGGAACTATGATGAACGCACACAGAATTCATTACTATCTAACTGCTAAGAAAGGTACAAGACCTCGGGGTGGTGAGTGAAACGAAGAAAGATTGCGAGCATACGTACGGCGCCGGAAATCTTCTCAGCGTGATTCCGAAGTTGAAAATGCCTTCAATCTTGAGGGGTCGACCATGACGCTCGGAATAAAGAATAGGAGTTGTGCGGGTTGTGTCGCGTTAAGAGGATGCCACTGGCCAAGTATATTGTGTAGAACTGATATCTCTGCTCTGGAGCGGTCATCTTGCCAACCAGAAGCGCACGTGAGTGTAATCCGATACGTACTAGAGAGGATCTGCCCAACACTGATGTCGACTGGGCACTTCCAAGAGTAATTTGTTGATGGTGGGTATGCTGGCGCACGACGACGTAGAGGACATGCCGAGGTGTAATTTGAGCTGGCAACCTGACAGTTGCTTCGATTAGACAGGCCAGCAAATGCATATCAGTGGGTCGAACACGAGCCTGTGCCTGGAGACTAGACATGTAGAATCGTCCCACCCATTAAAAAGCACAATGTCGTCGGTGGTGCGATCGCGGGCGTTCATAATGGAAGGCCGAGGCAGGAGGAAACCTCTAGTCCTCCTCGATCTCGCCCTCCTCACTGCCAGCACGAACGCTAGGCGACTTCTCCTTCGCTGGTGGTGGTTGTGGTGTCCTAGACTTAAGACGAGTATCACGATGAGGGGTACGCTCACGGGACACTTCTCGCTTGAGTCTCTAGGGGGTGTATCAGTATGCTGCATCTAGTTGACAAAAGATGGTTGAGTTGTGACATACCTTTGAATCTCTTGAATCTCGTCTGTCCAAGTCTTCGTCATCAGCTCGCCGCCGGCGATGAGATGAGCTAGGTCTCTCGTCACCATAGGGAAGTTCGTTAACGTCTCGGTCCACTCGCCTGCGGTAGATTCTCTCTCGATCTTCCTCTCGGGTCCGCCTCTCTCGGTCGTAATGGTTCTCGTCATCCCTGCGAGCAGGACGGCGGTCGTAGTCTCGCTCTCTGTCGCGCCTATCCCGGTCTCCGTCGCGGGCCCTGTCACGGTCTCTCCGATCGCGCGAGCGGTCTCGCTCTCGCTCACGAACACGCTCGCGTTCACGATCTCGGTCTCGGTCGCGGTCGCGGTCGCGGACAGGTTCATGACCGTCGTTCGATCTGCGATCCGAGGATAACAGGCTCTCTGCCATGCTGGACTTGCGATAATTACGCTCCCGTTCTGCAATAGCCTTGCGACGGTCGGCCTCGTAGGGGTCGTGCTCTGGGCTGCGGCTGGACCTAGCAGGACGTCCACTGGTGCGATGAGATCGCTCACCTCTGCTCTCACGATGGTACGAATCTCCACGATCACGACGCCGTCGATCACGTTCTGCCTCGTCTTCCTTCTCTCTCAGCCGGCGAATGTGCTTATCAAATGCTCCGCGACGAGCTTCATCGGAAGTCACAGCTTCAAACTCCTGACTTTTGGACAAACGGGGCTTGACTTTTTCGTAAGTATCAGTGACCAGGATCGGGGGATCTAACCGCTTGATGAATGAGCGCAGGTCATCAATAGCCCGACGCTGCTGGCGCTCGACCTGTCTGTCATCGTCCGATCGCTTAGATAGTCTCTTCTCCTGGAGCTGTTTGACGTTCTGTTAGCGGAGACATTTTCTCTCAAGTGTCGGGGAGGACTTACTCTCTCAAAAATGAGCTCCAGAACGTAGCGTTCAATGTTAGCAGTTCGTCGATCATCTTTAAGCACCGATTGAAACTCCTCGAAGGTCGTCTTGGGGGTAACCTCAAAGTGTTTATCCTGGCCGGAGTTAGCGCATATACTGGTATATAGGGGTTCATGGATACTCACATCGATCACGTCAAGGACATCGTTACGAGTTCCTCGCAATGCTCGCTCGTCATCCTCCACAACGTCCCAGAAAAGATCCATAGGCGTCGAACCGGGCTGGCCTAGCATGGCCTTATATCGGTCGTCATTTTCAAGCAGAGGGTAGATCTGGCTCCATTTGGTGCCTGCTCTGATCTTGCCCTCTCTTCGGAGCTCGGTGAGCAGCGCCTTGAAGCCATCGCGCGCTTGACGTTCTTTCCGCAGCTTCTTGTTCTTTTCCTGCTGCCGAGAGTCGTTGAAAGTGCGCTCCAAGGCCTTGACATGATTTTGGAAAACAGTCAAGATGTCATACTTGCTAAGAGCCTTATACTTCTCCTCATTTTGGAAGGGGGCAGTGCTTTGGATAATACCTTGAGCCTCAGACCACCGGGTGTAGGGCTCCAAGTTGAGCTTGGGCAACAGATCGATTAAACCGTCCATGGCGCTCTTGCGGAGCGAGGCCTGCTTCTCCCTGTGTTCTTTCTTAAGTTCAACGATGTAGTCCTCAAAAAGCTGCCGGCGCTCGGCCTCGTCGTTAGTGGAGCGAAATATCGTCTCGCCTTCGATCATTGGGCGAGCCGTCTTCCAGCGAGTGTAGTGCTTGATCTCGGGATGGCTCTTGAGCATTGTCGCGAAGTCGGTGCGGAGTTTTGCCAATCTTTCTTTGACCCGCTCCTTATCCTGGATAATGACATCGTGACAGTACTTTTCAAAAGCAACCTTCCTTTCGCGAGGATCTTTGATGGCACGGTACTGGGGGTCCTTGACAATCGCGCGCAACGCCTGTTCCCAGGTCCACTCTGGCTGAACTCCATTGCGTTTGAGAACCTTGACAAAAGCGGCTTCGGCTTCCTCAGGAGTGGCGTAGTCCGGCTCGTCAGAAGCAGGAATGAAGGCTTGAGAATTAGGTCCAGCAGTCAGTTGACGAGACTCGCCCATGGGTTCACGCTGGTCACGATGATGATCCCATCCGCTGTGGCCCCTATCACGGTCATAACCGCGGTCATAGCCCCTATCCTGTCCTCTGTCGTAGCCTCTGTCATTGCCCCTGTCGTAACCTCTATCGTAGCCTCCGGGCTGTCCTCCCGTTGGAGGCATGAATGGCGTACCGGGTGTGCTACCTTCACGTGTTAGCTACGTACAAGAGAAGTCCAAGTAGGACATAGAGGTATTACTTACGCAGGGGTTGTTGGGGTTCCAACACCGCCTCCGAGTGCTCTCTTGTAGACATCGGGCATCTCCCAGGAACTCTGCTTTGTCTCGGTGTTGTACCAGTACTTCCTGCCTCCCTCAGCCGTGTATTCCTTCCATGGCTGGTTGGCTAGCGCACGCTGCAGCACGAATCTCAGTTAGTATCGCGCTATGCTGCATGGCAGGGTTAGTATCAAAGTGCTGGACATACCTCTGCCGGAGTCATTATTTCCTCTGGCTTCGTCCATTGCGTGACTTTGGTCATGGCATTGTAGTAGTAGACTCTGCCATCGGGTGTGCGATGCTCTGTCCAGGTCGCGCCGCCAGGCGGCGGGAACTGGCCGTTCGCGCCGTTCATGTCGTGGACTAAGCAAAGCTCAACCAAGCAATAAATGGGAATGACCAAAGTCAGAAATAACGCGGATGGCAAGAGCTAAAGGCAGAGATGCGGATGTCGCAAATGGCGCCTTTGTTGGAAGAGTCGCCCTATATTTTGAGGTGAAGCGTGCAAAGGCGCGACAGACAATCCATTCATGCACAGCACGGACCATTTGATTTTAATGTCCCCTTGGCACGTCTTGACCCACTTTGACTTTGGATTACCGACATTCAGATGCTCACGACGACCTCTAAGTCTAGATGCGACATGCACTAGAAGTCCGCAACTACTTATCAATGCGATATGCTAGATTCGATTTCGGTCTTGTGGATGTGACTGGTTACAAGGCGTCTCTGTGGTTTCTTCCGTCCGCTCTTTCAACAATCTCTTCGTCTTGCATAACGAGTGGACACGGCCAGTCTTGGACTCTAGAGTCTACAGCTCCATACTGGGTTTCCAGTCTGCATCTATGTAGAGCAGCGGGCACGACTTGCATAAGCTGTCTGCAATATGGCCGTCTCAGAGGATGGCGACGCCACGACCGTGGACCAGAGCTTTCTCGGGCGCTCCTACCTGACGTACATGGTGCCGTTTGCGACCAGCTTCAAACTCGAGGAGGCGCTACAACATCCCGATGGCCCTGGCAGAGCTATCGAGACACTACAGAAGAGGGACTGGCTGTTCTTTGGTATGAAGCCCTCTACTGGACCAGCATGTCAGACGTGCGCATGTCTCACAACTTGCTCATTCGTAGATGCCAGATGAAACTGTCGACGTCTACATGATTCTCCGAACACCCTTTGCCGACAAAAAACTGCTGCAGACCTCTCTGAGTAAAGTGTCGATATCTCTTGAAGTCAGGGTCGTCAACAACAACGCATCGGATAGGGGTGGCACTCCACCTGCCTCCGAGATAATCTACACGGGAATCGTGGGGGAGGGCCAGGAGCCATTCGTCACCGCTGATGAGGAAGAGACGGACCTTGAGGATGGAGACGAACAAGAACGCTATGCCTACGCCGTGTGGAAGATGCCCGTGTTCCTTGGGCGTCCGAGGATTCGGATACAAAGTCCCTCCGTCGTGTTCCAAGCATCAGCCAGCGTGCGAGTCTCCGATGCCGAGCTGACGGGTGGACTGAAGAGGGGCTACCTACAAAGCGGCGTTCCTTCAGGCATGAATCTGCTGGAGTCGTTCAGCGGCGACCCAGCACTGCAGGGAATCAAGCCTCGGCTGTCCGCCCTGAGAGTATCGCGAGTAGCACCGGTTACGCAACCGGCAGATCTACTCCGGCCGATCAATGGCTTGCAGACCCTTGCGCTTAGGATCTACCCAGCAGTGCACACGCGAGTCCGCTTTGCGCGGCCCAACACCACACCTCCGAGTCCAGCGCTGATCGCGCTACTCGAGATGGACTTCACGCCCTTCTCGGACTGCGAATCTGTGCTCGACCAGGTCACCATGTCCGTCACCGACGGCGTAGTCGAGGACCTCAACACCCAACCAGGCCTATCCCTGCCCCTCAGCTGCGTCGCTCACGACCACGTAACTCTCCTCTACCGTCTCGAACCTGAGCAGCTCGACATCGTGTCTCGCAACCCAACCCGAGACCTTGACATCTCCATCGGCGTAACCATGCTCGTCGACCCATCCCGCTGCACCCCGCACCTGACCATGTCCTGGACCACGACCCTCGACTTCACCCTCCCGGTCAACCCGGGTTTCGGACAGCCCATAACCCAGCCGATCCAACGATCCCACCGCCCCAGTCAGCTCTCAATCAGCGGCGGCGCCGAGTCCCAATCCCTCATCTCGCCACGCGTCTCCCGCCCCGACGCCCTCCCCTCGCTCGAAGCCGCCGCAGCGCGCAGCACTGAAGCCCCCGTCCCCGAATTCGGCATCACCATGACCTTCACGGCGCCCGAGCACCCCGTCAAAGCAGGCGACGAGTTCGCCTGGTCCGTCTTCGTCGTCAACCGCGCGAGGCCGGACCAATCCGCCGCCGCCGCGACCACGGGGTCCTCTTCAGCCGCCCTCCCCGCCCCGCCGCCGCCATCCATGCCGGCGGCCCCCTCGCGCAAACTCGCCCTCTTCGCCATCCCGCGCCGCCGACGCGCCGACCACCCCCCTAGGCCCGTCCCGCGCCACTCCCAAAAGGACACCGCGGACGCGGTCCTCGACGAGGCCGTCGTGCACGCCGCCCTGCAGCGCGGCGGGGGCGTCGTCGGCGCGGACGGGGGGAGCACCACCACCACCACGACGGACGTCGTCTGCCTGTCTGCCGACGCGCGCGTCGGGCCCCTCGCGCCGGGGGCCTGCGCCGTCGTCGAGCTGCGGTTCCTGGCCCTGCGGGCGGGCGTGGTGGGCGTCGAGGCCGTGCGGGTCATGGACCTGGCGACGCAGGAGCATGTCGATGTGCGGGAGTTGCCGGTTGTGGTTGTCGTTTGACGTTCACGTGCCGGTGAGGTTTTGTATCTGTCTTAGCTGTTGGGCGTAAAAGCGTGTCATCCTACGAGCATGGATTGTCACGTGGGTCTGCGAATATGCATGTGCGTTGAGGTCTTTCAGATGGCAGCGAGGCTGCAGCCCTGGCAGGTCGGACAAGAGTTCGAATGAAGCACATAGCCGCAAGTTTCGGATGGAAGGGGTAGCACATAACGTCTGTCTGAATTCATGCCGTAAGGTTTTGTAGTACAGCACAATGATAACTTAAATGCAACGCCTCGGTAATCCCAGAACTCTTGTGCAGTGTTACTCATGGAGCCCCAAAGTCATTACATCATGATGCCTCGAACAAATCAGCTCGAGCCAATGGTAGTGACACAAAGAAACAACTCTCTTTGAACCGTACAATTTCATCTCTGCCATATACATGTGACCAAAGCGGCGAGCAGCAAAGACGACCGAGATCACATCTCCTAAAAGTCCCAGAAATTGCCGCTGGTCGGCTGGGCAGCACCCTGCTTCTTGCCAGGCACCTCCTCCGACCTCGTCTGTTGATCGTCGTCGTCGCCGATGGCCCAGTGCTGGCCCCCCTTGCGGCCGCCCATGCCGTCGCCCGCAATCGTGATGCCGCGCTCGTCAACGTTCCTGTTGGCCTTGGAGTTCCCGTTGCGGCCGGTGGTAGACGGCGCGCTGTTCTCCTTCTGCGACACGGAGGAGGGCTCGTCAAAGGCAGACCAGCTGCTCTCCATCATCTTGACGGCCTTCTTGCGGTCCTCGCTGACCTTGGGCGCCTCCTGCGTCTGGCCGTGCGCGGGCGAGTAGTCTTTCATCTCGAAGTGGGGGGCGAAGTCCTTCCTCCGGTCCTCCAGGTTCGTGATGTTGCCCAGCGCACGGGCGGGTCCCGGCGACGGCTTGCTGCCGTCTTCGCTGTACAGGTTCTGCTCGTACAGCCCGAGACCCGTGTTGTGGCCGGTCCCGCGCGGACGTCCGATGAGCCGGGGTTCGTCGCCTGGCTCTCCGTCGTCTTGGAACTCAAAGTGCGCCTCGGCATCGCGGCGCGGCTTGGGCTGGGCAGGCTTCTTGACCGGTGTCTCGGCAATGGTTTCGTCATCGTTGCTCCAGTGCCGAACGTCCTGGGTGCGATGGAGACCTCGAGTAGGAAGCGCCTTTGCAGGTGTTGAGAAATCGTCGAAAGACCAGTTGCTGTCGTGCTTGGACTTGGGTCTCTCGGCAGGTACCTTGGGCTTTGGCGCCTCCTCAGGAGCATCAGAGCCGTCCGAGAAGTCAAAGTGCTGGAACTTTTTCGCGTTCGGCTTGTAGTACGCTTTCCGCTCAGGGATATTATGGTTGTTCTCCTGCGAAGCCTCCTCTTCAGCCTCGAAGAGGCGGCTTGGCTGGAAGTTCTTTCCGGCGCCGATCTTTGGGGCTATGGCCTTGCTTGGCGACATTGACCGCTCGCGGCTAGGCGTGCCTGGTTCTTCCAGGGGTTCGTCCCCGAGAATTTCAGTGAACGAGCGCTGACGGGGCCGTCGGCCAGCGTAGGGAGACACGACGCTTGCAACCGGGGCCTCTACCTCTTCACGGGGCGCAAAGAGAGCCAGGGAAGCGTGGGGATCACGCAAGATATTGTTCGAGTCCTTGCGCGAGCGGTTGCCCGAAGGCTCTGCCGGACGTGCGGTCTCGACACCAGCGGCATTTTGAGAGTTCTTAATCAGCCTCAGCTGCTCAGCGCTGTCGCGAATGGGCCAGTTACGGCCCGTCTTGCCAATTACGTCGAGCTGTTTCAGAAGCGAGCCCTGGTCCCAGCTCTGCCGGATGGTCGTGATCTTGTTATCGCCATTGAAGCTCACCATGTGGACCTGTAAGCAAGGTCAGATTAGTCTAATGCCCGGTACACCTGAATGCGCAGATTACTTACGACAAGCAGGTAGACGGTGCGGTCAGCCAGGAAGTTGTCGTCCAAGCCGGGCAGGTAGGGGCCGCCGCTGGTAAGGAACTCGAAGGCAGTCTCGACCTCGGCAGCAATCGCATTCTGGCCTTCAACGACGTGCAAGAGATCCTCCTTCTTCTTCTTGATCTGGTTGCGCAGCGAGCTCAGGTGCTTGAGGATCTCGGTGGGACCACGAAAGCTCGTGGTGGAGGTGATGTAGTGCAGAGAGGCGTCGTCGGCCAACGCCGAAGTGTTGGGCGCGGCGAGGAACTGCTTGTAGGCAGCTTGCAGCGCCATGGCTGGATGCTGACGCGGTAGCGTGTGTGTGTGTTGAGAAGATGGGAAATATTCAAGTCGAGGCTGGATGCTCGATATGTTTTGCTCGTGTTGGTTTACTTCGTCTGGCGCAAGAGATACAGAGAACACAATAACCTTGAAGGTACGGCAGAGAGAGAAGGAACTTGAAACTCTGGGAAATGTTGAAGATGGAAGAAGAAACAAAACAATCAACTTTCCCACACAAACACAGAAAGAATGGCACCGGAGGAATCAGGGTGACCCCTTCTTCAGCGACTTGCCGCATCTTCAAGGATCCCCTAAGGTAAGTCTAGGTACTCCCTAGCAACCCGGGTGGGGCCTCCTTTTCCCGGTACACAGTACATAATATCTCACCCTGATGTTGTTGTCATGCAAGGGCAATGCGCGGGGTACTGCATGTACTACAGAGGTACTGCATATGTAGTTCTGTAGTAGTAAGGAGACTGAAGTCACCGGACGGACAGAGTGGCCCGTGTTTACAGTCCCAAGAAATGGAAGATCGTGTCTCCATGTCTCTCCTCCAGATCAGGACAGGTTGCATCCCGTTGTGTACTGGTATGCCATCACTGGGTTGTCTAGCCAGAGCAACATAAGTGGGTTGTTACACGGCGTCTTTTGGCAAAAAGGTATACGTTTGAGCGTTCTGAGGTTGGCCTGTCATTGTGCTGCAGCTGCTGGTGTGGCTATTCTTCTCACAGCAAACACCGTTGGACACAGGAACAGACATCGACCATAAAATACTGCAATCCTCTTTTCAGTCTGTCTTGTGCTTGCAATTTCTCGGCTGCTGTACACGGTGTGTCGTCGATAATGAAGGGGTGCTGACTGTCGCAGAATCATGCCGAGTGGGACCTCTGCATTTTTCAACGTTAAGACTACAAGTTACAACGAACCACGGAGGATACGTCTCATCATCCTGTGTATTTCTGCGTGAAGACATGTATAAATTTGCCACAAGATGCGGTCGGCAGCATGTTTTATCGACTCACACGTCGTCCGACTTTCCAATGTGTGTACACACAGGAAAAGTGTAAGAAATCGCGGAATGTCGCGTCGATTTCTCGATTGCGCTAAATCGACCCAGCAGCCACACCAGATCAGACCTTTTGTTTCAAGTGTGGCAGGGATGGCGCGTTTCAATTCACGCGCTAGTCCTACCTATACCTTAGCGTTGAGCTGAATTATACGACGCCATTCCTCATTGGGAGCTAGCGCAACGCTCACACAGACCTCCGGCCTCGAACCTCGGGAGAGCATGTTCAATGAGAAGACTCGACCTTCCACCACCCCAGTAAAGTGCACTGATCACTGATCGCACAGAGACCGCGGAAGACTAGGTCTACATTGAGAAGTTTACGCAAGTATCTCGTCGAGGCAACGACCAAGGCAAGCGCAATTTGGTCTTGTACGTGAAGAAGGCAGAGTTTCACTCCTGTTGTCGGCGACCTGATGCTCGCAGGTCTCCTTCTTGTGCGAGAAGGAGAAAATATCCTCAGTATGCGCCATGATTGACAGGCAGCCTCGTACTCTCACACTCTACTATTCCAGTGCTACCTGTACAACACCACCCCCTTCAACATTCATGCGCAGGCTTGCACACGACCTCAGAGCTGTCGTCAGAGACAGCACCCTTTGGTTTTCTTGCTGTCATGCTGTCCTTGCCATAGGCTGATAGGCAGGCTGGCAAGTGCCCAGTTGTTTCAGAATCAGCACCACCTGTGCTGCCTGCCAGAGTCAGCCAATGCCTACGCGGAGCCTCAATAACAATCACGGCCAAACTGTCCATGTCTTGCACCATTTGGGTCATTGTACAGTCGTCCGTTCTTCGAGACTCGTATCAAGACCTCAGCCCTGTCAGGCAATGCATCTGACCGCCTGGTCGACGCGCTGGGGGGGTTGTGTACGATGATGACATGTTCACCGAAACAATTCATTTGCTATGCGACAAGGATGCGGACGCCTTCGTGCCGATCTGGCGCAGCTGAGGAAGAGCCTCATTTCCTCTATATCCCCCTGCTCGCCCGAGCTCAGATATATGAGGTAGATCTGTATCCATAACACATGTGAAATGCCTCCATCTGGCCCACATATGTTGTTCTTCTTCCCATAGTCTATCTCTCTTCGCTTCTGCACTCATTGTTTTGGACTTCAAACCCATCGATTGTCCTGGCAGACATCAACATAGAGGCCATTTCGATATACTCAACATTCTACCTTCAGTTCAGTATGCTTGTCAGGCCGCTGGACGTGACACCAATCTCAACGAACCTACTATTCCACTCGAGGAAGTGCCATGACAGCTACAACGGAGCACGAAATCTACCGCTATCAACCTGGGTCAGGTCTCCTACCGTTCGAACGACGGACTACGGCGACCATGTGCTAGTCTACGAGATTGTCCTCTTCTACGGTCACAACAGAGCATGCACCATCTTCCGCACCTGGGACGACTTCAGGTCCCTAAAACGTGGCCTCCCCACGTGGAAGCGGGCGACGGACTTCTTCTCTCCTCATGACGTTCAAGCACTGGATAGCTTCTTAAAGGAGGCTCTGGTAAAACGATCGCGGGAGTGTGCTATGGAGTACTTCCTCAGGAGGAGGTTGGAAGATTGCGCCGGACACTGTTGAGGATATCGGACCCTACGACGCTGGCTATGGACGCTTTCCGGTCACTCAAAAAGGGAGACGAAGGGATAAACGAGCAGCAGGGGTACATGGCTCATAATAGCTGCCTCCGAGAAGTGGTGGTCGGCACGAACCAGGACATGGTAGCATCGGAGCGTATTACACGGTAACTGGGGGCGTTTATTTGGCATTTATTTGGCTTTGGGGCTGATACTCATTTCTGGTCATCATTGCGACAGCGTTCGGCGTTCTGCAGTGACTCGGGTTGGGTTTCATAGGCGCTGGAATCGGACTGGTAATGTGAACATGATGGCTCGGAAGGCCTGGCACCGACATGGACGAAATGCATCGGGACACTGTGTTGGATCAAGCACAAACGAGAATAATATAGATAATATAATCATTAATCACCTATCTTGTCACTATCACTGTGTTTCGCTTGGCTATGTGAACTGGTGTGTATGTTCATAAAGACTGACTTAACAAAGATATCGCTTATGGAGATCGACGATAATCAGTCACGTGCCATGATTAGCAACGGTGACGTCTGTCCAACAAGGTGCCATCGATCCTCATCAATTATCCTGTGAGATTGCTCAGAGGCGAGCGGATTCATTGGTTTTCTTCTACGACAGACAGCCCGTCAAATTGATAGCGGCGTTCTTCATAATGGTAATTAGTTTGTACTGAGACAGGAAATGCTCGCATCTCGCGACAAGCCCGTCATGGCCACCACAGCTTACACCCCGATATCAACCGAGACGGACGACGATGGAGCTCCGGTCTTCCAGCACCCGAAGCCGACCGCGTCGCGGCGCGCTTTCTGGACTATGCTGGCCGCTCTGGCAGGATGCACTCTTTTCGTCCTCGGATTCGCTGCAAGCATGGTCCTTCCAGGCTTCGATTTCGGCGATTCCGTCAAGAAATGCCCGTGTGCCGAGCCACCAGATGTGCCGCAGTACTTCCAAACGTCTCCGGAGCTATGGGCCGGTCCTACAGCGACGGGCAAGGCGCCTTTCATGGCCCAGACCGTGACCTTCAACCCCACGGCGACGTACGTGCCCAACGAACCACTGCGGACAGCCATCCCGGTGGAGGGCATGACCGACCAGGATCCGGGCATCTTCAAGATGATGGGCTACCTATCCCCCTATTCGCCATCACCTGGATTTGGCGTGAACGAGTACCCCTTACCGCCGGACGCAGAGATCGTCCAAGTGCAGATGCTGTCGCGCCATGGCGCACGTTATCCCACCAAGAACAACAACGTGTACGACTTCGGCAAGCGGATTGCCGCTGCCGACAAGCTCAAGGCCTCGGGCCCGCTGTCTTTCCTCAACGACTGGGAGTATCTGCTAGGCCAAGAGATCCTCGTGCAAAGGGGCCGGCAGGAGCTATTCGACTCCGGGGTGCTGCATTCGTACATGTACTCGTCGCTGTACAACCCCAACAGCAAGATCATTGTGCGGACCACTACCCAGGACCGCATGCTCAAATCGGCCGAGTACTTTGTGGCTGGCTTCTTCGGCCTGGAGTGGACGAACAACGCCACGATCGAGGTCATTATTGAACAGGATACGTTCAATAACTCCCTTGCTGGGTGGTTGAACTGTCCAAATGGGCGTAAGGCGCCTCGTCTCGGCACCGAGGCCCAGAAGGTCTGGGTGGAGACGTATCTTCAAAATGGTGATTGATTCAAATATGTGTCCCCTGTTTATGGGGGATTTGCTAATTTGATCATAGCTACTGCTCGACTCTCGAAATATGTCGAGGGCTACGATTGGACTGTCCAAGACACGTATGCTGCGCAGAACATGTGTCCGTATGAGACCGTGGCGTATGGTTTCAGTCGATTCTGTAGCCTCTTCACTTACGAGGAGTGGGTGGGCTTCAGCTATTCCGTCGACATTGCCTTTCAATACAACGACGGATTCCAGTCTCCATTCGGGGTGAGTCTTGTGTTCAGCCTCCTCTTGTTGGCGTGGCCTGCTAATGATTGGCAATGGTAGCGTGCTGTTGGTATTGGATACCAGCAAGAAGTGATAGCCCGGCTCAAGAACCACACGCTTGGTTACTCCGGGTCTCAAATCAACACGACCCTCGACAACAACACTGAGACGTTCCCGCTTAACCAGAGTCTGTATCTAGACTTCACCCACGATACCAACATCGTCTCTGTCTTGTCCGCTTTTGGATTGAGCCAGTTCGCCGATAAGCTGCCCAATTCCACTTATCCTGGGCCGCATAACTTCACAGTCTCGCACCTGACGCCATTTGGCGCTCGTCTCGACATCGAGATCATCAAGACACCAAAGCCGGTCGCCGCAGACAGGTCCGGGTACCTGCCGACAGGCGGAGAGACCAAGTACGTACACTTTATCCTCAATCAGAGGACCGTGCCGCTGGGGTGGAGCTTCCCCGAATGCGACATATATCGGGTCGACGGGTGGTGCGAGTTCGACACCTTCCTCCAAGTGCAGGACAAGATGGCGGCTCTGGCAGACTACGAGCGAGTCTGTCACGGAGAATACACTGGTGCATTGAGACATGCCGATGATGGCAAGGATTGGAGATAATCTCCTCCGTAAGGGTTTGAAGAGTATATATTGTAACATATAGGCCACCGACCACATCATATCGAAGTTAATTCCCAAGTCGCATCAAGTCAGCACTGACAACTGTCTCTACCCTTGCCAAGCACAACTCTTCATCCGACAGCGATCTTCCAGATGAGAACTAATCTTCTCACCTCGGCACAAGCACCGCATCCTCCTATGCACCCTTTCCGCCTTCTTTCTCGTTCCGTTCTCTTTCCGCCCTCTCCCTCTTGGCATAAAACCCGTCCAGATCCGTGACAACCTGCCGTCCCTTAAAGTCAGCCATCAAGGTCTGCAGCCTCGTCCTCATCCCGTGCTGCAGCCACAACGGCCAGCCCCCCATGCCGCTGAGCAGATTCCCCACCCCAGGAAGGATAATATGCCCGCTCTCCCCACTCAGCACCTGCCTCACAATCGCGTCCGCCACCGTCTCGGGGTACAGATGCGGCGAGACGAACCCGCCCCCGCCGCGCCACCCCTCGAACATGCCCGTGCGCGTGTACCCCTGCGTGATGAGCACCGTCCTTACCCTCGGCGCGGCGTACCGCGTGGCCAGCTCGGCCGCGAGCCCCTCGTGGAACGCCCGCGCGGCGGCCTTGCTGGCCGCGTAGTCGAGCATGTTGGGCACGGCCAGCCAGGCCGCGAACGACGCGACGGTCACGACGGCGCCGTGGTCGGCGCGAACCATGTCGGGCAGGAACTCGCGCGCGGTCCAGAAGTGCGCCAGCGCGTTGACGTCGAAGGTGAACCGGATGTCGCGCTCCGAGGCGCCGAGCAGCGTCTTGCCGCGTGCCGCGCCGGCGTTGTTGATCAGGATCGTGGGCGCGCCGACGTCCGCCCGCACCGCGGCCGCGACGCGGGATAGGGCGGCCGGGGAGGTCACGTCGCAGGCGTAGAAGTGCAGGTTTGCGGGAGGGGCGTACGTCGGGGGCCGGATGTCCAGCACGACGACTTGGAGCCCGTGCTCGGTCAGGAGGCGCGCCACGTGCCCGCCTACACCGCCCGAGCCGCCGGTCACGACGGCGATCTCGCGCGGCCAGGCGTAGGTGGTGTCGCGGACCTTGTTGTTGATTACGCGGCGGGAGTGGTAGGCGCTCAGCCACCGGGCGGCGGAGAGGTAGAAGAGTGTCTTGAGTCTGCTGTAGGCTGTCGGGTGCAGGAAGGTCAGGTCCTCGCCTCGCTTGGTGAAGCGGCAGAGCAGGAGGAGGGCTAGGAGTAGGGCTGGGTTGAAGGCTGTCTTGCCCAAGAGGCGGAAGAGCACGTCGACTGTGAAGCCCTCGCGGGGGAGGAGGCCGTTGTGGAGAGGCATGTCTGAGGAAGTCTATGAGGTAGTGCTGGAGGGGGGACGAGTGATGTGATTGTGAAGAAGGATGTCTTCACAATGCGTGATCGAGGTGATGAAGTTGAGAATGGTTTGCTACTTCGCCGTCCGATTTATATAGATATTCACAAATATCGAAGGTGTCTCGGCCGAATGGTCTATTATTATATGAGGTAGCTCCGGATATCTTGAGCTGCCACTATCTGGTGGTTATATATAAGCTGACACTCGACAGACTTGCACCGCTGACGATGTGTATTGCGTGTACGCTAGAATAGCTGACCTGCCAATACGTATTGCCGGGTAATTTTGATAGGTTAGCTGTTTCGAGGTGTAGGTGATGTGCATTGTTAGGTGTATAGTCCTACTACTGTCAGCGAAATTGAAATATTGGGAGCTTCTCCGCACTCATGTGCAACCACATACCATACCGTGATCGACTGCCGAGGCACCTAAATATGCCAAGACCAAGTCTTAAGTAACGGAGGTGTGGTGTCGATGCATACAAGTGGTTGTGGGAATCTGATCCAGTATGCCGTACAGTAGTGTACCTGGCTAGATTTTGTATGTGCTTCCGCCTGATATTAATGGAGAAGGAGATCCTCATTGCCAAGTTTTGACTCATGATAGTAAAGATTATTAGGGCAAGTAATCTGCTGCTGATACAAGTCGAACAATTTCTCCTTTTGCCATATGTACAATGAGTGACTCGGCGCCGCACTGGGTATCAAATGCCGACAGTCTCACGGACTCACAAGCTCACAGGTCACTCAAACCACAATCGCGATAACAATCCCAGCTAGGCACACCCAGTACGATCCTTTCCGCCAGTCCAAAGTCGATCCAGCATTACCCAGTCCCTGACCTGGCGAGGCTGTCGGCTTACTAGGTCCGACGCCGTCACCGCTGGAACCTGATGTCTGCACGGTGGTCGAGTCACCAGGTGCGAACAACACGGGCACATCATTTGCACCAGTGACGTTGACCTGCTCCGGCGTCAGGAGCGGGTTGTTCAGCGAGTCGCAGGTCGGCCTGAGGAGATCAGAGTCTATCTTGTTGGTGACGGAGATGGGCAAGTCGAAGATGGTGTAGTGGTCGACGCCGTTCAGACGGAAGTTCTGCCGTATGGAGATGTTGTAGGCGCCCCTTGCACTGCCGGCCGTTGTCGGTTGGCCGTCGCCGACCAGGCAGTCCGGCCAAATCCACTTGACATGCTTGACCGTGCTCCCCGGCTCCGAGAACATGATGTCACCGAGACTTGCATTGTTTGCTGTTGCGGTGCCATTGGTGATGGTGAAGTTCTTGCCTGTCGCATAACTGTACAGGAAGATGGTTATGTTATGGATCTTGCTAGGGCTGTCATCTGGGTATGGCGGGAGCGGTAGTCTGCCGTCTGTTGAGACATCCAGGGCCACCTCGATTGTTTCTAACAGACGGGTTAGTCGAGTCACACAGATGACAGTTACCCGGTCCCTGGGACAGCAGAAACAAACATACCTCCACCTAACGGAGTACCCGGTTGCGGTGCATCAACGATAGCTAGGCCGGGTGTGAAGATCTGGCCGTTTGCTACCGTGAAGTTGAGAGCGAGGGCCGGCACGGCAGACACCAGTAGTAGAGCATTGGTGAGAAGTGAGGCAATCATTTAGCCAAAAAATCGGCTGTCTCGAGACGTACGGCTGGTCAATCGAGGCCGGCGGGCGTGTTTGGGGGATGGAGGGACAGCAGCACAGCATGAAGTTTGGGTGGGATCAGTCTAGTATTTAGCCAACGCTGCCTGAGACTTATCACGGCGAAGTTAAGTTATTTTCAGAAACAGGAAACAGAAGAAAACTGTCCAGAGAGTTGTCACAGCCCATCGGACGTCGGCAAGCCTTGCTAGCTTTCCGGAAGTGAGGCCTAATTATGGAGCGAAATGAGATGGATGACAGTGGAATCTCGCTTTCAAACCCAGTAACCGGGGCGAGCTTAGTCGGGATGAGAGAAGACGGAACTTCTGAACCGCGAAGTCATTCATGCGATCGACTGCCAAAATGTGTGATGACCTACCTTGTCCTGCGATGTCCCAGCAGAAGGGTGCAGACGACATGACGATCATGTACTCATATCCTTGCGTCACCGCACTCTTGAGGACACCACAAAGAGAGCAAGTCGAGCACTGGTCGCGTGGCATCGAAGCATGAAAAGAGAGCGCAAGGGCCCCCTTGACGATGCTGTCATGGCCAAGTTTCAGATTAAAGATTCCCCCTCCGTGGTACTGTGTTCAACAGGGAAGGCACGACCGGTCTTTCCATTGGCCCAATCTCGCAGACCCTGCATGACTTTGAGGTGGGGTTTTGTCCTCTACGGGCCGCCGCAACCGAGAGAGCCCCATTAGGCGGAGCTCTGGCCATCTTCAAGTCAACCACATACATGCAGTGCACTCATCTCATGCTTGGGTTGAACATTGCATACCTCCTTCAACTCACCACGATTGGCTAAATCGGTGAGTCTAGGCCGCACATAACTTGAAACGGAGGAGCGGAAAGCAAGCTTACACTGTAAAGGTTGTATCTGGGGCTAGCAGCGGTAGATAGCCATGAGGGTACCTCGCGAAGCACGGACTCTACCCAGGCTCGCGCCCTCTCTTAACCGGGTTTGCATATCAGCTCGGTCAAGTTCAAACTTTGATCCTCTCAGATCTTCCTGTTCTGCTCTTCAAACACGCAGTAAGACAACTCAGCGTGGCTTTGCCAGCTCGGCAAGATGGCAAACAGCTGCGGATCTATCTGGTCTCAAGAGTGTCCTCAGGATATCGGATGAGGTTGCCGATGCCGTTGCTACCAACAAGCCCGTAGTGGCACTAGAATCCACAATCTACACTCACGGTGCCTTCAAAGAGGACCTCGGTCTTGAGGACATTGTTCGAAAGCACGGTGGTGTTCCTGCCGTCTGCGGTGTGTACAATGGCGTGGCAACTGTGGGACTTGAGAAAAGTGAAATCCAGGAGATGGTTCACGGAAGTCCTGCAAAAGTCTCGAGGAGGGACTTAGCTGTTATAGTCGGCGATGTAAGTGATCATCCTCTCAAACTCGTTTCGTGGTCTTGCGATCTTAGGTCTAACCGCTCCACTTGTGATAGGGTCTTCGAGGAGTGAAGAGACATGGAGGCACAACAATTGCCGGTACCATGATTCTGGCTCGCCTCGCCGGTATCCGAGTCTTCGGCACCGGTGGCCTCGGGGGGGTCCACCGCGGCGGGGAAAACTCGATGGATATCTCGGCTGACCTGACCGAACTTGGCCGAACCCGTGTGGCTGTCATCTCCAGCGGCTGCAAGGGGTTCCTAGACATCCCTCGCACCCTCGAATACCTCGAGACACAAGGCGTCGTGGTCTCGACTTTCAACAGAGAAGGTCAGGATAATGACAGTGTCACTTTCCCGGCCTTCTGGGCACGAGATAGTGGCGTCAAAAGTCCATCACATGTTCTAAATTTCGAGGACGCTGCTTGGAAGATTTATGCGCAGGAGAAACTCGGGATCGAGTCAGGATTGCTCCTCGCCAACCCTATTCCAAAGGATGCCGCTATTCCGAGGGAGGTCATGGAAGACGCGATCGATCGCGCCGTTCGGGACGCGGAACGGGAAGGCTTTACTGGCAGCAACAACACGCCATTCATCTTGCAGAGAATCAAGGAGTACACTAAGAGCCGCAGTGTGACGGCTAACCTTGCTCTTGTTCGGGACAATGTTTCCGTAGCCGCAAAAGTGGCAGAGCGGTTATCTCACATTCTGAAAAATGGCCCGGCTGCCCCTGGCCTGTCTGACGAAAAAACCATGTAAGAGGAGGCTTGCACCACTGGTTGAGAGACTCTGACATAGATTATATAGCTCGATTGCGTCTTCAAAACCAGTCTCTGACGTGAATAGAAACCTGGCAAGTAGCTCGCCTGTGAAAATCGAGCCCGTCGCCGATGAAAGAGTGAAGTGGACCATCTCTTCGTCACAAAAGCACCTGACAACCTCGAATGAAAATGAAAGCGAGGTAATCATCGTCCTGAGATGCTGCCAACCCTAGCCACGAAGCTTGATAAATAACCGAGGCCTGACATTCATGTAGCAGGACCAGAGAGCTGATATTGTGGTGGCCGGCTCCGTCGCCCTTGATCTGAGCTGTGATTATATCGGTACTCAGTCCACGACTGCTGTGGGCGTGGCCGAGTCTCCAGTACTGCACACTTCCAATCCAGCCAGTATCACCCAGACTGTGGGCGGGGTCGGTCATAATGTCGCCCTAGCCGCCCACCGTTTCGGCGGAGGCGCCGTGAAAGTGAAGCTCTGCAGTGTTATTGGCGATGACGTGTGAGTCTAGGCTCCTCGCTACTATGGCATGAAAGTCAAGTTTCTGATACACCTCTTTCAGTGCCGGCGCAACCCTCCTTCAGGCCATCCGTGCCGAAGGGCTACCAACCTCGAACATACGCAAGCTAGGCCCAGAATCTGCCGACGCTCGCACGGCACAATACATCTCGGTCAATGACTCGCAGAAGTCTCTTGTCCTCGCCATGGCCGACATGGACATCTTCACTGCTCACCCCTTTCGAAAAGACCACTGGGCTGCAGTACTCGAGCAGTCGCAGCCCAAATGTATCGTTGTGGACGCCAATTGGGCCCCTTCCTCGATAAGATCCCTTCTTTCACACGCCGGAGACGCCAAAACCATATTTGAACCCGTCTCGAACGCCAAGTCAGTGGGGCTTTTCGAGGGCAAAAGACTGGGTGTATATCCTGACCATCAGGTGTCTCTTGCAACACCCAACATCTATGAGCTGTCGGCCATGTATGACGCTGCCCGGAACCGTGGGTACTTCCACGAGGCGCCTGACTGGTTTGAGGTGATCGACAGGTTCAACATCCCCGGCAGCGATACTGACTATCCAGCGTACTTTGAACAAATGATGGCCTCGACCTCGCCTGAGATAAGAGCCGCTGGCGTGCCGGAGAAGGTCCTCCATTTGCTGCCGTACATCCCGACCCTCGTCGTCAAGCTCGGCGAGCACGGCTGTCTCTTGGCGGAGATTATGGCTCCCGACGATAAGAGGCTCACCATACCGAAAGAGAGGAAACCCACGACTACGTCAGTCCGGCTGCAGCAACCAATCCTCACGAGGGCGCTGTCGAGTGCTTACGGCCACCGTATCGGAGGAGTGTACATGCGGTATTACCCTCCCCACGAGAGGGTCGAGGACGTGGTCAGCGTGAACGGCGTTGGGGATACATTCCTTGGCGTGCTGACAGCGGGCCTCGCGCGGGGAGGACAGGTGCACAATCTGATCGGCCTCGCCCAAAAGGCGGCGGTCAAGACGCTCAGGAGCAAGGAAGCTGTCAGTCCTGAGCTCGAGGTGCTGAGCCAGAAGCTGAGGCAAGAACAGCTATGGTGGGACCTGCGGTCGAGGAAAGATGCCGTGAAGGGGGCGTCGCCTGATGCCGAGGGGTGAAGTTTCTCCCTGACGAAGCTACTAAGTTTGTAAACACCCCCAGTGATAGGAAAGGAAGAGATATGGACTCAAGTCCTGGCTCGTGATGGCTCGTGGTCCCCTTAAAATTTCGGTTTTACTCCGTCCATACATTCCATCCTTGGAACCACGGGAAACTGTGCCTGATGCTTCTCAGTCTCAGAAGTAGTCTTGCCAACTGCTAGACACCACCACGTACAGTGGTGCCAGCTATCTACGAGAGGCACACACTTTTCAAGGCGGTCCTATCAGGGGACTTGAAAAGGGTCCCCAAGGCTCGGGCCGTTCCGTTTTGCTCCTTTGTGTTGTTGAGCCGCATAACGTCCAGTGTAAGGGGACTCTGGTCGCAACAGTATCTTGAGACAGCGAAGGGTGAGCTGTATTTGGAGACAGTAATTACAGATCCTGATCTTGATGGTGCATTACGACGGGACTGTCTTCATTCAATTCTTAGACTGTGATTTCGTGGTGATACTTTGGCGTGTCGAGGTCTCAATCTAAGACAAAGTAACTTGGCGACAGCCGGTAACGAGTACTTTCTAACTACCTTCTCAATTCCCGAATCCTTGATCTGCGAGGCTAGTCCTAGAGTTAGGCTGCGGAAATGTCTGATTGTCTTTTTTAAGTCGATGCTTTTACCGGAGCGACTAGAACTGCCCTGGAGGCCATGTCACCCACTCACGGCACCTGGAGAGCTTATATTCAATCTGGAGGACGACGAGTAACCTTGGACCTACCTAGCTGTACCTCATCAGAGCTGTGGAATCTTTAGGCACCGTGGGCAGGTGTCCTACGCATGACCTGTTCGGGACGAACCAGTCCCAGCGGGCTGCCGGTCATGCGACAGGCCTTTTTCCGTGAGTGAGCAGGATGAAGGAGACTGTCAACTTTTGAGAGATTCATCACGCATGGAATAAAGGATATGCAACCGTCTCTTGTAAGGCCACATTGTTGCTTCCATGTCCCAAATGGCTCTTGAGCGCAAACAACCCTGTGTTCAGTATGTCGCTTCCCGACAACCCTTTTGTTCATCTATCACAGTGGCCTTGTCATGGAAGTGCCATGTCTAGCTCTTTGAGGTCGCTAACTGCATCGTAATATGCCTGATCCCGGCCGATACTGACTTCGAATATAAGTCGCTCGCATCCGCTTCCATCTTTCAACTCTCTCTCCTCATCAAATTATCCACACTCCCCGTCGGATACTCATACTAAAACCACAAACCTCCATCATACTCCACCTCTATCCAACTTACAGAACCATGGAGAGCGCAGTCTACAACACAAGGGCCGAGGCTCATACACCTAAAGCCTGGAACGAGCGCCTCGTCCATCAACCGACTCAAGCAGACGACATAGCGCTTCCAGACGGCAAGGGGAAGGCTAGGCAGCTGGCTCTGCGTGAGCAACGCCAGAAGAAGCTCGCCCAGCGCGAAGAGGGTGTGGGTGACGAATGCCCCCTGACTGACGACACCGACGATGATTGAATGTCCCTTGCTGATACTATGTTCATGTTAACGGACAAGGGATGTCCGATGCCTTCGACAATCCATCCAGTTAAGTATTGTTGCAGAACATCCGCAACTGTAAGCGGATCATGCTGCCGCCCTCACACATTTCGATATCCTTTGATGAAGCGACAGAACACTATTTTGAGATCCATCTAATCGAACTTCAAGGATGATACATGTATTCACCATGTACAGGCGTGAGCAAGTAAGGGAGTTTGGACCCGGTTCGTTTCTTTCAGGCCTGAGTTTTGTGAAGAAAGAAGACAGAGGTGCGGAAATAGACAGCTCACAGCATACGCAGCGGGCTGACAGATATGAATAATGAAAACTGTCTGGTGTTTAAGCTGAAGTCCAGTCACGAGATCCCGAGTAGGTACTGGATGTGGTTATGCGTTATTTCCTTCCCAACACCCTCTTTCTAAGCCATCACCTGAAAGGATCGTAAACTTTCGACTACAGCCTCGGATTCCGAGAAGTGATGTATACCTCAAAATATTTTATGTAGACTTATAGGATAAAAGAGCCGCACCAGCCACAGGTTTAGCTATCACAGACCTGCTCCACATATCTGCTCACATTCCGGCAAGCAATGTGATAGTGCTATTATATATGATTGGGGCGTGCTTGTGCGAACAGCTTGCCTCTCTGCTCGTCCATTTCTCCGGATAGCCACTTCGAGGATATAACTGTTTCAAAATAAGTTACTAGTACGTAGTATGTGCCTACCACATTCGTTGCTTACGCCACAGCTGTCACTCAAAAATTATATTTGGATGACTACGAGTCGGTAGGGATGATACCACGGAAGATATGTCTCAGAAGATAGCCTAGTGCCACATATCGCAGGAAGGCGAGACTTGGAACATACATGGTACTTATCACATTGAGAACCAGGACAGACTCAAACGTGCATTCTCAACTGTCTCAGGCGAACGGATGTCCTGCGAGGTGATGTTCGATATGACCATTTTTAAGGTAGACGTTACTTCATCCGCTCAAGGAAGATTGAGGTAGCAATATGAGATGAGTACTAAGTGAGGTGAGAAGTGATATATCGACCCAAGTAGTAAAATAGTATCAGGCAACCACAATCAGCCAGATAAGCCTGAAACAGCGACACATCTCTTAAGTCTTGATTTCTATCGTGTCATTGTCACCAGCTAAGCAATTATGACTGCTTATTACGGACTTAGATCAGCCCAGTTAGAATGCGTCTGATCCTGGGCTTGAATTTTCTACAAAAGGAGCCCAGAAATACTACTACATCTCGTGGTGTGCCGACATAGTAGGAGTGCGCTTCTCACATAGATGCGCCGTCTTGGATTTCAAACCTATCATTCTACTGTAGATAGATAGGTCTGTGTGTGATAAGTCTTCCTCCCCTGCGACTCACTCGTATCACCAACGAGCAAAGAACTTGAAGTGCTACAGCAAGATTTTATTCCCCAGGATCATGCAACATAAAGTCAGTGTGAGCTACTAGAAAGCGCACCATCTTGTTTCTGTGACATGTCGCCGAGACGGGAGAGGGAACAGCGACTTTTGACACTTTTGACGTTGGTAGATGCCAAGACCGGAGCCGGAAGCCGGAGAGCGTTGCGGATAAAAGTGGAGAGCTACCTAATGTTTACCGTGTAAACGCACCCGACCTCGGTTCCGTCATCCCCTCTCAGGCCTCCCTGTCTCCCCCACACTCCCCACCCTTTCCGTCAGCTCAGTTAAGATCCCGGCCGCAGCCCCATTCTGTCGTCACTGCCTCTCCCATCCACAACATCATGGGCAGCATAGTAGCGCCCATTGATGAGCAGAGCGGAGCCGCAGCTACTACAAGCGACAACACGGTGACTTCAGGTCATACTGACGCTCCTGCCCTGGTTGACACCATCACATCTGTGGCAGCGGACACTATTGACGACGTCGTGAGCAGCGTCGTCCCCCTTGCCGAGCTTCACGGCGGAGAAGGGGACGAGGAACAGGCTTCGGATTACTGGGATGCGTCGAGCATGGGACCACTCAAAGCAGCTTCCGCGGTCAGTTTGCGTGAGAAAATCCACCTGAGAGATCCTTGAAAACTCATAAGAAATCCAAGGCCGCCATTGCCCGCCTGAGAGCTTTCAAGCCACCGCCCTTTCCACTATGGGACCGCCTCCCTGTCAATAAGCGGGCTGCCGTCCTGCTGCTGCTATACGCAGATCGTAGGGGAGATCTGAGGGTCGTCATCACAATGCGTGCTGCCAGTCTAAGGAGTTTCTCAGGTGTGTATTTGATGGAAGTAACAAATCTCGTATAGCGGACGTGATATACTGAAACTGGAGAAATACAGGCCATGCCGCGCTTCCCGGAGGCAAGGCAGACAGTGCAGACGAGACACCATGTAGGACCTCATCAATACCATCGCCTTTCCCATCTACATCTCCTAACCGTTGAATAGATCAAATCGCCCGCCGAGAAGCCTGGGAAGAAATTGGCCTGCCCATGGACGACACCAAGCTTCCGGCCCCCTTCCGCATAGAGCACCTCTGCTACCTACCCTTCAGCCTAGCACGCACCGAGCTTGTAGTGCGCCCGTGCGTGGCCCTCCTGCACGCGAATCTGCCACCAGTCTCAACCGCGTCCATATCCGCACCCAACACAGCCGCCACCAACCCGACAGTGGAAGAGACGCTCATCCCCCGCCTCGACGCCAAGGAAGTAGCAGCCGTCTTCTCGGCCCCCTTCCACAACTTCCTCCGCGCCACAGACGAAAGCCCACCGCCCCCCTCACCGTCCCAATCGGACTCCAAGCCGCCCCCTACCCTCCCGCCCGGCAAGTGGTACGAGGGCTCCTGGACCAACTGGCACGACACGCCCTGGCGCATGCACTTCTTCTACGTGCCCGTCACGCACCAGCACGTGGCCAAGCCGCGCGTGCGCGAGGGCGGGCTGGCCGCCATCGGCGAGGACGAGGCCGAGCCCGAGCCCGGCCGGTACAAGGTCTGGGGCATGACGGCCCAGATCCTGGTGGACGCGGCGTGCGTCGCGTACGGGGAGCGGCCCGAGTTCGAGCACCACGCCTCCTTCGTCGACGAGCGCATCATCGCGCAGCTGGACAGGATGGGCCGCTTCGGCGACACCAAGGGGTCCGGCAAGGGGCAGCAGATCTCGGTCGAGGACATGCGGAGGGCGGTCGCGGGGGCTCATAAGGGGGAGGGAGGGGCTAAGATGTAAGCAAGTATGGTGGTTTGGCGATGAGCCATATCCTCACCTAATGATGCCTTTCGGTAAATGCTGCGAGGTGATGAAGAAGTGATTCATGCATGCAACTACATACGTATGTTTTATTCCATTGTATTACTTTTTGGGCTATGATCTGATCGTCGGATCGTGAGATTGTGAGATCATCGGATCGTTCGCGACAATAAATCATCTGGTCCAATAGTCATAGTGCCTGGGCAATAAGACACCCCGGAGCGGCCTGGTGGTTAACAACAGCTCAGCTTACGCTTTTGGACTAGGCTTACCAGCAGGCGCCTAGAGCCGGTTGCGTCTCGCCTTGGAAAGCTGCAGGAGAAGATGATGGTGCCTTATTCTTGGGACGGCCGTACAGCCGCAAGTTCATAGATAGGGCGGACTCCGTGTGCTTGCCAACCTGCATGACCAAGTGGCCCATTGCTGGCCGTCTTTCGGACGTCCTTGTAGTCTCCAGTGTTTTACTCTCACCTTTCATTCAACACCCGCCGCTCCATCTAGCCCGTGTCTCCTGCCATCCTACCCTTGCAAACATCGTTGATGGCTCGGTGTTTTCTTCCGTGTCTCATGTACCTCGGGGCTTTCGCTGTCGAGACCCTCCACTTGAGCTTCCAGCCCTAATCTTATCAAAGCCATTACAGCACGATCTCCCATGTCATCCTCACCCCTGTGCTGTGTGTCGTACTGGCGGCACTGTGTGTCGAGTTCAGGAGGACATAGACAAGTGACTCTTGAATAAAGCGAAAAATCTGGTTTGAAAGACGAAAAAGAACATCGGCACCGCACACAGACACACACTCGACAACACAGCAGGCATTTGCCAGACTGATCAAACGAAGCGTCGCTACAGATGCATCGGGGTGCAATCACAGTCCCACTTTCGATTCTTGCGTGTCAACGGACCGGGCCTTTGCACCTCACGGGGGGCCTTCCGTTTCTTCAGTCGCTTCACAATGTCCTCAGCTGTGGGGTTTCAGTGAACTGTTTGTCGTTAGTTAGTTTGGCCTTGCAGAGAGTTTCCAATTCTTCCTACACTCTTATTTGCAGCAGTACTCGTGGGTCCTGGCGAGTGAGATGTAGTTATTGACGCGGCTGGAGCCCGCCCGCTCAGCAGCGACTGCGCATTGATAATACCACTATCAATGCTGTGGGCGGCGCGGTCGGCATACGAGGCGTATAGCTCGGTAATGGCTGCCATTGTTCCTCCGGTGTAGCCGCGACTGTATTGGCGACATTGGCCAGGGCGCTGGTGATGGCCGCAGCAACAGCTGGCGCGCAGTCCACCGGCTGAACAAAGCTGAGGATCAATGCGATAGAGACGCACAATTTGGTAAAGTTGCGTGCGATTATGCATGTCGATGCAAGCGGCGAATCGATGGCCTTCAAGAATATGGAGCCGAGGGCGTCGCTCCTGGAACGAGCTGATGGCATCGAGAAATACCCGTCACCCCGGGCCAGCTGCATGAGGACAATGTTGAGATAACTGTCTATGCCGGCCATCAGAGCATCGACGGTCCCTGTAACACAGACTCCGCGCCCTTCTCTATGCTTGCCCCAGCGGTGGTACTCTAGGGCATGTGGTGTGGTGGCAATAGCGTGAGCCACTCTGGATACCAGCTCGGCCACCATCGTAGTGGTCGTTGGTGCGATAGTAGCCGACGGTATTGCGATGGCAGCGATGCTGATGGCTGAAATGATGGATGCAAAATCTGCCGCCGGGCCGATGGTGCTGCGTAGGTCGTGGTATGGTGGGGGCTCGCAGTCATGTCCGGCTAGACCAGCATTGTTACCAGGGGATGATCGCCTAGACGTGATGCCATGGAGCCGAAGCCACGCTCGACATCGTTGCATGGCTGTATTGTGAATGGTGTCGTCGTAGGGGTGAAGAGATCAACCGATGTTGCCTGAGTCCGTGAACGGTGACTGCTTTCCGCATAGGCTTATAGGGACAGAATAGGGGTATTGGGTGGTTGCGAATCGGCATCGAGAAGCGTTGATGGATACTCGTAAGGCCGTGAAAAGAGAAGAGGATAGAGCGGGTCGAAAAAGAACAGAAGCCTCGGGCACCGGACCCCCAGCAGGTCCCATTTGCCCCCAGATAGACCTTTAGATGGGAAGGCACACACAGGCCCTGCAGAACTAGCAGCTTCAAGCACCTGCATGTCAAAACCTTGGAACCCCGTGCGTGGACGTCACGGCTGGGCCTGAGAACATATCAATCCTGTCCGTGAATGCATATGTAATAACGGCTTGGTATTTAAAGCGCACCCTTAAGTGCCACTCTGAGTAACGACTCACTCAATGAGACTCATAACTCATGACACCCTCTTCGCCTTATCTGTTACCGGCCATCGCTACAAAGCCAAGAAATATGTCGAAAGCCTCATCATGCTGTCCTGGAAAGCCGATCGTGAGAGTAGCTACTTCAAACCGGAAGGCATTGGCAATGCGCATGGTGATATTCCCTTCAAAGCTCAATGGCAAGCAGTATCCTTCGTTGCGGTCGTCCTTGCACCAAATAGCAAATATCCGAGCCCAGCTCCAAATGACACGGCAATCATGACCCAGCCGTTGTACGTCATGAAGATGAGCCTTCAATCTGTTAGTGCGTCGACCATTTTGCGCTTGGTAGGTGGATGTCACTCACATGATCATAAAAGCATAAAAATTCTGCAGCCCGTACAGCACCGACTTGATGATGTGCGCTCTGTTGGTGATGGAGACCTTGTTTTGCCCTGACCGCCACAAGGGAGTTGACTCAGTAAGGGACTCGGATTCTCGATTGCGTTCACGTTCTTAGCCGTGGGTACTCTCTTGCAATTCGACTATGGACTAATTGTTGTACGGAAGGGGGGAAGTACATTATAGAAGAAGGGGATATGTTTCTGCATATAGGGAGACGTGCACCATGTGCACCATGCAGATAAGATAGTGGTATGGAACTGGATGGCTTCTACTGGGACGGAACTTACGAGGAGCGGTCTCAGCCCGTTTGTTCACCCAGGTCTCGTATCGTCGGATGCCCTCGCGAAGTGCCTCATAGCCTGCTACAAGGGCAACAACGGCGAGGAGGGAGGCAATGAGACCGAAGGTAGACCTGATGTGCCACCATCTGAAGACGATGCAGAGGTTCTCGGTATTCCATGTGAAGAGCATCTATATCGTCGAAGGTTGTTGTTAGTCGAATTCTCGTCGACGTCTAGGCAAAAGGAGTTGCGATAGGTATATACGAGTAAAGCCTTACGTTCATACTGCACATGGGGCCCATGTGGCCGTGATCCATACCGCTGTGATCCATCATGTGGGAGGAATGGTCGTGGTGCGAGTCCATTGGGATTAACGAGGTACTCGTGCTGAACTTGATGCGAGCCGATCAGATGGGATTGATAAGGTTCGAGCTGGCGTTGTTGGTTGCTCGTACGGTCTTTGGTCGAGTAGAACTCCAGGTATTTAGAACGTTGTTGACGTAGGGAAACGCTCTCAAATATGCGCAATCTGCCCGGCGACACAGGTCGTCCAGTTACCTAAAGGGAGCTGTCGTCAACCTGAGACCCCACAATGTTTTAGAGCTCGAGCTCGGACCACCCGGTGATACCGCAGCGGGTACGTACTGTGTTAGTCTTTCGGTCGTTCTTTGTTAGTGACCTCCGAGCTTATCCGTCTGTATCATCGGATGAGAAATCAAGCAGTAGATATACCACAGATATTCTCAGGATATTCTCAAGAACTCGCTTCCCTTCTTTTCAGAGCGACCAGATATTATCTTTTCCAGATGCTGTCAACACCAGTAAACCTGCCCAAGTGGTAAGTATGAGACCATCCACCTGTTCTACCTACTATGAAAAACAAGTGCTCATAGGTATCCAGGCTCGAAGAGAACTCGCACCTATTAAAGCCTCCAATCAACAATTACTGCGTATATAATGAAGGCTTTACAGTAATGGTAGACAGTAATCTTCAATTCCAGCCGCACTCATAGACTAACGACCCATGTCTAGATAGTGGGCGGCCCTAACGCCCGAACAGACTACCACATCAACGAGACGCCAGAGTGGTTCTACCAGCACAAGGGCGCCATGATGCTCAAGGTCGTCGATGATGGCCAGTTTAGAGACATAATTATTCGCGAAGGCGACATGTTCCTGCTCCCGCCAAACACGCCGCACAACCCGGTCCGCTTCGCCGACACGGTCGGGGTCGTCCTTGAGCAGCGGCGGCCCGAGAGCTCGGTTGATCGGATGAGGTGGTACTGCCAGAATTGCGGCGAGATAGTCCACGAGGCTGCTTTCCACTGCACTGATCTGGGCACGCAGATCAAGGACGCTGTCAACGCGTTCAAGGCGGACGAGGAAGCGAGAAAGTGCAGGAAGTGTGGTGAGCTGGCTGAAGCGGCTCCGAAACCGGGATCTATTCAGGATCCAAACAAGGAGTAGGTCACAACAAGAGGATCTCTTTTTACGAAGCCGAAATGTGATATTTATGTAATTATATGAACTGTAAACGTCTTGTGCACTCTGAGATATGTAGCTCAGATTTGCAATTGTCTTACTGATACGCTGATAGAGCCAGACTATTCAAACAGTGTCTATCGACCACCTTTGAAAGATATGGCAACTATAATGCGAAATGTTTTCGAGATAACACCCAGGAGATATCTTTGATCAGACCCGCTCCGTTTAGTTGTTTGCGAAACGACATTCCCACTTATCCTAAGGCATACGGACACAGTATCCACGCCATGTCCAGCGAGATATTGACTTCCCTCAAACGACAGCAGACACTGTTTGGGCTATATATCTCCCGCCTCTGCGCTTAAGTCTCGGCATACTCATACGAGCTGGTCGACTCCTCGACCTTGACTTCGATCTTGGCCTCCTCCAACTCCTTGCCATTGACCTTGAGGCCGGCGCGCATGACATCGCCTGGCACAACCGGGCCGACGCCTTTGGGGGTTCCGGTGAGGACGATGTCGCCCTCCTCAAGAGTCATGACCTTGGAGATGTCGCTGAGGATCCTCGGTATCCTGAACAGCATCAATTCGGTTGAATCGCGTTGGCGGTCCTCACCATTGACAGTCAGGTACAACTCCACATTGTGGGGGTCGGGAATAGCGGATTTCTGGATGATCTTGCTTAGAGGGAGGAAGGTGTCGAATCCCTTGGCGATATCCCAGGGAAGACCCTTCTTCTTGGCCTCGTTTTGGACGTTTCTTGCCGTCATGTCGATGCTGAGGGCGTAGCCTAGGGATTGTTAGCGGGACATCCCGGTGGGACCGATACCGGAGACATACTCTCTATCGAAGCAAGGGCGCCGGCCTCATCGTTCGCATTGAGGTCTCGGACCTGTTTGCCCATTATCAGGGCCAGCTCAACCTCGTAATGAAGGTTGACACCCTTGGGCTGGATGACAGGGCCATCGCCGGGCAAGAGAATTGAGGATGGCGGTTTGAGGAAGAAGAAAGGCTGTTTGGGCCGCTGGTTGTTCAGCTCCGTGACGTGGTCCCTATATTAGACGTCAGTATTGATAGACTTTTATGACAATGTCAGTCGGGGCAACTCACGCATAGTTCCGGCCGATACATACGACCTTTGAAGGTTTCTTGAAGGAGGCCATGGTTGCAAATCCGCGGCGCAGTGCAGACATGTTTGCGGAGAGTTGAGAGGTAAATATGGCAGTGTGGAGTCGGCCTTATAAGTAAGAAGCGATAACTCAATCGCTCAGCTGACTATAGTGTACAAGAAGAGTAAATTCTATGTGTGTGCGTCACTGCTGTATGTAGGGACAAACTCATGCACCACTCGAAGCTGTGTTGGATCGGGAAAGCTTGGAGAATGCAGCTCAGGTGCGGGGCCGAGTCGGCAGCCGATGTTCCGTCCACGCCTAACGTCTGAGCTGGGGTACCTTTGCTACAGCGGATGACATACTGAGTAGGGGAATCAACTGGGGCTCAAAGATTGCTACGGCTGGTTAACTCGTCCTCATTCGTGTACTATGGCGGAAGCATGCATTCCTACGGTGTAAATCGAGGCACTCTGCGACTTATCGAAGAGGGTGCTAGCACATTGGAAGAACTGCCTTAGGAAGTCGGTCAAGATGGCGAACGAATCACGACATCAACGCGACTGCAGGAAGATTCCCAAGAAACGGCAGGTGGCAGGTGGTGGCTTTTAGAGCCTAAAATGGTCCTGCCGGTTGTGCGGGGTGCTAGGTTGGGGGTACGTATTAAGCTAAAGATGTCAGCTGTGGGGTACTTCTTGGGTCGGGCGTGCGTGCCTTCACCTTCCACGTACAGTACAAGACCTACACTACACCACCGCCCCGCAACCTGGATCTCGATATGCCATTTTGCCAATGCTCATTCACTGAATCCGCGAAATCAGTGGGCTCGCCCGTCCGATCAGCATATATGATCGCCCTGCCTTTGACGTCTTTGAACCAACATCAGTCTGGAAATCCTGTATCCGTCCGTAAGACATCCGACCTCGTTATCCTCTTCACGCATCACAACCGCATTTCACTCACCAACACCTCTCTCGTCGACACAGCATCAACAGGCCGCTAAGACATCGTCTCGCATGACCCGTAAGAGGCCAGCTTCAAGGTTGTCCCAGCCAACAAATATTCGCCGCCTTCACCGCACTCGCCATCTGCATCCAGATTGACCATCCGACTGCCGCCATCTCATCATCACGCGACTGCAGGCATCGCCTTACCCTCAAAAACACCATTGTCGATCTTAACTTGAACGAACATGGAGAGCCTTCAGCTCGCACAGATGCTCGCTGACCTCAGTGACCTTAACGCGGCAGTTAGTATCCCTTGATACTTGCGCGCTTCCGCATCAGCTTGTGCATCGAGATTAGGAGCATGCACAGGCACGCGACCGTAAGCAACTATTGACGTCTTCTACAGCAGGAGGCTCGGGCAGCTTTGGCGGTAGTGACCGCCAACAAGACTCTTCCAAACGCGCCTCCGGCCACTCCTTCGCCATCACCAGAACACCCAGCCGAAGCAACGCCGGCAAACAAGATCCTCGAGCAACCACAGCGCGATCAACAACGCCTCTCACACACCGCATCGCCGGGCACGTTCGACAAGTTCGGCCGCCGCATCATCTCTCCCCCTCTCTCCCGGACGAACTCGGCCACGGGCACGCCTGGCACCTCCACACCCCTCCGTAGGGAGTCCGAGGTTAGTTCAGCACGCGACCCCTTCAGATGGCAACCCTAACAGTGCATGGCTACAATAGGTCGACCTTGACGTCGCGCAAGCCACGTCGTTGATGCAACTTTACGAAATCCGCGCCAAGATCAAGCAGCAGGACAACTCGAGCCTGCTGAAGGCGCGCGAGAAGATCAGTGCCCTTAGGCAATTCCAGTCGCAGAGCCCCATCGCAAATGCAGACCGTCATGCGACGCCAGATCCTCCGCAGACACGGTTTACTTATCCCAAGACCTCTGCTTAAGTGGCTTACATACAACAGTTTTCTCGATTTGTAGCGATCAGTGCTCTTGCGCACAGGTGTTGGGTGGACAATGAGGATCTGGCTTTACGATGGCGTTCGGAGTACCAAAATACGGCTTACGAGTTAATGGATATTGGGGTAAGGAAGGGCATCATGGGCCTCATGGTAATGTGGTAACGAGACACGCATGGAATATGAAGGTTTTATGTGACCCTTGGGAGCCCAGTATGGCTGCGAAGCCAGGCTGCCGTCAGGAGAGGCGACTGGTTTCTTGGATTGCACTACTTTCCAGATGGGATACTCTTCGCTCCTTGTGAATTGCTGTTGCGAAACAGCTCATAAACCGAAGTGGCCGGTGTGCCTATCGGTCATTGTACAGTACTAGATTACTAGTAGAGCATAGATAGATGCTCTGAATAACTCCGCAAGAAAGTCCCCGTAAGCTTTTACGCTTGGGAATCCCTGTGCATCACCCAATTCTCCCACCATGCAAACTCGCGCTCATAGAAAATGTCCTCATGGCATGTCATACCGTGCTAACCGCTCCTCTCCAACGGTGAGTTTTCGCTTGGCAATTTGCGACGTCGCAAGTCTGTCGACCCTCAAAAGATCCGCGTCAGGGGTCATGTTAGTGGAAGCCGATGAAACTGCCTCAACAGCTCTCCCCAAGAGTCCGGGCGGTTGCAACCCTACCTCCGCAGTTCCAACTCTTCGTTACCGCCTTCTCGGTCTCCTGTCTCAGAACCAGATTTGGTCTAGACAGACGGACGGAAAGTTGAGACGAGACGGTATACCCTTTCCAGGATCTACTTTCCGTCTGAATAAGCTTGAATGGACGGCTATTTACGCCGGGATGTCAATGCTTGGGCTACATGAGGCTTTTGTGTTACGTACTGTACCTGTCAAGAGCTGCCTGTTTATGTCACGGATCACAGGTAGACCCTGGCTTGGGACGAGAAGACATAGGAGGGATCCGTCCAGAGATCCAGCGGAGGGATCTCGAGTGGATCTTGCGTCACATCCACACTAGGATCCAGACCGGTGGATGAAGCAAACCCACGAGAGTATGGGATACACGCGGTCTAAGGGGGTAAAGGGGGTGTGGTTGAGTCGTGAAGACTGCGACGCACGCCTCTATATAGAATCGTGATCTGCTCTTAGCACGTCCATCATAGAGACTCTCATCTGATCTTCTTATTGTACGCGCCTCTCTTTGTTTGACTTCCTGTTTTGACCTTCCGTTCCGTTCTTTTTCTTCTATTCATCTTCTCTTCGTCAGCTGCTGCGCGGCATCCTCTCTTTTAATCCACCGATATGCGTTCCTCCCTCCTAATGGCGGCTACCGCCGTCCTCTCGGTCGTCTCCGGCCACAACCTGATCAAGTACGCCCCCTTCTCCCATCCATCTCATCCCTTCCTAACCCCCATCCCCCTCCAGCAACGCAGTAGGCGACGCCGGCGGTAAAGCCCTCGCCTTTGGCGTCAGCGCCGCGACCTCCAACAGCCAGTCCGACACCACGACCTTCAAGAAAGGCACCACGTTCGGCGCCACGCAGAAGGGCGCCATCGACCCGGCCGCCCAGCTCGCCGCCGTGCAGAAGATCGCCGGCAACACCCTGCCCCAGGTGCAGAAGAGCATCACCCTGACGCTGCACCAGATCAACGGCGACGGCGCCGGGCCCATGGCTTGCTCCATCGACACGGCCGCGAGCGGTACGTTCCAGGACGCCGTCGTCGCCACCAACGTGCCGGGCAACAACGGGAACAGCGGTGCCAGTAACCAGGACTTTGTGAGTAGTATTTTTCTCTCATAAACAAATTATAACTCGCCCAATTCCATGAACCTCCTCCCAGTTTGGCTCCGTGCCGTCTTCAAGTGAATAGAGCTAGAATCAAAGCTGACATGGAACGTTAGCCGCTCGTCGTCGACGTCCCCGCCGGAACAGCCTGCACCGGGACCCTTGGCGCCGTTAAGAATGTCTGCCTGGTGAAATGTCAGAATCCGGCTGGCCCATTCGGTGGCGTGGTACCCTTCCAGATTGCTTCCGGCGCCGGCGCAGCTGGTGCTGCCGCTGGTGCTGCAGCCGGTGCTGCCGGTGCCGCTGCCGGCGCGGGGAAGAAGGGAAAGAATGCCGGAGGCAAGAAACAGGGTCGGTGGATTGCCGTGGAGTTTTAGGCTCGGATCGGGGCTCTGCTTGACGAGATCGAGTCCTTTACCTCAACGTGAGAGGAGGGTGTCATTTCGACAGAATTTGACTTGATACCCCAATGCGTGTAATATCCTGTATGATCTTTATGCCCGAAGCATAGTTTGTTTGGTGAGGTCTGGACGTCCCAAGGGAATATGAGTAGCATAAGTGAGATAACATGGAGAAACACTTAAGGTGTGAATGACATGGTATCATGAAAGGAGGAAATATATACATGCTCCTTCGCCGTAACACCTGCGCACGCATCAGCTTCACAACGTTGGGAGACTCCGTACGGAGACAAACTATGGCCGCGCTCATGCTCTGCGGCTGCACCTCAAAACGAACGTCGCATCAGACGCGGAACAGGACCTTATAGCCCAGCAAGCACGCTCTGGATACCGACAGAGCCAGCGTCCTCCCTCCGCTGCACAAAAGCCCTAAAATCCGCCTTTGACAACTTCTTACCGGACGCGCCAGAAGCCGAGCCCAGATTACGCGACCGCTCCCTCAGTGCCTCGGGCCCGATGATGAACAGGTATCCAATCTCAGTCAAGACCTCGATGACCCCCTCGGCCTCCCTGGTGACCGGCCACTCTTTCATGGTCGACACGTACCGCGCGATATCCTTGGTGACCATCAGCCCGCCCGTCGCGTTGACCTGGAACTTCTTGAAGTGCTCAAACAGCAGCCTGTGCACTGCCAGCGCGAGCTCGGTGCTAAAGACCTCGAGGTTGTGCCCGTCGACGGCCTGCGCCGCTGCGGCGGCTACCTTGCCGAGGAAGGTGCAGATGGATTGGCAGGTGGACGTCTGCAGCGCGTCGACTACGTTCTCCAGGTCGTCGTCCTTAGGTCGGAAGTCGAGCTTCTTTTGCTGTGCCAGACTGCGGGTGACGTAGTTAATTGCCACGTCGAGGGTGCTCTTCATGACGCTGTTGGTTTTCTTCTCGGTTGCTTCCATGGCCAGCTTGGTCTGGGCTTCCATGTGCCGCCGAACCGTAGCGTTGCCTTCGGCAAGGCGGATAAGGACGGTGGTAATAAAGCGCGACATTATGCTAGTGATGGTTACTGCGGGTCTTATGGCCGGAAGGTAGGATAGGTCTGGTTCGGTCTTGATGTTCTCCTGCGCCGTAGCCGCATCCAGCGCTGCGTCCAGGGCGGTCTCGACATACACGTGCGCCATGCTGGTGAGGAGTAGGTTGAGAAGTATGTTGACATCCTTGGGCGTTTCGCTTGCCGAGTTTAACTCCAGGGTCCTTCGGACACTCTCTGCTAACCAGGTCATCATCCGCTTTGCATTCGCGGTGCTGAGAACGCCGTCTTCGTCAGAAACCTCGATATCGTTCTTGTTATTGTTATTGTCCTTCAGACCGGCGACACGCAGCATCATAGCTTTTTGTGTTGGGGTAAGATCGGACGATTCCAGCCTCTCCATGTAGGCATCTTTCGCCGACGCGAGCAGCAGATTTCCTTGCTGTGCGAGGGAGGCCATAAACCCGGAAGCCGCCTTCTTCCTCCGGGAGTGGTAGATAGTAAACCTAAAGAGCAAAGAGTTATACAACTCTTCCAGATTCCTCTTCTCGCGGTCAATGTATGACGTTCCGACAAGGTATGGAACGAATAGTTCCTCCATTTGCTGGTCCAGGGTCTGGGCAATCTGTGCCGAAACCGGTTCAGGGTGCTCCGTAAGGCCATGAGCCTTGAGGTCTTCGATGAGTGCGCTGATATAGCTGCGCGATGCGTGGAGGGAGCGGAGAAAAGCAAGAGAGGAGATGGTCTTTGCTTTCTCAAGGACCATCTCGAGCCGCTGCTGAATCGACTGTTGGAACACTCGTTGTATGAATCGGGCTAGAACTTTTTCGTAGTATGGAAACGCTCTTTTGATGATGAACGACTCCTCCTGCATGACGATCTTGACTTCATCAATGAGCGACTGCAAGCTGGGCTCGACTCCTGGAGGATCCGAGTCGGGATCGGCCAGCTGATCCCAAGTATCGCCGTCCATAGCCACTTCGTCGGACATCAGCTGGTCCCGGTCGATGAAGAAGCTGTGCTGGTTGACAAAGACTGCAATTACGCTAGCGCCGCCGTTGAAGTCACCCAGTACCCTTGAGCACTCCATCATGTCATCGAACTTCTGGTACCTGTAGCTGTCGTTGAACTGCTTTAGAAGATCCTGTTCCAAGGTCTCACAAAACTTCTCCAGCACCTCGCGGGTATTGTGCTTCCTCACAGCGCCGGCAACGCCATTTGTAATTCCCTGGGTGCGGATGCCGTTAGTCTGGCCCCAGGACGTGGGGTCGAGCCTCTGGCTGATGCGCATCAATTGGCGTGCAATGATGGCGCACTTGACCTTGCCTTCGGCGGTCCCTTGGCGTTGGATCTCCTCGAGCCGTGTCAACTGCCCGGTATCAGTGACTTCGGACCAGCACTGTATGAGGAAGGCGGCGTCCTGCGCTCTGGTCCTTTTCCTGTCCAGCTCCTCCAGCTTCTCGCCGATCTGTACCGCAATGTTTCCGCCGCCATCTGAACGGCCACTCCGTTCGGACACTCCGTTTGTTTCGCCAGAACTGTTCAAACTCAGATCAAGCGCTTCGAACTGAGCCATGGACTGGTCGAGCTTCCGCCCCAGTGTCTCGAGTGTCTGATCATGCTGGATCTCAGCTCGGCGGACCTGCGACAATAGCTCTGATTCCTTCTCCTGGAGCTCCTCAGATAGCGTTGCCAGCTGCGCTAATGCGTTCTCGAAGGTGCGGATGAGCGGCTTTGGGTCGAAAGCCTGCTGAGCGGGCTGGGAGCGGCGGTTGGCAGGTGTTGCTGTTTCTGCGAGGGAGTCGACAAAATCGCGGACGATGAAGTCGTTGCTGGAAAAGTCGTCCAATGTGAAGCGTGGCCCCTTGGAAAACATCGCCCTGGAGCCGCGAGAGCCTCCAGAGGTGACCCTCTCCATTGCATCGACGGGCATCACCGGCGCGGAGGAGGCATCAGCATAAGAAAGTGATAACGGGTTTATGGCGCCGTGTTTGTCGTTTAGTTTTCACACAATATTGTGCTTCTCAAAGCAAGGTTGTGTGTATTATCTCGTTGGTATCCGGCTTCTAGCTTGACTATAGTAGTAGCACTTGGGATGTCGTGAAGTCGAGTCCGAGTCGTTGATGTTCGAGGTCTGGGGGCATTTCATGTCGCGGTAATGCGGGACGTCGCAAGGGGGTACGTACCGAGTCCACTACACGTGTACTAGACAATACACCCCTGTTAACTTCGAGTGCTACCTTAGTCTGCGAGTCCGTCAGCCACAATGTGTCGTCAGGTTCAATCAACTACGAACTGACAGCTCCAGTCTTCAAAGCTGTCAGTAAAGTCTACATCGAAACAAAACACCGAAACAAAACACTTTCGTTCCTCTGCAACAGTTGACAGGGAGCATTTCTTCTTCTTTTCTTAGAAAGAAAAATAGCTTCCTGCTCTATGGCCATTATATCACCGTGACATTTCTGTCTTTTCAATCGTTTGCCCCCAGCGACAATTCACTTATGCTACAGTTCACCACCGCCAAAAGAGCTGGTATAACATCCAACCATGCCGCTCACTCATAGAGATCAGCAAGTCTACCGACGCGACGAAAAGTTTGGGCATAAGCTGCTCACACCAGATGAGCGCCGGAAACTTATTGATGTGCGCAAACCATCCATCCGTCTTTGCTCCCTTGGCTGTCTCCGTCACTGACATGTGCAACCTGGGATCTAGCCCTACCTGCCGACGCTTAAGAAGAAGTCGGCAGAAGGAACAGCGAAACAGTCTAGATTCGGCGTCCGAAGATTCCTCCGAAACCAACTTCACTTGCTGGTCTACACCATAATACATACCATCTTCTCGGTCTACATCAAGTTCCGCCAAGCATACCATGCCGTCAGAGACCGGATATACTCGGTCCTCTACTACCACCACCGGACGCCAGAGTTGATCAAGCGCGACGTGAAGGGACTGAGCCGACTTCCGAAGCATCTGAGTGTGATATTGAGCCTCGAGGATGACGGAAGGGGCGGGGCAGAACTGGAGCGACTGGTCAATGAAGCGTCCGAGATCGCGGCATGGTGCGCGAGCGCCGGCATCTCTCGGCTCTCAATATACGAGAAGACAGGTGCGTCCCACAATCCACATGGCGTCACCACAACTGCATCTAACCCAGACTTTGACAGGCATTCTCAAGAGCTACATCCCGGAGACTCACCGCGCCATGACCCAAAAACTTGCCGCATACTTCGGCCCGTCCTACCCAGCCCTTGCCGTCAGCGCCCCTCACATGCCCTCCATCGAGACCCCGGGCCCAGTCCGTGCAACTCATGCCTCTTCCCCGCAAGCCAGTCCCTCCGACCCGGAACCGAAACACATATCCGTTATGCTCCTCTCCGCCGAGGACGGCCGCGACTCCATCGTCGACCTGACCAAGACGCTCGCCGAGATGGCGCAGCGGAACAAGATATCCCCCGCCGACATCACCATCGACCTGGTGGACGCCGAGCTGGCAGAGAGCGTCATGACGGAACCCGATCTCTTGATACTCTTCTCGCCGAGCGTCGAACTTCAAGGGTACCCCCCGTGGCAGATTCGGCTGACGGAGATCTTCCACGTGCCCGATAACCAGGGAGTCGGGTACCAGGTGTTTTACCGGGCGTTGTGTAACTTTGCCAAGGCGCAGATGAGGTTCGGAAGGTAGACTTAGACACGTTCTGTCAGTCTGATAGGATATGCCGGCAGTTGCATATGGGCTTTTCCTCCACTGGCTGTGCTTTGCGCTGACAGCTTAGACTTAACACGCCATCGCGTCTAGAAGAGAATTCATCCGAGGATCAAGGCTTCCACGCTCTCATCTCCTCGGCGTCGCTATCCCACTTGTACACCGGCCCGGTGCCGACATTATAATTATAATAGTTATCCGTCCCGCCCTTGACCATGGCCCTACGGAACGTGATATTGATCCTCCCGCCGTCCCTCGCGTTCCTGCCCGTCCGCTTGGGTATGGAGTGCAGCCAGTTGGCCTGTGTGCGGCCCCTCATGAGCACCATATCGCCGCTCGCCAGGGGCAGCTTCAGTTGCTTCGTCCCGGGCGGATCGGCGACTCCACCGGTGACGGGCTTGTGCTTCATGTAGAAGTCGCGCCGGGCGCCGAGCGAGAAGGAGGCTATGGCCGGCTCCGGGCCGAGGAAGCGCTCGTCGTCGCTGTGGAAGGAGATGGAGTCCGCGCCGGAGGCGTAGTAGTTCACGAGGCAGAAGTTGAACCGGCACCCGGTCGCCGCCTCTGTCGAGAGGCGCAGATCGTCGAGACACTTTGGAATCGGCCGCGGTTGGTAGCGGGCGTAGGCAGCTGGTGGGACGGGGGCGTTGGTCTTTGCGTCGAGGATGGTGTCGCCGGAGGGGGAGAAGAGGGAGGTGGCGTCTAGCCCGAAGACGGTTGTGTAGCGCGGTGTGCGGATTTGGGTCTCCGTTCCGCCGCGCTTGATTTTACTGGTTGGGACTAGTTAGTAGGAGATAGAGGGATGTGGTGCGCACGGAGAGACTTACTATTCCACGCGGTAGAATGGCAGCTGTGAGCGTAGGAAGCGGAAGAGGTCCTTTGCGGCATAGCCCGGTACGAACGGCTCAAAATAGAGGAGATCCAGGTCTGGCTGGTCATTGATCGCTCTGCCTGGGACAGCTGGCCACGAGGAGAGTTCTTGGGAGAGTGATGCCGGGAGTTCAGGAATGGGAAACGGGTATGTAGTGTGGGTTGATAATGCAGTCTGTGACGAGTCAGGCACTGCTTTAATGATATGTGCCTCAGTATATGTCATCTCACCTTCTCGACTAGCACATCCTCGGTCTTCTGTTTTTTGGTATTGCTACTTGACTGAAAGAAAGAGTCGATTGTTCGTTTCTTGGACATGGCTCTGGTGATTTGTTCAGTGCTAACCTTGATAATTCGTGAGTGCCAGCAAATGCCAGTAAGAATCCTCAATCTGGCTGTCATACATGCGAGTGAACGTCCAAAGTCGTGCGAGAGAAGTCGTGATGTCAACGGCTGAGGGATGTAAGTGGTGCGCCACAGGTCCCGTTCAGCCTTGATGTTTGCGCCACAGCCAGAGTGGGTCACCAAAATTCTGGGCTCAGCCTTGCACGAGACCTCTTTAGGTAGGCACTGTGACTTCGTTGATGAGATCAAGGTGAGCAATCCTTGCACTTAATGAAGAGAAATTTGCTAACCGGACTGACGACCTGTGAGTGAGTAATGGCTAATACCGAAGAAGAGATGAATCTCTTCCGGCCTCCCCTGGTCAAGGCGTCAACGACCCTCAACCGGGCACTCTTCGCCAAGACGATAGATCTCGCCGCTGCCAGAGTGAGCAAACCGCAGGACATTGGCAGATATCGAAAAGTTCTTGAGATTAGCAAGGAGATATTGGATGTTGATCGGATATCACCGGTAGCTGCCGATCCAGATCAGACCCTCGCTTCACAGGGAAGGAAATGTCTCCTATTGAGGCCGGGTGTCAAAGCAGAAGGTTCTATGCTTCATCGTAACTCAGATTTCAATTCTCGACTAACGCCTATTTAGCGCCGGAAACCTGGAGTTCTGTTCTCAAAGAAGGCGTTCAAAAAGATGACCTCTCCGTCATCCCGTATGAGCTCAGGCTGGACTACAACTACTGGACCTATCGTATGAGTTGTACTCTACCCCTGAACACAGGCCTGCCGTCTAACCTCTCATTACAGACGACATAATATCTAGCATTTTGCCGGAGGAATTCCACGATGACATCCCCTCGGGCTTCAACTCCGTCGGCCACGTGGGTAAGCTGGCATGCCGCTGACACAATCCCGTCGACCTCAGCCAGCTAATACCTCCTGTAGCACACCTGAACCTCCGGGACCGTTTCGCCCCGTACAAGAAGGTCATCGCTGAGGTAATAGTGGACAAGAACCCGCTCATACGCACCGTGATCAACAAGGTCGACAACGTCGGCACCGAGTCGGCCTACCGCACGTTCCAGTACGAGGTCCTGGCCGGTGAGGACGACATGGACGTGCAGGTCTTGGAGAACGGCTGTGTTTTCACCTTCAACTACGCCAAGGTCTACTGGAACAGCAGGCTAGAGACCGAGCACAGCAGATTGATCCGGCTCTATCAACCGGGCGAGGTCGTCTGCGACGTCATGGCGGGTATCGGGCCCTTCGCCGTCCCGGCCGGGAAGAAGGGCGTGTTCGTCTGGGCCAACGACATGAATCCCGAGAGTTACAAGTGTCTACTGACCGCCATCGAGAAGAATAAGGTAAGAGTGTGAGTCTACAACTACGCATGGAACAAAAGTAAGCTGAGCAGTCACAGGTGTCCCAGTTCGTCCGCCCCTTCAACGAAGACGGCCGCACATTTATCAGACGAGCAGCCGACGACGTGCTAGCGGCCTCGCAGCGCGGCGAAGGCGCGTCGATAGCGCCCAAGCGGCCGTCACGCTCCAGGGCCATCCCCGTTGCCCCGGAACCTACCCACGTGCCCCTACCGCCCACCATCTCGCACTTCGTCATGAACCTCCCGGCCTCAGCTATCACGTTCCTGGGCTGCTTCCGGGGCCTCTATGCCGGGCATGAGGACCTGTTCGTTGCGAGCACGGGACGGAAGCTGCCTCTGATCCACGTGCACTGCTTCGCGCTCAAGAGTGATGACGACGTACCGCTGCTGGACATTGCGGAGCGGATAAGCAAGGAGCTGGGCGTGAGCATGGTGCCTGGGGACGCAGAGAAGGAGGGCCAGGTGACGATCCACGATGTTCGGGACGTGGCGCCGGCGAAGCGCATGTTCTGTGCTACATTTCGGTTGCCGGCCGAAGTCGCTTTCGCCCCGAGGCCGTGAATAAGCCCACCATGTGTATTGGTTGTCAGCAAGAAAGGGGGACTCGGTAGGTGTTAATCCCGAGCGCAGTCATGTCCCTCTTGGTTAGGTGGTATTTTGCGCCACCTGTGGTCTTTGCGGCCGATGGTTGGAGTTTCAGTAACAGGTGGCTTTTATATTGGCCTTCAAACGATGCTCGGGCATGTTCACGATCTATCTAACTGGCCGTATCTGGGGTAACTCAGCCTGAAGCTGCTGGGTGTGCTCTCCGGCGTGAGGGCATTTCTGTTGGTCGATTGCGTCTGTCAATATCACAATGATAGATATGGAGATGGATATGCTGTGATTAGGCCAAGTGAAGGAAGCGTCTCCAGCGCGTCCTTGCATTGACTGCCGACATGGCTAGATAGACACCGCAGCGTTGTATATTGAAAGAGAGCGATTTACACTCGGCGAAATAATGCATCGGTCAGGAGCTGAGACGTCTCCAGTTGTTGTTATCCACATTGGTCTTGTTGCAGAACGACACATCCGCACATACGCCAGTGGAGATGGTTGCTGAGGCAGTGTGGATGCCTGGCGTTAATATCTATGTAGAGCATGTATGCAGGAGTTGGTCTCCGGCCTCCTATCAGACGTTGAGCGGAGCTGGCACTGAGGGTGGAACACACCGTGTAATTTCTGTAGCTGCAGAAGTGCCAGCATCCGGCATCAAGGTCATCCTCGACTTGAGAGTTGCAGCAAGCCTCATATAACAGAGAACGACAAAGCGATACAGCGTAGAGATGGTTCCACAGAGGCTACCGGTGTGTGGCCTGCGCACATGGTGGTGTTGTCAAGACCATGCCATGCATGCCGCGATGCAACGCAACGGCCGCCAGTCTGCTGCTGTGTCTCGTATGTGCCGCATATTCGTGTGGCTTCGTGGTGTGCTTGTCTATCTATACACACGTACGCAGAACACATCGGACATTACCGGCAGACATATTTATACCAGTGCTGTGTTAAACGCGGGCCTAGCATCTCATCACGCAAGCGCAGCTTGGCAGGCGGGGTGGGGCCACTCCCGCAGCAGTTGCAGTTCAAGATAGGGTTTATCGGTGCGCTGGACGGCGCACCGGTGTGCCTGGGAGGGTGCCAACTTCTGATATCAGCCCAGTCTTATGAACAGGGTCTTCGACCAGGGCTCGGGAGTTTTGTCCTGTCCAAGATAGAGCCCAGGTATTGCACACGAGCCGTAGCGGGTGAACAAGTGATGAATATACCGCTTTATCAATGTAGCAGATGGCAAAACATCTTGCGTACTCCGATCTTCCGGCGAAGGAGATAGCGTTACGAGCCGGACAAAGCGATACCATGGAGATAAGGCGCAGAGGTTGACGGACTGCACGGATGGCCTAACTATTCTGATATGGCAGGTCCCATCTGAGGTACCTTAGATCCGACATCTCTTTTGATTCGCTTTCCCGATTCCTGGCGCATAAATTCAATACGGTAGATTTACCGCGCTGAGGAGGTAAGTTCTGACGAGCAATTGACCGAGGATGCAAGAGACGTTATCCGAGAAGAGCATAATGGCCACTCAGCAAGGACCGACGTTCCCCGTCTCGGTGATAGAGATACTCCATTGCGTTCTGCATCGCGAAGCTGTCTCAACGTGACATGCAGAACGCAGTGGTGGAGGCTTGTGATATCCAACGTCTGTGGCGTCTGAGTTTCTGCGGCTGCTTCCTCTGTGGTCGCGGATGTCGTCGAGAGGTGGCGGGGCTTTCGTCCTCAGTGCCACAGCGCGATTACACTATCAACTTATCATTGATTATTGGAATCCTCTTTCGTCCAGTAGCCCAATCAATGATATCGTGTTTGCTTCACAAGCATTAGCGTTGATTGCTTGCAGGCAGACAGCCCAGAGTCGTAAAACAAGGTTTGGATGATCTTTTGATGTGCTTGAGCGAGCAAGGATCACAGCAGATGTGGCTCGTGCAAGAGGTCCAATAGACCAGGCGAGAACGTCGTTCCAGTGCTGCTGCCAGTGGGTGGCAGTTTGGTGCCTCAAAAACGACCAGTCATTTTGTGGCGCTGACGCATGGTGGGGTTGCATCATTGCAAGCCATGTTTAGCGACTGGCGCGGGGTCGATTGGGCATTCGGATTTCCAGTCGTTTGACAACGACATTCTCAGACCGATACAGCTTCCATGGCATCGTGCATTGAGGTGCGTCAGGCTAAGCACGCGTCTGCAAATGGCTGCAGCTGGGGTAAGTTCTCCGGCGCCGCCATTGCTTCACTTGCATCTGCTAAAAGTTGTCGACTGCAGAGTCGTCACGGAACTTTACGCGACCCGGGCAGCCCTCATCGTCATCGGTCGTAACGTTAGATAGCTGAACGCACCTTAGGCTGCTAAAGATAACGGATGGAATGCTGGCTCCTCGTTGCACCGATGACGGTTCTACATAGCGACTCATGTCCTCTTATGTGGGAATTGAGTTTCGAATATACTCCGTAAACTTACATGTGTAATGTGCAAGACAGAATGGTTGTGCCGCTTCGGCCAATCGCACACATGCCCGAGGTCCCCAAGTAGACGACAATATACTGCATACAGGTATGTATGGCATCCTCTGTCTCGAATACGGAGCATGCAACAGTTGGGAGTGCTCGGGCAGTTCAGGGGGCGGACCAGCCCCGGGAGGAGCCGTACGAGGTACATGGCAAGCTTCGTGAAAGCGGCTCCGAAGTTCCATTACTCGCCGATCGCTGACGTCGGGGCCCATGAGACTCTTTCCCGGTTTCTTTCCTAGTCTGCCCTCCGCAAACGTTCTCGCTGCTTTTGACGGCCCGTTTAAGAATCTGCCGCGGTTACGGATGAAGGGGTCTCCCTTCCTACACCTCGGAGACGGACACTGCTAGCCGCTGATCACAGATCTGGAGCACTCAGATCAAAAGGATGAAAAGGGTTATGACGGATATGGGGTAGTTGGACCCTTGGATCTTTGTCAGAGATCAACATCTTACGAAGTCTACTATGCAGTATGGAGATATGATGATTGGGCGATGCTTGAAAGCATCTCAACATCGAGGTTCATCGCCCCCGAGATGTCCCTCAGCAATAGAGTCGTCAGGCCAGTGTAACACAACCTGCCCAGCTTGCCCAACTTGCCCAGCACACTAATGGATGAGGAATTGTCACTGATTGTCTCGACATCAATCGGAAGACAGCTGCAGCTGGAATTCTGCAAGCCCTGCGCTGTGGGACGGACAAGAGGTTAGAGGCCTAGATTCAAGGTCCAACAGCAGTCGACATTTAAAAGTGGACTTGAAGGAGAATTTCAGCCTGCATCCGTCCAAACAGCCGGACATAGGTGAACTTCCGGGGATCTGGAAGCTGGAGTTCTTCACCTTAGTCCTTTCCAGTACTAGCTGGCTACCGGCACTTCCTTCAACGTCCTGTTCAATCGGCAATGACAATTCGGCCACATGTCTGGTACGGTGGTAATATTCCGATCCGACTCCCTTGGGTATCGTGTCGAGGGCGATGGGGTCGCCTGCCCTCTGTTGTGACCCCACAAAACTCTCAGGAGGTGGCCAAAATCGGCATTGCTGTATTGTAGGTACCTCATGCAATTGAAGGCATCGAAGGCATAATAGATGCTAGTTACGTCTATACTGTGCGAAGTCTAAGCGAATTCAGTCGTTCGTATTAGCGTCTGTCAAGAAAACAGTAATGTAACCCGGAAAGGACGGTACCTCTACCTAATACGTAGTACATTGAACGTTAGATTTCCGTTACCACAGTACGTGTACGTAGTAATTTGGAAATGGACGATTTGCTTCAGTTAAATCTGAACTTGACGCAGCTTGACTAACGAAAATTGTCATACCCAACCAAGTAGAGGTGAAGATGAGATCACGCTTCGCTGGTGCACCCGAGCGCGCATCATCATGCCCCCGCTCCTCCTTTCCTCCTTCGAGCCGCGGTGAAAAGGGCATAACCACATTACTGCTAGTAGGAACGGACATCTGGTACGGCCTCCGAATGGCTGTCCACCTTCGAACCCTGACCGGTACCCCACTGAACTTGTTGCAGGCGCTCAGCTGCTGGTGCGCTCCAGCCCTCCAGGGCAGGGTCCAAGGATCATCCGAACCCTGGACTCCAGACCGCTTCTCGACGCGTGCTGTTTTCGCACTTTGACAGCTCCCAAAGACCAAAGTTGCCGCTTGAAAATTTGGCCGCCAAAATGACCTCAAACTGGTCTAGTCCCACGTCCAAGTTCCAGTCCCAAGTCCCGTGAGCATTAGCGGTCCCAGAACTTCGGCCTACCCCGTGTCCTGGCCTGTTTCCCTGGAATAACGCAATTTCTGCTCCTGCCCGGTTTTCTCGACGCTTTTGCTTTGTATTCATTCATCTTCCTGCGTGTCTAGCGTTGATGAAGCACCGAGTACGAATGTACGAATACACGTCTCGTCCTGAGTAACAAGAACAGAGAGCGACGGAGCGTCTTCCGCATATTCCTCCTTTCCGAGTCCTTAGATCTTAACCTTCAACCACACTTGCATTACATGCACTGTACCTTAGCCGACCTTTTTCCCTATTCTGGAAACGAGGACAGCGGAGACTCTGGTACATCGCTCGGGTCACGTAAGGAACAATCACTAGAGCAGTCTCTTGCTGGATTCCGAAGCTTTGACATCTTCGTTATCTTTTTCAAGCACGTCGGTTGTCTTCCGCCGAACACAGATCATAACAACCTTTCCTCTCGTCTTTCACGCCTACCCGAACTATCGATTGTGGAAACGACATCCAACCGAAGGAGTCGTATATTCATCACCAACAAGCCCGACATTCCTTCCAAGCCTTGCAGTATACTGTGCAGAGGCAACCCTCAGTACCTCGTCACCTATCATCAACCTCCTCCTCAGCGGCTCGTCCTCCCAAAGGTGCGAGACTACACTGCTTAGTACAAGGTATGCCATGGTTCCTATGATGAGACTGCCCTTCTTTCATCTTCCTACGCTGCACCAACAGACCACTCCTTCGCTGTTGTCCATTCCTTGCGAATGAGACGTCAACACGAACGTGAGGAAGATGGCATACGAGATATCAAGGTTCTTGGTGCTACCGGAGTTTGTGGCGCATGCCTTTTCCTCTGTATCTTGTCGAATTTAGACATTCAGTTCCCTATCTTGCACAGTATCATTCATGTCTACATTCTCGTCCATCTGTGGCCCCCATGCAGCTGGTTACCCCGGTGTGCACTTGGCAATTCCTTTCCCCATGGCCCACGTCTCGGGAGTCTTCACTGCTCATTGAACTCGTCCCGAGAAATACGCCGCGGATTAGGCTCGTTTCCGATTATCTCTCAAGTGACGCCGTTGGAATGCGTCACGTTTCTGCATTCCTCGATAACGGAGATCGAACCCCCATCTTTTTCAACACAAACTACTTCACCCCCCCTACACAGTTAAACCCACGCTAAGCACTCATTGGTACTACGCTTCACACCCCCCAGTCTGCATGTCCGCCTCTCGATCATCCCAGACCTCGAGGCACCCCCGCACACCCCCCCTTCCCTCACGGCTCCATCCCACTCTTAGGCCATCGCAACCTCACACCGACCTGGCCGAGACAAGGTCAAGGGGGGCAGCCGGTCACTGGAATTGATCTGTCCTGCCTGTCTGCCATCTCTGGGCATTGGCAGCGCTCAATCCGCTTAATTAACACCACAGTCCCTCTCAGCCTCCGATGGGCCGGTGCCACTTATCCGCTTTCCATCTTTCTTCCAGTCTTTGCCTAATCATCTCTCCGTCCACCTTGCTGCTTCATATCTCACCTCGTGACCAGCATTTGAGACGAGTCTAATAAAGTGATCGACTATAGATTACAATACCCGGTTGCGGTACGTCGTCTTCGCTTTTCAGGTCAGAGCCGGACGCCAAGTGTATATACTTCGTAATCACACAATTCGTCACCGCCTTTGTTCCCGAACTGCCACCAGGAACGCCACTCTACGAAAAGCCCGATAACATATTCCCGCCACTGAAACCTGTCAGCAGGAGAGTGAAGGGGTTTTCGGAGGAAATCCACATCGCCACAAGCTCGTTTCTCAGCTTTGGTATACATACTGCTGTGTCGGAATTCTGGCAATCAAAACGCCTATGACGAACTTATTCGTCGCCCTGTTGGAGAAGGATTAATGGTGCCGGTGGACTTGGGGTCAACGACTTTTCAGGATTGTGCAACTTCAGCAATGGCCGTAGTCTTGAAGTCTGAGGAGAACAGCTACTTCTCAACTTCGAGTATGCGCCGTTCGCATTCGCAGCCAAAACTGGACGCAAGAAATATCGGCTTCCACGCTTCCACATCGACCTCGAGGCTAGGCGACTTTTACCAGCAACCGTCAAAACCATACATATCCAGCCCCTCATCAGCTCCGTCCTCGCCACCGACGCTAGAGACCGATTTAACTACTCCGTCGTGGGCTTCAACGCCGGCGAGCAATTACTCTGCCTCGTCCGACTTCGACGAAACCGCGCAACTGGAGTGTGAACACAGCGAAGGGCAGATAATTCTGCCACAGTATGATGACGTTGGCTTTTCGAGCCAGTCCGAGGACTCGGAGGATTTGCCGAGCCCTCATACCGGCGACTCGTATGTTCCATCTCCCAACGAGAACGATACCTCTGCGGCCACGTCAAGACCTGCATCCCCACCACTACTCGATCGGGCCGAGGATGATATCAACGTCAGGCCACAGCCGTCACGGCACGTCGACTACTTATCGCACAATTGGAGGGAGGAGGACATATGGGAGTCGTGGAAACTTATCGTGTCTAAAAAGGGCGAGTATAGCAACGCCGCACGGTTAGAGAACGCATCCTGGAGGACGTGGGTGAAGTCCAAGAACAAGTTGAAGACCGTCTCCCCAGAGACGCTCAACTGGTATGTTGTCAATTGCCTTTCCTGACTGATGAAAACTGACGTTCTGGCAGGCTGAAGGATTGTGACGTGACATGGCTCTACGGACCGCTTCAGAGCGGTAGTGCAAATATGCATGCCAGGACCGAATCGAGCAGTGCAAGGTTATCGAAATCGAATTCGTTCGTTAACAAGAAGCCGATCCTGAAGAAAAGGAGCATGTCAGAGCTCATGCTGCAGAGGTCGCTCTCGACCTCATCTCTCGTTAAACAAGCCGCTGCCGCTGTGCAGGCACAACAGAGCCAGGGTATCCTCAGAGTGGGTAGGAGACCAGGCCTGGAGCGATCTACAACCGATTACCTCACATTCCCCTTTTCGTCTCGGCATCACACCCAACCCCACTCGGCGATGTCTTCCGGAATTGCGTCACCGAGCAGTGAGAAGAAACATATCCACTTCAACGAGCAGGTCGCACAGTGTATCGCAGTTGACGTGAAGGGTGAGGAAGATGACGAGGAATTGGAAGCGACAGAGCGGTTCACCTTTGATGATAGTGACTCTGATGATGGAGCGATCATGATGAAGACGAGCTCGAAGAAGAAGATGCGACCAATCCTGAAGAGGTCAAAAAGCAGCACCAGCAGCGTTGAGAGCAAGACGATAGCGATGCTCCCTTCGACAACACTAAAGTATCGTGAAGATACGCCAGAACCAACCGAGACGGCGATGAAGCACAGCACGTCTTATCGTAGCCCAGGCGTATCTCCGTCGTCTTCTCAGGAGACATTACGACCGTCCAAGCCTTCCCGGAAGTTTTCCCTCGCCGATGATGACGACGAAGAGGAGGACGAGGACGAGGACGGCCCTACGTTGAATTGGCGCTCTTCTAACAAGGCGTCGGAGAACAAGGCTTCTGGAGGCCTGCATCGGTCAGCATCATCTGGCAGTCTGGGTACGGAGCCGGCAGGAATGCGTCGCACTGCGTCGGGGATGTTTATGCCATACGAGGAAGGCGAAGATTCGAGTTCGGCCACCGAAGGTCTCTTTGGCCGGGTCATTGATACGGTAAATACGGCCCGGGATATAGCGCACGTTATTTGGAACGTTGGCTGGAGGAAGTAGAGGTGTCATGATATTAACGATTCTTTTTTTGCTTATTCAGGAGGCGGTTACCAGCGGCTACACACGTCGAAATCTTCAGCGTCGCGACAACAAATCGGGTTCATCGAGAGGCGTGCGATAGCCTTAGTGGCCTATGGCACGCAGTTCTGTCGATTTGGGAGTCTGCTATCGCGTTTCTTCGGCGGAGTTTTTTTCTCGGTCTGCGCTACTACAGCCACCAGTCGCTTCGAACTCCTACTTTTCCTGTCGAGAAAGCGTCTCTGCCATTACAGGGCGGGTTACTGTGCATTGAACGTCGGCGTTTAGGGTGGATCTACTTTGGTTGCCAGCCTTTCGGTTATTGCTTTTTTGGGCGGCTGTCATTGCATGGCGAACTCGATCTTTGATATTTTATTTACCAACGAAGCGGTGTTGCGGGGGGCACGGCAGCCCGGGTTGGTCGTGGGTTTGCGCACGAGGTTTCGCGCACAAGGCATACGGACACAATGGCATACCCACCGGCATTGGTTGATCGGTCTCATCTGTCGAACTCCTTCGAGAACGGAGCAGGTCCCGGGGGCCGGGGATGTCCAAGGTCTCACCCGTCTAATACTTATATATGGATATACTGGCGAAGGCTTCGGAGGCGGGCGAGCCTCTATGAGGGAAGAGAAAACAAACAAGCGGCAAGGCGCCGGCTAGAGAAATAGGACTGGAGAAATCGGGCGTTTGTATCTAAGTGCTGCGGACTGCTGCGCTTCGAAGGCATCGAGATTCCTTGGGATGCTCTGCTTGGCAACAAGGGCAGCAGGGAAGAGGCGGAGACACCGATATAAGTTTTAGAACTTAGATATCCCAGGCAAGGGATTTATGAATCCTATATGATTACAATAACTTGAACTTGAGGCTCTTGAGAGACAAACAAACAGTAGAGGTCGACGGTGAGACTAAGATATGTCTTTGGTTGACTGGCAAGTAAAGTAGGGGCTTCGCTTCACCAGACTACCCAATTCGACAACAGCGGCAATCGATTACCACCGTAATTTAATGTTCACTACAATCAGTATCAGTTTTTCCGTCACGAGTAAGGGACTGTTAGAGTCGGTATGTCCAGCTTCATTTTCTGACGACGTTGATGCTGAGGAGAGTGCTTCCAAGGCCAGAAAAGGTACGTACCTTCCGTACTGCGTTACGCAGTACACAGTACTGTGGTACCTGCGGCTCGAAATCAGGCATTCAGGCAGCCCCGCAGCGCAGCTTTGCCGGCTGGCAGAGTGAGTGGGTCCCGGGCAAGGCAAGCTCTGGAAAGGCAGATGCAACGCGTGCTGGAGCTGCCTGAGCTTCTTGACCTCAGCAAACTGAAGCCAACATCATTCATTGACTCTCTTTCAGCCCTTCCGCAACTTCCAACTTCAACCGCTGTATCAACTAATACCTCTTTCACGCCTTCTTTATTCACGACTCTCGCTGCATACCACCATTTTGATAATACTGCCACGAAAGTAGGATGGACACCCTCGTGGCGCGATACAGCCGGCCGGCATACCAACAGAATGAGCCCTTCTCAGAGAACACCGAGGACGAGCTTGTGGAAGGCGTCCCTAGCTTATCTCTAAAGTTTGCCATGCCGCCAGTAGCACATGTGAGTCTCCAGCACGCTTCCCCCCTCTGCTGATGATGCTCACCGGGGCTTCAATCATCGTCACATCATCATCATCACCACGTTTCTCAGCCTCGTTAACCAACTTCTCCTAAAACCAGCCCTCATCCTGGCTCCGAGCCGCAACAGACGACCGGTCCAACCCGCAATGCCCCATCAAGATCGCTCACGGCACGACGACGCTCGCCTTCCGCTTCCAGGGCGGCATCATCGTGGCCACGGACTCCCGCGCCACGGCCGGCAACTGGATCGCCTCGCAGACGGTCAAGAAGGTGATTGAGATCAACAACTGCCTGCTCGGCACCATGGCGGGCGGCGCCGCCGACTGCCAGTACTGGCTCGCCTGGCTGGGCATGCAGTGCCGGCTGCACGAGCTGCGGCACAAGCGCCGCATCAGCGTCGCCGCCGCGTCCAAGATCCTGGCCAACCTGGTGTACTCGTACAAGGGCATGGGGCTGAGCATGGGCACCATGTGCGCCGGCGTCACCAAGGAGGAGGGCCCCGCGCTGTACTACATCGACTCGGACGGCACGAGGCTCGCGGGGAACCTGTTCTGCGTCGGCTCCGGCCAGACGTTCGCCTACGGCGTGCTGGACGCCGAGTACAAGTACGACCTGAGCGTCGAGGAGGCGCTGGAGCTCGGCAGCCGGAGTATCCTGGCCGCCACGCATCGCGACGCCTACTCGGGCGGCTTCATCAACCTGTACCACGTCAAGGAGGAGGGCTGGGTCAAGCACGGCTTCAGGGACACGAACCCGATCTTCTGGAAGACGAAGCTGGAGAAGGGCGAATTCTCGAACGTGACGGCGGATTTCGGTGATAGGGTGTAGGCCGTGGAGATTGTGGTGTGCTTTCCGGGAGGGGTAGACAAGGCTGGAAAGCTTGTAGCATTGTCATGATAAGGACGGGTCGTGATATTCATTCGCAGTGTTTCTTTTTCAGGCAAGGGTGCTCTGTAACTTGTACAATAAGGAGCGCATATTAGATGGCTAATTCTACTGCCTTCTTTCTAAATTTGACTCTGCCACTGTTGATACAATATGTATGTTGTTACATTATAATACATTGCCAAACCGGGGTATCTCACTACACAGCAACAGCCTTGCTACACATATTCCCTAATCCCATATCCCTCCGAACCCACCCCTGGACACCCAATATCCCACCGTCCACATCCGGATCAACAGGCCACTTCCTCAGCGCCATAACGTCCAGCTCCGTCCTCCACCCGGCCTCCCACATCTCCACGCCCGTCCAGGCGATCATGGCTGCGTTGTCGGTGCACAGCTCCGCCGGCGGCGCCACGATGGCGATCCTCTCGGGCGGGTAGCCCCTCGCGTCGAGCATCCGCCGCAGCACGGTCCTCAGGAAGGCGTTGCGCGCCACGCCGCCCGAGACGACGAGGGTGCGCACCGCGGCCAGCTGCTCCGTCGTCGCGTGGCCGGCTGCGCCGCCGAGGCAGAGGAGGACCCGCGTGGCGAGGTGCTCGAAGGCGAGGCGCATGGTGGCGGCTGCTAGGGCGCGGCGGGCGGGGAGGGGGAGCGAGGGGTTCGAGGTCATGACGCGGGAGATTTGTGTGCCGAGGCCGGCGAAATCGTAGGCTAGGCGGCGGGAAGTGGAGAGTGGAGGAGTGAGAGTCGTGATAGGGTCTTCAGAGGGGGAGAGGGTGACCGGAAACGGGGCGATCTCGTCGCGGCGGGTGGCAGGCGGGGTGTAGGTCTCTGGTGAGTTTGGGGAAGAGGGGGTAGGGAAGGCGAAAGGCTCGAGGGCGGCGGCGTACATTGTGTTGGGGAGCTTGTCGAGGTCGGCTTGCGGCACGAGGAGGCGGGCTGCCTTGTCGAGCATGTCGCCTATGGCTAGGCCTGACAGGTTGGGCACCAGGATGCGGTGGGTCGTGAGGAACTCGGAGATGACGAGCATGGTATGCCCGCCGCTGACGAGGAGAGAGAGGAAGGGAAAGGCCAGAGAGGGGAGGCAGGGTTGCGTGGCCCGACCGGCGTTGAGGGCTGTGACGAGCCGCGGGGTAAGGGCGTGAGCCTGCATGTGGTTCACGCCCAGGAGGGGGACGTCCCAGGCTAAGGCGAGACCTTTGGCTGTGTTGAGGCCTGCGGCGAGGTTTTGCGCCATTCCTGGGCCGCGGGTGACGGTCACGAAGTCTGGCTTGGAGGGAGAGGACGAAGGGAGGTGGCTGAGGGCTTGCTGTATCAGAGGGCCGAGTGCCTGCGTGTGGCCTGCTATGGCGACGGCTGGGTGGACGCCACCGAATTGGCGGCTGTCAGAGGTGACTTTGCCGTTAAAGTGCAAGGTTGCACCGCCCGAGGCATGCTTCTCTAGGATGGCGACACATGTGTCGTCGCAGGAGGTCTCGATGGCGAGAGTGACAAGGGTGCGGTTTGTTGGTAGTGAGCCAACCGGCCGGTATTGGCGCGGCCGAATGGCACTTTGCCGAAAGTCAAGGACATTTGAGATGGAAGCTCTCTTTAGGGAGATAGATGAGATGCTTCTTGATAAATCCGGCCTGATCACGCCGGCAGCCGAGAGTCCACTTGCCAGTCCATTTGGCCGTGGTAATGAGCTGAGAAGCCTCATAAATGACTCCTGTACGCAACGGTCAGTGAGAGGCTCTGAAGAAGGTGCTACATCGAGACTTACATGAGATCTTACTTGTTCCCTTGACCTCACCACCGGCCCTGCTAAGTATGTGAATTTTTGAATGTGTTATTATATAATGTGTACAAGGTGGTACATAAGATCAGCCGAATATCGTGACTTTACAGTGGGAGCTGGGATGGAGTTTTGAAGATTTACTGATCAGGTTAGCGCCATAACCTTATCTTCCAGAAGGGTCTTGTGGTCTTTCCCCAACAATGTGGCGCGGGGAATTGACCAATCAGGAAGCTCATATGTTGTGCAATTGCTCTTCCATGACGTAGCAGGCAGAACAGATGCTTGCAGTAAGTCTGCCGAGAGATCGAACAGCTGATGGATGACGGAGCTCTTTTCTAGCCAATCCTTTCTCGACCTATGCCACATGTGTAGCTAATAACCCTGCTTCGAGATCTCTTTAAGATCCTCTACAGAGACCTACGAATTTCATCTTGTGATTTACCGGCCTCCAAAGCTTCAGAGCGAAGACATCTCGCCCTAGTCAAGTCAGCTCATTTCACGAGCTAGGTCAGACAGGTTCTGGCAGTTCGAGCTACCTCTCCTCCCCCTTTGTGAGACTTCCTATCCAGAATGAAATTCTGGAGTTCGAGACAAGACGACAGCCGCAACGGCGGCAGTGCTGCCGAGGATGAGCACCGGGTCCCCGACGAGCACACGCGCCTGCTGCCGAACCGGCTCGATAGCGACGTGCCCAACCAGTACCTCAGCCCCGATGACCCTGCCGTCTCGCCCTATAACCTATTTACCGTTCGTCTGATCCGCTACGTCACCATTTTTCTGACTGTACTCACCTTCCTGTGGTGGACGGCCCAGCTGGTATCGACCTTTGTCACGCCGCCGGGCTTCCACGTCCGCGGCGGAGGCTTCTTCGCTTTCAGCTATGCCAGCATAGCACTCGTCGTGCTTATCGTGTCTCTGGCCTTCTTCTCTGCACCATCCAAGTCAACACGGGTTCTCAGTTTCATCCTGGCGGTGCTACTGCTCGTCCACATGATCGTTGTGCTCGCAGTCGAGAGCACAAGGCACGAAGAGGCCTGGATCGGGATTGCCTCGGTCGTTTGGGCGCTCCTCGTGACCATTTGGGTGTTAGCGGCGGATTACACAGTGCAATGGGGCAAACGTGAAGAGGAAGAGCGCCTGACCGGCCGTCCCGAGACACGGAGAACGGTACTCGAATGGACCGAGGTTACACTCGAGACCATCTGCCTGCTAGTCGTGGCCGCAGCCCTTGTTTTGATGACCTGCACACTGATCCTCCGAGCGGTGGACGCCAGCTTGGCACCTCCTGGACAGAGGTACTGGGTAGATGACGACAAGTACCAGGTCCACGTGTACTGCCACGGCAACAGGACCGACACGCTAGGCCGACCGGTACGGACAGTCCTGTTTGAGGGTGGTGAAGACCCTGTCGAGTATGGTTTGTGGCAGTTTGCCGATAATGCGGTTCGGAACGGATCCATCAGCAGGTATTGCTTTGCAGACCGCCCTGGTTATGCATGGGTAAGTGTCATTCTGCCATCTTGACTCATTGATACAATGCTGACAGTCACTGAAGAGCGACGCTGCCCCGTCTCCTCTGTCGGCGAGCATGGCTACGGACGCTTTGAGCGAGGCACTTGCCCGCGCCGGGGAGCAGGGACCTTGGGTACTGGCCAGTGCCGGCATCGGATCTATCTACTCGCGTGTCTTCTCGTCTCGCCATGGCCGCGAGGTCAAGGCGATCCTTATGATCGACCCGCTGCACGAAGATCTTCTCAACCGAGTGGGCCGACCGGGCAGGGGCTTCATGCTCTGGCTCCAGGGCATCATCTCCCCTCTGGGCATCAACCGGATCCCGGCAGCCTTCTTCCGAGGTCGCGACAGGAAGGACAGAATTTGGGGCCGGTCTGCCTATCAGAACGGCAAGATGATCTTTGCCAAGCTCCAGGAGAGCCTCGTCGCGGTTTCGCTGACGAAACGCGACGTCATCTCGAGCAAGGCCATTCAGTACCAGGACACGCCGGTGGTGGTGATCAGCTCCGGGGAGCAGATCCGCAGAGACAGCGTGTGGGAGGACAAGCAGCGGGATCTTACTCATCTCACTCGCCGGCTGGAAGACTGGGATATTGTCGACAAGGCGCCTCATCAGGTCTGGCGCACCCTGGAGGGCCGGGAACAGATTGAGAAGAGACTGAAGAAGCTTGTTCTGGTTCAGTAAGTGCAAGGCGAGAAGGCATTTTCCCGCAAGAAGGGAGGGATGAGGTTATGGCAGGCGCTTATCAAGGTCGGTACGGAGGTTAAGCATCAAGGCAACAATAAGGAATGGTTAGGTAGCGTCTGGATTCGGATTATTGGGTGGGCAAGCATTTCGGCATTGCATACGTCGGGTCATACATTAGCATCCAAGGTACTTTGCATGCGCAGAATGGGCTAGTCGGCCTATAAATTGAGGTAGAGGCCTACCTTCTTTGAGCAAGCAATAGTATAATAGTCAACATGGACTTTGCAAACTTGCCTAGTCTTGATTTTGTCTTTATCAAAGTGTGTCTTGAACCCCAGGAGGAGCTCAAGAATAGAGTATCACCCTCGGAACTCTAGATATATACGTGAGCAGCTACCCAGGAGTTGCATATGGCTTCTAGCCACTCCTCTCTTTAGCCCAGGTCAACACCATCTTTGCAAGAACAGGACTGGGCCCCAACAAGAACCGAGGCAAGGACATAAGAAATATAAAGATTTATTTTGAGGCTGGCAGACAGCTGCAGCAAGCTGCCCTGAGTGCCAAGTCTCGTGAGCAAGCACGGACCTCATCAGCTTCGCCTGTGATTGCGCTAAGCCTAATACAACTTAGCGTCGCTGTCCTTGGATGTGAAGCTGCCACACTGGATGTCTGAACTCTTGAAGTTCTGAAGTGGCTCCCCTCAAAGAGCCCCCAGCAAATGCCCGTTAATCATCCTGAGATGCAGGGTCAACTTGTGAAATCATCGCTTTGACTCTTGACTTTTGACGGTTACACAGATGATATATTCCAAAATCACAGGAGGCTTCCTATCGGCCCCCCCTGCTATCGACTCCCTTTTTCTTCAAAGCATTCGCGACAACGAGCATCTCTTAGCGCCCTTTCTCTTGTCGATGGGTACCTGGAGTAGGCACCTAAAGAACAACCACCAATCCGTCCTTCGAGTCTTCGGCGCGTTCCCCGCCAAAAGGTCCGCTCACTGTCACTGATCCCCCTCCCCTCAAAGTTCCACCCTTTCTTCGAACTGTTGCGCATAATCGTTCCCCTAGCTGGTCACGGCGTCTGAACAGGCACGCACACACCAGTACCCAGTCTCTCCTTGTTCGACCAGCTGTTGCCCCATATTCTGGAAATTGCATCTCGCTGCCGACTCGTGCGGGACTTGTCGATCGTTGTTATTGTTACTTCTCTCTCTTGTCTCACACCGAGTATCCTCAAGGAATCTTCAAGTCTCAGTTCTAGCAGGCCCATGTCCGAGACCGCCTCTGCTGCTCCTTTGTGTCTGTTCAGAAGCGCCAAGACCACCGACACCCTGTCCTCGTCGCCCGCGCTGACTCTCCGGCTCTCACTGCCACCAGCCCAAAAGTCGAAGCTAGTTCTCAGCTCAATAATAGAACAGGCGCTGTGACCCTAGACCGACACTATTCCGACGGTCACGCGAATCGCTTCAGCCGAATATCCCCTCCTCCCCAATCCGACGACAATTGCGATAGCGACCCAGCATTGATAATCAGCATTCATACAACAACCCAAAATCGTCCTTTTAGTGGTTTACCACCGCGTTGATGTCGAAACGAAGCCTTCGAAGACCTTCCGCTTCGAAACCTCGAGTTCGCCGGCCTCAATAGCTTGCAATTCGGCTAATAGAGTCCTGAGCCAGACGTCGCAGGGCCTGGAAGAGCCATTCGGATTGAATCAGCTCACTGCGATATTTCGTAGTGTGCTGTAGGTCACCATGATGGGACCCGACTATGGTGGCGGTCTGGGCCGAGGAAACGACCACGATCGCGACCACGACCGCGACCGCAGCCTCGACCGTGACCACAACTATGGCCTCCAAAGCCAACCACCAGCCCCAGGCTCAGAGCCTCCCTACCACGGCGAAAGAGACGTAGTCGCTAGGCAAAACGGAGCACCGTACGCCAATCAGCACGGTCGGCCCCCGGGATCTCCAGCGCTCAGCGCTGCAGACCGAGACTTTGACGTTGAATCAAGACGGAGCGGCGAGCGGAACAGGTCGAGACCGAGAAACGGGCGAGCAGTCAGTGGACAGGTACGGGTGTGTAAGAAATGCGGCGAACCTTTGACTGGACAGTTTGTGCGAGCCTTGGATGGGACCTTCCATCTGGATTGCTTCAAGTGTCGTGTAAGCGATTCCCCATGCCCATGTGTCATTGTGAAATGTGTTTGTGCTGACGTTCTGTTAAACCAGGACTGCGGTCAAATAGTTGCTTCCAAATTCTTCCCGGCAGACGACGAGAATGGCGAGGGGCAGTATCCGCTCTGCGAGACAGACTACTTCCGGCGGCTTGGACTGTTATGTCATAAATGCGGAGGTGCGCTGAGAGGGTCGTATATCACGGCCCTGGAGAGAAAATACCACGTCGAGCACTTCACGTGCTCGCTGTGCACGACGGTCTTTGGAGCCCAGGACAGCTACTACGAGCACGAGGGCGAGGTCTATTGCCATTACCACTATTCCACCCAGTTTGCCCAACGATGCAGCGGCTGCAAGACGGCTATCCTCAAGCAGTTTGTCGAGATATTCCGCAACGGCCAAAACCAACACTGGCACCCAGAGTGCTACATGATTCACAAGTTCTGGAATGTTAGGCTCAATCCACCCCAAGATGCGCTTCTGGAAGCGAGCCATGACGACCCAGAGACTCGCCAGGCTGTTAAGAAGGCAGAAGAGCTCATGGAAGAGAAGGTATACCGCATCTGGAGCGTTCTGTCGACTTTCGAAGAATCCTCTGCTGCGTGCATCTCGGACATGCTCCTGCATGTCAGCAATGGGGCCTATGTGGACGGCGTCATGGTCGCCAAGAAGTTTATGTGGCATGTCGACATACTCTTTCGGTCTGCAGATAGGCTGGAAGCCACCACTCAAAGGCTGGGCATGAAAGGTGGGATGAATCACCACCCTTACGTGAAGCATCTTTGTTCCCCCTACTAACCCTGTGTTTCAGGAATGTCGTATGGGAGGGAAGCGAAGCTTCTGTGTAAGAAGATAGTTGCCTTCTTCTCCCTCCTGTCAAAGACTCAAGACGGTGGCGGACGAAAACTCGGTGTCACACAAGATCTGTTGACTCTGGTGACCGGTTTGGCACACTATCTCAAACTTCTAATTCGAATATGCCTTCAGGGAGCTCTCCGGATCGAGAAGGAGCGCAATGTATCTGACGGACTTTATCAGTTCCTCGACGATCTAGACGATCTGGAGGGCCTGAGGGCTGAGGACAACTCAACGACAACTCTCCAGCTAAGCACGGGCATGGCTAGGCTGTCTGCGAACGACTCCGACCAATGCGTGCTCTGCCGGAAGCCGATCGAAGACGAATGTGCTAAACATGGTGAGAAACGGTGGCACATCAAGTGTGTATCGTGCATCCATTGTGGGAAAGAGCTTGGACGAAGTCTACAGGATGCCCGTCTGAACCGTTACGATAACAAGATATTCTGCAGCGAGCACGAGGACTATAGTACGGAGAAAACATCGGGGTTCGAATATGTTTCCAAGCTGCAGCAGTATATCTTCCTGTTGCAGGTCGCATTGGCGCGGCTTCTGGAGATCCTTCGAAGTAGCGGTTCGATTCCTCGAGGCTCTGATGAGGGGAACAATGGGGAAGCCGGCCTTCTCGGTGCACCAGACGTGCCTCGTCTACAAGCTGAGAGCCGTTCCAAGTCATATGCTGGCGGGGAGTCTCAACACCATCGAGAATCCTCTTATGAGAGCACACTGAATGATGTCCGCCGCTTGCGGAGCACTCGTCTCGATAAGCATCTATCGTCGAGTTTCCGTAAAGCTCGGACATCCCGTATAATGGACGGGCCTGAGGGGAGTTCGGCACGACCCGGCAGTGCGGGAGCAGAGGGAGGAGCTCCCGGCCAGCCAGGTATGCATATCGTCGAAGAACGCGGTCTTGGCGACGAAGGTTCCACCGACATGATGTTTGGTAACCAGGATGGCATAACGCTGGACGACATTCCCCGCATCGTTGCAGCTGAACAAGCAAAAGAGCAACGCTCGTATCAGCCGCCAGGTCGCCAAGAGCTATTCAGGTCTCCCTACACTGAACCCAATTTTGGCAGCGGACCAGGCGCTGGCCACCAACGATCACTATCGGCTGGTAGGGAGGCCGACCCTCGCTTCGTCGGAGACCAGTTTCAGCAGAGAAATGGAGGCGGCCGCAAGTACTTCTCGGAACTCTCTGGCCTAGAGTACTTCATAGTTCGCCACCTTGCGGTTCTCACCATGCATCCTATGGTTGAGAACGACTTTACCTTGGAGGAGCTGCTTGGATTGATTGAGTCCCGAAAGCCGCCGAATTTCTGGAAGAACATCGGCAAGGCGTTCCAGAAGGACGGCAAGAAGAACGTCAAAAAGAAGGGCGTCTTCGGCGTCCCGTTGGAGGTTATCATCGAACGGGACGGTGCCGAGTCTACAGACGGCGTTGGCTCTGCCACACTTAGGATACCTGCCATTGTGGATGACATAGTGGCCACCATGAAGCAGATGGACCTGTCTGTGGAAGGAGTGTTCCGGAAGAACGGAAACATCAAGAAACTTGGCGACCTTGTCGAAAAGATCGACAGGGACGGTGGCGCGGACCTCAGCGGTAACAATGTGGTGCAGATAGCAGCTCTCCTCAAGCGCTACCTCCGAGAGCTCCCGGATCCGTTGCTGACGCACAAGCTCTACCGCTTATGGCTGGCGGCCGCGAAGATACAGGACGAGGAGAAGAAGAGGCACTGTCTACACCTGACTTGCTGTCTCCTTCCCAAGTGCCACCGCGATTGCCTCGAGATCGTGTTCTGCTTCCTGAAATGGGCGGCGTCTTTCCACCAGGTCGACGATGAGTCAGGCTCGAAGATGGATATCAAGAATCTTGCGACGGTTATTGCCCCGAACATCATCTATAACAACGCCAAAGCGGCAGCTCTCGACAGCGATCCTATATACGCTATTGAGGCGGTCGAGATACTGATTACTTACATCGAGGAGATGTGTCTTGTAAGTAGCGCTCTACACTTTCCCACAACTCGATCTCGCTGCTCACTCTTTACAGGTCCCCGATGAGTTTGTCGACATGCTCAGCGATCAAGCTCTCTACAACACCAACGGAGAGATTACCACGAAGGAGATACTTAAACGGTTCGGCGACCGCCGCGTCAATGGCAGCCAGCCACAGTTCGGCGACGCAAGCGAACTGATGCAACGACATCATGAGATCGCAAACCGGCCACCGCCCCGCAGAATCGAGACAGACCCGTCGGCCTGGCAGTCCGAGACCAGCGTCAGGACCGTACAGCCGGAACCAGTCCCATCGTACCCCAGCCAGCAACAGCAACAGGGGACACCTCCGCAAAAATGGCGGCACCCAGACGAGGGCAACCACTCTCCCTTCTCGCAGCAGCAGTCGTTCAACGGCTCGACGGAGAACCTCGACCGCGGCCCGCCCGGTGGCCAGCCTCCGCGTCGGGAGTGGCGCAACTCTGGCTACAACAGGCAGCCCAACGGCGGAGTGGCCGCGGGGAGTATCTAGTCAGTACGGACCCGCAAGAAACGCGAGTCGCCCGAGGGGGAACAGCACGAGACGCAGCAGAAAACCGAAAGACGAAGACGTACCCCGTCCTTTCTTCTATGGATCGGGTTATAAGTAGGGGAGGCAGGCATTCTGGCGACACGGCGTTCTGTCGAACTCTTTTTTTGCCCTTCTTCTGAATTCTTCTTTACCTCGCTCTGGCACAAGCTTCTGATGACCCCCCACAACTGATTCCCCCTTTTTTTTTTCTTCTGTCGCTTTCGTTTCATGAGTTGACGGTTTTCCTCCCTATCTGGGAGTGGTTATCTTTGACTTCTTCCTCTTCTCGATCGCCTGGACTGCAGCGTTTGGTCCGGTGTTATGAGGTACTCTCTGTTGGACGAGATTACATAAACCGCACTGGGGTGGAAAGAGGCGCCCATGTGTGTGTGTGTTGGAGTAGTTGTTTATACCTATATGAAGTTGGACAGGAGGACACCAAGTCTCTCTCTGCGGGATGAGTTTTTGGGGTCCGTTGCACCGTTTGGATGGAGACGACTTTTCTTCCCTGTTCTCCCTTTTTTCCCACCTTTTCTAAATCTTCTTTTCGCCGGCTTGGTCTAGGCTTAAAAAGAGACGAGAAAAATAAGGGTCGCTGATGAGTTAACCCGGTTGTTACCTCTGGGGAAGCACGAATAGGGGCAGGAGCATGTGAATTTTTGGGGGTAAATTCCCTCGCTATCTTGGTGACGGGATTATGAGGGTGCGAGGTAGAGGGGGCGAATTGGAGGACCGGTTGTCATATAGGCGGCGAATCCAAGGTCTGTGAAATGATGTGTTTGTTCTTGTAACCTGCTCAATGTCATGGTGAAGTGTCTGTAAGGTCTCACCAAGCGAGAGGCATATGGATCCAGAGATCCGGCCACTCACTCCGCGTTGCTAGTGTCATAACTAGTGACCATTGAGCAACGCTATATTAAAGAAGCTATCTGAAGATTACGGGTATGTACAATCACAAGGCGTGCATCGGCCTAAACTCCATTACTCGCCACATATTCCTCGCCATTTCCCTCAGCTCCCTTTCCTCGCCGACTCCTGGTCCAAGAACCACTTCACGCCCCTCTTGATGCCCTCGTCCAAGCTTACGAGGGGGGCGTAGCCGAGGCGCCTCTTAGCCTTGCTGATGTCGTAGTAGCGCGTCATGCAGCTATAGACGATGCGCTGGCGGTTAAAGGTGGGGGGCTTGCGGATAATGGCGAAGAAGCACTCGCTCAGGAAGCCGAGGACATAGCCGACGTCGCGGGGCAGGACCCAGACGTGGTCGGTGCCCAGGGGGCTGCCGGCGGCGCGCCAGACGGCGCGAGCGAAGTCCCAGAAGTAGACGGGGGAGTCGTTGGTGATGAGGAAGGGCTCGCCATCGACGCGCTCGTGGTCGAGGGGCGTGACAGCGGAGGCGTGCGTATGCAGAAGGGCGCGGGCGGCGAGGAGATGGGCATGGGCGATGTTGCCGACGTAAGTGAAGTCGAAGAGGTTCTCGTTGTTGCCGACCTGAAAGCTAGTGCGGCCCTGACGGTAGATGTTGATCAAGTGGTGCGTTACCATGGTATCGCCCTCGCCCAGGATGCCGGCGGGACGGATGGCGCATGTGAGGAGGTTGGAGGCGCCGGTGCGGTTGGCGGCTAGGACGAGTTCTTCTGCCGCTGCCTGCAGGAGAGAAAGTCAGAAATGAGCACTTCGGGGGACGGAAGACGGGGAGGGGAGACATACCTTAGTCTCGGAATAGTACTCTGTTTGTTCCTTGCCTCTGATCACGGGCCACCGCTCGTCGGCGTTTATGAGGTCGTTCTTGTTATCGCTAATGATGCTTGCTGAGCTGGTATACACGAGAGCCTTGACGCCCGTGCTCTTGCATGCCTCGATTACGGCAGCGGTGCCGTCGACATTGACCTTCTTGAATAGCGCGTGGGCGACGGCGTCGTCAGACTGGGCGGCAGGGGATGCCGTGTGGATGACGACGTCGGGCTTGACCTCCTCGAATACGGAGGTCAGCCTGTCGACGTCGGTGATGTCGGCATCGAAGTACTTGAGGCGCTTGGACTCAGCGCGACGGTTGCGCACGCAGCGCAGGTCGAGGGCTGACACGGTGCAGTCGTAGTCGTCGAGCAAGAGGTTGACGACGTGGTGGCCCAGGAAGCCGCAGCCGCCTATTACCAGAACTCTGCCGAGTTCGTGTTTCTGTTCTGTTGTCATTTTGGAGACTGTGATGAACCACGAGGTGCGAATCGGTTGTCTGTAGGGTCAATTGGGTTTACACACTCCAAGTTGGACGTTGTTCAGATGCAGGCCGTAAGGTAGTTCGACCGGAAGAATTATAGGGTAATTGCGAAGGTACTAAATACATGCACTGTGGTAGCATGCGTACCCCTCAGGGGTCTTCAGGTGCATTGCCTCTTTTGGGTTAGCTAAATTCCGAGCCACGGGGCCTGCAACGGGGTCTCCCGCTCGGAAGGAGCTCCGTCGCTTCCTTCCTTCCTTGATCTTGACTGGCCAGTCCTCATCGTGCAGCCATCCTACAACTGTCTTTTATAAGAGAAAACATTCGAGAGGATCTGAGCGAGGTGTGGGAATATAGGAGCATATAAGACGACCGCCCACTACCATTGTTAATCCAGGTGTTTACCTTGTTAAGTCAAGACGCTGGCATGATATAGCACGCGTGCTCTTCTGCTCGCTCGGAAAACTCGGGATGCATCGAGAGATCTGATACTCGTCCGCACTCATCTTTGGCACGTTAATATCTTATTCACACCTTATCTGGTGATCTATATATCTTCCTCGCTTCACAGTCACACGCTTCGCACTCACTCCTCTCTAACTCATAATCTCACCGCAACTATCATCCCGCCCACCAACCACTATGGAACGTCCTCGTGAGATCAACATCCTAACTTTCAACTGCTGGGGCCTCAAATTTCTCTCCGCCGACCGCGCCACCCGGCTCACCCAGATCGGTCACGTCATCGCCTCCTCCAACCCTCCCCCAGACATCGTAGGCCTCCAGGAATGCTGGACCCAAGAGGACTACCGCTCTATCCGGCGCTCCACGCGTGCCGCGCTCCCTTACGGCAAGTTCTACCACTCGGGCGTCTTCGGCGCCGGCCTGGCCATCCTGAGCCGGTGGCCGATCGAGGAGAGCAGCATGTTCCGGTACCCGCTCAACGGGCGGCCGACGGCCTTCTTCCGGGGCGACTGGTTCGTCGGCAAGGGCGTGGCCGTCGCGAGGGTCCGGTTCGGCCCCGGCAGGGGCGACGTGCTGGAGGTGTTCAACACGCACACCCACGCGCCGTACGAGAAGGAGCCGCACGACAGCTACCTGTGCCATCGCACCACGCAGGCGTGGGAGATGGCCAAGCTGCTAAGGGGCGCGGTCGAGAGGGGCCATCTGGTCGTGGCGCTGGGGGACTTTAATATGGTGCCCTCGTCGCTGGCGCACGCCATCGTGACGGCGCGAGGAGGCGTGCGGGATGTCTGGCGGGTCGTGCACCCTGATAGTGCTGTCGGGCCGGCCGACGATCCCGCCGAACGAGCGAGGGGCAGACCGGTACCGACGGCCGAGTTTAATCTGATTGAAAATGGTGCTACGAGCAATAATATCTACAACACGTGGCGATGGAGTAAGGAGCAGAAGAAGAAATTAGGGCCGGGCAAAGAAGGCGTCGAGGTAGCGCCGGAGACCCCTGATCCACGCGGCCAGAGGCTAGATTATATCTTTGCCGGGGACGGGAGTGCGAGGGAGGACGGGACGTGGACGGTTCAGAGTGTAAAGGTTGGCATGACGGAGCGGCATCCTGTGCTGGGGTGTTCGCTGAGCGATCACTTTTCCGTGGAGGCTATGCTTGCTTTACGGCCCATCGACGGTCGCTCGATTGACGTGGAGAAGAAAGCCACTGCTACGATCTCGACCGCATCGGCTGACCACTATCGCACGGATGCGAGGAAGGAAGATAGCAACCTCACGATCCGAGACCAGCATGACGATCAGGCCCTGCAAAACGGCGTGTATCTACGGAGCCCGACTGGAAGCGAGGCTCATATCGCGAATAATACTAAGGCCTCCGATAACGCGCTAGGGAGATCCGATGACTACGACGGCGGACTGCCGGTGTCGTCATACGACGAGATACTCGCCATGATCGACAGATATGTTGCGAGAGAGAAAACTCAGCGGAAGTGGCGAGGTCTGCACTTTGTGACCTGGGTCGTAGTGCTGATCGCCTGCCTGGTCGGCGTGTGGTTCGTGCCGCACAACTATGTCGCATTCATCCTCATGCTGCTGAGCAGTTTGGGTCTGACAGCTGGCACAATCGACGGTTTGATCGCCTTGCTGTTTGTTAATACCGAGCTGAGGGCGTTGCAAGAGTTTCAGTGGGAGATACTAAACGCTAGAGCGGCCGCTGGAGGCGGCCCGATGGCGGAAGATCTTTGGCAATGAGGCGTCAAGAGATTGGTGACTTTTGCTTTTCACAAGGAAGTGGTAATGTAATGGCAGGTTTACGGGTCTCAGGGTGGGAGTGACGTGAAGAGGAGCAGTGTGTTTACAAACCATATATCCAGTACAGTCATTGGGCGAGAGTCAGCAAGCAAATAGAAGCAATTATATGACGCTCGATGATAAACGATATAAGTTGTAACAAGACAGAACCTCAAGGGTCCGGGTATTTGGTACTTCATCTCACTCCAATATCCAGATGCCGAATCCTCATATCCTAAAAGACGTGACGAACTATAACAACCCAATAACACCATACAAGTCATCAAATCCCCTTAGGATTGACATCGACCTCGCTACTCTGACCCTGCGACCTATTCTCGATGTTATGAATGGCACTCTGGAGAGCACTTGTCAAATCGACGTGGAACAGCGGCCGGTTGAGACCATGCACCACAACGGCGCGCTTCTGGCGGAGCTCAACAGTCCGCTTGTGGGCAGACTTGGGGTCGGCATCTTCACTGCTGCCCTCGCTGGGGGCGGCCTCGATATCCGTTGGCGGTGCCTGTGAGGCGCGACGACCGAGCTCCTTCTCGTTGAGCGCGTTGTCGGCCGCCTGCGCCGCACTGTCGGATCCGCCAATCTCGGCAACGCTAAAGATGCTCTGCCAGCGGTGATGCAGGCCGTCGGGGCGCTCCGTGGGATATCCGAAGCCTGCCGACACCAGAGCGCGCTTGGTCCACCGGTTGGTAATGCACGCCATGTGCCAGTCGACCACATCCGGTGCAGTGTACCGGTCCAGCTGGTTGCGGACGTCGATGAGCTGCTGTATCGACGTAATGTCGACGTTGTTCACCGCGCTGAAGTCTAGGATAACGGCTTTGAGGGTCGGGAGATTGACGTCTACGCCGGCAGCTCCTTCGTCGAGGCCGGCAGCCTTGGCCGCCTTGCGCTCCTTCCGAGTTGGGCCGGGGTCGTTCCAGGGTCGGTCACCGGGGCGTTCGTAGTGAGAAAGGTTAGTACGGCGCGTATGCTTGAAGATGTAATTGGTCAGGTACTCCAGAGTATGGCTCGCGTTAGGGTAGTTAAAGCCCTCGTTGAACCGGTAGATGAAGACACCAGGATAGGGCGTCTCCAACTCGACTCCGGGGTTGGAACCGTCCTTGTGGTCTATCGGCAGGAAGATGTTGCGCGCTGTAGGCTCTTTCGACCCAGTAAGGGTGCCGTACTCTCCAGGGACCTGGCGGCCGTCATCACCAATGACGTGGTCTCCGACAACGGAGTGAACCTTGACTCTCCCGAGGAAGGTGCCTCGTCCCTTGAGAATGCGGAAGAGGAGGACAGCGGCTGAGACGCTGATGGTGGTGTAGATACCGTCCTCGATAGACGTGAAGACCGTCACGATGACACCGATAAAAAAGATAATGACGTCGAGCGGAGACACGCGCCAGAACTTGTAAACGGTGTTGGGTGGTGTGATCAGGTCACCGACAGCGTGGATAATGACAGCTGCCAGGGACGCGCTAGGAATGTAGTAGAACACGGCAGGGAGGGCATAGATGGCTAAGAGTACGACAATAGCGGTGATGACACCAGCGAAGGGCGTGCGCACACCGGCTTTGGACTTGATAGCCGTACGACTGAAAGAGCCAGTTGCCGGATAGCCACCAAGGAAGGGTCCCAGGAGGTTTGTGACACCAATGGCCACCATTTCCTGAGAAGGGTTGATCGCGTAGTTGTTCACTCGGCCGAAAGACTTGGAGATGGCGATATGCTCGATAAGCAGAACGATGACGGCAGCGGGAAGGGAGCTCGCAAGGCCTTTGGCAATCTCTTTGTTAAGCATAGGGACGGCGGCATTCTGGAAACCTGCAGATAGTTAGCACTGTCGCTCTCTGGCTACTGAGTCGGTTTTCTCTGACGCACCTCTAGGAACATTGAACAGAATCTTGAACTTCGCCTTGCCCCTGGGCATGTGTCTGTTGACGAGCCAGCTAATCATGGTGTAGAGGAGAATGACAAAGACCGTCCGAAGAGTCGAGAGGAAGAAGAACAGCTTCTGCTTTTGCGGATACCGCTTGGCGGCGTACTTGCATGCTGCTCGGATTATATAGAGCATGGCAAGAGCGGTCAAGCCCATGGCAGCATCCAATTTTGTCCGGGGCAGTCCTTGAAGGGTATGGATAAACACCAGATAAGTGGCATCTCGCGTCGAGAAACCAGTTATTCCCATCATGGTCGGGATTTGGCCAACGGCAATGTTGATTGCTGAACCAGTCATGAAGGCCGACAAGGCTGAGAGTGGGATCAACTCGACAATCCAACCACATCGGATCAGGCCGATGAAAAGGACGATGGCGCCTGCGAGAATAGCTAAAGCCGAAGCGATGAAGTGGCCTGGGACGTTCGGTAGTTCTTTCTTCATGTCGGCGACAACACCACCAGTCACGGTAGACATGACGGCTACGGGCTATACGCGACCAGTCAGTTATTGTGTCGCCTATGAAGTCAGGAGACCATGAAAATGCGGCCTGCTTACCCCGATAGTGATATCTTTAGAAGTCGCGAAGAACCAGTAGATTAGGACACCCATAAAAGACGAGTAGAGGCCGAACTCGGGGGTGAGATTCGCGAGAAGGGCATACGCCATGCCCTGCGGCACGACGACGGCGCCGATTGTGATACCTAGTGTAAACGCTCGTCAGCCTAGTTCCCGAGGATTAGTTATTGAAGCTGGCTTACCGGCCACAAGGTCTCCGATAAGCCATTGGACATTGTAGAATCCGATCCAGTGAAGGAATGGGAACAAAGACCAGATGTAGTCGAGGACCTGTCTGCCGGAGGGAGTCAACTCGCGGATGAATTCCGCAGTAGTTGGCGGCTCCTCGATGAAGGTTTCGGTTGTCGCAACCGAGAAGACGGATTCACCCCGTGTAACCTCATCTAGGTAAGGCTCCGACTTTTGCAGCTTGATGCCCAGGACCTTGGCAAGCCCGTGGCCGACCTTGGTGCTCGTGGAGGCCATGTTAAGCTTTGCGGCAGGATCCCTTATTGGAAAGACAGCGCTGAAGCCAAGGGCCAAGAGATCGATATCGCAAGGTCAAGAAGGGTGTTGTGTGATGGCCAAGCGAAGGGGGCTTTATACACCACAGGCCACAGGCCGACCGCCTGCCCTCCCAACCTTGACGTAATCTATCCTGCAGACCCAAGGCCGTGGTAGAATCTATGGAGGGTCCGTACGCAAGACAGATTCGGAGTGGTAGCGAGAATGCGGAAAGTGGCGCCCGGGGTCAGATCCCGCGACTGCAGCCTCTTTCTCTACTATCGACGCAAGGAGGGAAGCGTATCGAGAGACGGCGACCACAAGCCAACTAGTCCGGTAGCTTCCGCTGCACGAGCTTCAAGCCGTCAAGCTCGCAATACACCAGATCGACTCACGAAGCGGCTGGGACCCCCAGGAAAGCTGAGCGTGGCAGGCGTGGGTGTCAGTTGGCGTGGGAGTCTCAGACAAAGCCAGATGAGAGGACGCCACAGAGGTATCCTTTGGTCACGAAAAATGATGTTCTGGCTTGGAGCGGCTGATTGGAGGTGAAGATCTCTCACAAGAGGAGGAATGGTGACAGAAGCCAATAAAATTGCCTAAGAGCTGTCAAAGAGCTGTGACAACAGACCTTCATCTTGACGCTTGAGATATAAGAACCCGCAGGGAGGCGTTAATGGAGCATAGCTTTGAGTGGGCGGGTGCGGATGGCGCCATCGCAACCTTGCCTTTCCAAGCTAGGATGAGAAAAACACGGGGGGGACCATGAAGATCGTAGACGCAATTGCTAGTCCACATGGCTTCGGTACCTCCGGTTTTGCGGGTGAGACCCTCTTGCAGTATGGTACCACACACTCGTAAGCAGAGATGAAATCCAAATACACATCCCCGGCCATTACCGCGTAGCCTATGTTCTTTGCTACCTAGAGTCCCCTTCCCTTGGGAGTACATCGACGTCAGATCCAAGTGCTCCTGGAGCTACCTACTGCTTTTACTTGAGTAACAATACCTACAGGCCAGCAATCCAGGTAATCTCTAATAACAGCAGACTGAGCCCATTGCCCCCATCCATTTTGAAAATAAGAACGGGGTAGAAAAAATAAATCAAAAGACTTGGCCCTTTCAGAGCATTCTGCAACCAGCAACTCGAGTGTGGTTGAGTTTGCCTTATTCGGCGTCACTGACATGGGCTTGACCAATCACAGAGCAAGCAGCGATTGTGAAATGTACGAGGGCGATGATGTGATTATGGACCCGCAGAATAAACCAGGACAATGAGGTAATGAGCTCTTCCAAACCTTTGCACTAGCGCTTCGCAGATCTTTCAGGGACCTAGGTTTATCTCACACTACCGGTACTCCCAGAAGTCTACTATGATATTGTGCGGTAGTATCCTGGTCACGATGGCATGTGTAAGAGGCTAACAGCAGGTCGTTGTGTGCATTTTGCCATTGGCCAGTGTCCTGCTGACTAAGGTTCGACTGTTAACAAGCTGCAAGAGCCCATCGCCGCCAATGGCAAGTGGAAGATTGTGTATCCTCAGCAAAGCAATCCAAAACCGATGGAGTCTACATACGCACTTGTGACACGCATTGGAAATGCTTTTGACTTTAGGTAGTACTGTAGATGCTCGGACAACCAGTGCCGGAGAATTGTTAGACTGATGTCACTGCCGGCAGATCTTAGGCCGATTGTACTGTTCGAGCTCCACGCGGACCCCAGATATACGTATTACTGCGCAACGAAAAGATTGAAATTTTCGAAAGGAAAGGCAATTGCTTGGCAGGGCCCTTCTGATGTTCTGGCTCGGGCGATGGCCCATAAGGCTCTTCCACCAAGTGCGAGGATTCCGAAGACGCTCGCCATTTTAAGTGTGATTCTCACGTTCAGCCTTTGCAACCTGGCAGTTTCCAGAGCATTGTGATTGGGGGACGAGATGTGGAACATATCGACGTCATCTGTCGAAGCTGTCTCCGAAGAGTCTTTGAAGTCGGTGAAGATGAGGTTATCTAATCGTAAAATACGTAGGTACATGTCAGGAATACTAAACGCGTTTCGCGAAAAGTCGCGTCAGCCTTGTGCACTCAAGCCAACCACCAGCCACCCCGCTCCGGAGCGTTTTGGCAAAACTCACGACGGAGGGGAAAGCAGCCAGAAATCAACTTCGGCCAACGTTGAACACGTTTCTTGAATTGTAAATCTTCTTTTGAACGACGGATTGATTGTAATTGAAGATCCCCCCTGCCGCGTTAGGACGAACAACGTGGTATAACCGTAGAACCTCCAAAATGCCGAGTCCAGTAAAGGAATCGATACCATCTCTCCAACCCTTGCCGCCGACACAACTACATGCGCCGCCATCTCCTGGAACTCATCGCGCCTTGAGAAGGTTACAATCAGCACATAGTTTAGGAGCCAAAGCTGCCAATCAACCCTCGCTCATCTCCCAGCAGAGACATCAGTTGCAACTCCAACAGCTCTCACAGCATCAACAACTGCACCCTCCGAGCAGTAATAACCAGACCCAAAATGCCCACCAACAGAGTTCGGGATCCCCTGTTAGGAGGAATGCAAGCAGCAACCGGTCGCCGCAGAGGAATAGGGCCAACAGTGACGCAAATGCGAACCCCCCGATCGTCCACCAGGCGAATTCGATGCCGCCGCCGCCCAAACGCTCGGCGCTGAACAGACGCTCTACTGCCGCCGATGGCATGTCGTTGGACCGCCTTCTACGAGATGGGCCACCTGGGGGTGATGTAACAGGTGCTCTGGAGAGCGCTCGGCTCAAGATACTCGATCAGGGCATCAAAAGTGACAGCGATGGGATGGTAGGTCTCTGTACAAATCTTCATCCGTACATATCACCTCAAGATCTGACACTGATCACTAGTCCTCTCTGCGTATCTACGTCTGGCTTATTCTCATAAATGCGCCCATCCTTGACACGGATGCCTACCTGGATCTCATCCATCGTGGCGCCTCGCCAGCCTACTCCAAGATTCGCAACGACACTTTCCGGACACTTACCACAGATCCCCTCTTCCGCCGCCGCGTCAGTGAAGCGAGTCTTATTCGACTGCTCAACGCGATTGCGTGGAAGCTGCACGACGCACGAGAGGAGCGCCACAAAGACAACTCGTCGACTTCGGGAAGCAGGCAGTCTCTGCCGTATGACACGCCAAGCAACTCTACTAGTCGCCCAGGATCAAGAGGCAATGCACTCGTCTCGTCTCCAGCTTCTAAGGGTCGAGCTAGAGCCTTGACCCTTACGACCGAGGGATCGGAGAGCAGTATGGTCATTGAGCCTGGCACGTATGTTCAAGGCATGAACGTCCTCGCAGCACCATTCCTCTACGCTGCGCGTAGCGAAGCCGAGGCTTTTGTCGCATTCCATCAGTTCCTGACCCACGAGGTCCCCGGCTATATTCGCGGCGCGATGGACGGTGTGCACAAGGGGCTTGGGTTGGTCGACAAGGTCCTTGCTATTGTCGACCCGAAGCTCAGCCTCTACTTGCTCTCCAAGAACTTGACGGCCGAGATCTACGCCTTCCCCTCTGTCTTGACACTATGCGCCTGTACTCCGCCCTTGCCAGAAGTCCTGCGCTTGTGGGATTTCCTGCTCGCGTACGGGCCCCATCTCAACATCCTGTGTGTCGTGGCGCAGCTAGTCATGATCAGGACCCAGATTATGAACTCTCCAACGTAAGAGTCTATCACTTTGTGCGTTTTTATTCTTGCTACCGACGTTAACATTTTCATGTAGGCCCAACAAGCTTTTACGTGCATTTCCTGCCCTGCAGGCCGATCAGATCAAACGGACGACATTAGCCATCATCAAGATGATACCAGACGATGTCTATGCTGAGATCTGTACACATGCGCAATGAACACTATGATAGGACTTGGCGCGCCGCTCTCCGTACTCCTGCTGACGGCGCGGAACATTTCCGAGACGGGTGACTTTTACACGTACTGTACGGTTACGCATGCTGGTGCGATTCGCCAACAGGAATACACCAGATAGGTCTATGCACGACCATTCTGTATGCTGAACGTATGTACTGCGGTAGCCAGGACCGCATGCACAACAGACGATGCGACGATGAAGCGATCAGGACAACTGAGACTTCTCTTACCTCGTCAGACGACTTTGGGGTGTGACTAAAGTATGGCTGGTACGTCAGGTGAAAGAGACGTCCTAGGGCGGTTGCCAGAACAAGAAGCATACGCTGCCTCTGCGGTGGCTAGAAATATCTTTACCAGTCTATCTCGAAGTCGCAAGGGTCGTGCTTCCCGCGGCTCGGTCATTCCTCTAGTCTGCTTCCATGGAACCGAAAGAAGCACCGATCTCACCTTGTCAAACAGCTGCGAGAACATGCGACTGCCGGTGATCCGTCCCGCCAGCAGATCGTGTTCGCCAAGACGGGTTGCTGCTCTCTCTCAACTGGCGTATCGTGTTCGCACCATTTAGCCGCAGAATCGCTTGGAGCATTCTCGGCGCAATAATAACGTCCAAGCCGTCTCATGGAACAACGACCGAGCCTCCGATGGGATTACTGCTGAACGCTTGATTGTCATTAGCAAGAAGATATCGACGGTTTGGCCGTTATCGGTTTAGGGTCACTATCCCTCGAGAGCTCGTTTTTTTGGGGATTCTGCATCAGACTGTGGACCAAAGGTCCCAATACTAGGGATGTGCAGGGCTACCATTCCTCAAGGTCCCCCATGCGACAGTGTCGCACTCCCATTGCGCTTTGCATTCGGGATGTAACACCCACAAATCCTCAGGGCCGTCAGCAGAAGCGTGGCATGCATTCGATAATCTAAGCCTACCGGCCGATCTAAAAAATCTATCGCTTTTCATGCAAGACCGGGCAAGAGCAAGGGCAGAACAGGGCAGTGCATGGGTATTTGCAACCCATCCCTTCCTGCAGCGTGGGAAGGAAAGACGAAGAATTAGCCGCGAGGGAAAACCCGAGAGAGGTCCCACCACTGGCAAAAGAGAAAGCAGGTTGACATAGTTCATCTATTTTAGAATGGGATGCAAGCAGGCGAGCTTATCCTTGGGAAATGTGTGCCTTGTTCCTGCGTCTGGTGATTGCCGTAAGGAACGCGATAAGCCTGCCCTGGTAACTCGGGTGACCAAGAAATGCGAAGCGGATGATGACATGATCTCCTCTCTTCCATCACTTCCCGTGCGAGGCTCTATCTTTCCTGGGTAAGGTAGGGCAGGCATGTAGGTAGGCAATAGATTCTATATACTCCCGCAACATGCCATGCTAACCTGGAACTCCGGCCACGTCCCAGGTCCTAGTACACTCGCTTCCTGAAATCAACTCGGTCGTTTCAGTCCAATATTTCAACAAACACATTCTTTTTGTATGTACAGTCTATGCTGTCTATTGTCTAGACGGACGTATGTACCAGGCAGTTACCCGCCTCCATCAAGTAGTTTTCAAAAGCACACTCACCGCTCCCTGCTCTTGTTCGAATTATAAGAGGGAGTCGATATCTACCCCGGACCTATTCCAAGGGCTGTAGAGCCCCTTCCCTCGATTCTTTCGCCCTTGCCGTCGAGTATCGAACCCCTTACTGCATCCCACTGCGCAATAATCTTTCACACACAATGGTTCGAGTCACGCCCTTCCTTCCGCTTATCAGCAGCGCCGCCTTGCTTGCCCCGACAGCAGCAAACAGGCAAGAAGCGTATGCCGCCGCGGTGCAGAATTCGCATGCGACCTCATTACACCTGAAGAGGGATCTGTTGACGTGCGAGCAAACGTACGGCCCAAACTGGGTGCAATGTGGCTCAGCCGATAGCACCTTCTGCTATAACCCGAGCGAGGGCCAGGTAGGCAACAATTCTCGAGTCTTAAGATCTAGTCCCCCACTGACACTTCAACGCAGACATGCTGCTCTGAAGACGCAGGGTACTGCGACGCGGGCACATGGTGCGGCCCGGTAGCGGGATTCTGCTGCCTGGACGGTGAGGATGTGGCCACCTGCGCGCGGGAGGCGGGCTTTGACTTGCCCTCTTCCTTGGGATCCGAGACGACAGTGTTGGCGACCACCACTCTAACTCGCTCGCTGACCACCACTCTTCTATCGGCAACTACCACGTCGACCACGCTTCCGGGCTCGGGCGCTATTTCGGGCGCTATTTCGGGCGTGTCGCTGCCGGCGTCTTCTACGACTGTCGGTGGGCTGACTTGGACGTCGGAATATCCGTCAACAATCACAAGTTCCGTGAACGGAAGCAGTAGCACGAACTCCACACCGTCGGCTTCCCCAAGCTCGACATTCGTGCAGATCTCGGTTGCGCAGAAAGAGCAATGGACCTTGGTCTGGATGACAGTTGCTATGGGTATTGTAGGTGTCTTTATGGCGACATGTTGATATCGTTGATGCGGGATAACGATAGACCGGGGACGCATAGTAGCGTCGAGGCTAATGGATCGTACGAGGATGGCTGGTGATATAGTAAGGCAAGGCCACTGCTAGGCAGCTGCGGAGTGGCAGGACAGGCTGAGGCGTAATGGACGCATGCGAATACCCCTAATAGAAGTTTGAATAATACCTCAGATCAACCGAACCCCACGCCGAAGTTGCAGGCTCAGCATTTCGGTCCTTTTTAAATCGCACAGCCATCCGAAGCGCGCCTGAAGGCCGCCGCAAAGAAGGCCTGCATAGCGGTATAGTGGAATAGTATGCCTCCCAGAACGGCAATGTGCCAGAGGTTGTGGCTCCCTCCAACATAGTCGAACATGCCGGGACACCACCTCTCCGGGATCTTGCTAGCGTACACGAGCGCTCCAGCAAAGTAGACAAAAATCGACTTGAGGATCGGCGAATAGAATTGCCATACGGAGGGCAGTCCTCGGGTGACAGCGATCTGGAAGAACGGAAGAGCACCGGTCGCGCCAAGCCCGACGAAGAAGGCTACCCTAGCCCACGCCATATCTGCTCCGTTGAATTTTGGGTGCCAAGGCAGAATAACACCACCGATACCAAGTAGGGCTGTAGTGGTCATATAAATACAGCGGCTAACTGGTTCGCAGTAGAAAGCTGTATATTCTGTCGTCATGATCGAGGCTGCAATGAGGAGCGATATGCCGGTGTAGTCGACGCAGGCGAACATCGAGACCAACCCAACATCTGCAACCGCGTTCATGGTGTGCCATATCGTACTGCAGACGAGGCACTGGCAGGCGGCGAAGAAAAATACGGCTGCAATAAAGATATCGGTTTTCGTGCTGAGGGAGAAGTTGATACTCGTCGGATAGAAATAGAAGGCGATGGAGAGGACGAGAATCAGGCCAATTGCATGAGACCAAATGTTGACCAGTTCGTTGTGGATGCCGAATGCGGACCGCACGCAGCCGAGCTTTGACTCGGTGAAACGATAACCCTTAACGATATGCGGGTTGATCCTCCAGGGCATCGGGAGGTCCTCGTACGCGATCAGACCGTGCTCCCTTGCTCGGGTGATGGCTCGTTGAACGTGCTCCTCTAGGCTCTCTGCAGCGTGTTTGGCGCGGCTGATACCTTCATCGACCACCTTACGAGCTCCTTCTAAGCTCTCGTCCACCACCCGGCGACTCTCGTCCATAATGAGACCGGCGGCGTCTGCCGCGTTCGCAAGTCCTCTGGCCCGCATCTTCGAAGCGCTGTCTTCGAAATCCGAGAGCATACCGTCCAGGAGCTCGACTCCGACTCTAGCCTTCTCGTTCATCGATTCGGCGGCTGCAAGGGCGCCGTGATAGCTTGACTCCAGCGTCTCTACCATGACATGGAGTCTTCGTCGGCCGGCGCCGAGAACATCCTCCGAGACTTGCGAGCATCTGGTCCTGACAGCCTGCAGGGTAGAATAGGCGCGTGATATGCTTGAGTCCAGGCTGAGGTCTCCATAGCTTTCTAGGTATTCGAGGCGACGTTCTAATTCTGAGAGGAAATCATCGACCTGCATCAAATATTAGACATGTCCTGAGCAAAGCTCGGAAATTTCGGAAGGGCGAACCTTCAGGAGTATGCTCTCTTCTCCGTCCAAAATCTGATTTACGATCGACTTTCGCCTGGGAAGACGAAACTGCGAATGTCTTCTGTTCCTTGCCGCTGTCGGCCGCGGTTGGGCATCGGCTCCGGTAGCCTGGCCTTCGACCTGCTCATCGTGCGAGGCTAATGAGAAAGAGGAGGCGCAATCCATGCTGAAGACCGTGGTACAGACGTTACAACGCGGAAGGCTGAACGGACTGTGAGGTGCTTGTCAAACGAAAGACAAAGAGTAAAGGATCGGATGTGGTTGAAGAACCACGCTCTGTAATGATTACAAGAGCCTCCACACGCTCTTCACGAGCTCCGAAGGATCAAATCTATTGGCCAATGAACTATTCCATGAGGCGAAAAAAGGAACAGAGTCAAGTTATGGCGAGACTTGGCGGAACTTTGAATCGTTGAGGGGAAGAGGGGGATGCAGGAGGGTGCGAGATTATCAGGGCACGCTATCTGATTCGTCAGCGGACAGATCCGGACCCCTAAAGAGGCGTCGATCGGTTGCTGTAAAATGGGGACACTGCAGGATTCGGGGTCTGTCTGGCGGTCTGGTTACGAACAAAACCCGGTACAAGACGATCTGGTCCTGGGAGGAGACGATATACTCTGATAACAGACTGAAAACAATCAAATACTGGAAAAGAGATTTACCATGGAGACTTGAAAGACATTGGGATCAAAGGGGTTTAAGGACTTCCAGGTTCCCCTGACATCACCTACTGCGTATTCGCCGGAAGTGAGCCAAATGAAAGAGGCGCCGGACCGCTCCTCCAATAGTACGTCATCCAAACTTTGGGTGTTAGCCGCAGTGGCCCCATAATTCAGCACATGGCAGCACCGCCATTGCCTGATTCGTCCTTCCGTTCCCAGTTCTCTCCCCGGATTTAGTGGACCGAACCTGAACTCGGCGGATAAACGATCAGGACTCCTACGCGGTATCACTTCAGGCCGAGGAACGCTGCAGCAGAGATCCAATACAGCTACATCGAGGTCATCTGACGTCTGACGTCGAAGGATCGGTTCAGCTCGGGCTATAGACGCTCAGCCAACCCCACAGCCATCACCATGGCCATCGACGAACAGGTCACCGACGAGAACCTAGCCTCAGTGCTTCGCATCTCACATGCCGCCCGCGCACAAGCACTTGCACTCGTCTCGCTCATCGAGCAGCAGAAGACTGCCCCCGGCGATTCAGAAGCTGGTGCAGAGATTGCGCGACAACAGAAGCTGCTAACTACGAATCTGGCCCGGCTGCGCGGCCTCCACCGAGCAGCATGTTTCTCGGCGCGCGACACCAAGGCCGTGACCGCTGAGGCGCGACAGCAGGTTGACCGACTGCACCTGCAGCTACAGAACCTATACTACGAACAGCGTCACCTCCAAGGCGAGATCGAGGCGTGCGAGAGCTTCAGGTGAGTTCTGCCGACTGGGAGATCGGAGTGGTTATGCTACAGCCTTTAGCTGCCGCTGCTGAATTGTACTTGTGCTAACACGACAACTTGAAAAACATAGTCATAAGTATCAAGAGCTACCTCTCATCCCTGTCGAGGAATTTCTAGTGCAGCACCCAGAGCATGCCGACGACGATGAGAATGCCCTGATGATCGCTCGTATCGACCACGAGAAAGCCGAACGCGAAGCCCTGGAGCAGCAGAGGCAGGAGCTCCTGAAGCGAAAGGCAAAGCTGATCTCAGACAACAAGAGGCGTCGCGACGATCTTGCCAACTTGGATAAAGACTTAGAAAAATTTATCGATGTAGGTTCACTCTACTCATTCTGTTTCTGCATATTTGCTAACTTTACACTTCAGGCCGCGAAACCCATTCAGAAGCTCTTCGAGAAAGTCGTGTAGAGACACTTTCACAAGAGTAAGAGGGTTGAGGGATGGGTAGACCCTCGCCAGTGTTTACAGTCGGACTGTCGCTGTCTCGCTTGCCGTCCAAGCTTCAAACATTGCCAACAGATCCACAGGTGGAAAGGGATCGATTATGATTCCGCTCACAACGCCAGGGATCTAGGACTGTAACCTTAGGCTTGCCTGCACGAGATAGCTGCACCACTACACAACTGACGGCCAAGTACGTTCCTAGGTGACGACGTCTTCGGTCTTCAATGCACCGACCCAGACCGATGCGTCCTGGGGCGTGTCAGGTCGAGTAGCTGAGCCAAACAATCTGTCTAAGGCATGGCCGATGAGGCTAATCAGCATGTACTTACGTCGAGTCATCTGGAGGAACTCAGCTAGCGTCCCGAGACGCAGAGGTTTCAAAGTCTTGGGGTGTAGTGTGGACTATGCGTCCAAACAGCGGATGAGGACGCGAGGAGGGATTGGGACACCGTGATCATACACGATCCGGCCGTTGGCTGCTATACCCAGCATTTGGGAGATCGAGTCATGCTATGCGCTGGTCACAGGTCGAGCTGTCATGCAGCTTACCGTCAACAAGACATGGATTGCTCTCATTATGCTGGTGCAAAATGTTGTGCTTGCCACCCTAGACAAGCCTGCAACACAATGTGCAAGGGCCCGATAGCGGTTATCCGGGCACCTTGTTCCAGAACGACGCTGGCGTAAGGAAGGTTACGCGACACACTTCATCTTCCGTCGTGACCCGGCCGAGCCTTTGTCCCGTCATGTCCACGTGTAAGATAGCAGTGGTATCCAAACGAAAGTAGTCATCTGTTCACAACGTCTTGGGACCTACAGGCAGTCATCAATAAGGGATAATTCATCAGAGTAAAATATGGCTGCTCATTACCAGTGTTATACGATGTTGGGTCGGTAGTTGGTGGGAATACAGCTTACCTGCCTACAGATATTTTGACAGGGAACCTCGAGATCAGGAGTCCACTACTGCAGTACTCTAGGTGAGCTCATTTAAGCTTGTTTTTTGTGATGTTACTATTGGAGCTAAGAAAAGCCTACTGCCGGATTGTACCAAGCACGCACTTCTATTACACGCATCTTGCCAGCGGTTTGCCAACCCATGAGGCCGTGGAAACATGGTGAGCAGCTGTTTACCTTGATCTGGTGTCCTAACCACACGCGAAGCAGTCATCCATCACGGCATCTCACGCGAAGGGTGCTGTTTCCCAGGAATAGTCAGAAGTATGGTTACCGGAGTAGACTTACCTTACCCTCGTGGAGCCGTGCCACGGTAGAGCAACCTTGGAAGGCTTTGTGGGGAGAATAAGACTCTCCATTTTGTAAGTTTCGAACCCGTGAAATGACCCGCCAGATGTCTGCCCAGGTCGTTGAGCCAGTTCTTCTCCAGGGTGTGATGCGGCAAGAGCCATGCAGGACACGATTGCATGTTGCGATGGGGTATCAAGATGATACCATTCCCTTAGCTTGTTAGAAACCATACGTGGCTGATGGCGCTGTCATCGCGAGAACGGGATAGTATCCGTACAGGAGGTGAAATTAGCCAGCCCACATATCACAATGCCAGTCAACAGCCGTCGACAGGGCATCAGCAATATGGAGCTACCAGAGATCCGTACCAATGTACGAAGAGCCAAACTCGTGGAGTGAACAAATCCGCGGACAGATTCGTAAAGACTGCCCATCAACGAAACAACCGCGACCTTACCGAACTGCCCCGGCAATTTTGGATTGGGCCTAAGCTGTTATAAGTCTACTGTACCCACAGATCATACAGTACGTGTACTTTGTAGCAATCGAGAATCGTGGAGGCTTAAACTGGGGTTATCCGTCTTTAGCAGTTAGATACGTACTTCGTACCGCTGTACATATCAAAGGTTTCTGGCAAGCTTCCTTCCAAACCATGCGTAAACCTTAATGACCGTGTCTCGTTTTCAACGTTTCCAGTCGAAATCTTGCACGAGTAATTGATACTCAGCTCTTCATCAACCAAAGAGCCTCTTCAGCACCGAACATCAAACATGATTTCAATCCTTCGCGCCGGCAAGTTCCGTTGCCTGAATCCAGCTTCGGTTCGTAGTGTAAGTGGGCTCGCTCCAGAAATCGCCCTAAAACGAGGCAGGCTACTACGAGAAGTCTATGCGCCATTCAAGCATCTCGACAAGCACAGCGCCGAATACCAGGAATTGGTCAATTCCGGGAAGGCCTGGGAAGACTACTTTCAGCCTGGAGATAGCAAGCGATATGGTTACACAGAACTGCAGCAGGTACGGGTTCAATCTTTCAGTTGAATAAAAGTTAATCCTAACCAGGACGGTAGCTACATGGCCCGATGCTCGAGGAGATTGACAGCTTGAAGGCGTCTATGAAACCACCTACAAGCGCTCTTCTAGAGACTCTCGTCGCTGAATACGCACACCAATCCGTAGAGATCGAGGGTAGCCGTCTTTCGCTTGGTGCCAGTGTCAAGATAGCAGATCGCCTTGCGGTTTCTCTTTTCGGGGAAACTGATCTTGCCTCCACGTCAGCTATCGAGTTATCTCAGATGACCCTCCCAGATGTTCACACCCTTTACCCCAGTGGCAACGCCAACGAGGTCGCAGAGCTACGGAATCATCTTGTGGCATGCCAGTGGATTGCCCAGACTGCTGTACAAAAGCCTGGTACAGCTGGGCTCACCGAGGATGAGATCCGTTATCTCTCAGCCGTTGTGAACCAGGGGACAAGTTCAGAGCTTCTGTACACGCAGGGGTGGGGAAGAAAAATGCGTTGGGAGGATATCGACAAGCCCCGATTGCCGTCACAAGCAACCCCTTACATTGAGGTTCCGGTACTGATGCAACGCTTCGTTCGGTGGCGGGAGGATAAGGCTGCCGAGAAAGAACTGCATCCTCTCATTCTTGCCTGCCAAGCGATCGTTTACTTTCTATATATTCACCCATTCCCAGACGGCAATGGGAGAGTCTCTAGGCTAATAATACAAGACTATATGATCCGGCAGGGGTACATCCCGGTAACTTTTATGGGAATTGCACGGCAAGATTATTTGAGGATGATCGGCGTCGCTCAAGATGGCGACCCCAGAGAACTGGTAGCCAAGACCTTGTCCACCCAGCTCGAGGCAATGTTCACGTTTAAGTCGCGAGAGTTCTGAAGCAATAACAGTAGCTTTGGAGCAATGGCGGTAGATCTGAAGCACTTACGATGGTACGAATGGATATGATTCAGCGTTCCACTTTCAAAAAACACAATAGCGCTTTTAGACCCGCCATTTGCATAATGGTATCAATGGACCTCATTTTTGATAACAAGCTTTTGGCTCTACCTATATTTTGATATCGCGGGAGTCGTAACTTTGAGAGATTATGCCCCGCGTTAACCTTTCACCTAGGTAGTCCGAAACCGGCTTGGCTACTCTCGCAGAGCACACTGCTCTGGAACAGATGCTTCATCACCCAACGTTAGTCTGCAACTGCAAGCTAGGGAGGACAGGATGGAAGTACTTCAGAATACCTTCAGGGTACACGTGCAGGACGCCCAGTTCGACGCATTTGAGGACGGTGTACCCAGTCCTTCAGCAGTAGTTGCGCAAACTTGGAGCGGGTTCCAATCCCTAAACAACTCCGGTCGTAGCGCCGTAGAGATTCAATAGCTTCCAGGTTACTTTCAAACTTCGCTAACGAGCAGCCGTTTCTAGTGTAGTGCAAGAAGGAAGAAGGACCAAGCGCCATCGGTACCTAAGTACCTGCATCGGCAGTGTACAACTAAGGCGGGCCATCGAGGTCTGGACCAATGCCCATCCTAGCTGGATCTGAACTTGCCAAAAAAGGCATCGCTCCTTGACCCATGACGCTGTTCCCGCATATGAAATGCAACCTGAATTGGTGGTGGCCAGAGCTCCAAGCTTTCCTGCAGACGACTCGAATATCCACGTGCGTGTAAGTGGGCTTCGATGCCGACTGTTCGATAGATAGTGATGCGACGTCTCTCTGCATGGGCAATATCCCCAAACCGTCGCATGACAGAAATGAATATCGAGCTCTCGCTGGCGGATACCGCTCCAAGATGTCCTAACGATCCGTTCCTGGGTAAGGTAAGGTACCTTATGTTTCCCGTCCACCGATAGGTCACCAGTTTCCAGCTCTGCCACGAATGATGTACCTTAGGTACGGCCACGCCGAACGGAACTAACACTACGATCCAAAAAGAACGGAGTTTGAGGCATGTACTGCGTATCTGCAATGTTCTGTACATAAGGTATACATGTCCATTTACCTACCTAAGGTAGTGCTCGCTTGTCATGCACGACAACTAGTTTGTTGGTCGTTTGACTTCGTGCTGTGCCCACTAATGTGATATCGAAAGCGCGAGGCTCAATCCCCGTCTCGAGTCTGGCAGCACAGCGGGCATCTTCAAGGCACTTTCTGCTACAGTAGAGTCTGGATAACACCGAGAGCATATGAATACGCAGCTTATACGACTTTAGGTTATTTGTGTGTTATGGACAAATGCTGGTTCTCTACCTGTACACGCGTAGGTACCAAGTCAAGATTCGTACCCTGTCAAGCCCAGCTAGCTGAGGATTTTAGGCGAGTTCAATTTCACGTCTTGATGTCTTATTGGGCGGAAAACCTAGGTTTTAGATGGAAAGAGTGAATCAAAACGAGGGAAATGGCTGTGACACTGTGCCTTGTTTGATCCAGCCCAAACGCCCGAGGATTTAAGCCGCCAGTGACGGCTCTTTCCACAATTCACGCAAGAGCATGGAAGGAGTGACCCCCGCGAGGTCGAGCTTAGTACAGGTTGGTGAAAAGGCCCAGCCCACCCGTACCACGGCAGACGTACCTGCGGGTTGACCCCGGTAATCACCAGACCCTTTGCCCGCTAAGGTACGGTAGCTCTTTGGCGATGTTGAAGCTGCCATGGGACATGTGAGCCACTACACGGTCCTCATCTCCCAGCTCGCCTTCAGGCGCTGTCGGCTTGAAGCACCCTAATTTTTCTGTCCTTCTTTCCATTCTTGAACCCTCTCCGTCCCTCCTTGTTTTCTTAAACCTCCCCCACTCCTTATCCAGCCAGTCCCTCCTTCAGCCTTCCCATCATTGTCGAGATCTGCAATATCTCTGAGAGTCGAGTGTTGGTCGTCAGTCCCATCCAGGTTGTCAAGAACTCACTCGCAACCTCCACCCTCCTTTCAACCAAGTTCTCCCAAAAGTCGCCCTCCCCACCTTCTACTCGATTCAAAGGCTCACTCCCCTCGTCTCCGTTGCTTCTCAGATAGCGTTCCTCTTGGTCCTAACCCACAGTCAACATCTGCGGTCTTCCCAACCCGCATTCACTCCCTAATAGACTCTCACCAGCTCAGTCCTGCGAAATGTCGTCGATATTCTCATGGGCTTCTCGCCGTGCTGGCGGGCTAGCCATGATTGCTCTTCTCGGCCTTTCGTACTGGGTCATCTCTTCTGAGCTTGAAACCCAATGGTATAGCTACGAGTATCAACAGGAAAATAATCTAAGCCCATCCAATGACGACCCTGGACGGTCTTTGTTCTGGGTACAGATCTTTGCCTATTACTGTCTGCTCATCCACGTTCTTGTTGCTATATTCCCGATGCGTTCTTGCTGGGCTATCTGGAACATCACTCGGGGTTTGAGAAAGATAGCGCACAGCAAAGTACTCCGGGACATCAAGTTCTCGCACCACCGACGTGGATCGTCTGCTTCCCTCTCGAGTGCAGAAACCCTTACATCCGCTCGTGAGCTCTCTACCTCTAGCAGTGAGGCTGGTGATGAGCCAGAGTACTTTGCCGACTCAGATATCACATCTGAGAGCATTGTTCATGCCATCATTGTTCCCAACTACAAGGAGGAGATGGATACACTGAGAGAAACATTGGAGGTCCTAGCTTCCCATCCCCAAGCTTGCGATACCTACGACGTGAGTATTCTCATAATACTGGCACTGGCAGTCCCACACAACTAACCGAGATGCTATACAGGTCTATCTGGGCATGGAGCAGCGCGAGAAAAACGTTGAGATCAAGGCCTTGACACTAGTCTCTGAATTTGTCAAGAAATTTCGGTCTATAGACTTCACGCTTCACCCGTCTGACATACCTGGCGAGGCTGCGGGCAAGGGAAGCAATTGTGCTTGGGCTGCGCGAAAGCTAAGCGAACGGTATTCCCTCGAAGCCCGCAAGAATGTCATTATCACCAGCATAGACGGTATGTTCGCCCCCTTGTCCTTCGCATATCATTCTGAGGCATGCGCTGGAGCCGCACCACAAGTGACTGATAAAATACTTACGGGCATTTTCCTCGTATAGCGGACAGTCATCTTTCCTCGAATTACTTTGCCTTGATCACCTCCATGCACCTTAATTTTCCGGAAACAGCCAACACGACTCTCTACTCAGCTCCAATCATATTTGATCGCAATGCCGACAAAGTGCCAGCTCTCGTCCGTGTTGCCGATATTCTGTGGTGTGCTGCGGGCATGTCAGGTTTGTATTCAGGCTCGACCACAGCGCCTCCAACTTCTGTCTACTCACTCCCTCTCGAATTGGTCGATCGTGTAGGAGGCTGGGACTGCGACAACGAGTCCATCGGCGAGGACTTGCACATGTACCTCAAGTGCTTCTTCGCTCTGAATGGTAATCTGACTTGCCGCACTGTTCTCAGTCCAGTCAGTCAAAGCAATGTTACAGCAGGTGGCCATGGCAAAGGCTACAAAGGCACTTTGGTCGATATCAAAGCTCGTTACAAGCAGGCAATGCGCCACATGTGGGGAGCTTTGGATACCGGCTACGCTCTGAGGAAAGCCGTGGAGCTCTGGAAGGAGAGGAAGCATACTCTGAGAGCCTTCCGACCTCTGCATATCTCTCTGTACGTCTTTCCCTCCGTTGAATATAGTCTGTGTAAGCCTAGCTAATGTGAACACGTCACAGTGCTACCGACTCTAATATTTACATTCCTGAACCTCAGTTGGACACCGCCAACTCTAAGGCAGTTCCGGAAAGCGGAATTTTCTCTGATATCACCCAGGATACCCTAAATGCACCCAACTATTCACGCATCTTCTACCTCTTTCATCGGTTGTTTGAGGCTCATTTCCTTCCTGTCCAGATGACCATCCTCATATTTGCCTCCACCGGGTACATGTGGGTGGCAGAAGGCACCAGTGACCCCATTGGACTCAAGTCAATCTTCGTCATTTGCAGCATCTTGCGCACTGTTGGCTTCATGCAGGTGGCGTGTTATCTTGTCCTTTACGAGAACTTTCATGAGACCTGCTTGGCGGCCCGCGAGAAAGAAATGGTCGACGCCGGCCTTGCCAATGGCATGCACTTCTCTCACCGTGCTTGGAAGAAGAACTGGGTCGACTATATCTTGGTCCCGCTCGTCGCTCCAATTTTCGGCTCGATTCCTTGCGCGCAGGCCCAGACAAGTCACTTCTTCACGCTGGATCTCGTGTACACGGTGAGCAAGAAGGTGACCCGGCATCGAGCAAAATCGATACGCGCGAATTCGTTGGTATGACAAAGTGGCTCAGTCCATGCATCCTCATGACCTTGGATTCTTCTCTTCGCGTTTTCAAAGATAAGCTATGGTCATAACTCGAGTTCTTGGACTGCTTGGACGTACCACCCATGCAGTGCGCATTGTTCGGGACGGTCACTTCGATTTTTTTTTTCAGTTCAACCAAATACCCCGGTTCTAAAGACACCAAACCGCTCTTACGCAGCCCCGTCTTCTAGATCTTGCACCTGTTTTCTACTCCTGATGGAGTGAAGTTCCTGTGAGCGTGTGTACATAGAGAGGATATGATGCTGATATGCATGGCTTGGCATTGGCACCTCGCGTCTAGATCTGGGGTTTTATCAAAGCGCTTTTACTGTTTGGGCTCCAGAGAGAGTTCTTGGAGCAAGAGGAACAGATTGTTATACCGCGGGAGAGGGGTTATCATCAAGGCGATGACTCTTTGGCCTACCCGCGTCCGTTCGCTGAGATGAGATGGAAAGCACGGTGCGAACTGCGAGGAAGACGATGAAAGAGGACTGGCGAAGGCGCAGGCAATCAGAGACCGAGACGGAAATTCTGACAAGGCCTTACTGCCTGTGCTTGTGGGGAGAGCTAGTCTCCGGCAGAGCAGACTACAAGACCCAGGAACGAATGCTAATGTGGCAGCTCTTCACGACAGAGGATGGGAAGCGGAAGCAGATAATTCTAATAAGGCATGGGCCTCTAATATCTAATGATATTGTATACGCGGCATGGATGAAGCGATGTCACCGCTCAGCTCAAGCTCAGGGGAGGAAGGGAGGGAGCTGTTGTGCGAATGGCTAGGGAACGCATTGGCGGACAAGCGTTACGAGACGGCGTCAAGCATCTCTACGATTCACTATTCTACTTGGTTGATAGGACCGCCATCGGTGCATAGGCAAGGGCGGATACCAAGCATGCAAAACAATGGAACAGAATACTCGCTTGCCGATACCATTTTCTGTCATCTTTGCTGCGTGACCAGCTACTTATGTCTACTAGGTTTCCTCCTGTGACCTCTGAGTGATCTGATATGCCAATGCGGCGGCTAGGGACGATGTCACAGCGTAGTAGCATATGCTCGACATACAAACCGTAAGCTAAACCGCCATTGGTGGTCAGGTTGCAGTAAGATCTTTAAAGTAAGGTAGTCCTGCAGTATGGGATGGCTCGTGCCGTCATGTAGGAAGACTGAAAGCATTGCACATGGAAGCTAGTGTATACCCACTTATTTTGGTTGCGACACAAATGATGCGCCGAAGCGCATTTCAAGGGATGAATGAGGGCGTCTGTAAACTCTCAACGTGCCTATTTGGTCCTTTCTAGGCTACACGTACGTCGTCCGAGAGAGTTTCGATCAAGTTCCATTATGAAGGTCGGTTGGTCTCGCTCCGAGTGGGTTCGGAGGTTGCGGTGGGCGGTGACCAATCACGGATCTCACCGGGCGCCACTCCCGTCCTATGAGGCTCGCCCAGCGCTTCATCGTGAACGAATAGTCCGAGTCGCTACGGGTGGTTTTGTGATGTTCAGTCAGATGATATCGGACCTGAGAATCAGAGAAGATGTAAATATATAAGCGTGGCGCTTGTGGGAATGTCGACATGTCAAGTCAACCTCGAGTTGCAAAACTACCCAAAACCCCAAGAGCGGTGATAATAACGATCCAACTTGCCGAGCAGCACACGGGCTCTCAACCATGGCCGCCGTCCAAAGAACCAAGGTCCGCATAGGAGTCTTCATACCTTCGGAGGTCCAGCTCCTAGACCTGGCATGTGTCGATTTCTTCGCCATGATCAGCTACGACTACCTCCTCCTGCTCAAGGCACTGCCCACGTCGCTGACCGACCTCGCGCCCGAGGTGTCCATCTCCTACATTGGTACGGCGGAGACTGTGCCTACCACGGCGCAGACCAAGGTCTTGACCACGCATCTGATTTCGGACCCGGACGTCGCCCCGGGAAAGCTGGATATCGTGCTGGTGCCGGGGCCTGACCCGTCCAGTAGCTGGGGAGAAGATGTCAAGGCATGGCTGAGGGCACATGGGGAGCGAAAAGACACGGACGTGCTGAGTGTCTGCACGGGCATCTTTCTGGTGGGAGAGGCTGGGTTGTTGAAGGGCAAGACGATATGCGGCCCGAGGGGGATGCAGAAGATGATTAGAGAGAAGTATGAGGGGGTTAAGACTGTAGGAGACAAGTATCGGTGGGCCAAGGATGGGAACCTATGGACTAGTGGTAAGTCTTAATGCCTTTGGTATCTCGATTGAGGAAGCGGCGTGGCAACTGCGGGAGCATTGCTAACTGAAGGCGTGTAGGGGGTGTCACCAACGGCAACGACCTCGTGGTTGCATATGCTCGACAGACGCCGCGCTTCTTTCCTGCGCCGGTGGTCGAGATAGTCGCCAAGCTGGCAGATATTGGTGATCGGCCGAGGGAGCTTGCCAGCAGCCAGGCTGTTTGGGGTCTGGGCATGGCGTGGCAACTTCTCAAGGCATGGTTCATGGGGACTAAGGGTGCCAATAAGACAAAGAGCAGCTGAGAGTGTCTTTGGAGGTGATAAGCAGGACAAGCAAGCAGGACAAGCTCAAAACGTGGAGGATATGGCTGTGGTGGATAGTGTCGACTTGAAAGTGGAAAGGCGCCTTGAAGCACTTCTGAAAGCCGCGATATACCCCTCGAATTTAGCACAGATTGGCACCAGGGAGGAAGAATTTGAATCAGTAGACTTGATGTCAGAATTACTCGATGATCCAGTTTGTCAAGTAACGCGATGCCTTCGTGGCGCATCCGCGTACCACAGTAGTGTACGTACCTTAGCTATCGCAACGTACAATGACTTTACCGTACATAACCTTAACCCTACATCTCAGACCGGTCGAGTCGTGCCTTCCAATTGCTTCCAGGCTGAATCAAGTGGGGCCAAAGCTAATGCAGGCTCTTCACGGACTCCACTGGTTGGCTGGGCGAGCGGTCGCCTAGCTTGCCACGGATAAGCCTTGATAAGAGAAAGGCGGTGGGGCTCTCTGTAAATCCAGGCCAAAAAGTTTTCGAGGGTCCTGGCAACGAAGCTGCTTTTCTGCCTCTCGTCGGTCCCCATTCACGCCTAGAGGAGTTTTTCTTCGTCTTCTTTTCAACACCACGACCATTCTGCATTCTGAATCTTGCCTCGTATCTCTCCTGCGCGATACCCATTCTTCGAGCATTGTTACATATTCGAGTACGTTTTGATTGTCTGCGCATACCGTCAATCGCATCGTATCCGCCTCGCATCGCTAACCTACTTTCCTCTATTCAGCTTCGAGTTTGATAAATCACAATGTCTTCCTCCCTACTCCCCGTTGCCCTCTACGGGCTTGAGGTTCCCCCCGGTGAGATCGCCATGCGCGCTGCTCCGGATTTCCCTGCTACAGTAAGTGACAAATCGCCATCTCTCTCTTCGCACCACGTTTCGTTGTGTCGTAGTGAGACTTGAGTATAAACCCCATGGCACGATACTAACATGCCACAGATCAGGATTACCATGGCCGCTATCGATCCCACCCAGGAGCCTGAGGCCGATGAGGACGGCAATGTCCCCGCCGTCCCCCGCTCTACCCTCAAGATCCTTAAGGGTCGCATTGGCGGTGAGGACGACGACGAAGATGATTCGTACCTCGACGGCCTGTTGAACGGCGAGTACAGCGACGAGGATGACGAGGAGGACTCTGACGATGAGACCAACGGTGGTCCAAGCGACCCCGCCAGGTCCAAGAAGGCTCGCCAGGAGGCCGCCATCAAGAAGCTCATCGAGGCCGCTCAGCAGGACGAGGAGTCCGATGAGGAGATGGATGACGCCGAGGGAACCCTCAATGGCATCAAGAGCAAGAAGGGCAAGGAGAAGGCTAGCGATGACGATGAGGACGAGTCTGACGAGGACAGCGAGGATGATGACGAGGCTGGTCTTGAGGAGTTCGTTGTTTGCACTCTCGACACAGAGCGCGTAAGTTCCTTCGCCTGGTGTCAATGTCCCACTTGACTACGCGACTGACATATCTCACAGAACTACCAACAACCGCTGGACATCACCATTGGCGAGAACGAGAGAGTCTACTTCATTGTCTCGGGTACGCACACCATCCACCTGACCGGCAACTACGTTGTCGATCCTGCTGAGGAGGACGACGAGGAGGATGACGAGGATGACTACGATCTCCCTCCCGGCATGGAGGATGTCCTTGACGGCGAGGACAGCGAGTTGAGCGATGAGCTCGACGAGCTCGAGGACATGGAGCGCGTCAAGGAGATCGACACTGATGAAGAGGAGGCCCCCGCGCTCGTCAAAGCCGACAAGAAGGCCGACAAGAAGGGCAAGAAGCGCCCCGCTGAGGACGCCGCCGAGGACCTCGACGAGATGATTGCCAAGGACGAGACCAAGCTGAGCAAGAAGCAGCAGAAGAAGCTCAAGAACAACAAGGGCGAGGCTGTCGCTGCCGAGGAGAAGAAAGATGCCGCCAAGGAGACCACTCCCAAGTCTGACAAGAAGGTCCAATTTGCCAAGAACCTCGAGCAGGGTCCTACCGGCTCCGCTGAGAAGGCGAAGACTGCCGACAAGAAGGCTACCGGTGTCAAGGTCGTCAACGGCGTCACCATTGACGACCGCAAGCTCGGTTCAGGCCGGACTGCCAAGAACGGAGATAAGGTCAGCATGCGGTACATCGGCAAGCTTACCAACGGAAAGGTCTTCGACTCCAACAAGAAGGGTACCCCTTTCAGCTTCAAGATCGGCAAGGGTGAGGTTATCAAGGGCTGGGACATCGGTATCGCCGGCATGTCTGTCGGTGGTGAGCGTCGTCTTACTATCCCTCCTCATCTTGCCTACGGTAGCCGGTCTATGCCTGAGATTCCTGCTAACAGTACGCTGGTCTTCGATGTCAAGCTGCTGGAGATTAAGTAGACCGTCACTGCGACAGTAGTTGTCAATAAGGAGGATAAATAAAGGGTGGATTTGGATGACAGTTTGGACAGCCAAGCTCATCTGTGTTTCTATTATGGGGATCCGTTTTCACGGCCCACTGTCACGGTCCCAAGTCTGTCTGGCTCTCTAATTTCTTTCTACTCACATGGGTATCATGCTATGCCACGATGGAGCCTTCTGACCTGCGCGCGATCTGCGAGGATCCGGTCACTGGGACGCGGGAAGCAGCACGCTGTTAGACGGGATGACGAGGTCTACATTGCATTTCATTGGCGCAAAGAACAAAAGTGATTTCGGAGGAGTTCTAGTCCTTTTGCTCTCAGTCTGTACTTAGGGATACCGATGCCCGAAAACGAGTGATTTCCATTGACTTTAACCTGCCGCATCTTCCATTTATCAACAGCGTCAGTGATACATATGTCAAAATATGACGATTGCCCCCGGCCAGTAGGTAATGTACAACTGAGGAAGTAGCGGACGGCCTACTGTGAACACGAGTGACCATTCAAGGCAAGTAGCACCCTCTTGAACTTGGTGTTTTACTCTAAGTCCACCCAGCTAATACCTTTCCATAAGCTATCTAACACATACAACTCCTTCCACAAATTACTCTTATCTTCTAAAGTAGTCTGGCCACCCGGACAGTCTCTCTTTTTCTCTGGCCCAGTTTACATTATCTATATATGCCATAGCTTACAGTCTGACACAGAAAACGGGACCGACATCCGGGTCCCAAACTTCGACATGAAGCGGTCCCTGCCGATAGAAGGAGACGACGATGGCAATCTATCTCGACAAAGAGACCATGGCAGTCTCCCTGCGTCGGGGAGAACCGAGCCCCGTCCGCCCAAGGTCCGCCGCAAGGGCAAAGGTATCATGTCGGCGCTCCGAACTTTGACCGCAAGTGGCAGCGGTACGTAGAGGCTCCAGCGTTTGTCGTTCGTGCGGACGATCGAGCTTACGATAAAGATATCATCAGGATCTGACCGGTCTGTTGTCATTGAGCACGAGAGCTGCCTTCCAACACCCCCGGCGACTCCTATAAAGACTTCGAAGCACAAGACGTCCTTCTCGCAGCGCATTAGCAGAGTGAACACGCTCTTCCGCGGTCCATTTGAGGGCTCTTCCACCAACAAGCACAAGCAGAAAGAGCAACCTTCATTCAAGAGCCAACAGTCTATAGAGACTGCGGACACTAGAGAGGCCGGCAGTGTTCTCTCTCCTTCCTCCTCCAACGCCGTGACTACAGTATCAAGTTCGAACAGTAACGGTACCTCGGTCATAAGCCCCGTATCCACGGGAAAGACCTCGGTAGATTCGAGGTTCGCTTCGATTTCGGGCCAAGAAAGGGAACACAATAGCTCAATGGAAAGAAACCAGCAGGTCACTGGCACCGCCGTTACTCGTCCGCATCCTGGCCCCCATCTACGCTCTAGCCCGGAGGGCAATCTTGCGCCGATCGAAGAAACAGCTCTTGACTACGCCAACGTAACAATTCTGACGGTGGAGAGGGCCGCGGCGGCCAAGATCTATCTCGAGACTTATTTCAACGATCTCCTGTCTCCCGAGCCGACCCCACGAGACATACGCCGGCAGAAACTCGAGGCGGAATTGCATAGACGGATGCACGACGAGAACTTCACCCCGGAGCAACAGGAGCAAATGCGTGTTGAATATTGTCGCCGTAAGACGGAGCACCTCCGAGAGTACAGGGTCATGAAAGCACGTAGTATCCATGCCCGTACTGCCGACGTGGGGGACGCTTTGACTCGTCTCAATGACGAATATGAACTGCTGAAGATACTCGGTAAGGGCAGCTTTGGTGTAGTTAGGTTAGTGAGAGAGAAATCAGGCACGAACATGCTTTCCGACAGCTCTCATGCCTCCCAGCCAAAGCAGGTCTATGCTATGAAAGCCATCCGAAAGTCTGACATGCTTCGGACTAGCCAGGAGGGCCATCTTAGGGCTGAAAGAGACTTCTTGGTGGCCTCTGAGGGCTCTGACTGGTATGAGCATCTCATTCTCGCCCTACTCCCATCCTAAGTGTTGAACTGTCTGCTAATTGAGGGATAAACCCAGGATTGTCCCTCTTGTAGCAAGCTTCCAGGATGCTGCGAATCTCTATTTGGTCATGGAATACATGCCGGGCGGCGACTTTCTAGGACTGCTCATCAGAGAGAACATCTTGCACGAGACTGTAGCGCGTTTCTATATTGCAGAAATGATCATCTGCATCGAAGCAGCACATGCTTTGAAGTGCATCCACCGAGACGTCAAACCTGACAACTTCTTGATATCGGCTTCCGGCCACTTAAAGATCAGCGACTTCGGGCTCGCCTTCGACGGTCACTGGAGCCACGATATGGCCTACTATAACAGCCACCGGTACGGCCTGGTCCACAAGCTAGGGATCGCCGTGGATGGCGACGAGCAGGACAAGGAGGAGTCTCGCAGCGTGCAAGCCACGCTGAAGTGGACGAGCAGTATCATGGCCGGCATTGAGAAGCATAATAAAAAGGATGCTGACGACAGTGAACCCCTCTTGAACTGGAGAAACAGGTGCGGCAATCGAACGTCGGCGTTGAGTGTCGTCGGGACAAGTCAGTACATGGCCCCCGAGGTTGTCGCTGGCAAGCCGTATGATGCCAGATGTGACTAGTGGAGCATCGGGATCATTCTATATGAATGCATCTACGGGCACACTCCCTTCCTCTCGAACGAGGGGCGCCAGATGACCAAGACCAACATCTTGGTAAGTCCTTCATATTTACTCCTGTCACAGGCGCTTACAGTGCAACAGAGACATCACGAGACACTAGGCTTTCCCGCGCGGCCCCCTGTCTCCCATCGATGCCGGCAACTGATGGAGGCTCTGATCCGAGACAAGGAAGATCGACTGTCTTCGAAGCGGTACAGGTTCAAGGATCTGACTTCGGTTTCGCCATCTTTCGCCAACATCGCCACGCCGTCTAGCAGCAGGCCAGGAGCTGCGACCGGCCACGCGGGTCCGAAAGACTTCAGCGGGCGCTATGTCTTTCCCAATGACGCGGAGGATATCAAGGCACACAAGTGGTTCAGGGGTATACCCTGGGACCGTCTTCACCAGCTCGAGCCTCCGTTTGTACCACGCATTAGGTCCGTCGATGACACACACTATTTCGACGAGGAAGAGGAGATCAGCGACTGGAGTGATAGCCAACCGACGGAAGCGTCTGACGAACCCACGCCAACCATTCCGCAAAGCGTCCTCCGGCAGCATCCTGCGGCAGCAGACTCCATGCACCTCGCCGCAACAGCCGCTCTCTCCTCACCCCTTCCTACAGACCCTCACCTTCTCAACCTCACTCAACAGTCCACAGCACCCTCTACCGCCATTCCGCTCCCGACCGTCCCCAGGTCTCTCCTTCCCCCAACCCCTCGCCAAGCCAGAGAAGAAGAAGCCCGGCTCTTCCTGCGCGGCCTCCGCCGGACCATCCAGCGCTGGGCCCTAACCGCCATAGCCCAGCCCTACGACTCGACGCGCGTGCAGTCGCAGCTCGAGGCGCTCTCGGGCCTCGACGCCGTCGAGCGCCTCCGGCTCAGGAACTTTGTCCGCCTCTTCGGCAGGAGGGAACGCAAGCGGCCGCGGGACCGGCTGCTGCGCGACCGCGCCACCAAGGCCGTCGTCATGGACGTGCGCAAGAGGACCGCGTTCCTGGGGTACACGTGGCGGCGGATGAGGCCCGGCGAGGTCGAGGCGTCGCCGCGGAGGGGGACGCTGCCCGAGTGGATGGAGGCGGGCTACGGTGGGGTGGCGCACGGCGGCGGGGTGGACGGCATGTTTGAGCGGGAGGGGCTGAGGTACGGGTATGGGTGCGCTGGGGGTCTCGCTGCGGGTGGTGGGTTCGGGGAGGAGTATGACTGGGGGTATGGGTCCGGGTGGATGGGAGCGGGGCCGAGTGCTGGACCGCACTGGGAGAATGTCAGTGCTTTTAGGGCGCTGCATGGGAAGGGGCGGTTTAGTTGGCGGTGAGTTGGAAGGGGGTGGAAGGAGTATGCTCAATGGTATGAGCACGAGGTGGCAGATTGGCAAGTTGAGTCAGAGAAACGACGAGTATGGACAGACAGAACAGAGATAGAGAGTAGACCCTAACTTGTACCTTTCGTAATCACTGCAACCCCTATTGAGACTCCATCATCGCGCCGACCAATGAATTGTGCTCGTGTATGAAATGTCTAAGGTAGACCAGGTATCACTGGCTCTCTCTGTATAACGAATCGAGGAAAATCCCATTCCCTATCTCCTTAAGAGCACCTACCAATGCATACCATTCCATGCCCTCCCTTTCCTTGCCCCATTCCCCCTCCACCACTTATCTTACAACGTCTCCCATCCCCCATTGTTGATGTCCGCCTCCAGCTTCCGGGCGATGAAGCTCGGCACGCCGTGGCCCAGCCACAGGTTCCGGAGGAACGTGTCGTAGCGCTTCTGGTGCAGGAACAGCTCGCGCCCGTGGCGGAGGCCCATGTCCATCTCGCCGTACTGGTCGATGTACGGGGCGTTGGCGAAGCTGCCGCTCTGCCGGTGCAGCATGAAGACGACGCAGCGGCGGATGTTGAGGAAGAGGCCGATCGTCTTTTGGCACCTATGTTCACAAAGGGAAGCCATGTGTCAGTCATAATTGGGTTCCGGGCAAGCGGTAGGAAATTGCAGGGGCAGGGGATAGGGAAGAGGAAATGTGAAGAGGGTAGAGAAAGCCGAAGAGAGAGAAAAAGAAAAACATACTTGGCGATGTGCTGGTTCGCCCCGCCGACAGTGACCTTTTTCGGCCGCCTCGCGCCGGCAGGGAACGACATCTCCCGCGAACAGCATATCCCCTGCCCGCAGAACACCTCGCCGCAGAAGAGGCAGATCATGGGGTCCGAAAGGTCGCGGCCCGTGGTCGGACACCGGCGCCGCGTGCACAGCTCGATCAGGGTGCCGTACTTCTCGGGGAGGCCGACCAGCTCGAAGATGCCCGGGTGGCTGACCAGGGCTGAGGGGGGGAGTTGCGGGTTGATGCTGCTGCGCGCGACGGCGCCGCTCACCGGGTCGGCGGCGGCCCCCGCAGCCATGGGCTCCTCGGTCGGGCCGTGCGGCCAGTAGACCTGGTGCTTCACCCAGCCGGACACGAGGCGCTGCGTCACCGTCGCGTCGGCGGGCCAGCCGCACTGCGGGCCGAGCGGGGTGAGGGCCGTGAGCATCTCGTCGAAGGAGGGCAGCCGCAGGGCTTCCGTCAGCCGCTCGAGCTCCTTCTGTTCGGGCGAGGGCGAGATGTGGCTGTTGAAGTCGACGCCGTACTTGACGTTGAGCAGCACGACGCACTTGCGCGCGAAAGCGAGGGCGTACTTGCGCACGAACTTGTACCACCCCTCGAAATTCGCCAGGCCGGGTTGGTCGAAGCCCCGATTGCTCGCGTCCGAGTCGCTGCGCACGTCGAGGCCGATGTCGGACAGGGCTTCGACGTCCATTCTGAGCAGTGTCTCGCAGAACTGGGCGAAGTTCTCGAGCGAGGGCTCCATCTCTCGTGGTCGGTTGACAATGCGCTCGATCCACTGCGCGGCCGGCATGTTGCGGCCGAGGTGGTAGACGACCTTTGTGATTTCGGCGAGGTAGCATAGGCGGACCATGTGGGAGATTTCGAAGCCTTGGGCGGGTATGACGCCGAAGACGCACTCGCAGAGGAAGATGAATGGGTCCGCGCTCAGGAGCGGTGGGTAGATGTCTGCTGGCCGGTGGGTGTGTTCGGTTTCCTCGCCGATGTACTGCGCGATGAAGAGTTGGCAGTGTTGCCGCTCGCTGTCCTTACGGAACTCGGTGTCGATGCGGTTCTCGCCCGCCTCTCTCTGCCCTCCGACGGCGATGTAGGACGTCACAGTCTCTGCGAGCACGCGCAGATGAGTGAGGACCTGCTCGGGTATCTTTTCCAAGAACGTCAGCCCGTATTCGGCCTCGACGCCGCGCTGCTGTATCTCCACCGCCGATATAGAATATCCGACTGCGCGCGCGAGGGTATCGCTAGCGCATAGTTCGTTCTTACTCTCCGTGGAGCCGCTATCCCGCGCCTTCGGCCTCTTCTCCATGGTATGTCTTGTTTCAAGACCATTTTCGCGAATCGAGTCGCGCAGACGGCGGTATGCGGCTGTGAGCTCCTTCATCATGCCGTCGCTTGTCGACTCCGGTTCGGCGGCGCTACGCCCGGAAAGTATGCCTCCGGCTCCCATGACGAACGTTTCGCTAAACGGTGTTGCGCTGGCCGTGCTGTTCCGCTTTGCAGACTCGGCCCAGGCATCCTCGAGCAGCTCGGACGACCGCTCGGCCAGCTGGCCGTTCATGATCTGCGACGTATACGCCGCGAATGAGTTCTGTACTTGGTCCGTCGGTCGAGGCGCACCGAGCACGTAGTACCCTGAGTGAAGTTGCGTGTCGAGCCATTCGTCGAATGCTACAGGCGCTTGCAGGGGTCCTGGGTATGACTCCTCTTTGCCCTTCCACACGATGGGGAGGAAGGCGTTTCCAAGCGCTTTGCAAAGCGGACACACGAACTCGAGACGTTCGACGTCCTCGGGTGGATGCCGCGCAATCTGCGAAGAATGGCGTCGTACCGTCGCCTCGAAGTACATCTCAAAGCAGGAGTAGTGCATGATGTGGCCGCACCCTGTCGAGACCGGCCCGGGCCGAGACAGTTTGGACGGAAAGCCTCTTCCTAGCGTCGATTGCTCTGTTATAAACGTCTCACCAGCTCGATTAACCTTCTGTATCTTCACCCTGTTCTCACCAGCAACACCAAACGGCCGAATAGCCTCGGCTGACCGATCCAGATTTTCGGGGACGTTGTAGGCTTCCCTCACGAAGTCCGGATCTTGTAGGTCCGTTTGTCGGACGATGTTGCTCTCCATGAAAAAGGCAAACGTTCCGTACAGCTGATGGTCGTCCGTGTCCTCCTGGCACAGGATGCATGTTCCGGAAGGGTATTTCCAGAAGTTCTTGTGCTCCTCAGCCGGGGGAAGCTCCTCGTCCTCGTCAACGTCCACGTCGCCCCAATTGATGCTGTCTTGATTCGCCATGAAGCTCTTCTGCTGCTGCTGGAACTGCGCCATAACCCTCGCTTGTCGATCAAGGGCGGCCTTCTTTTTCTTCTCTCTCTCCTCGTCTGCCATCGTGTTTGCGGGCGAGGCGGTGTTGATACGATCCACGGAGAGACCCAGGTGATGATAGGCGTAGTCGAACATGTGTGGTTGCTTCTGTCGCATCCTCTTGAGAATCAAGTTTATCTTTGGGTGGGACGACTTATACTCCTCCTTTGTGGACATCAGGTTCAACAATGCCACGATAGTCTTGGCCTGAGGCGCTTCAGGCATGAAGTTACTTCGTGCGTTCCGCGAGAGTGCCATCGAAACGAACGAGGTTTGCGCCTGATCTAGTTCATTTGTGTTGTCCTCGGAGATGGCGATGAGGATGAGATGAAGAACAACCTGGAGAAAGGTCTCCACGCGAGTGAACTGCACATCCGGAGTCATCTTCTTGAAAACAAGAGTGTAGAGTAGAGAGTAATAAATGATCTGCGCGAACATTCCTGTCTTGGTGCAGTCAGCGAGACCGGCGAATGCACCGGAGCTTATGGGACGCAGCTTGGGTTCATAGACAACATCCTCGACTGCCTTGCCCGTCTTCTTGGCCATTATCTTCCGATAAGCCAGTTCCGCCTCCTCGCGCTGATTCTTGTTGTAGTGCGCAATGTACGGATCGATTTCCTCGACAAACTCTGGCTTGAGCTCGAAGGTGCCAACGTCCGTCAAGCCTTCGGGTGCCTTGAAGGTAGTCATCTCTTTCAGCAGCGCCTGGAACTCTTCGTGATCCTGGAACTTATCGGGCAACTTCTGACCAATATCCGAGAAAGAGAGGGGCTTGAAGCACAGGACGTGGATGAGATCTCGCCGCATTGCTAGTAGATTCGAGGGTGTTTGCTCGTCGCTCTGCATGAGCGACGTCCGGTCGCTGAGTAGAACGACCAGGAGATGGATCATGTCCTCGACGACGTCTAGATGCTGACTGTCATCCTGCGCCTTTGACTTTTGCTCAAAGAACCCCTTGGCCCATTTCTCCATTCCAAATCGCTCTACTACCGAGGCCAAAACGCGGCTCGGGTCGCAGACCACAAGAGCCGTCTGCAAGAGGAAGATATCCCGATGGTGGGATACATCCCTCTGGACTACACCTCTGTAGGTGCCCGCCTGGTGGCGTAGACTCAGACCGTTCCGCACCCACATTCCTGCTTTCATCTGGGCAAGCCAAGCGCAAACCCTTAGAGGATAATCGAAGAGGGCCATCAGATAATCTTCAGGGTTCAGCTCACGCCTCGGCCACCACTTCTTACCCATGGAGCGAGGTTTCATGGTCAACTCCTGGGTGGTGAAAGTAAGCAGCGCCTTTAGTTCGTGCGCAGGCATCGACTTGCCGCACTCGATGAGATAGGACAGCGTGTAGTGAAGCGCGTGGTGGAAGCTGATGGGCTGCTCCTCGACCACAAACTTCACAACCTCAAAGTTACGTTCGGAAGACTCAAACTCGAAGTCGTTCAGCGTCTTGAACTTGACCTCGTCCTTGATCTCGGCCTGCTGGAACCGGTGCCGCTCGGCGCCGATCGAGTTGATAATGACGTTCTTGGCAACCAGACGAATGGCCTGAGCGACGTATGTGAGATCCTCCCCCTTAAGGTTGCGGAAGGCCTCGGAAAACTGCCGGCAGAGTCTGTTAACCTCTCGCGTGATGAGCGATGCGCTGATCCAGCCGTCAGCTTCGTACTCGATATGCTCTCCCACTGCCCGCACGTTGGGACAGATGCCTTGGTGCAGTTTCACGAGGTCGAGAAACTGCATGATATATCTCTGTTCCGTCCGCAGCTTTTCCTGGACGTGAGGCGAGGCCATGAGGTATTTCAGGTCGAGGAAGAAGTGATACATGCGCCTGTTCGTGACGGAGCCGGTATCGAAGGATAGGACGGCAGAAGAAGAGACATCCCATGGGTTCCCGACTTGCCTAGCAGTCAGGAAGGTGTATAGGATAGCCATCAGGTTGGTGAGGAAGTTGCCGCGCTCGACAACCTCGGCAGTGATGGACGGCGTAGTCAAGATTTGTAGGGAAAGGTTGATGATGGAGTGGTCGGGTTCGCGGTCACCGATTAGATAGAGCTGCGCCAACGTCGTGTAGAGGCCAGCAAAGCGCAGGCCTAGAATACGCTTGAACTCAGGTACAGCAACGACTGTAGAGATGTACAGCGAGCGGAGGTCGTTACGCACGCGCTTCCACATCCTCAGGTCAAATAGAACTAGCCAGTCTAGGCGCACACGCTCGAATATGTTTTCCGCAACTGGCAGATTTTCAGGTTCAACATAGCCCTCGGGAGTACCCAGCCAGTAGACTCCCGGTTTGGGCGGCGGGACTTTGTCTCCTTTTGCCAGTCCAGGGGTCTTGGGTATCTCGAGGTGAGATTTTGAGTAGACCATGGGCGGGATGAGCGGTTCGGCGGTATCGGAGTCGGAGGGGGTGAGCTCACGATCTCGGATATTTCGACGGGGCGCTGGTGGAGGAGGCGGAGGAGGAGGGGGTGGAAAGCCACCCATTGTCGCCTCGCCCACTTCCAGCTCCTGACGGGCGGCTTGCAGGATGGCTTCCATGGGTATCTGTCCCACCAGGTCTGCGGTATCTAGCATGACAACATCGTCATCATCGTCGTCTTCTTCCATATCGCCGCCGAGAGACTGATTGTCATCCTCTTCCTCCTCTTCCTCTTCCTCTTCAGCGGCCTCTTCTCGCCGTGCTGCCTCGCGGGCCCGCATGAGAAAGGCAGCTTGCTGCAGGTAAAGCTGATCCTGCGACGGGCCTTCCTCTTCGATCTTATCCTCGTCGTCGATATTGCCGACTATGGCGTGGGTGGCCGGGCTCCCTCTCGACCAGGGCTTGAGTAGCTCTTCACACACCAGTTGCCGGATGATGAAGTTATCGTTACCGACCGAGCAGCCAGATATGTCCAGGAGCCACTCGACGATACCGCCGCACATCTGTTCGCGGAAAGTGTCGCGCGAAGAGCGGATGGTCACTGTCACCCTGATCCGCTCGAGTATCTCTGCCACCTCGACCAGCTTCTCGATGTCGGTGTCGTACATGACAATGCTGCGGCCGACGGCATCCGTCTCATACGCCCGCTCCATGCCCTTTGCCAGGGACACCCTGCAAGCCCGCGCCACCTGCTGTTGCACGTCTTGGACGGTATGCTTCTCGTCATTCCATAAGAGCACGGCGTATTCTCCCGGCGACTCGGCATCCCCGCCGCAGTACATGGACGACAGGCGCGACTGCCTCTCGTCCTGCTCGATGGACTCGACGGTCTTGACCTGGCGCAGCTGTTCGGGAGAACACGACAAGACGTCGCACATGTAGTCAATGACGCGACTGATGGTCATGCGCATGCTGTTGACCAGGTCTTCCGGCAGGCTCTCGTCCTTGCCCTTGCCCTTATCCTGCGGATTCTCCCATAGGGAGTGTATCGTGCAGAACATGGGCACCTTCCAAGCCTCCGGGTCGCCGCAGTCGCAACACCCGCTGTTTCCGGATGAAATGCTCGTCCTGATGATGTGGCCGGTGTGGTCGGTCGAGTCGAAGCATTTGCTGCAGAGACAGCACGTCTCGTCGACACTGCAGGTGCGGCAGTAGTATGTGGCCTCGCCAGCCTTGGTGATGTGGCCGCAGGCCTTGCCCCGGGCAGCCTCGGTATATTCTGCGCCTTCAACGGCGCCCTGGGCATCCTTTAGTTTGGGGACGAGTCCTTGGCGAGATGGGATGCCGTCGGGGAAGAACAGCTTCATGTACTCTGGTTTCCCGCCAGCGAGGGACCAGAAGAGGCTGGTGACTAGCTCCCGTTGGGCATCGCTCGTGTATCGGTAGTGAGCTTGGGCGGGGAGGTCGCGGAGGAACTGGCAGAGCTGTAGCTCTTGGGTGGACATGGTTGTCTCCATTGTGATTATGCGATCAAGTCATGCTCGGCATGACATCTACTCGGGATAGGGATGTATTTCAGCTGGCGAGCTTCGTGACGACAGGAAGGCACGAAGGCAGACTGTTGGTAATACAGCCATGTTAGAGGCAAGAAGGCAAGAAGGACGAGGAGGCGAGTCAGTATCGGTATCAGTGATACATACGTGCTTGGTGGAGGCAAAGCTGTCACAGAAGCTGCCAACTGTACCACTTCGTCGCCACAGTAGCTGAGGGTGGCTGTTCACTCGCAAAGTAGCTTCCAGTTGTATATTCTTCTGAACATTTATTACAGATGAGGGCTGTGGTTGGATTATTCGCGAAAGATCAGATGTTGGGTATACTTTTTTCTTGGGTACAATGGACATAAATACTTATTATCTGCTTCTGAAGGTCGGAGGGGTCTCCCGCTTCAGGTTCCAGTGAGATCATCCGATTCAGCAAGTGCCGAATCTCTATTCACGCAGCGTCCTCTTTGCCCGTCACTTCTTACGGATATCACGGCCACACGCACGTTTGGTAATGCTGTTTAACTTGACTGGACTGAGACATGTTTATCACTACTATTTCGACAGCAGCTGACGACATGTTTTGTTTGACAGGTTCGTATTGTGACAGTCTACAGCCGCTCCGGGCCTTATTTGTACAACTTCAGGGAGTCAAGAGAACTGCCCAGAACTCCCATGCTGCCTCAAGCTAACCACTCTCCTAGCAAGTGCTTATTCCTCCTCGGCGCCCTCGACGTACTTGGCCCGAATGTCCTTCCATTGCCGCTGTAGTCCGCGTTAGCATTCCACTTCTTCCCCTTCACAACAGATGTCGGGCAGGGTGCACATACTCCCCGGTTGATCTTGTCCCAGAGGTTGTTCATCGACGAGTCAAAGGCCCTGTCAATCCCACTGTCAGCACCTGTCCCGGCTCCAATGTCTCAGCATAGTCTCATAGTACATACAGCTCCCATGCGAAGGCGGACGCGAACACGACACCCAACATGGTGTAGTTCCTCCGGAAGAAAAGGCTGCAAATCGGTGTTAGTCGCGATCACTGCGAGTTACCTCGTCAGGTAACGGGAGTCGGTGTCGAGGAAGAACTTGCTTGTAGACGGGGCCGAACTGAGCCTGTAGAGAGCGGCATGCGCGATTAGCTATCGAGTCCCAAAGCTTCGAGGTGGCGGAGCTACTCACCATTGCGACGGTATTTCAATCACGAGGGACTGCGTTGAAGAGCCAATTGAGGGTGGTTCAGCGAGGTTCGACGGGGAGCGCGAGAGGAGGCGAGAATCGATGTCGTCGACGGATGTTTGGCAAAGTGGTGGTTTTGCAACTTCCAAACTGCATCGTCCAATGATCCGACTTCGAAAACGGAAGTATCCGGGGCCACGCTGATTGGTCGAAGCTCTCTGACCTGCCCCACATGTCTTTTTCCATGTGAACTTTCGAAGTTCCATGTTGAACTGCGGGACACTTTGGTCCTCATTCAAGCGGTGCCTGACCTCAGACCTCACCAGGAGTTTTTCTTTTTTCTTTCTTTTCTCCAACCAATTCTGGTCACCAGGTGCAGCTTGACCGCGTGCACAAGGCGTGCTGCTGTATTTTCACTGCTTCAATTCACTTTGGCTCTGCCCCTCTCTGGCCATTTGTTCACAACATATCAATCCTCCAGGCCAAGCTTCACTCCGAAACCGCAACCATGCCCTCCGAACCAAGCAAGGCCGGCATCGTCACAGACGAGAATAGCGGCGAGCGCCACATCCCCGAGTCAGTCCGCCCAGACGGCAGCACCCGCAAAGCAATCAAGATCCGCCCCGGCTACCGCCCACCCGAGGACGTCGAGGTCTACAAGAACCGCACCGCCGAGACCTTCCGCAACAGAGGCAAGGGCGGCATCCCGGGCGCCGAGGGACTCAAGACCGACGACGCCGCTACCGGCTCTAGCACCAGCGCTGCCAGCAATAAGAACGCCAAGCGTCGTGAGGCGCGCAAGAAGGCCAAGGCTGCGGGGGACGACGCAGGCGAGACGGAAACAACTGCCGCGGCTGGCTCCGCCAAGACGGAGGAGGTCGACCCCGAGGTAGAGCGGGAGAAGAAGGCTAGGAACCTCAAGAAGAAGCTCAAGCAGGCCAAGGAACTGAAGAACAAGAAGGACACGGGCGAGACGCTTTTGCCCGAGCAGATTGCCAAGGTCATCAAGATCAACGAGCTCATCCGCGAGCTCGATGCTCTGGGCTTTGATGCCGAGGGTGAACCTAAGGCCGAGGGCTCCAAGACGGTCGAGAACAAAGATGCGGCGGCTAGCTGAAGGAGTTCTCTTGCAAGACCTGACATCTATTTTGTACGAATCCTTGTACGAGAAAAGGTTTGTGAGAGTGGCACGCTCAACAACATCGGCAATCCACGGCAACCCTAGGCTGTTTGGTGCCGGGGATGACACAATTGTCACTCTCCGCTCTGGAGCGAGCATGTGGACTCCCAACTCCGGCATGTTCAGAGATGTACCACCACCCTGAGACTTCCGCCATTGGAATTGGACTCAGCCGAAGCACATCGACTAGGACGACACGCTCCCAGAGTGGAGAGAGCATCACATCTAGAAGTCACTCAACACCGGCCTCGTGGCTGGGAGCATTGGACATTCAGCGGCTTGATGGAATGTACAGGATGCTGGAGAAAGGCTAGCTGTCCTGACTGACGCCTTAATACAGGACATGTGGTGGATAGGCTCTAGGCTTGTCACCTCTATGCCATCACTGGTATGCAGGAGGGCAGTCAGTGTTCTTATAGACTAGACGCTGGACCAGGCTGATTACGCTTGACATATCTACGGGATCCGTGATATAGACTGAGTGATAGCAACAGAAAGAAGACACACCCCACACCGACTGCATTTACAAGCTGGTTTCTATTGTGTGCAATTGCATTATCAGCCAGGGAAAAGGGAGATATGAAGCTCTGTAGTTCATCGAATTGGTGGGGTTGTTAGAAGAGCTATAAACTTGCCGAGGCTTTTGTTGGGGAAGCTCTTACACCACTTCTTCAACACCAACACCATTTGCTCACACCCAGATATTATGCAAAAATTGTAGACAAATATGTTCAGTATCGCAACTATCTCAAAACGCTACCTGGACAAACTCACGATGCAAAAGCTAACCCAGTACAAGACAACGCTATGCAAAAACCAACCAGCCATTTCCCAAGAAAGCTCGAGACCAGGAAGTAAGTTGCGCCAGACCAGAAACACCATAGCAAATGACATGCATCCCCCCCAACCTCTCCACACAACCCGTATAGTACGTCCAGTGAGGTAATCACAGGTCCTCCTCCACCATGCCCAGCACGTCCAGCTCGGTGCGCACCATGCGCTCGAACTCGTCGCGGTCGATGCCGCTGGCGCGGCTCAGCAGGAACAGGCTGCGGATGCTCCGGCTGACGTGCTGCCGGACGCCGAACTCGCCCTGGTCGCGCCGCGCCGCCTCCTCCTCCAGCCGCGCCACCGCCGACGTCGAGTTGGCGGCGGAGCTCGCGCTGGAAGCCGGCCGCGGGTGCAGCAGCAGGCCGTCGTCGTCGATACCCGGACCGGCGCCGGAGGAGGAGTGCGGCGACGAGGACGACAGCAGCGACGAGCGCGAGTGGGTGGCTGGCGGGTCAGCTAGCGTCCAGCCGTCTTTGAGGTCTGCTGCTGCTGCGGCGGCGGCGGAGGAGGACTCGGGCGGGGTGAGGGTGATGCCGTTTGTTGTTGCGTCCGAGGACGACGCATGTCTCTGAGCGGCTAAGCCTAGGGGCGGGGGTGGGGTGGGGAGACCGTGTGCGGCAGCCTCGTCCGGGTCGTGGTTGTCGAGAGCTGGCTGCACCGAGTCGTACTGCGCAAAGTAAGCGTCTTCTGCCGACGTGCTCCGGTAGTCGCCCGATTGCGTCGCGGGATGTTGTTGCAGGGACTGTGGTGCGGGGGACCGCTTGACGGCTGGTGTCCGCGCAGGGGTGGCGTCGTAGCGGTCCCAGTAGCCGTCGTCATCCTCATCATCTTCTTGGTCTTCGGCTGCACTAGGGTTGTATAAGGGCTTGGATGCGGAAGGGGAAAAGGCAGGTGCGGTGGCGGATTTGCTCTTGAATGTGTGTTCGGCCTCCGCGACGGTCGAGGAGCCGCCGAAGAAGGGCTCGAGAACTGAGTTGGAGTCGGGCACGCCGTTGGAGGGGTTGGCGACGCCGACCTCGCCTACTCGCCAGCCGTCGCCGCCGCCATCCTTGTCGCCGGTGCAGTAGACGAGGCGGAAGAAGAGGTTGAATGCGCTGAGGATGACCATGGCCTGGAGGGTCTCGCTGTCGATCTTCTTGAAGCGGAGTTGCACGTCTGAGCTGGAGTCCCAGTCTACCTCGATCTCTCCCGAGACCGGGTGAGGCTCCAGCAGTCCACTGCGGGCTATCTCTGATAATTGGGTGACCTGGCTAGGCTGGTAGCTGAGCAGGCGCAACCATGGGTCGTTTGTGGCAGTCGAGAGGACCTGGACACGCTGCCTGAGGATTGGGGAGAGGAGCTGTAGTGTTGATGGTGCTGGCTGGGAGGACATGGCTGCGGCCGGTAGGGCAGAGAGGAGAGGGGAGATGATGCCCCTCACGTCTGGAGGGCTGACAGGTGAGGACCTGGCTGGAATGGCCATTGTTTGTGAAGAGGTAAGGTATTGATAGTTGAATCTGGGGGTTTGCTCTAGTTCCCTCTCCGCTTCTATTATCTCAGTTCCTCTTTAGCTGCCGACTGTGGGAGGACGATGAATGATTGCTTTAACCAGCTCAGGCCGGGGCGATCACATGCACGAAAAGCACAAGCGAGAGTGACAGCCACTGACGCAAAGACTGTCTCGAGAGAGAGCTGTACACAGTGGTCTCTGGCAGAAAAGCTACAGGACAGCCATAAGGTTCCAGTATAAGGCCATGAACAGAAAATAGAACTCAAAGTAAACAGCAATGGAATAGAGAATGTAAGAAATAGTAAGTAACCTGGGGCCAAGCTGGGGTAAGTAAGTATCACGGCCAGAGGGCTTGGCAAGAGCGGCCAGCAGAAAGTGCAACGACGGGACCCTCTCCGCTTTCAGTGGACTGTTCCATCTGACCTCTCGGGCTAAGGGAGCCAATCAGCGCTCTTGCTAGGTAATATCGTAAAGCAGTAGAACCAGCTGCGGCTGTCGGCAGTGGGAAAAACCAATGCAGTTATTACAGTTGGGTCTTTTCATCTCAAGTGCTTGAAACGACATGTCTTACTTCGGAATCCCAGCTCTTCGAACTCAATTGAGTTGTGATGTATATCTGCTTCTGAGCTGCGCGTCTTAACAAAAGAGCAAGGAGCACAGCGTGTTCCAGCTCTAGTCTAATCCATTCAGGCAGACTGGAGTCTCTGCTTATAGATCATATGGGTTATCAGACCAGCGAGGTACTGTAGACGTGCAGAGGAAGACCTGCTGACTCCCACGCACCTCTCCTAGTGCACCTTGGTCTAAGGAAGTCCTTAACCGTGATAAACGGCATGAAATCCAGGGTCTTGGAGGGATGAGATGCACAGGTTTAAGCTAGTGCACTGCGGGGCGGAATAAATACTGTGGTACGTACCGCAGTAACAACCCCTGCAGCTTCAGCGGACTAAAAGCACAATGTCGTCACTGACAGCTGCCCGACACTGGAAAGTTCGCCAGATTGCCCTGCATTTATTTTTGAAGCCGATGATACGCGACGACGATAACGACTTCGATTTTAACTTTTCCATACACAGTAATTGTCTCAACTCCGTCTCTGTCGTCACCTCTGCTCAAAGACACAGCTGAAACCAAGGAGGCAGGCACACCAGCAGGAACCTCGGATTGTTCAGGACAATTCCAAAGGAACTCACCAACACAGTTCATCCCTGCATCCATCCCAACCTGCTTTTGGCGCCACAACGCGACAAGTCCAAACGTGAAATTGGACACTTCGTCACTCTGTGTTCCTGACCTTGAGCTCTCCACGTTCTGTCTTGAGTCCCGTAACCGGTGAAGACCTCGAAGGCTCGAAACCTACCACTTGAACCCCGCCAGAGACTGGATGGATGTCGGCAAAAGGCGAGCACCTCAAGGATGAGGGCTCCAGACTGCAAGTTGTCGCCGCCGGAGCCACGGCTGGCCTGATATCTCGGTACGTCAAGGCATCTCTTGACCACAATCTCGACTTTTGCTGACCATAGTCCGACAGCTTCGTCATAGCCCCCTTAGACGTAGTCAAGATCCGCCTCCAACTCCAAACCCACTCCCTCCGTCGCCCGCCGCCACCGGGAATCACGATCTACCGCGGCACTCTCCCCACCATCCGCCACATCCTGAAGCAAGAGGGTCTCCGCGCGCTGTGGAAAGGCAACGTCCCCGCCGAGCTGATGTACGTGTCCTACAGCGCCGTGCAGTTCGCCACCTACCGCTCCTCAACCATGCTCCTGCACCGCCTGTTCGGGCCCGACACCCTGCCCAACGCCGTCGAGTCCTTCGTCGCCGGCGCCGCGGGCGGAGCCGCCGCCACGGCAGCCACGTACCCGCTCGACCTGCTGCGCACGCGGTTCGCCGCCCAGGGCACCGAGAGGGTCTACGCGGGCCTACTACGCGCCGTGGCCGACATACGCCGCGACGAGGGGCTGGCGGGCTACTTCCGCGGCCTAGGCGCGGGCCTGGGGTCCATCGTGCCGTACATGGGCATGTTCTTCGCCGCGTACGAGGCGCTGCGGCTGCCGCTGGCCGACACCTGGGCGCTGCCGTTCGGCAGCGGGGACGCGGCCGCGGGCGTCATGGCCAGCGTGGCCGCCAAGACGGTCACGTTCCCGCTCGACCTCGTGAGGAAGCGCATCCAGGTCCAGGGCCCCACGAGGCTGCGGTATGCGAACAAGGACATTCCCGAGTACAGCGGGACGGTGAGGACCATGAGGGCCATTGTCGCGGCCGAGGGCCTGAGAGGTCTGTATCGGGGGCTCGTGGTCAGTCTGATCAAGGCGGCGCCGGCGAGCGCGGTTACCATGTGGACTTATGAGCGGGCGCTGAAGTTTTATATTGGACTGGGCGAGAAGACTGTTCTGGCGGACTAGTCGAGCGTGCGTGTCGAATTGTGCTTATGAATAGATACCCTGGGTTTAGTATGGTTGGTTTAGATCTGGCATTTCAGACGAGTTTTCATAGATGACAGAAGGCAGACTGCAAACTGAGGCAGTTCCGTCGAGATGTAGTATCTGTGACAATCCATCATCCTTTGCCCTCTTGATTCTGGACAACTCTTTTCTTTTTCACAACCACCACAGCTGTAAGCAAGAATGCCATGGCACTGACAAGGCAAAGTATCTCTATTTTATTTCCAGGTGAAACCTATGATACACACTCCTTTCTCTCCCCTTCTCCAAATTCCATTCTATTTCCCCTTCCTAACCCACCCCTCAACCGCCTCCCTCGCATCATGGACCGTCTCCTCCACCTTCTGCACCCCAAGCCTGGCATGCACCCTCGCGAAACTAACCCCCTTCTCGATGCCCTCGCGGGTGCGCAGGTGCGCGTCCGCCACGGCCGGGAACCTGCGCTCGTACTCCCACAGCAGGCCGGCGACGTTGCGCGTCGTGACGGGCAGCAGCGTCCAGGCGGCGGCGACGCCGAAGCCCACGGGCCCCGCGGCGCGGAGCACCACGTTGCGGTTGCGCGCGAAGATGGAGCCCGCCATGGCCGACACGAGCACGTACACGGCGCCCGGCATCAGGCGCTCGCCGGATTCCGGGGGTGGGGCGAGGGAGGCCAGCGTCGAGGTCAGGCTCGCCTCGGCGTCGAAGACGCGAGAGAGGAGGTTGTCGACCGTCGTCTCGGCGGTGGAGGCGCGGGCGTACAGCCAGAGGCGGGCGAGGCGGATCTGCGAGGCTAGGCGGTCCGTGGGCGTGGGGCTGCGCGGGTGTGTGCTGGAGGGGGCGGTCTCGTCTTGTTGTTCAGAGGTTGGGGCAGTTGTGTTGCCGGTGATCATGGCGGTGATTGCGGAGGTGGTGGTCTGCGGGGGTGGTGCGGGTTTGGCCAGGTCTGGGAGGGTTGCTGTCGTTGGGGGTGCATCGTAGTCGTCGTAGATGGGCTTTTTGGACTGTGTGATATTGTTAGAAAGAGGTCGGGATGAGAGGACAGAAAAAGGGAAGAGGCATGAGACAGAGAGGACGTACGTGCAGACTGCTGGGTGCTTCGGCGTGGGCGACGGTGGGATACAGGGTGATGCCTCCGGCCAGCAGCGTCGCCGTCAGCGGCGCCATGGTGCGCTGTTTTTGAATTCTGTTAGCTGACATGTCAATTGAGTGCTGATCGGAGCAACCTACCTGTCGCAGGAGGATTCTGGCAGCCATGGTCTGCTCAATTGGCGATGATAGGTCGTCAAGATTGAGGGTTGAGGTTGAGCGAGTTCGAGTTCGAGCTTTGCCGTTGTGACGCGATGCATGTCTGTGCGGCCGCCCTTTTGCGGCTATTTCCGCTGCGGGCAAGTTCGGCAACACTTTTTCCTTTTCCTTGGTTGTACTGTACTTAAAGTACTTCACATGTACTCATTCATCTCTCTTCAGCCTTGCAGATTTACGATTCGCTTCTCAAACACACTCTTATGATTATGAATTTTAGTGCAACGACTGTGACTGAGGTATAAAAAGGACATAATACCTTTTCAAGCTCATTGGATAGTCTAGCTGTGCCGGTGTGGATGATCGGGTACCCGATCTCGACCATGGTCTGCTATCTACAGTGACATCATGTTGCAAGCAATCCGACCTCGACACTGGATATGCCCCAGTTGTGTCCGCAAGGGATTGACAGAGGCAGCAGGGCCATGGAAAGCATCTCAGCGACGACCGCTCACAGCAGCATCGCAGTCTGTGGCAAATGGACCTCTCAACCGACCAATAAGTCATGAAACCCCGGGACAAAAACATGACGATACCCTACTGCGCCAGGTATTCGACTCCCCCAGCGTGTGGCAAACCTTTAGGAAAACATCCAGGTCCAAAAATGTCGGCCTCTTCCGGAACGCCTATCTCACACGTCCAGAGGGCTTCCGGATATTTGCTCGCGTGAGCATGGATCGCGCCCATAGGCTGGTCGACAAGGTCCTGCGCGCGTCTACGATACAGGAATATCAGGCCATTGTGAGAGATCTGGACCGCCTTAGTGACCTCTTATGCCGTGTGTTGGATATGTCCGACTTCGTGCGGGTTACACATCCAGATCCGCGCATACAGAGCGCTGCTTCCGAGGCTTGGTCCATCGCATACCAGTATATGAACGAGCTCAACACCACTACCGGGCTGAACGACCAGCTCGGGAAAGCTATGGACAATCCCGAAGTGCGAGCTGCGTGGTCAGAGGAGGAGGTGACGGTGGCCGAGATGCTCAAACTCGACTTCATGAAGTCGGCAGTCAACCTCCCGAAACGATACCGCGACAGATTCGTGTCGCTGTCGCAGGAGATTAGCGAGGTCGGAACCGCGTTTGTCAGTGAAATGGCGCCGGAACAGAGGCACCTGATCCTGTCGAGCAGCGACTTCCAGGGACTGGACCCTCAGACTGCGCGCGGCTTAACACGACGAGGCAACATCTACCTCCCAACTCTGAGTGCGGAAGCATCGCTTGCTCTTCGTACTGTACACAACCCGGAAACGAGAAAAGCCATCTACTACGCTGCGAGAACGGCGTCAAAGAGATCGACCGACCTGCTGGAGCACATGGCCAAGCTACGGGCGGAACTAGCCAACGTTTCCGGCTTCGAGAGTTATGGCCACATGGCCTTGAGAGACCGCATGATGGCCAAGACGCCCGAATCTGTGAAACAGTTCTTGCAGGCGTTGGCTAGGAACAACACGCCCGTTGTCCAAAAAGAGGTCACTGACCTAGTCACGGCGAAGCAGCGGCATGTTGGCTCGAGCTCCGCGACACTCGATCCCTGGGACAAAGACTACTACTGCGAAATGGTTCACCGATCGTCAAGGTCCAAGGTGAAGCAGGACGATTTTCTGTCCGCCTACTTCTCCCTCGGCACCGTTATGCAGGGTTTGTCGCGGATCTTCACTCGACTGTACGGGATCCGCCTTGTCCCGCGGGAATGCGAGCATGGCGAGGCGTGGCACCCGGACGTGCGCCGACTCGACGTGGTATCTGACACCGAGGGACAGGTTGCCGTACTCTACTGCGATCTGTTCTACCGCGGCGACAAGTCGCCGAATCCTGCGCACTTTACTATCCGTTGCTCGCGCGAGATTGCCCAAGACGAAGTCGTAGAGGCAGCTTCTCTATCCAGCCAGCACGGCGATGCTCCCGCATTCGAGACGGCCGAGCAAGCTGCAAACGACGGGATGGCGCTCTCGAAGCTGGACGGCACGCTCAAGCAGCTCCCTACAATAGCCCTTGTCTGCGACTTTCCCCAGAGTGCGGGCACCGGAGACCGCCCCGTCCTGCTGAGCTACTTCCAGATGGAGACGCTGTTCCACGAGATGGGCCACGCTATCCACTCCTTCCTCGCGCGCACCTCGCTGCAGAACGTAGCCGGCACGCGGTGCGCCACCGACCTCGCAGAGCTCCCGTCCACACTGATGGAGTACTTCGCCGCCGACCCGACGGTTCTCTCCCTCTTCGCCCGCCACCATGAGACTGACGAGCCGCTACCCTTCGAGCTGGTGGCCGAGCGCCTGCGCTACTCCAAGCGCTTCGAGGGACTAGACACCGAGAACCAGATCCTGCTCGCCATGCTAGACCAGGAGCTGCACTCCTCCCTAGCATCGAGGCCAGACTTCGACTCGACGGCCATCTTCCACTCCATCCAGCGGCGACTCGGCAACCTGCCGCCCGATCCGCCGGGGACGAGGTGGCAGGGGTTCTTCGGGCACCTGTTCGGGTACGGCAGCACGTACTACAGCTACCTCTTCGACAGGGTGCTCGCCGAGCACGTGTGGAAGGTCGTCTTCGCCTCCGGCAGTAAAGGCGCGGCGCTGGACCGCGCCAACGGCGAGCAGCTCAAGGAGAACCTGCTGAGATGGGGTGGCAGCCGGGATCCGTGGCGGTGTCTGGCCGGCACGCTGCAGGACGAGAGGGTGGCGGAGGGAGACGAGAAGGCCATGGCGCTGGTTGGGAGCTGGGGGACCAGGAGTACGTTCAAGGAGTGAGGTCTGGCGTATGATCTAGATTGCTGTCCTGTGCAGACAAGTCCACAAGCTCTCGTGTGTCCCATGTTTTGTACGATAAGGCAGATGATTGATGACTACTGTGTACATATGAAATGGCAATTGGTCGTCGACAACATGGTTTCTCTCTTGTTCCTATGTCTCGCGTCAGCGAATTGAAACGACACCGAAAGCCTAACTGGGACTGCACGAATCGGGCATGATTCGAGACCTGACCTTCAGGCTCTGTAGCTCTCAGCGGCCGCTCTAATTTCAATAAAACTGTACGTCAGTCAGCCCACTTGGCTGTCTGCCCCCTGTAAGTTTGATGTTCCCAGCGATAAGGCACACGAATCTCCACTGCGATTGGAGCAGATGTTAAAGCCGTCAGCACTAATCCCTGTTCCCTGCAGCAGCCCAGGGTCCAAAAAGATCGTCAGCTCAGCGCGGCACCACCTCCGTCTCGACTTTGTCTTCTGTCACCCTCTCCCGGCCTGCCTCTTAACGCGTTGCCAGAGGTGTGTAGCCCTCACCACGCCCAAGAAGAAGGACAGACAAAAGCCACAACACATCAACCTCGTCTACGGCTCTCCAAACCCTCGAACCAATCTCACAATGGCGCGCATCTTCAGCCTCCTCCTCGTCCTCCTCCTAACGACGACCCTCTCAGCCGCCCAGTCCACAGCCTCCACCACCTCCCCCTCCGCTCCCACCTCCTCCCCCATAATAGTCCAATCCGTCCCCGACAGCAAATACGTCTACTTCGGCTGCTACAACGAGACCACCTCGGTCGACGGCACGGGCGGCGCGCGCGCCCTCGGCGACGGCCAGAGCGAGGTCCTGACCGGCAAGATGACGGTGCCCATCTGCCTGGCCTTCTGCGCCGGCGCCACCGGCACCCAGTTCAAGTACGCCGGCCTGGAGTTTTCGCGCGAGTGCTGGTGCGCCCAGCACATCTCCGCCGCGAGCGCCAAGCTCGACGACGCCGCCTGCGACACCACCTGCGACGGAAACGAGACCACCGTCTGCGGCGGGAGTCTGAAGCTTTCTGTGAGTGGCCTCTTTTTTCGGGCAAGAACTGAGGGGTTCTCCCTTTGAAAGACAGAGGAGTTGGAAAGAGAGAAAAGAGCTAACAGGGATTGATAGGTGTACACGATCGGTTCAGGCGCCGCCGTGAGGATAACGTACATGACGGCCGTTATTGCGCTGGTAGGGACAATATTGTTCCATCTGCTCTGAGGGATGTGGGTTATGTTCTGAGTGACTTGAGGAGGATTGTACAAAGCTATTAATCTTGTAATTGGGATATTCTTCGGTATCCATGTTCGACCGCATAGAGACGATACCCAGGGCGGCCGTCTCTGTTCTCTGTTTTTGTTGGGATAGGCCATGACCTAGACTTAGGTCTTATGACCGGAAGAAGGAATCAACCACGTTCCAGGCTCGTACACCTCTTAACCATGTAGCATTCACGATGAATGACAGTCGTAAATCATGCTCATATTCAGGGGGTATCTTGCAAACAACGGCACCACCTAGTCTAATCAAAGTCCATCCTCCCCAACCCACGCTCCTTCATAGCCTCCTGCACACTGCCCTTAACAGCGCCCACCGCCTCCCTCCACCCGACCTTCCCATTCCCCTCGCCATCGTCCGCCTCAACAACCCACTCCAACCACCTCACCGCCTTCCTCGCCTTCTCCATGTCCCTCTCCTCCCCGACCACTCTGGCCAGATACCGCTCCAGCACCTTCACGTCGTCCCGATGCGGTCCCTCCCCCTTCGTCTCCCGATGCCACGCATTAATCATGTCCTTCACCTCCGTCAGATCCATCAGCCCGCTCCCGCTGAACCCGACCCTGGGCGGCGCAGCCGGAAACCTCAGCTTCGTCTCCCCGACCCCCCGCGGCGCCGGCCGCCTCCTATTCTCCTGCCTCGCCGCGGGGGCCGCGGGCGCCACCAGCCCGGACTTCTGCGCCATCCTCCTCCGCCGGTGGTCCGCCACCACCTCCCTGCGCACCTCCTCCGGCAGCTCCGCCAGGAAGGCCGGGTCGATCTCCTCCAGCGCCTGCACCTCCTGCTCGATCGGTGCCGCGCCGCCGCCCCCGCCGCTGACTGGCGTCCTGTTCCCCACCGTCGCGAAGTTCGTCTGGTGCAGGCCCGCGCTGGCGTCCGGCTGCCGCGCCCTGGCGCGGCTGAACAGCCCGTGGGTCTTTCCGCCCCGGCCGCCGCCGCGCTTGGTGGGCGTGGGGGCTCGCTTGGGCGGCTGCAGGATCCTGTCTTTCCGGGGCGACTGCGGGAGGACGCTCTGGCCCCGCGAGCAGGAGGCGCCGTAGGAGGCTAGGACCTCGGCTTGCATTTCCGGCGGGAGGGCGCTGAAGACTTCTGGGTCGATGTCGGGCGGGATTTCGTCTTGGAGGGCCGGGCTGTGTGTTCTGGACTTGGGGAGCGGGGACGCGTCGCGAGACCCGACGGCGAGGAAGTTGTCGGCTTGCGGCCTGGGAGCGAAATGCTTGCGGATGTCGGGTGTGAGCTCGGCGAGGACGGCGGGATCCGGGTTCGTGGGCATGATGAATTGTGTGCCTGTCACGTTTAGTGGTGTGGTGGCGCTGGCGTCTACTTCGTTGGCTTTCGCGAGAGCCAATGCCGGATGCACCTTTGGTTTGCGAGGCGTCAGAGGGTCGTCGGCTATGGGATCTAGCCCGTCGGAGGTCGCTTTCGGCTTCTCTGGTGTTCCGTCCTCGATAGCCTCCGGCTTCTGCTTCTTCGCTGAAGGAGGAGCGGCGAAGGTACCAAAGTTAAGACGCTTCTGGCTCCCTTCCGGGGCAGAAGCCTTTAGGGGCTCCAGCTTGGTCAGCTGGACCCCTATGCCTCGGAGATCTCCTGGGCTGAAGTTAAACGAACGTAGGACAGCGACGGCCTCTTTGCCGATCAACTCGCCATTGTTTGTGGCAACGCCAAAAAGGATGCTCTTGTTGAAGGTATCACACTTGCCGTGGCCGAGATGTTTCGGAGGGTCCAGGGGCGCGTCAGCAGCTCTCCGCATGATCTTGACGGTGAGATGCTTTCCCTTGACCCCCTCGTTGAGAAGACGTCGTTCTAGCTCCTTGCACAGGTTGCCGACGAACTCTTCTGCCTCCTGCTGGCTGATGAACCGGATGCCCCAGTTGACCTCGGCGGAGACCGACTTCCGGACGGTCTGTTCGCCTACTTCTGTGCGGTCGATGCCTCTCGCATAGTCCCACAGCTTCTCCCCCGTCTTGGGTCCAAGCACAGAAATCAGCCGTTCCTTGGAGGTCTGCCGTATGTCCTTCACCAGTTTGACGCCGATCTCTTCTAGCTTTCCGCCAATGCTGTAAGCCACGCCCGGTAGATCCTCGACCTTCAAGTCCCCCAGTATATCAAGCACCTCTTCCGGCCGGATCTGATACTGACCCGCAGGCTTTGCTTTCCGCAACGCAACCTTGGCAAGCAGGATATTCCCACCAATACCGACAGAGACGTTACAACCAGTTTTCTCCTTGATCCGCTCGCGCAGCTTCAGCGCAATTTCATCCGCCTTTTCCTGTTCTCTCCACACGCTTCCTTCACTCACGCCCACGCCTTTAGATACGGCGGCAGATAACACGATGTTGGTGATGTCGACCAGAGCCTCGTCGATACTGACACTCTGCACCACACCGCCGACCTCCAGCACCGCGTCATAAAACAAAGCGCTCGCCTCCTCGTAGGCAGGGAAGTCGTACGCCAAGACCTTCAGGTCCGGACAGAGCTCCAAAGCCCTCTTCATCCACATGCCGTTCTTCACCCCGAACTCTCTCGCAGGGTAGTTACAGCTCGCAATCTCCGATCCAGTGCCAGTCCCGTGCGCGACCACAGCCGGCTTATCGGCATATTCGGGGTGTTTCATGAGCGACACGGCGCAGAAGAAGCTGTCGAAATCGACGTGCATGATATAGCGCCGGGACCCCGGCTTCCGCTTGATGCCCTTGGGCGCGGGCCCCCGTTCGGCAGCTAACCGCTGCATCCTGGACTTGAGCTCGGCCTTCCATGTCGAGAGGTGGTGGAGGCGGCTCTCGGAGTAGTACTGCTTCAGGAACTCCGGGTTGGCGGTCGAGGATTTGCGAAGGCGAGGGTCGGACAGGAGGATGGCGTTGTGCTCCTCTGACGTCAGGGTTCTGCCATCTTTCGGTAGATCCGGAGGGTAATCTTGGGGGCTTTGGGCGGCATGTGGCAGCACTTCTTCGCGTTCCTCGGTGGTAGCAAGATCCGCAGGCGAATCTTTCGTAGGTTCTTGCTGGGCTTCGCGCTCAGCACGTTCAGCCGCTTCAATCAGGTCTGCGGCATCATCGTCCATCTCTTCGTCCGCCGGATCCTCGATACTCTCAACCGCCAGTAAACTCGGCCTACTAGCTCTTGGCGTAACGAGCGGACTGCTGGAGCCCTGGGCCGGAGATCGTCGCGCACTTTTCAACTGGTTCGTGTAGAAGCTGTTCTGCGTCTGCTCTCGGTAGCGCATCGGCGTCTGTTGTGTGGCCTGGCTCATCATCTTGCCCCCGTCGAGCTTTATGGTCTTCTGCCTCGCTCCTCCCTCGTCAATGACGCGGTAATCCGCCCAGGGCAGCAGTTTCCCGGCCTTGATCGAGTCGACCACCCACGCCGGCTTGACCATGCGGTACTTGCTGAACTCCACCGTCTTCTTGGGCGGAAGCACCGAGCAGATGATGTGAGTGGCCATCGTCTTGCCATCCAGGTACTGGAGGAACACGCCGCCGTGCTCGACGATGGCCTTGTGCAGGTCCAACAGCGACGGCTGGGTGTAGCCAATGACATGGGCGACGACGCCCTTAAAGACGGGCGGCTTGTCACCTGCTGCTGCCCGAATTTCGGCATCGACATTCTGGAGCTTGATCTTCTTGCGCCGGAAGTAGTCCGGGAACCCGCCGAAGGCGCTCGGCGCATACTCCTCGCCATCTTCGCCTGTGAACTCGTGGTTCTCAAGGCGCTTCCTAACAGCGGTGGAGTTCTTTTCCAAGCGGCTGCCCATTGTGACTGTCTGATAACATGTCGTCTGTGTAACTCTATTTCGGCTCCATCGTAAGATATTTCCTATGCAAGAACCCGTTCAACATGCCGTTGAGCCGATAATCCACGCCACGCTGGACGAGTGACGTGTGGCGACCGGCGGGGATCACTTAACGCGAAGTCACATGGTCTCCATCGGCGATAACGATAAGGAACCGCACTCTGACGACTCTCACAAGTTCCGGCATCAACTTCACGACCACCGGGCCCTGCGCGACGCCTTGCTAGCTCGCTTTTTTTTTTAATGAAACCCGATGGCTGAGGGGAATATCCTACTACTTTTCTTATACTAGCCGAAGGGCACAGAGTCTCTATCCCTCTCCAGAAAATGGATAACCAAGCCTTCAAAAAGCTCCTTCTCCAAAACGCCGCCTCAAACAAGAATGCCTCCTCTCCGCAGACCTCCACCCCCCGTGGTCTCGGCGGCAGCACACCCGGTGCTGCACTGGGCTCACGTCTAAAGTCCTCCATCCCCATGACACCACGCTCAGTGTCTCTCTCCGCCCACCGCAACGACTTAGCCCGCCAGCTGGCCGAGAAGAACGCCGAGGGCAGGGAGCAGGCTCAGGCCAAGAAGAAGTTCCGCACCTCGGCGCCGAAGGGGAGTCGGTTTGCGGAAGGGTACGTCGATCGGGCGAGACAGAGGGGTGCAGAGGAGGAGGATGACGAGCGAGCGGAGAGATTGAAAGAGCTGGAGAAGAGGTATAAGGACGAGGAGATTGACGAGGCTACGTATGAGAGACTGAGAGGGGAGATTGCAGGTGGTGATCTGGGGAGTACGCATTTGGTTAAGGGGTTGGATTTCAAGTTGCTCGAGAGGGTGCGGAAGGGAGAGGATGTGTTTGGAGAGAAGAAGGCAGAACGACAAGAACAGAGGGAAGAAGAAGTGGAGGAGGCGGGCGTGGAAGATCCGGATGACGTGCTGGAAGAGCTAGCGGCGGAGGTGAAGCCAGTGGAGAAAGAGAAGGCGCAGAAGAAGGGTCAATACGCGCCTACGTCACTTGTGCCGGGGCAGAAAAGGAGCAGGAATCAGATCTTGGCCGAGCTCAAAGCTGCGAGGGAGGCGGCCAAGGCCAAGGCGGAGTCGGCTCTGGGGTCCAAGTTCAAGAAGATCGGGACGCGACCTCAGCCCGGCACGAGGATAGAGAGGGACGGCAAGGGTCGGGAGGTCATGATCATTGTTGATGAGGACGGAAACGAGAGGCGGAAGGTGAGAAGGATAGATCCAAAGGCTGCCCAGCAGGAGGCGAAAGAAGAGTTTAAGCCTGAGGGAGAGGTTCTCGGCATGGAGGTGCCGGAGTTTTACAGGCTGCAGCAGGCCGAGAAGCTCGCCAGGCAGAAAGAGAAGGAAGAGAAGGAAATCAGTATCTTTGACGATGCAGGCTCCGACTACGATCCCCTTGCTGGTATGGAGGGGTCGAGCGATGAGAGCGATTCTCAAGACGAGGGCGAAGTCAACGAGACTAAATCAGAAGGCATCTCCAAGCCGGGAGATTCTACGGTGGCGCAAGACACTAATGCAATGCCTCCACCTCCCAAACCCAAGGAGGCAGCGCCAGCACGGCCAAATTACTTCAAGGACTCCAAGACCGGCCTGATATCGGCAGAGTCACAGAAACGACCAGACCTCAACGACCCGTCGATTCTGGCAGCGTTACGCAGAGCAAGGGCGCTCGACATGCAGGCAAAGTCGGAGGAAGAGATAAAGGCTGCCGAGCGGGAAGCGAAACTCAAGAAGATGCTGGAGGCTAGCAGCCGCGACGACGCGGATATCGACATGGGCTTTGGCGCCAGCAGAGTTGAGGACGAAGCTGATATGGATGAGACGAGAGTCAAGTTGTCGCAGTGGGGCGACGAAGATGACGAAGATGAGGGTGGGCATGGTGGCGGCAAGGCGAAGCGGAAGAGAGGCGGTAAGAAGAGGAAAGGCGATAAGGATAGCTTCAAGGACGTCATGGGGGTTATTGAGCGCAGAAAGGCCGATAAAGCCTAGTGCTGCTCATAGCACGGACGAACAGGGTTACCTTACAAGAATTATCGTAAGAGTTTGTCAGAGTGCAAATGTCAACTTGAGGACAAAGACCAACGAGCTCCTCTGGTGTGTGACACCGCAGACATCCCCAATGGGTGGGCAGCACTGGAAAGTGCCTCACGAGGCTGGCTACCATTGCTTGGGTGTCTACTGGTTTCCGTCCGCTGGCAGCAATTACTGCCTTGTTGTCAAGAGCTGCGGTTCTCATTTGCTGAACGCCTCTCAGCCACCACCAATTGTTAGGCCTCAGCCACGCAGCTTCTGGTATAAACGCTGGAGCCCCGTGCTCTCAGAGTAGACCAGGCCGCTTTCTGTGAATAGCATTCGGCCTACACAGATCTAACCTGCATAACATGTGGCTGCTTAATTCCAACTCAAAGGAGCTCCAGCGATTTCAGGGAGACTCTACGCCGCCTTATGCCATCTTGTCGCACACCTGGGGGGAGCAGGAAGTCACCCTCCAACAACTCAACGCGCTTATAGAATCGCTCGACGACAGCCCCTCACACCCTATCCGACTCACCGAAGGATACAAGAAGATCGACGGCTGTTGCACTCTGGCACAGAATAACGGATTCGAATGGGTATGGATAGACACCTGCTGTATCGACAAGACAAGCAGTTCTGAGCTGTCGGAGGCTATTAATTCCATGTTTCGTTGGTACAAGGAGGCAGACGTATGCTATGTCTACTTGTCGGACGTCTCTTGTCCTGAAGATGTTCGGGCACCCGACTCTTCCTTCCGCAACTCCCGCTGGTTCACTCGAGGATGGACGTTGCAAGAGCTGATCGCACCAAAGGACGTCGATTTCTATGACAGATCGTGGGAGCTCATCGATACCCGCACTTCTCTTCAGACCATCATACAGGACATCACAGATATCCCAGCCGAGTACTTTGTCAGCAAGTCATATTTGAAGGCGAGCATCGCCCAGCGCATGTCTTGGGCAGCAAAGCGACAGACTACCCAAACTGAAGATATCGCATACGGCCTGTTGGGGATATTTGACGTCAGCATGCCCCTACTCTATGGTGAGGGCCAGAAAGCCTTTCAGAGGCTGCAGGACGAGATCATCAAGCAAAGCAACGACCATTCCATCCTCGCTTGGGGCTTTGGCGAGCCATCTTCGCGAGGGGAACATTCATATATAACGGCACCTCTTGCCAAATCGCCATCCGACTTTGCCCACTGTGGCAAGATCATCACGTGTAAAGCATGGCGATCTTCCAACACGGCAGGTATCAACACGGTCAAAGCTGGTGTATCCATAGAGCTCCCAATCGTTCTTACCAGGCACACCTCCAGCGACTACACCCTATACGGGCTCCTCAACTGCCGTCTCGAGGATAACTTTACGGATCTCATAGCCATCCCGATTGGGTCGAATGAGAGCTGGTTGTTCCGGGTAGGCAACGACGTTTATGCGGAACGGCTAGGCCATCGTCCGCCTATATCCTATAAGCCTAGGGGGTACCTTAGGACAACGACGATCATCATGACCGATGACATATCCCTGAGGAGCTTGAGGAACGGACGCTTTCTAGATGATGCATTATCTTCAATCGGCTATGCAACAGTTTACTGGAGGCAGTTCTTTTCGGGTCATAGGTTGTTTATTGACGAAGTGGGAGACTTGACTTTGGTTTCTTCACGTGTTGACCCTTCTGTGACAGTCATCAAAGGGGACGGTCATACCGTTGCGTGGGAAAAGACACCGGGCGGCCCACGAATCCCGAAGTGGTCCTACTTTCATTACAAGACCGCGTGTGGGTCAGACCAGCAGAGAGAGAACATTATCCTCAAAGTTGAACTATCAGAGAAGAGCCTCTTCAAGGCAGTATCTACTTGCCTCGTCGCTTTCCATTCAGACGAACCCATCCTGGAACACCTGTCCAACGACGCGCTCGAGAAGCTGGACTGGAGAGCAAGTCTACGTGGCATAGCGGCAAGAGTCACTGTAACTGCTACTCGAAGATCGGTCATGATGCTCGGAGTTCGGACTGGATTGGTTACATTATCTTGTAGGTTGTCCAAAGAGCCCACCCCTCATAGCCAGGTATTCTGGTTCAGGACCATGGGATATGTGTGAAGTTATATCAAACTATACGACTCGACAACTTTTGATATTATGCATGCCCAGAACAATTATGTGTTTGTGGCTGAGCTTGCCCTCATCGTGGTATTGATCATACCATCATGTTTTAATCTTTGGATAGCTATTGCTCTTTGTGGGATGACGGGCCAGTTTTTCCTTTTCTCGTCAAAGACATCCTCACAATTCCTATCGCGCCTCTGGGTATTCGGACTGGTTTCAGCACTAATTTTGTCAATTTTGGTGTTGTGAAGAGAGGATATCATTTCTAAATACCTACATGTATCATCCAAGAGTTGTAAATTGAGCCGGGGGAATGAGAATGCGCGGAGCTTCTGAGAAGATACACCAAGGCGAGATAGCATACCGTCCGTCACTGGGCGATTGGAACCGGGAGAATTGATTGTCCTCAGATATGGCCTCTTCGGCTTCCTTTTTCTGCTTTAGATCAGTATTTCGTCTTGGGGGCGGTTAGCCTCCTCGCCGACGTATTTGATGAGATCCAAAGTCCTGGTATGCTCGCTTCGTGGAAAGCAGAAAACACACGGGCGGCTCCAGCAGACAGATGCTCCTGGATGCAGACGGTAATAGGCAACCTAAATCACGGCAAAGCGGCGTCGTATCGAATCAGCTCGCTTCATGCTGTTGCCTGGAGAGTGAAGGGAAGCAAAACCGGTTAGTCGTGTTGCCGATTGATGGGGGAAAAGGGGACTATGGTGGCTGAATGAAAGGTGATACTTGGAGGCTATCGCGGGCTGATAACGATCTTTCATCGACAGGAGATGATTTATTTGACGAATAGACAGTTTTGTGACTAACAGACGGACTATACACGGATATGTAGACTTGTCTAGGTAGATATGCTCTGTTTACCCAACCCTGGCACTAGTGTAGAGGTTCCATACTGATTAAGTGCAATACGTATGGGAAGCCGACCAAATACCTAACTCCGGGTCAAGGCACGGGCCGACAGCTTCCACTACGGGCCCGACTTTTTCAGGCCTACAAAGCACCAGAGGGCATTTTTCTTTCCATCAGTCTTCCATAAAGACACGTTAACCCCACGTATTGCGCCCTGCACGTCCACGTATTTTGACCGCGCTTAGGGTCAAGTATGATTGGTGCGCAGCGGTGCGTGCTGGGGAGCCATTGCGGCTGAGCAGACGCCAGATACGATGGAATCTTTAGGTACCTAGCCTCTCGCCTCAGGCCCAGACCCCGCAATGGGTGTCGATAGACAGACAGCCGCAGGCATTCGGCTTTGATGAGACGGCACAAAAACCGCAATTGCCATGGTAACTACGACAGCTGACTGGACGCGGACTGTTTTTCGCCTCTCGAGGATTCCGCATCGCGTGCGCAGCTATGACGATGTCAGAGCCTTGGTGGCGCGGGCGACTAGCGTCCCAGCCGACGACATCAAGGTCTACTCTCTGGCCACAAGCATGGCCCCTTGGGAGATGCCGCCCTCCAAAGTGGCCACCCTGATGTTTTTGGAAGCTCCGGCCCTGGTCACTCGGTCAACGGAACATCAAAAAGAGTGGGTGCTGGACGCCGACGATTGTCCCGTGCTCGACACCCACTTCTGGGGACTCACGCCGCTCAATGATGTCGAGGCCGACAGACACATCGCCGACTGCATTGCCATATCGGGGCTGGCGAGCCACCCCTTCGGTTCTTGGCAGCCACGGGGCAATGACAAGACCTTCATGTGGATCCGAGATCAAGCCCCGGTCTACGTGCCCGGAATGAGAGCCATTCTATACGGCTACGACACCAGACTTGCCGGTTCGACTTCATTCCAGGGCATACCTCACCTAGCTCTGGGCTTCATCTCGCAAATCAGGGCCAACGGCGGCGCCCATGGCAATGCAAAACCTCTCGTTTTCCTCGCCCACAGCCTCGGCGGCATCGTGCTGAAAGACGCCCTGTGCAGACTGGCCAACTCGCTGGACAACTCTCTGGAGCGCAAGATTCTGACGCGTTGCAAGGGTGCCATTATGTTTGGCGTCCCCAACCTCGGCATGGAGCAGAACCATTTGCTCACGCTTGTCCAAGGTAACTCTATCGAGCACTTGGTGCAAGACCTGTCGCGAGAGTCTGCCACCTACGGATATCTTAACCGCCTTGAACGCTCCTTTTCTGGCATCGCCGAACTAGGGGAGATGACGTTCTACTGGGTATTTGAGACGGACAAATCTCCAACCTTCGACACCAAGACGCGGAAGATGAGCGGGCAACCCGCGATCTTGGTCGACCCGGACTCTGCTACCGCACATAGGGTCAAGGAACTCGGGTCCCCCGTGCACCCAATCCCCAGAAACCACTCTGGATTAGTCAAGTTCACCCGCGGCGACCCTCAGACCGGCCCCATAATTGAACTCCTGCGGGGAATCTGCGGCCTCTCTGAAGCCGCTATCGTGGGTGACGATGCTGAGTCGCAACAGGATTCAGCAAGATTTCGGGTCAACCCTCCAATTTTACTTCAACAGGAAGCCAGCACTGAGCAGGAAAGCTATGATGCTGAGGTCGAACGCCGCCGCCGTCGCGTTGATGGTGAGGAATCTGCGGTACCGCTCTAACTTTCGGACGCCGAGCCCACTGACAGCACTGCAGATCTTCTCTTCTCTCTAGACTCCCCAGACCTTGATTTGCGGCAAGCCTTGATAGCAAACCGCTTCGGACACACATGTGAGTGGATATACGAACACGAGCCATTCACCTCGTGGCTCAAGCGAGATGACGGCATCTTCTGGATCAATGGCAAGCCGGGCTCCGGGAAGTCGACGCTGATGAAGCTCATCTACACCGACAAGCGAACTTGGCAACATGCGCACGACTTCGAGGATGCGACCTGTGAGATCTCAGCTGGCTTCTTTTTCAACTATCGCGGCACCGCTATTCAAAAGACCTTGGAAGGGCTGATGAGGAGCGTACTACGCCAGATTATCAAGAGCCTCTCTAATCACAGGTCAACCGTAGAGTTATTGGACTCCCTCCTCACAGCACCTTCGTTCGGAATCCGGGGCGCGTCTTATTCGAATCACCGTGCAGAAAAGACGCCATTGCACAAAGACCGGCTGGCAAAACCCCATTTGCCAGTTGGTCATGTCTCACAAGCCTCGTGGCCAATAGCTCGTCTAGAAGAGGCCTTACGAACGATACTGGACCAGAACCAGGTGAAGATACGCATCATTTTCTTTCTCGATGCCCTCGACGAATTTGACGGCCCGCCCGCCTACATCTGCCGCTTCTTAAAGTTCCTCGCCAAAAGGCCTGCACGCTCGCTTACTACCACGAAACTGTGCTTCTCGAGTCGGCCTTGGGAGGAATTTGTCGCTAATTTTGGGGGCGGAATGAGCCTCTCGGTCGAAGATTTTACCAAGTCCGATATCCGATACTTCTGCACGACGCACCTTATCGATTCTCTGGGCACTGACCACCACGGTCTGGTCCCACGCCTAGCTGACGAGATCGTAGTCCGCGCGTCAGGGGTGTTTCTATGGGCCAGTCTTATCCTCAAGGAACTCATGGCAGCCTTTGAAGGATATAAGGTCCCCTCTCTGGACAAGCTGTTGCAGTTACTGCACTCGGTGCCTACCGAGCTCTCGGAATATTATCACTTCATAATACAGCGCATTCCCCAGAGCCTCCGATGGCAAACTTATGCCCTGCTCGAGGCAGTCGTTCGTGCCCGCAATCCGAAGGAACTCGGCCTGCACTATCTGTGGAAGACGACACTCATCTCCGACTCACCCACATACTCCGCGGCACAAGGGGTTCTCAAACAACTGGAAGCAAGGGGCGACGGATCAGCTTCTAAGGAATCTCAACGGAGCGTCCTCCTGTGGGGTGGAGGCCTCGTGTCCATGTCATTCGGCCTCTTCACCACAAACCCCTCGATTGCTACAGTGCAACTAATGCATCAAACAGTCTACGAATTTGTGGTCAAGCTCGACTTCAAAGATCAGGTACTTGGGCGTATGGTCAAGGCGACATACGAAAACGGCCACTCTTTCCATTTCAAATCGCTGCTGAGCTTTCGGTTGGACCAAGAACTCGTACATATCCATCACTCGGACATTCTCGAAGCGCTCCAGCCATCACTGGATCACGGAGCCGAGGCAGAAGAGACAACAGGGAGGAGCTCTCAGGCCTTCGTTGACAGCGTACCGGAACATGTCATCAGAGGCCTTGGATTGGGGTTGATGGATATTCTGAAGTTTTCCAGCGCCTTCGTATCCAACAGCTTCAGGCGCGACTTGATCCAGTCGCGCACGGCCTTCACAACGTATTTCCGGCTTCACCTGTATCTGCGGGACTCCTTCACCCTGGATCCGGCCTATTTCACATCGAATGTCATGTCCCATAGCCTGCTGCTGCTGACTGCACTGGCAATTGGGTCACGAGAGACGCGTGGCCATCAACGGCTGTTGACGGCCAGTTTCATCCTTGAGCACGGGTACGATATCGCGAACGAGCCTGATCTATTCGAGTCCCTCCTTCAGCCCCCCGATTTCGACTGGTCTCGTCCATGGCAGGAGCATAGCATACAGGACATAGACCGACTGGCAGCCCTGCTGCTCGACTACGGAGCGACTGGCGCAAATCAGAGGGTCTGGTGTGACAGGCATGACCAAACAGTGACGGACACGTGCAGGCCTATCCATGTGGCATTTCCAGTTACGACCACTTGGCTGCTAGATCATGGCGTCAACGTCAATGAGCCAGATAGCCTTGGGAGGACACCTCTCGACTTCCTCATGCACTTTCGGATTCCACAAGCAGCCGACTTCTATTTCACCCCTGGACCTGCAGTTGGAAAGGAGTTTGGGAAATTCAAACTTGGCTTTTTGCGTCAGGTCGCACTCATACTCATCAATCGCGGCGGACTAAGAAAGGTCGCATCGCAAAGGGACTGGGAGTCCACCGTACGCCGCCTCCAGCAGGCCGGAGTCGACACAGCAGATCTACCATTATGCGTGCCGTCGATCCGTGACCTTGAAGTCAGCTACGTCTCTAGCAGGGGTAAATCACCGTCACCCAGTCTGAACGGTACCCTAAGCACGGACAACAAGGATACTCGACGAACCCCACCGTTGCCCTTGCCAGCACCGCCATTGCACACTCAAGATTTTAATACTACAAAACCCGTCCGGGGAAAGTCGTCCTTTGGTCGCTCCGTACGACGCCTCCTTAGCAAATGGCGGAAGGAGTGATTTGCTTCACATATTTCAGTATGGACACTTAGGTATTGCACGGTGCCTCACGGATGGCTCTAATCTGGCCCATGTCTCACGTCACTCCGATCGATTCAGCGGCACATACACTGACATAACCGAAAGATTTCCATATGATTGGGAGCTCAAGAGGGACTCCGTATAGTCTGCGTCATGGGAATGCGGTAGGCCTGCAAAAACTCCCCGCTGCATGTGGCCCTGGCTATGTACCCTGAAGGCTATTGGCTTCTGCATGGGAAGGCAGCCTTGCCAGCCGCCTTACTGGGCCTGAAGCGCATCCGCGAGGGCATACTGCGTCGGGATCCCATACACACGGTGCAGCCAGTTCAGATGCTCGATCAGCGTCGTCTGGTAACACGTCGCCGAGCCCTGCCGCGACATGATGGTGGACGTGGACAGGAAGCACTCCCAGATCCTGTACCACCCGTCGGCGTTCTTGGCCTTTACCTTATCCGCGTTGCCAGTTGCCGCACCAGCGCCATATATAATAGTTCCGAAGTAGTGGGCACCGACCGTGTCAATGCTAAGCAATGTCAACTGCTGGTGGCGAGAAGACCACGGAGAGCATCGCTTAGACATAGGCGTATCCCTTTAACTCCAAAGACCGAGCCTTCTTTGAGCATCTCACCTCCGAGGCCAATACCCGCCGTGATCTCTATTATCAAGAGACAGGACGGCATCCTCGAGCTACAAGCCGGTAAGGCGTACGGCGATTTTAAATAACGACTGGTTTGAGTTGTATCGTTTAGTGCGGCAGGGCAAGCTTAGTAATATACCCATATTGTTAGATAATTGAAGCTCTGGATTGATGTTACCACAACCCTTTTACCTCCGTCGGGAACACATAGATATTCGAACGTGAGGCGACCTGGTTGACGAAATAGACAATAGACGGACTATACACGGATATCACGGGTAGATATTCCAGTCATACCCACTTCACTTACCCAATCTTTGCACTAGACCCAGTATAGACTTCACCTAGGCATTGTATATTTTGTATGTCAAGCGTACTTACTCCCCCGTGAACACTCTCATCAACAGCTGTCTCAGCAAGAGTCTACCGAGATCATATACAACAATGGCAGACACCCGAATTCCAGTCTGGCTAGACTGCGACCCCGGCCACGATGTAAGCCCACCCCTCTCAAACCCCCACAAAGAAACACATACCTAACCTCTACCCTCAGGACGCCTTCGCCATCCTGCTGGCCTGCTACCACCCAGCCATCCGCCTCCTCGGCATATCCACCGTCTTCGGCAACGCCTCCCTGGAGAAGACCACCCGCAACGCCTGCTCCGTCCTCACCGCCATAGGCCAGTCCTCCTCCGTCCCCGTCTACGTCGGCGCCAGCCGGCCCCTTCGGCGGGACCCCATCCACGCCCCCAGCGACATCCACGGCGAGTCCGGGCTCGACGGCACCCCGCTGCTCCCCGCCCCCGCCGCGGGGCCCGACACCTCCCTCCCCGCCGCCGACGCCACGGCGCGCGCCCTGCGCGCCCAGCCGCCGGGGACGGCCTGGGTGGTGGCCACGGGGGCCTTCACCAACGCCGCGGCGCTGTTCGGGCGCCACCCGGACCTGGTCGCGCACGTGGCGGGGCTGTCGCTCATGGGCGGCGCCGTGGGAGGGGGGTTCACGCCCGCCGTCATGGGCAGCGTGGCCGGCGTGCCGCGCGTGGGCAACTGGACCCAGTGGGCCGAGTTCAACGTCCTGGCCGACCCCGAGGCCGCGGCGTGGATTTTTGAGACCGAGGCCCTGGCGGCCAAGACGACGCTCGTGCCGCTGGATGTTACGCATCTGGTGCTTGCTACTGAGGAGGTGCAGAAGTTGCTGCTCTGGGGGAGGGAAGGGGCTAAGAGCGAGAGTGGCGAGGATGGGCTGCGGGGGAGCGAGGGGGCGAAGACTACGCTTCGGAAGATGTTGGTTGAGCTGCTGTTTTTCTTTGCCAAGACGTATCGGTGAGTGAAGAACTTCCTTGACAAGGGTGTGGTGACGAAGACGGTCTGGCTAACGAGGTGGTTCAGGGATGTCTTTGGCATTATGGAGGGCCCGCCGCTGCACGATCCGTTGGCTGTGGCTGCCGTGCTGACGGGCGCTGGCGAACACGAGATTCCCTTTTACGACGTGGACCCCGTGACGGGGGTAAAGGAGAGATATGCGGTCACTGTCGTCACGGATGGCACGCTTGAGGAAGCTCACGCTGGCTTGAAGGAGACAGGTCGCACGGTCGTCCGGCTCCTGCCACCGGGCGAGGAGGGAGTGAGGATACCCAGGGGTTTGGATATTCCCAAGTTCTGGACCGTCTTGGAGGAGTGTATGCAAAGGGCTGACGATGTTGTCGCGAAGTCGTTGTAAGGACACTACAGTCTATGTCTATGCTATAGAGCAAGCGTGCCACCTTAGACAATCAGATTAGACATGTATTTAGCTGTAAAGAGGCTAGAGAGGACTTGTCCTCGGGAGTAAATCAACGCTCAAGCATGGCTAGTAGCATTCGAGCGCTTCTCCATGTTATCATAGAAGCATTTCAAGTCCACAACGCTAATCCGGCTATACACCATGAACTCCTATAAGACTCATTGCCGCCCTTAGGTCGCTGGCGCAGGCGGCTGCACGACAATCACGACAATAAGCGACGCCACCGTCACAGCAAACGCCACAAATGACACCAGCATGATGGTCCCTCTACTCGCCGGAAACTTGCCCTTCATCACCCAATACTGCCCCTGCAGGTACCGGTTGTATCCCAGAACCAAGATCAAGATGCTGACGCCCAGAAACGTAGTGCCGAGAGGCCTCCCTAAATGCTGCAACGTCTGATTTGAGGTGCCGTTCGGGCCTGAAAGCGACGTGTTGAGCCGGAAGAGCTGTGTTATGGCGATGCCTATGGATGCAAAGGCCAGCGAAGTTCGGAGCCAGGCGAGGAATGTGCGTTCTGTAAAGCTGTTAGCGATCAAGTGGCCGACATTCGAGACCTGGGTAAGAAGCTCTCACCTAGTGCCAAGTGATCCCTGGCAACGCTCCCCTTATTCTCCAACTCGACCGACTGAATGTACCGGAGGAACTTCCGCCATCTGCTCTCCTCTGCGTTTGTGCCCCGGCTCGATGCGGCGGCACTGCCGCCTGCTATACTCCTAGTTCCCGCAGCTTGCTCGTGCTGACTGGTAGCTCTTCGCGATGCGGTGGACTTCCTCTGTCGTGGTTCCGTATCCGGCTGCAGCGTCTGGTAGCTTAACGGCCGCTGAGGGCCCGGCTGTTGTGTGTCTACCTCATCTCCTTCGCCTTCGACATCGCCGTCTTCTTGAAGAGACGGACTGGCCGCCCGATCGTCCCTGAGGAGGGGCTGTAGTCGTGGACTCCCGTAGGACTCTGCGCGTTGTCGACCGGTCTGGGTAGCGTTGTGTCAGCTCAACCTCTAGACTAGTATCACAAGGTGCGTTCGCAATCGGCAAGAGGAGCCATCGAGTCTGGACAGGGGTCTACGGACAATTTTGCCAAACAGGTCGGACACATCACCGAAGATGCCGACGCCCTCGCGAGCCATAAGAGGATGCCCAATGCTCCGCTATTCCGATTTGCGTGTACGGTGATGTCTTCACATAGCAGTTACTGACCTCTAATATGTCATTGATGCGCTCCTGTGCCGACTGCTTTCTCCTAAGGGTGCCAGCAGACAGGGTGCGGTCCAGGGTTCTGGCGCGAGGAGAGGAGGATGAGGAGTCAGGCGGTGCAGTCCTTGAGGAAGACGATGCGAGACCGGCCATTGTTCATATAAGAGAGTTTGTCAAGCACCAGCGGGTAGGGGTGTGGCGTCAAAGCGGGTTGAAATGAGCCATCACGCAATAAGCGACGGGGAACTCTATCTTGGCATCTCGATTGGGACCGAGATCTGACGTTTTTACTCTCAGATGTTGGACCTGAGGGATCTTTCGGGGGCAGTTTCAAGGGTCCCGGTCGTGCATCTGCTACTAAACGTATTCGTATGTCACCCTCGGCACTTTGACACTCCAAAGGTACGTGAGGGTTTCCCCAATTCACGGGTTTGCTGGAGCTTCCCGGTCTGTAATGGAGATTCTTGAGATTCTGCCGTCTTTTAGCGGGGCGGTGAGGGAGCTAGGGAGTGCTAGGGACCCTTTTCCGGCCTCCAACCCTTGAGCTCTTCTGCAGCTCGTCGTCATTCGTCAATTGCGCCATCTCGAGCTCGAATGGAATCATAGCTGGCACGATTCTGGGAAGAAATATATTCGACCTGATAGAAGGAAACGTCCTTCAGATTGAAGTTTATCTGTCCACCTACTGCATACATAGTAGTATGTCATACCATGAGCGCCACTCTGGTTGGTCACTTAGTCCAGGCACCTTGGCCGATTAACTGGATGCTCCCTACTATGTAAGATTATGTATGGGCCATTGGATAATCTTATGCATCCGGTACTCTTGGTAGTAATCAAGAGAACCTTACATAATATACACTACAAGGTAATGAAAGGACAGTTGTTCGAGTAGGTGCGTCGGGTCGGTTTGACACATATTCGACAAGGTAGCAACTGCTCAAAAGCGCACTTTCCACATTCGGGCACCGAGACCTCAGGGACTTCACGGTGACACCGAAGAGTGGATGCAGAATGCGGTGTTCGCTGTCCAACTCGGCAGGTGGGGCGATTAGACGTGCTGTGGTACAAGGCAGGAGCAGACTACGTACTGTGGCAGACTTCTAGAATTGTTCTCCCGCGCGAAGCTACGAGCCTCATCTCAACTTTCTCATCCCCTCCAGTCTAACCACCTCAATACTCAAACGTCACCGGCATCGCGATATCCACGATCCGTGACTGCGAATCCATTCCGCCGAGGGCATTTTGACGAGACTTTCCCACCAAGACTCTTCTCCTCACCTGCCACATCTTTGTCTACGGCAGAGCTCAACTACCTGTTAACCCCCTTTTAACCACCCGTCGCAACCCGCCATCATGTCCCAAAAATGGGTAGACTGGTCCAAGACCACAAAATCAAAGGATTACCGCGGCTCAGGCTCCTTCGCAACCTTCCTCATCATCGGCCGTAAGTTCTCTTGCTCTCATAGATTCACCATTCCACGCGACAGCACCTCACTAACACCCCGGCGCCAACAGCCGTCTGCTTCTTCCTGGGCATCCTCTTCGCCTCCTTCCCCTACGACTTCCCCCTCCTCTGGACCTCTGACCCGGTCCCGGCCGCGTACTACGACCAGCTCGAGGTCCACCTGCGCTTCATCCACCAGAGCCCGCCGCTGATCGCCCGCCTGCTCAACATCATCTGCGCCGTCGGCTTCCTCGGCTTCTTCATCAAGCTCTTCCGCCCCTCCGAGGCCAACGTGCTCTTCGACGGCGCCTCCCTCGTCCTGTACGTCATCGGCGTCGGTGTCTACCTCGCCAACATCGTCAAGGGCCTGCGCCTCGTCTCCGCCGGCAACTGGGAGGACCCCGCTGAAGGCGTCCGCCACGACGGTCCCATCACCGGCCCCATCGTCCTCGGCCGCGAGGACTCCCTCAAGGTCCTGAGCGCGAGCAACACCATCCTCGCGCTCGTGCTCGTCGGCGTCCTGGTGCTGCAGGCCGGCCAGTGGTATGCCGAGCGCAAGGAGGAGGAGGCCGACCACGCTGCCGACAAGGCTGATGCGGCTAGTGCTGCCGCCGCCGCCGCGACGGGGAAGAATGGCGGAAATAGCAAAAAGAGGCAGTGAGGCGTTTGAGTGGTTTTTGGACGGTTGGGGCATGGATTGTGCACGTGGGAGTTACGGCTTGTTGAAGTTGGCTTAGGCTCCTAGGATAGTCATTAGGATAGTCATCAGGTTGAAGTCGCATGCACATGGTTGGTCTAGGGTGGTGTAATATGAGAATGACATCTGTCCAACATGCCTGCTATGTACTGCTCCTGTGCTTCGACAAGGTGCATCTATCTTGAGAGTGTATGCGACAAACCCCATCATCAAAGATTGGCCTGACTGACCACCATACATGAGCGGAACGCAATGATATTTTGCACGAGACAGATTACAAGCTGCGGTAAAGTCTAAAATGGCCCAACGAAGAAAAGCATCCACCTTCACCTCTCTACCTCTCTCTTAGGCACAAGCACAAGCACTGTACAAAGTGAGTGTCGCATCCACAGGGTAACCAGCCAACTATGCATGCATGAAAATGCAAATTCAAACGGCAAAAGGCCCTCCAACGCCAACGCTAGGGTATATAAGCCTTAACCCAACCGGAACACCCCATCTAGAATGCTAAAGCGAACGACCAAGTCTCTTTTCTTCAATGCAGACACTTCCCATACTCCCGCCGTGGTCCTCACCTCCTCCTCGAGGCCGGCGTCCCTTGCTGACTACCAGGCACGTACGGCTCCCCCCTCGCCACGCCGCCCAGGTCCGCACTCCTCAACATGTCCGAAAACGTCGTCATCCGGCTCGTCCTCCTCATATCCGGCGTCTCCGGCATCGCCAGCCCGCCCACGTTCCTCTGCGGCGTCGCGATGCGCGGGTCCGCAAACACGCTGATGCTGAACGAGCTCGGCTCGCGCTCCTGGAGATCCCGCTGCTGCTGCGCGCGGCCGCCTCCTCCCTGCCTGGGCGTCTCCGGGTACGGCAGCAGGCCGTTGTCGGCGTGGTAGTAGCTCCCGCCGTCGTAGGGGCTCGTGTCCGGCGCCCCGACGCCGTACGCGATGCTGCTCTGCCGCGCCTGGGCCATGTTGCGGATGGGCGGGATGCGCGCGGCGCCCGTCGTGCCGACGCCTTCCCTCATGCGCGCCGGGCTGGGCGTCGTGGGGGCGGGCGCCGGCGAGGCGTCGGCCACTAGCGTCGACGCTCGGTCCGAGCCGAAGCCGGACCCTACGCTAGAGCGGCCCGGCGACTTGCGGACGAAGTCGGTGCGCATGGTGGAGTTCTCCGCCACGATCGGATTGCTGATTATGTTGCCGAAAGACGAGGTGGACCTCGTCAGCTTGAGAGCCTCGGCCTCTTCTTCCTGCTTCTTGTGGCGCCGCTTGAAGAAGATGAAGGCGACGAAGGCTACCGCCAGGACGAGGAGCGCGGCGCCTACGGTTGCGCCGGCTATGACTGCCACTGGGGTGCCGTTTTTGGTGCTCTGCGCTGTCTCGGTGGGGGCTGTGTCGGCTCCCGAACTGGCGCCGTTGTTCTGTCCTGGAGCTGCGGTGGTGGCTGGCACGGATGTCGGGACGATCTGGATGCTGCTGATCAGGGCCGTTGTCGTCGGGGAGCTGGTTGAGCCGCTTGCAGTGGTGGAGGGCTTGGCGGGCGTTGTAGTAAAGGGAACGGCATTTTGGTTATCGTCCTTGAAACAGACAGATTGTCCTTTGCTGTCTGTACCGCAATGGTAACCAAAGGGACAACAGGTGCCGCTGCCGCAGTGCCCCAGTACTCCGTTCAAAGCCGTCGTTTTGATCATGGAGTCTGGGTGGAGGTCCGCGTCGTAAAATTCCATTTGACAGGCCGTCGACGATATGATGGCGCAGCTATTGCCAGCTGGACAGCACAGCAGGGTGGTGTTGCCGGCAAGGTTAATACAGGTCGACCCCGTCTGGCAGCAGAAGTTGTCCGGCCAATGTGTCTGAGAGGTAGGCTGAGGGCAGTGGTCGAAGTTGGCTAGCGGACATTGTGAGTTCCCCCTCGCGAAGGGGCCGTTCAGAGGGTTTGCGGAGGCCAAAGTTACCATGCTGCTGACGAGCATCGGCACCGCCGTGAGCGGTATCCTGGTCTTCCGCATTTTAGGAGGTGCTTCCCGAGCAGTTGAAGTAGGGAGAGAGTTGCTGAAGTTTCTTCCTGTCGCGATACAGATCCGTGTAACTCTGTGCCAGAGATGTTGTGGAATCACGAGGACCTTCGGTTCGTTGAATAAATCGAGGCAACTTGGCGGATCGGCTGGAAGATAATATGAATAGAGTCGCCCCAGCGAGTGAGTAGCAGGCAGCACATATAAGAAGGTATGAATCACTACCAAGCCGTTGACGTCCGTCAAACAACTGCGTTGTGACAGAATCTTAACAGCTTCACTCGAAGACAAACAACCAAAGTTGCAGATGGAAACCGAAAGAAAGAAATCACCAGAAGAAGACAATATCCTAGTAAGAGACTCGTCAAGTAGGTATATCTCCGAACCCGAGGCCTAGCTCGAGACCAGAAACTGCTTTGTGTGGGATCGGGGCCATCCGAGGCTACTGAGAAACAAACATATCATCAAGAATAGGCAAACGGCAGACGCAGGGTCTAGTGCGACCCCAGATATGGCCGAGCCCTACCATCCAACAGAGACCGGCGGTTGAAGCCAAACTGGCGGCAGCGCGGCGGACCTGGTGACATCGAGTGGTCGGGAGATGGCCGACCAGGATCCAAAATCAGGTCTTCAAGCCCAGAACGGTCCCATGTCTGTTTGAGAGGGCCAGCCCAAGTAAGGATCAGATGGTTCCCCGTCCGTAGACTGATGTCCTGACTAATCAGGCAGATGTTATGCGGATGATAGCATGATCACTTGGGAAAAACGTGAGTCGGACGTGAACAATCACGAAATGACAGGTAGCCAGGTCTCGAAGGCGAGCAGTCGAAAACTCGTTTGCTGGCAAGTTCCATGATTCCAGCCAGCCAGCAAAGCAACGGAATGGCGCCGAATTGTCGGGTGCAAACGAGCACTGAGGCAGTGCGCGTTTGGCCACGTCGGGAGATGGGCAAACGAGAGGTCCAGACGAAGCGTTTGGGGCCGTGGTTGACCTCACCAGCAATGCAAGGGCACGACTGGCGAGGAAGAATCGTGGAAAGCATGAAGAGCAGAGGAAAAGAAGTGGAGTCGCTTCTCGCTGGCCATTCTCATAATCAGACGCGCAAACCTGAAACAACGCGCCTCATTCGCCAGTGTCTATTTTAACTTTTGTTTAAGCGACGTCGATCCATTTGTTGTACTGTGTAGATACGTACCCACCGCTAATAGGTAACCCTAGTCCGTGCGGAACACCACAGCGCTTGCCTCTGAGCTAAGAGGTACCTCGGTACCTGTGGCTTCCGCCCCAAGTCTAGAGTCTTCGTTTCTGTCTCTCAGCCACAACGGGGACGTTGTCCTCGAGACTCTAACTGCCAATCAACCACAACGGCGTGGGCATTGCTGGCATGCCAGCACCAACTTCTCGACATCACGGGATCTTAAACCAGGATCCGTGCCGCATGACCAACAGTCAAAGACAGTTTCCCAGCTCGACATGGCCAACTGTGGTCTTGCTCTGGCCGCTACATGCCCAACAACCAACAATAGCCGGCTGCGCGGTGTCGAGCCTAGGTATTTTGCATTCTCGCATCTCGCCTCAACCAGATCCCTCCCCGTACCACGAAGGGTGTGGCTCGGTGAAAGAGGCCACCGCCAACAATTTCGCTGCTAGTCTAACGCCTAGTATAGCCGTTAGTTTCTTGAGGTGACTCATTGACGTTCGCATGGTAGAGGTCGAGTAATGATCGCCGCACGTTCGGGCGGTACGGCGGGCGACCGTGGGCTGCCGTTCCAGCATTGTATACCATTTGCACAAAGACATTGTTTCAACCGAAATGGGGCATCTGGTGGGAGAACAAGACCCGATGCAGGCCGAAATCATAATTGAGTGGGCATTCTACTCTGACGTGTCGCCTGGTCTACGGCGGAGTGGGTTTGAATCACGGCTCAGGTCGCTCACTGGGCTTCAGTTGCGTCTATTCACGGAGGCCGAGCCGTGACCTCACTTATGTTTTAGATCCTTTGAAAGGAACCTGGGTCTCCTGTCAGCGGTATGATACCGGTCACTATCGAGAGCTGTTAGAGGTAAGTTTTGAGGAGGCGGCACGACGGACTGTGGAGAGGCAACACACTTCTATCGCCAATACTGCATTGTATTAGAATGAACATACTTATAAGCAACGTAGTATGCGGTGGCCGAAAGACAGTCAACTCGGCCAGTGAGCTTGCAGAACCGATCACAATGTCACAATTGCAAACAGAGACGACTTGTGTTTTCTTTAACTGCTTTCATTTGGTGTCATGCGTTATTACAAAACACCAACTGCCCTTCTCAACCTCTTATGGCGAGGGAGATATCCCCAGGGCATTGCTCATGATGCCCTTCCTTTCCATGGATGAAGAAGCCGACATGCTCCCAATCCCACTGGCCTGCCTTGGTATTGATTCCCCTTTCCAAGACGCCTTGCCCAATGCAAATGTTGTATACGAGAGAGAGAAGAGAGAAATAGAGAAATGAGAGTAATTAAAGAACAGAAAACAGGGGAACGCATCCCTCTGTGATTGCCTTGCCAGCTCTGCGGCTGCGAAGGACCGACTTCCCTTCTTTCCACCCCCCGAAGATCCAAGTGTCCAAGTGTTGTCCCAAATCCACTTCCTCTGCTCATTGCCTCGCGGCAACCTCTAACTATATCGACTAGTCCGAAGTGTAAAATGTTTAAATGTATCCAGCTGAGAAGGAGGCCATTCCAGCCACAGCTTTGACATGCAGATGAATGCCTCTTCAAGACCAGCCGAAAGAAGTTTCTTTTTGTCTTTTCAGGGTTGTTGCATGGGATAAGCTTGTTTAGATGAGCAAGAAGTCCCAACCCTTCATCTGCATGATATCCCGCCAGTGGATATAGTGCTGTGGAGCCTCCGACGTCGCGCTGGCCGGTGATGTCGCTTGCAGTGCGTCCGACTGGAGCCATACCTCGCGGAGGAGGCAGGTAACACGGCCGAAGCTGCCGAAATTGGCAAGCTCGCCGAGCTGGGCGACGCGGTCCTCGAACAGCTCCCGGAACGATGAGCCGGGAGCGCTAACGGAGCCGCCGATGAGGTACACCCAGGCGAGGGAGCGGTCAAAGCCCTGTGCCGCGGAGGGGATCTGCTTGAGTACGCTGGTGAGCTTCTCGACCAGGCCGAAACAGCTGGCTTGGTACGGGTTGAAGCCCGGGACGAGGCTGCAGAGGTATATGCGTGCCGCGAGACGGAAGGCGGCAGTCGTGTTCTTGCTCAGTTGTTTGGGGCTCAGAGTGCCGTTGGCGTTGAACGGAAGGACGGGGCTCGTCTCTCCCATCTCCGTCAGGCCAATCTGATCGCCGAGGACATGAACGTGCTGGCAGAGAGTGATGTCGTCCATGCCGTCCTTTTTCAGCGCCTCAAGGCAGGCAATCTCGGAGATCAGGTACATGACCCGGTCTTCGCAGCCCATCAGCTCGCGCAAACCGAGCGACGAGTTCGTCGGCGACAGATGCTTCTCCCGATACGTGTGAGCAAATTGCGGCGCGCGTCCTTGCATAGTCGCTCCAAGGATGTCAATCCATGATGTGAGTGTCATGTTGAAGGGTGTTTGTGTGACTTGCTCTGTGGGGTCCGATACGATACGCGGCAAATCCAACTTCTGAACCAGGGAGCTCACTGCCTGGAAGTGCTGGTGCCATGGCACGTCCGGCAGTGAGTCGTCAAAGCGACCCACGCAGCTCTGGAAGAAGATCAAGCCCAGCGCGGCTTCAAGAATCTGTTGGTGGTTCTCGTCGCGGTTTAGAGCAGCGACCAGGGAAGAAATTGTCGCATAACGATGCTGGATGATTTGGCCATCGATCTCCTCACCCTCCAGCGACATGGCGGCTTTGATGTGTTGCGCAGCTATGCTCAGACAGCAATGGAGATATACTTTATTGCTCTGTAGCGCTGGCAGAATCAGGTCGGAGCTCACTGAGCCGTGTTGATTGGCCTCGAGCACAGGGAATATGGTTGGTAGCACGTGAAGGATGAAATGATCCAAGAGGCGCTGGTCGCCTTCGTCCAGTTCGATAGCAACTTGCCTGGAGCTCATTGGCGGACCGTGGGAGAAATCGAAGTAGTTCACGTCCAGCGTCTCTTCTGTCAGTGATTCCCTCCGTTCCGAGTAGACCTGCTCAGTCCATTCACCTTCCAGGGGATACGACGGAAGAACGGTTCCTGGCGGCGGAGGAGTGTGAAATGTGCTAAATGTCGAGGTAGACGTGGTGGACTCTCTGAGCGTTGGGATATCGTTGATAAACATTTGCCTCTCAGTCTTGACATCAATCTCGTATGGTGAAAAGGCGCCAAACATAAACTCGGGGTGCATCTGTGGTGTGGTAAAAGGCGTAAAGTCATGGTGGGAGCTCTGCGGAGAGTTGTTGAAATTGAAGGCGTAGTGAGAGTCAATCGACTGCGATCGTGTGCGGTCGAGCGGATCTGAAAAGGTCGCCGATGTGGGCAAGGAGTGTGAGAGACCCGGCGGCGAGGGCATCGATGTCTGAATGGTATGCGTCGACTTCTCTGACAGCTTCTTCCGCTTAATGATCATCTTGATATCGTCTTTGTGTTTCCTCCGCGCATCATTGTTGCTCCACCACATCGGCCTCTTGTATTCGCAGACAAGACCGAGATGTTTGCATGCCGTGCACATTGGCGAGCCCTCATCGCACTTCTTTCTCCTCAGCCTGCACGTGTAGCACCCTTGGTTGCTGAAGTTAGCTTGGAAGTCCGGCGACGGGATGACAGACGAAACGAAACCGGAGACAGGTGTGTAAGCCGAGGAGGTACCCGAAGAAAACGGACAAACCTGTTCTTGAGCGGCGGTGCATTTGTGACTTTTGCTTGGCAGTGACATTGGCGGCAGCGTTCGCAGCCTTGGAGGCTGGCTTCGATTTGGTTGCCATACTGACTGGTGAGGAGCTCATGAGGTTGTCTTCACGGTGTTTGGGGGAGAGTGTCGACATTTGTACCCTCTTCTGTACCTTGGGGTAGACAGGATAGCAGCCCAGGTAGGGGTGTAAGTGCGGGTGGAGGGTGGCCGGGGTAGGGTGTGGTTCCAAAGAGGGGGGTGTGGACCGGGGAGCCTGGATGGGCCGAGCGAAAGCGGGAGGCGGAGAGCCCTCGCTAAGTCCAGGTCAAGGTCCAGATGCTTGAGGGCAAGGTCGATCAATGATCAGGGACCTCGACTTCCAAGCACTGGATCTTTCTTGTCAGGAGGTATTAAATTGATTCGTGATGTCGAATGAATGACTGGTTCGAGTGCAAGTCCAGCTTGCCTGAGGAACTGAATGTAATAAATGTCGAGTACGAGACGCTGAGCGGGCTAATCTCATAGGGCAAATGCCAGCTGAGTGTATAATTAAGAGAACGAGAGAGTACGAAATGGACTGGACGACAACACTGGATCTTGGATCTGCTTCTTCTTCTGACCTGCTAGAGAGAGAGAACGAGTGTGTGAGAGATGGAAGTGGGCAAATTCTTATATCTTGGTCGCCATTTGGCCGACCTCGAACATTTGCCCAGTTTGGACGGGTGAGAGTGTTGCTAATTTTGGACACAGAATGCGGGCAAATTGACGGCTTCCGTTTTTGACCCTCTTCGCGGCCTGCCTTGCAGGAGACCATTCCTAGAGGAGCACCTGGCTTCTGTGTGCTTGCTGGGGGCCGGGAAGCTAGGAGCGGTACTCTCTGTTTATTGGCGCCCGGTACAACTGTACATGTCGACAGAGGGTCGTCCACCGGATGGCCTCTCTCAGAAGGTCTCCCACACCAACCCCACCCGATATGGTCAGCTAAAGTCATGGGTAGCAGATACTACCCTCAAGTGATACCCTGCAACGGGCCAACAGAGCACACTGTACCCTGGTCCATGTCTTTGCTCCTCCGGACGACGTGCGCGGAAAAAGATGGCTGCAGGGGTAGGGTATCGCTGCAGCGACTAGCTGATCTGCACTGGCAGGAGACTGCTCTGGGCTGATGTGCCCATTGGCAGACTGAACCATTAATCATGCACAAACACGCATGGCACAAATGCCAATGCTCAAAATGGTATGGCGGGGAGCTGCCTTGACTCGTCCTAATCTGTCTTCCGAAGATGTGACAGCGAACATTGGGCTATTGATCATGTCCATCGGCCGTATGAACAAGATAGTGCCATTGTGCACGATGGCTGCGGCAGGGTTTCGCGAGCATCCGAAAGAGGGCAAAGTTCAAACCCCATCGAAAATTAGACTTCGCGAACCGCACGACCACCAACAAGCCACGAGCCGTTTCTACTGAGATCAGGATGCACTCTGGACCTTGCGAAGGATTCGTTGCCATAGTATGCGAGACTAGATTTGGGTAGCGTCGGGGTAATCGGGTAGATGGGACGGCTTTCATCCGGTTCTCCCCAGATGAAGCGCAGCTGCAATGGATATCGGCAAAGATTGTCTAGGACTCGGTCAGGTCGGCGATGACAAGCCGCCATATCGCGCAATCTCCCATGGCACCACCGGCGGCGAGGGGGACTCCCAGTTCCAGGCTTCCGGAGCTGTCTCGGCTGCGGAGTGTCGATGTTCGATAGCATGAGGATTGCCCGTCAAATATGAGCGGTCTGCAAATCAGAGGTTCTCGACTAGTGGTCAGGAGCCAGATTGGGCAGCCTCGAAAGCCAGTTGAAGGCCACGGATACCGTAGCTCGACGTGGCGTGCAAGGTTTGTCTTGGCCATCTCTGCTTTGCAGCAGCTTTGAGAGCCGTGGTAGGACAGACTCGTAAATGATGATGTCTTAGTGGACCAAGCCGTCCAGAGAAGTCGGATCAGGAGATACTCCGACAAGTATCCTCCTGTGCTCACAGGGTGACGGGATACCTGTAAGGACCGGTCTGTGAGCAGTCATTTGGCGGGAATGCTGATGCGTAGCTATGTCAACCAGTAGCAAGATTCGATGGACAGAAACAAGGCGGGATATGGAAGAATGGCACCGAGTGTCGTACTCGCTCGCTCTTGGAGGGGAGTGGGTGGGAGGTTGGAAAGTAGCCATTCGAAAAGCGCGGCTGGCGACGTTGATTCGATAGAGTGCGGTTGGAAGTGTGACGACTAAATCGCTCGTGCATTGGTGCGTGCGGCCCGACGGGGCTGCAATCAATTATGGTTGGTTCGAGTCGTCAGATCGTGCATGAGTGATAGCAGGGATCTCGACGCTAACGAGCTGAGCTTTGGCCAATGATGTGCTCAATCTTAAGGGGTACGTGCATCCGCGGTTTTCTTCCCTCCAGGGTCGTTGCGGGGTCTGCATCCCGCCCCTGTTTGCTCAACCGGGTGACCCCCTCCTTACTGCCAGACTAAGTCTGCGTACGTGCGTATTTTACTTCAACTGTACCTCGCCCAACACTAGGCTGCGTGAACAGAACATCAACTCTGTGTCGTCCGAGAATGGTATCCCATGAATGTTTGCTCCGTCAAGTGAACGTAAAGACACGGACCTGGTGAGTGATCGTGGAGAGAGTGACTGCGGAGGATCAACACCGGTTAGATCATTCTATTGCGAAAGAAAAGAAATCACATGCGTGCCACGGACCGTGAGCAATGAGTTTGTTTCTCGTCAGTCCCCGTTGTGGGTGTCTGCTGTTATATCGAGATTCTCGGATCTTCAACATTGCCCGTCTGTCTAAGCGGGAGATCGTCCTTTCCTTAGCACCATTCATGCACTCACATGCTGGAGTACATGGTATTAATAATGAGTGGGATAATTAGCCGCTGCACCACCCATAATTGACTCAGCTTTGGTCCCCTTCTGGAAGCACGGTTCCAATATTGCCCAGATGAAGTTGGGCTAATTATGGTCGTGGCACTTCGTTGCACCCGATCATTTGCATCACAGTGACCCTTGTTGCACCTATTTTAAATTAGCCCAGTTTGCGGCCGCGTTCTCAAAAATTAGCCCACATAGTCACCTGCAGTCTGCAGGCTTGAGCAAGCGAGCAAAGTGGGCTAATTATGGGCATTTTTCGATCGAGAGCCAAATTATGCTCTGGCTGAATGAACCGCAGCTCGGACTTCTTCAAGGTCGACCATCATCACCGACCCGTCCTTCCTCTATCCACCCTTCGCGACCCCGGCCAAAAGAGCCGGTGACCCTCTAAATTAGCTGTGATCTGTGCTTCACTTTGCGGCCGTTACACAAACTAGCGTTCTCTGATGCCAGTCGAGCTTTGTGATGATCTTGCTGCCTTGCGGCCGATTGATGAGGTTCCCTTGTCAGCGCTATGATCTTCAGTTCCTCGACTCCAAATCTCCGCCGTCAAGCTTGTGGCTTTCACGCACGGTTGTGATGCGTTCACGGATTATTTCGCTTCCCTACGGGCTTCAATCGGTAAAGAAGTCCTGCCGAAAGACACCGGTAGAACTTGCTAGCGGATCGCCTAGACTTCGGCAGCTACACGCTATTCGAGCTCATGTCAGCGCAACCTGCTCTACGAGCACATCGGCTGTATCACTCGATAATATAGCTTGATATGATCTCACGCCGGCACCACAACCTCAAGGACATACATATATTTTTCTGATTGAAGTTGATGGTCTCGGCCGGCCGCGTCTGCCGCGTGACTGAGCTGCTAACGACAATCCTCCAGCATTCTCGTCGGAATGAAGGACGAAAATCACAGAACCCCGGCTCGGGCATGCAATCATCATGTCCATACTATTAATCATGGTGCTGTGGTAATGAATGTCCGGGTTTGGCAGTCTTTCGCGACCACTTCCCCCTTCTGCCCCTCTAGGCTTGGGGAGGCGTATGTCTAGAAAAATGATCACGGACGTGATCCATTGTGATCGTTAGCTATCTAATCTTGTGGCGCTCAATGCTCAGGGATAGCTACCCTGGAAGACAACCGGCCAAGCTTGTCTCCCGCACTAAGGCGGCGGCCATTAGTGGGCCGTCTAGCCCGACCCTGGCTTCCGCACGATCATGACAGGGTGACCATGGCTGGCCGAAAAGGATCAGTGAACGGATTTTAGAACGGAGATTCTAACCATAGTAAACCTTCAGGGCACAGGTCGGTCGACAAGGGATCTGGCAACGTTGCATAACCAGATGTATCTGGCTATGAAATCGCAGCGTAGCAAGAACCGTCCAGATTCATAGCAGGTTGCCGTCGATCATCATAGTGTGATTAGCGATGTGGAATTGCACCTCGACATGTGGCAAGTTGGCCGTCAGTGCGGGAAGTTCATACGCGTGTGGCTGTCCGGAAGCTTTTATCACATTACCCGGAATGGGTTCACGCGGGACGGCAACTAATTCGCCATAACGGTGCACCAACAAGCAAGTCTGACATTCGATCTGCCAATGCTTCTCATCCGTGGGTTTGAGGCCTGAGCATGACAGCCACAGAATTGCGGAGAGCAGTACTGTGGTAGCCCCAACAGAAGGTGCAATGGGAAAAGGAAGACGACGCATCCAATCCCGGCGCAAATCCAAGCAAGTCAACAATCGCAAATCAAGTTCGCATAAATGACCTGCATTGGCGAGCATTCCCTGCGCCGCAACCTCATTCGGCTTCACATTCAGTGCTCAGGAGAAGCTTAACTTTCTGGGTTGCATTACACATTCGTTTTGTTGAGCCATTCATGTTCGCAGAGGACGTTTGTGTGTGCAGACTGGTAAGTCAACCATACACCATAAAATATCGCCTACGCATCTACAACCCGTCATGTGAACTGGAATTGTGCTCTTGAGACGCATTTCGGCCGCAAGTCTTATGGGCTAAGGTCCTTCCTCGATGTCTGATTCGATCTCGTCTCCAGAGGAGCCACGACGAGGCATGTGGACGGGACTAAAGATGCGGTGATGAAAGCCGCCTTCGGCCGATAATCACTGTTCAGGGGATAATAGCACCCTGGCTTGATCGTCGAGGACGACAGCGCTCGTTCCAAAATCCTGTAGACAGATGGAAGCGATGTTCCCCTCATGGCGTCCCGAGACATACATGCCCGGGATTTCGAAAACCTGACTACCTTTCTGAGATTTCTTTTTCGGCGCAGTGAAAACCTCCGATGGAGCGATAAGTGGACATGCGAGCGGTGAAACTTGCTACTCTTTGCGGGGTCGAGGACCGGTCTAATGTACCTTGCTGTACTGCACCTTACGGTTGAGATATGACGACGACTCACAAGTTGAGACCTCGTGGCGCCTCAAGAGTCGGTGTGGTTATCGTGACCTTGTGGGATCTGTGTCCTCGGAACTGTTCTATTGCACTATGGCCATCATGATGAGAATCTCCAAATCCCATCGTCGGCTTCATATTGATTAAGATCTTGATTATTCTATGCAAGGACGGTACTATGCAGTAGAAGGGACGTATTGCATTGCGACTTGCGTCTTTAGTGCCTCTCGTCAAACCACCCCGGCCCTTTCTTCTTGAGGGGTACAACGTTAGACACAATTCACACACCTAGCGCGTGCCTCCGCCTTCCACTCTCGTGGCGTCCTCTTCCGAAAAACGACACTGCACAGCTGACCGGCCTCGGGTTTTCGACCAACAAGCTCGTGGGTCAAATGCCTGCTTGCTTGCTTGCAGACTCGAAGATAGTTGGCCGATAGGTGGAATGCTCTCTGTCGGTGAGCTCATTGTCGGCCATTTGTTCCTCCAAGCTCCGGATCCTCACCCATGGCACTCAGTCAGGTGCTCTTATGGTGGTCACGTTGCTCGGTACGACGTTGAGGTTTATTGGACAATGTCCTTCCGGGCATGGCCAACCCCATTGTTCAGCCAGTCCAAACCAAAGCGGCCGTTGAGACATGAAAGTGGAATTCACCCCATTGTCTTCGGTATAGCGGTGAGAGCCGAACCGTTCCACAAGCTGGTCAGAGCCGAAAGTCAATCGGAGCGGATGATCACCAGCGAAGTCGGTCATTCCTTGCTCTTAGTGAAGAGGCGGCATCTCATTGGTGGTGCGCCAGAATGCTCTGAAAAGGTCTAGCCGAGTCTAGTCATCCGACAGAACCCTCCTTTACAGGTAGCTTCTGGATCTGGCCGGATCCCGTTGAAGGTCCCTTGATTCGATTTTCTAGCTTGTTACTTGCTGGCTGCCATTTGCGTTTCCAAGTAGGGTAGCACAAGTGAGGGGAATCTGTACCTCGAAAACGTGGTGTGGCCGAACCACACTCCTGGTGGAGGACAGAGAGCATACGTACAAGAGCAGCTATCTTTGCCATGAACACACCTTGTATCACAGACCTAGAGATGCACAGATGAGATAGAGATGGCTTGCAGCTTGCAGGCGTACCTACGCACGAACTCATCCACAAGCGCCGCCTATCGAAAATCCTGGCGAGTAGGAAGGTCTCCCTGCTGCAGCCGTGTTGCCATCGCTATGCAACGGGCATGCACCATGATGAAGGTGGGAGTGGTATCACCGAGACAGTCCCTGCTGTGCACGCTCGGTTTCTTAGGGCATTGATGGAGAGGAAATGCAGTGTTTCCTTAGAGCCCATGGTGGGGGCATGTCGATGCCACTACCGCTACAGGCCAAGGTCCGCAGATCTGCTGGGGGTGGGGTCGCGGTCCAACCCACCTTCCCTTCCATCCCGGGTCCACGCATACTTCTCCCGGTTTAGCCAATAGGAGGCGTGGCGCTTAGAGAACGAGCTTTTCCAACTGCTCTGTCCAATGGGATGTAAGTGACTTCCAAAAATACCGGGACTAAAGCTTTAGCTCGCATGGATTTCTGGCCAATGCCGGGCCAGATCAGCCCTCCGTCTGTCTCCGTGTCTTCTAGGTCAACGCCGGTCTGATTCGCCGGTATCCCTGTCTCACTCCACCTTGACCACATCCTCTTTGCATGCAGGCCTGCAGTCGCTGTATCGTCTGCCCAACCAGCCATCGACATTCGCCATTTTACCGCTGGTCTTCTGCTGAGTCGACGCGGATTCACACGATGAAGCTGCAAGAGCTACTATAATTATCGCCCTGAAGGCCCTAAAGGACCACAAGCAATGGCCTGACAGGGTCGATGGTGGCATCCGGCCATGTCACTCCGTCGTACACCTGCTCTAGTGCCAATATCACACATGTCCCCGCAACGGTACTGGCCAGTACTTGAGTAGATACCTGTCCTTTGCCTCCAAGATACCCACGGTGTGTACTTTCAGCCGGGGGGCCTCTTCACACTACCACCCGCATATCCATCCCCCTCTGTGTGCTGTGTGCTGAGATCCTCGGTCTCAACAGGAACGGAACACACTTTATGGTCGCCCATACATAACAATCGGTGCGCGCCTCTATCGCAATCCCAGAAAGCTCTTTTCCCCTCTGTTTGGCAGCTACCATAATTCGACGGGCACGTCCTGAAATCTCCTTGTTCTTATATTTCCTACTACTAGTACTATCTTCTGCTCGAGTCGCACTATTCAGTTGCTGCTCGCTGCCCTTCGTTGACTTATACACCATCAGCCGGCAACGGCCCGGATGAGAAGAGGAACGGGAAGTCCTGACGACAGTTAAGTAGCAAATATAAGTAAAACCGAAGTGGGCAAGAAATGGTAAGCTACTTAAACCTGATATGTGTCATCAAACCAATGACTGACGATATGGTTGTAGGAGACCTTGCTACAATTCACTCCGCAAGCGCGGCCACATCGCGAGATGCTGGAGAGGCCGGGCATGCGGGACAGTATCTTCAGCATGGGCTCGACGACAAAGGGGCGGCCGGTTTCAGTAGCTACTGAGTTTATGGAAGATTGGGAGATCGACGAGGGCCTGGACACGGAGATTGAGGATGTCGAGGACGATGGAGAGAACTCGCCGAGAGTGAGCTTGAACTCGGTATGCCTGCTCCCTCCTGTATGCAAAAAGGCATATCTCTAACCCCTCTTATAGTCGGGCCAACCGAGTTTTACTACTCTTTCGTCGTATGACGAAGTGCAGACGCCCAGCTCATTGAGGAACAGGAACCCGTTTCCTTTCGACAACGAGTCAAAGCAGGTTGAGGGACCGAGAGGGCCGCACTTATTCCGGAGCTCTATGGCATCGTCGCATTCGATCGAGTTCCAGCATGCGCTATCACTCTCGCCGCTTACTCCGAAGGTTCCCAGTACAGGCGATTTCCAGGTCCCCATCGCATTAGAGCTCACCCAGATACCCGGTAAGAAGAAGCGGGATAGTGGCCCATTCTCTTACACGACCGAGGAGATGGACACCAAGACGCTGGCAGAGTGGTCACCAGAGAAGGTCGCGCAATGGATGCACAATGCTGGCGTTGGGCTCAGCGACTGCGACTTCTTTGTCGAGAACGACATCACGGGCGCAATTCTTATCACGTTAAAGTTCGAGGACCTCAAGGAATTGGGCATTCCTTCATTTGGCGTCAGGACGAAGATCTGGGAAGAAATCCACAACATGCGGAACATTCGCAAGCCGGAACCGGTCATGGAGACGGATATCGAGGACGCTCCGGACAGGGAAGCACGCCGCGAGCTGAGGAGACAAGGGTCGGCCGAGCGAGCTATGAGTAAGAAGCGCCTCGCACCCAAGTTCAACGATGTGATCTCGCCGCTCGAGTCCGTCTCCATTGTAGGAATAGAGCAAATGATGCCACGGCCGCACAAGTGCTCCAAGGGCGAGGCTTGCCAGAAATGGAAGCGGAACCAGCGCCTGATCGAAGCTTTCAAGAAGGACCACCCGTTTGTCGACATGGACAAGGGAGGCATCATCATGCTCGCAGGAGATCCGGGCAACGCTGCTCTTGCGGCTAGGGCCGAGAATCTGTCGCAGCCCAGGTTTCCGCCTATCGATGACGTCTTCCGGCCCGTCTCCGATGCTCTACCTTCAGTCGTTGCATCTTCAGATGTTATGGGCCCTGGCAACCTGCCGCCTCTCCAATATCTGGAAGCTGCCACTCTGCAGGCTCTCCAACAGCGAGACCCGCAGGACAATGTCCGGCAATTCCTAGACTTCCAGCAGCAGCACCCGTCCGAGTCCAGCGAGGTACCTCCTACGCCACCGTTCGAGATCTTCCCAGCTCAGCAAACACCGCATCAAGGGCTCCGCTCTCTTCCCAAGCTGTCGATACCGGGTCAAGTCGCACCACCTCGGCGACAACAACACCCGCTGGCAGCAGCTCCTATGGTCTTGGACGTCGAGATAGTAGAAGACTCTCCGGAGGAGACCACTCCCACCGCTCCATACCGGTTCGGCACGCCGTTCTCAGAGATGGACGTCCCTGTCACTTCGGTGAATCTCGGCCCCATAGCGCGCGATGCCTCGCAGTCTGTCCCGCCAGACATGAACTACCGTCACAACCCGGCGCCTCCAAAGCGTTCTGCGTCCCGCGCTTCCGCCCGCAGGCCATCTTTCCCCGTGATGCCGGCACTGGACGAGAACTCTATTGTCAGCCCCATCAATAACCAATCAGGCAGGTCGTTCGCCCAGCGTGCAGCAGCCGGGCAGCGACCCATCCAGCCCCCACCTCGCGTTCAATACCCATGGACACAGGTCAACAAGGCGTACGAGAAGGCCATCGCTCCCATCCCGGGCAGCGCCTGTGCCTCGGCCGCGAGCAGCGCAAGCAACATCAGCGCCGGCGCCGGCATCGTCCGCCACCACTCCCCTCCTTCCGGCACACAGTCCACCGACATGACCAATGGCGACGCCATCTCCTACCAGGGCCTAATGAAGAAGCGCAAGACCAAGATGCTCCGGCACGAGTGGCACGAGCACTACTTCACGCTCCGCGGCACCCGACTCGCCATGCACAAGGACCCGGCTCAGATCAACCGCACCTTGGAATACATCGACGTGGACGACTACGCCATTGCCTGCAGCAGCCTGGCCTCGTCCAAGCTCAACGCCGCCTTCAAGGCCATGAACATCCGCAACAACAAGGCCAAAGACGACATCGCGGCCTTCAGCTTCCAGCTCATCCCGCAGGACCAGAAGGGCGGCGTCAAGCTGCGCAAGCGCGAGAGCGCCGTCCCTGCGTCTGCCCACCCCGGCAACGGCAGCATGTCGAGTCTCGGCTCCATCCCCGAGGGCGTCAACGGGACGGGCAAGACGCACCACTTTGCTGTCAAGAGCCGCGACGAACGCATCGACTGGATGCGCGAGCTGATGCTAGCCAAGGCGCTCAAGCAGAAGGGCGAGGGTGTCGAGATCAGCGTCAACGGGAACATGATCTGATCTCCGGCCTGACGCAAGCTCGGACATGTGTGGCAAGCATCGATACCTCTCTCCTTTTTACCTCGACATATGTCTCCTTTCCATCTACTTTCACCCTCTAGAGATACCTTTTTGTCGGTTATGATTCCCGGCCGGCACGCGCAGGCGGCCGTAGCTAAACTTTCCTTTATCTGGGCTGGCGGTGGTGTTTCGGCGTGTTGCATGTACTGCTGCTTATGGAGGCAACTCTATCTGCCTTCATGGCGATGTTGGATCTTTAATGATTGAAGTTGATTTACGCAAGAAGATAGCCACGACTTACACTCTCTCACGCAAGTGGCAATGGCGCTATGCCTAATGGTACTAGGTAGTCTGACTATAAAATGTCTACAATTCTTGAGCGATGCTGCGTTCTGGTACCGTCGTGGTGATGAGACAGAAGATGCAATTGTTAAGAGCCCATGATTCTAGCTTCTAAAAAGATTAAGGTGACACCCATAGCATGATTGCACGACATGCCGCCGATTCTATAGATTACCAGGTCCTGGAATACTATTTAGAGATACATGGGCATATGACTGAGTATGCCTGTTCTACACATGTACAGGAGTCGAGCACCGTCTCCAATCCTGCCGCTTATTCTATCATACAGCTAGATGCCCCTCTGTCTCGCCTCACCTCGCCATTTCGGCCCTCGCAAGACCACTCCTACTGCTGCAGAGCCGGCCTCTTGATGTTGGCGTCGCTCGCAACGCCCTCCCAATCAATGACATTCCACCAGTTCTCCACAAAGTTCAGCTTGCCCCCGACACCCCCAACCCCCATGCCGTAGTCCATGAGCCAGACGTGCTCCCACGTGTTGAGACACAGCAGCGGCTGCACGTTGATGCCGCCCGGGCCGGCGTTCTCCCTCCTCACCTCGCGATCGACCTGGCCCCTCCCCAGCTCGGGCCAGCGGGCGCCGCTCAGCGGGCCGGCCCTCTCGTGGTCGGCGGGCACGGTGTTGCGGTCGACGGACTGGCGGCGCCAGTGGGCGCCCGCGTAGGGGCTGCCGGCCAGGTAGGTGGTCACGAGGCGGAACGGGTTGGCCTGGCCGGGCGCGTGCTTCGGGTCCAGCTTGACGAGCCAGATGAAGCCCGGGCCGAACATGCCCTCGGCGATGTTGAGGAACTCGCGCCGCAGCGACTCGACGGATGAGAAGGACTCCTCGAGCGCGGCCTTGAGGTCCGCGGGCATGGGGGCCGGGTTGGGCGTCAGGCGCCGGAAGAACCAGTGGTTGTTGTGTGCGGCCGAGGCGACGTTGAAGGTGCGCGCTTCGGCTGGGTCGCGGGCGGTTTTGAGGATTACGTTGAGGATGTCTGTTTGTTGCTTTTCGTCGTCTTTGGCAAGTGTGTTAGTTAGGGGGCCAAAGCTAGAGGAGGATTGGAGATTGGGTTGGATAGAGGTTCATAGGGGGGGAAAGGGAGAGAGAGGAAACGCACTGGCTGTGAGGTTGTTGAGCTTCTCCATCATCAGGGCCATGTACTGGTTCCAGGCCAGGTCGAAGCCGCCGGCCGAGAGCAGACCGGGCACGCCATTGCTAAAGTCGTGCGAGAGAGGAGGGATGTGGTGGATGGAGCGCCGGAGCGAGGGGGCGGAAGCTGCTGGCCGCACGACCTGGCTGAGCCGCGGTATTCTTAGTCTTGGTCGTAGCATTGCTGTGGATTGTGTGGAGGAGAGAGCGCTGGTGCTTTTCTCTTCCTGGTCGCCGGCGTGTTGAGAGCGACGAGCTTCAACTTTTTTTCTGGACTGAGAGCAAAGAATGGCTGCCTGATTTCGCAGGCACAAACAAAGTACTCAATAACCCTAACCCCGGCCTGACTTGAGAGGGGATATTCTCTCTCTCTGGCGGGGCTAAAAATGCAGTGAAAAGGAACCTACTTCCCTTTTGGGCCTACTACGCAGTACCTACCGACTGCTGTTAGCGTGGGGGTGGACATTCTTGTCACAGGCTGAGTTAAAAATGCAGTGCAAGCCGAATACCTACCTAGGTGAATCTGACCTGCATAGTACTGTACATTGCTATGATGTCTAAGATAAAGGCAGCACACGGCCAAGATCTGCGTTGAGAAGGAAAAGTCTGGGTAACCCAATATTATAAGATTATAGGATTATTCCAGTAGATTTTCTGGAAGTTGTGGCTTGTGAAATATTGTTGTCCAATTCGATCGAAATATATATCTTTAATGATAGAGGTCGAACTTCAAACATCTGAGATTTGAGTACCTAAACTTGCGCCATCAGCTTTCACTACCAACCTGGCCATTTCTCAGCAACCCGAATATTAAATGTCAGACTGGATTAAAGAACAAGGGCTCCCAAGGTGCAGTTCTAGAACAAAACATAGACAGTGACTCAACGACGGAGCCCCGCAATGTCCATCTCAATACCCTCCTTTGCGAGACAGCAGCTCTCCCTCCTGGCAGCAGAACAAGCAGCCGAGGCATCGGAAGCGGCAGACCAGGCCTCGCAGCACAGCCCGGCCGCCCTCCAGCGCGCCGGCGCGGCCCTGACCAACCTCGTCGTCGGCGCCGTCCGAACCGGCTTCGGGGGGCGCACGGTCGTGGAACTCGCTCCCGACCCGGCTACTTCGGCTACCGGAGAGCTGCCCGCCGAGCACGGCATCCGGACCGGGGACGTCGTGCTCGTATCCGAGCTGGCGGCCGGAGGGGTGAAGAAGAGGGAGGTGAAGGAGATGGAGAGGAAGGGCGTCCGCGGCGTCGTGGTCAAGGTCGCGAGGGGAGCTGTGAGCGTTGCTGCCGATGAGGAGAAGGAGGAGGCCGTCGCTGGACTGGGCGGACGGGTCTGGATTGTGAGGCTGGCAGATGAGGTCACCTATAAGAGGTGGGATACACCCTGCGGAGAGAGTTGATATATGTGCTATGCTGATGGCTGGGCACAGGATGAAGTTCACGATGGAGAAGATGGAGAAGATGTCCGAATCTGAACAGTCTATATTCATGAGGGTGCTATTCGGATTATCCACGCCTTCAACGGTCCCGACTGATCTTGGCTCTGATCCCGAGTTCGGCAAGATTGACTGGGTCGACCCGACACTCAATGACTCCCAAAAAGATGCGATTCGCTTCGCACTGGCGTCGAAAGAAATTGCTCTTATACATGGTCCCCCGGGAGTATGACCTCCCCCAAATACTCAGCTGTGATCCCGTGCTTACCTCCATGCTAGACCGGCAAAACTCATACCTTGATAGAGCTAATCCTCCAAATGCTAAAGCAAGGCCTACGCATCCTCGTCTGCGGCCCGTCAAACATTTCCGTCGACAATATCGTCGAGCGCCTAGCACCCCACAAAGTGCCCATGATCCGGATAGGCCACCCAGCACGTCTGTTACCCTCGGTGGTCAACCACTCGCTCGACGTTCTCACCCAGACGTCCGAGGCCGGAGCCATAGTCCAGGACGTGCGCGCCGAGATGGACGCCAAACAGGCCTCGATCAGCAAGACGAAAAGCGGGCGGGAGAGGAGAGCCATCTACGGCGATCTGAAGGAGCTGCGCAAAGAGTATCGCGAGCGGGAGCGCAAGTGTGTGAGCGGCCTCGTCGGCGGCAGTAAGGTCGTGCTGGCGACATTACACGGCTCGGGCGGCTATCAGGTACGCAACGAGCAGTTCGACGTGGTCATCATCGACGAGGCGAGCCAGGCGCTCGAGGCACAGTGTTGGGTTGCGCTGCTATCGGCCAAGAAGGCCGTATGCGCGGGAGATCATCTACAACTGCCACCTACCATCAAATCGCTAAACTCCAAGTCAAAGCAGAAGAAGCCCAAAGAAGGAGGAGCGGCAGGGTGGCCAAGCCTAGAGACGACTCTGTTCGACAGGCTCCTGGCTCTCCACGGCCCCTCTATCAAGCGGATGCTCACGACCCAGTACCGCATGCACGAGAAGATCATGCGCTTCCCCTCAGACGAGCTCTACGAGGGGAAACTGGTCGCCGCAGAGGCCGTCAAGGCACGACTGCTCAGGGATCTACCGTACGAGGTGGAGGCCAACGACGAGACGAGCGAGCCGCTTGTCTTCATCGATACGCAGGGCGGTGACTTCCCAGAGAAGGCCGAGGAGGACGACGAGCCGACCAAGAAATCCATCCGATCGTCGCTCTTTGGGGACAGCAAGAGCAACGAGATGGAGGCCGCGCTGGTGAAACTGCATGTCAAGACCCTGGTGGAGTCTGGTGTGAAGCCAGAGGATATCGCCGTGGTTACACATTATAATGCGCAGGTACGCTGATCTCGTATGATGGGTTCTACTGGGGGGGGGGGGGGGAAAGGATTAGAATTTTAAATGTTAAGAAAAATTATAAAGAGGGAGGAGAAGTAGAAAACGGCAGGTAGGTAGATTAAAAGTAATATTTGTGTATTTTTAGTCCGGGNCCCCCCCCCCCCCCCCCCCCCCCCCCCCCCCCCCCCCCCCCCCCCCCCCCCCCCCCCCCCCCCCCCCCCCCCCCCCCCCCCCCCCCCCCCCCCAGGAATGCATTATTGCATTGACTATACATTTTCATGCGCGATGCAAGCTGCAGAACGGGCGCGATGCTGACTTAAGATGATCTAGTTGGCTGTATTGGCGCCGTTGAAGGATACGTATCCCGGCATTGAACTAGGGAGCGTTGATGGCTTCCAGGGCCGGGAAAAGGAGGCAGTCATAGTCAGTCTTGTCCGGAGCAACTCCGACGGCGAGGTGGGTTTCCTGGGCGAGAAGCGGCGACTTAACGTGGCGATGACGAGGCCGAAGCGGTCGCTCACTGTGATCGGCGATTCGGAGACAGTGAGAAGGTGAGCTACCCTGCCCCATAATCGGATCTGTTCAATGTCGCCTAACCTACCCGTTCTTCAGGGGGAGCCCGTTCTTGAAGCGATGGATGGAATTTCTGGAAGAAAATGCCGACTTGAGGTACCCAGATGTGTCGTCACTAGCCTCGGACACATGAAGCCGTAATGGGGTGGAGGAGTGAAGATCTGTCTAGTTGACATCGTGGAACTGGTTATGCTATATTGTGCTAGACAAGATTACATGATGGAGGACCTCTCGGAGAATTATCTGCTTCTAGCGCCGGGCGATGCAAAGCGAATCCGTGGAACACAATGGTCTGGTGAGACCAGGCTCGTGGGATGATGTCGTGATGGTCATCCAGAGTTGAAAGGAGTCTGGAACTGGATCAGTGTATGGGTGACGATAGTCGAGCCAATGGGAGCAGCCAATTCTCGCCGTTTCAGGTCGCATTTCCTGGGTCCGTGCACACTTGGCACTGTGTCTCGCTTGGAAAATTCCTTGGTCGCGCCTTCATTGAAGAACCAACCACCTCCTCATCCACGATGTTTGCTAAATCACTGCGCGGTGTAACGCACAGGGAGCGTCGTATTGGCAAAACGAGGAGCGTGATAGACATGTAGGGTAGACTCTAGTGTTTGTGACTTGCCATAATTACTCGTCGAGCGTTGCGGCAGCACGACCTAAGCATATATGAGCGCATACGAACATGTTTCGACAAGAAACACTAGGGGCCAGAGTCGAGGCCACGAGAGGTCCGAACGCTTCTTGTGATGCGTCGCTTCGATATTAACATCGACAGGAACGAACGGACACGGGTTCCGCGAGCTACAGAAGTGACGAGTCAGTCATGCAGGATCCCCCAACGTCGCTCCTCCTGAATGCACACCGCATGCAGGGAGAGCTGCAGATGGAGCTGTCGAGGTCCACTAGTCTCAAGAAGCTTGTCGTCTCGGCCAAATGCTGAGTAGTGGAGATGCGACGTGTATGCAAGTTCTGGCGCCGTCGGCTACGGTGGCAGACATCTGCCGCGGCGACTGTGGACGAATCACCAGGGCAAGCTCGCTTTTCTGTTCATCTATCCAGACGTCTTTTGCGCGCAGCCTCAGCCGGCATGGACTTCTGGAGCGTGAACGGCATACGCGATCGCTGCATCCCGCTGGCATCTCGCCACTTGTTATAGTACCTCGCTCCCTGACAATCTTGCCTCGTTCAAGTGTTCCTAACCATTGAGGATCTGAGACAAGCTGTAGAGCACAAGCGACAAGGTTTGCCCCGGTGCTTCGGTTCATTGCTTCCCGGTGCTCGGTCTATGCTTTGCATTCAGGGTCGAGAAGCTCTCATCAGCTCTCTTGGGGATTTCAACTCTCGAGTTCGGCTTCCAGCCATGGCCCTTATTGGTTTCTCGGCCGAATATTCGCAACTGCACGATCTCGATGCCGATGACTTCGCCAAGGTCTACTATGCAGTACACTTGGGTATAGATGGAAAGTTAACTGTTCTCTTACCCGAAAGTGAGGTCAAACAATGAAAAGGCTCAAGAGGATCCAGGGTAACTCGCTCCATTATGGAAGCTAACCCTGCAGCGGGAGATTATAGCGAAACCCCGCCATGGAGTCTCGGTGGAGCGAGCAGTCGTGTAAAGTAACATGGAGTATCACGGAGAGCGAACAGCCCATCCTACCTTGTCGCTGCCGTCCTGCCAGCCGGGGAGATCTTAAGACACAATCCCCGACTCTTATGATGGCCGGCTGGGTAGATCAAACCCGTCGTGGCGGAAACGAGCTCGGATCCCCATTATCTATCATTCGTTGTCCCAAGTCGGTTTCGCATAAGAGAGTGACGGATTGACGAGGCAAGCCGAGGATCGCTAATGACGAAGGGCGGAAAGAGCCTCTTCTTTAGGCCGTCTTTGCTGCAGGGATAGGCCATGTCTGTACGTACGTACGACAGGACGGAAAAGGGACCTCTTGCGGACAGGGTGCGCCTTGGCAGACCGTACAGTCCTATACTGGTAATTTACAGGTATATCGTAGAGAAGTGTCAACGTGCAAGCAGAAGATTCAAATGTTGCTTCTTAGAGAACTATACACATTAGTGGTACGGCAGACAATCTTCAATGCGGCCTTTGTGTGTTTGTATTACCTTGCATTGCAGTATGGCAGGCAAATCATGTCTCTGATCCCGAGACATGTTATTTCTGGCTTATTTCTGGCTTCATGTCTCTCTTTCCCCTTTTGGTAGTTCGCTCGTGCCCCCCTCAGCCTGCCCGGCCCCACGCTCTGTACGTACTTCTCGTCAAGTTCACTCTTTCCCTGTGTCCTTTTTGCTACCGAACTGCGGCAATACTTGAGACATGTTCCCTACCGACTCAGCTAGAAATTCCAACATGATAAATTTCACCTTTTCTTACTCACGCACGTCACGAACAAGGGACAGTACGGCCTCCCTCTGCCACGCATACTGCGCGGCATGTGTAAGAACACACAGACACCAGAGAGTCCCGGTTTCCCGATTCCCAGACTCCAGACCTGACCTAAAGATAACCACTTGCCCCCCTCCTTCTTTGGAGAAGCAGAGCCTAGTAGTACAATAGTACGGCTCCACACTCCCGGTAACCCTTGAAAGCCACGATAAACCATGGCTGCCATGCCAGGATGGCACCCCTAACAGGGCCTAAGGTAACTATGCCTGCTATGGGACCATGATACCCCCTCCACTCACAACCACTGCACCTCCAAGTGTCTCCCCAACATGGACATTCCCAAGACTCCACTTGCCCACATCCATTGTCTCAGCCGGCCTCATCCTTGCCGCGCCGTGCATGCTATGATAATCAGGCTTTCCTAGCTTTTCGGCGCATTGCGCCGTACATTAATACATGCTGTGGGTAGCTCCCATTGGCGCCGGTTCGCATGTTTCATGACCGGTTCGTCTCGACTCTGCTTTGCCCGTTTATTGATTCGTCTTGCCTTCTTCCTTCTCGTTGGCCTTCCGTACTGCGGTACTCCTTCGACTGCACCATCTATCTGTGTTGCAGGAGCCAGCCATGATATCTGATGCACTGGCTGGCGTCTATCTTGCTTGCTGTGCCGTCTGACTGGCTCTGCCGATAGGAGAGAACTGAGCTCGCACCTGTCCTTGGACCACTCCTCATCCCGATCAACCCTTTGTTTAACAGTCGGCTCGAGAGCGGAGGGACGAGCCTGGTTCTCGGCGCAGCTTATACCGGCTCGTCCTGCTATAGTCTCCCTCCTGATTTTCGCCCGGAGAACAGTTAATAGCCGCATTGCTGGGCTATTTGCGCCATGTGCCGTACCGTTGGATAGCTCTCCCTAGCCGTACCAACTGAAGCCACCTACCTTTACGGACAAGAGCGGTGCACACACATATCTACCTCCCTCAAGGACTAGATGGATAAGACAGTGGTCGCTACATCCACAACCTTCACTCGCTCTTCGTCCTTCTCATCCCACCTTGCTGCCGACTCCCTTGGACTCCCGTCTGCCAGACCGCGGGACTCGTAGAGTGTAGCCGCGGGAGAGACAAGGCACGCTATGCCAGGTCTGTGGAAGTCAAGCTCGAGTGCTGGCCGGCCAAAGCCAGGCCACCAGTCGTCTATCCGGGGCCGGATATCAGGCCCAATCCCGATACCGAACCCGGGTGACGATGACGAGTTTCCGATACGAACCCCGGGCTCCGGCATTGCAATCCCGGCTAAAGATGACGCAAACTTTGAGTTCCCTATACGCAACCCCGGCTCCGGCATCGCGACGACTTACCCCCTAGCGGAGGACACATCAGAAGAGCAAGAGTCACCGGCACAACCACAACGCGCCCAAGAACTGCAGCCCCCTCTACCGCAAGCCGGTTTCTCGACGGCTTCCGTATCGGGGAGCCACACTGATACCTCACAGAACAGCAATGTCAATCCCGAGCCGCCGTCTCACACTCCGCCAGATGCTCCATCAGACAACCCTCCTTCCGGACATCAAGTGCCAAGGACATCCCCCAAGGCGTCTCCGTCGCAAAGGCGATCGCCACCCGTTCAGAGGACAGCCCCGGCTAGTGCTCTCCGTTACTCCACCGTGAGCGAGGCGACGACCGCCCAAAGCAGAGAAGGAGGATCCCCGAAACGCAAAAAGTCGACTCTGCGTACCGCTCTTGGGAGGCTTTTCGGGCGCAAGAAGAAGTCGCGCGAGAGCCAGGCGTCCTCTCCGACCTCGGGACGGACCTCGGGCATGCTGAGCTCGACGCAGCACCGCAGTGTAAGCTCCAAGCTTCGATTACATCCGATTTTAGGCTGATGACGCGGAATCGCTAACATGTATCTGTAGGATCCTTCAGCGCTGAGCAGGGGTAACGATGGGGAACCGAAACGGTCGGCCTCGCTGCCCATCACCGAGTATGACAGAGCCCTCCGATCGCACTCAATCGGGCCTGACACCATTACCGCTATTGAGAGTGCGCGCAACTCCCTGCAAGCCACAACTGAGTTGGGGGCCAGTCCAAGTAGGAAACGAGCCGCGACGACCGGCGGTCGTTTGTTTCCGCCATACCACACCTCGAGTTTGCGGGCAGGTCGGGCATCCGTGGAGGGTGGCTGGGCAGGGGGTCTGTCGCCTCGGCCCGCGAGCGCGCACGGCCGCGGCAGCCGGGTAATTCCTGGCGAGGTCGAAGATCCCAGCGAGATTGGCCGCGCTATCACCAGCGACAGCGGCAGTGGTAACAGGCGCCGGTCGCGAAGCCTCTCAGGCCTCAACGACATCTTTGCCGCCGCCGGAGCGGAAAGGCGAGAAGTCAAGGTGCAGGAGGTGCGGAGGAGGAGCGATGAGATCAAGTACTGGCGCGAGTCGTACAATCAGGGCTTCCGTTCGCCGCTGTCATCAAATGCGCCGGCCGAGATCGAAACAGACAAGGAGCAGGGACGGGACCCTGTAGACACCAGGTCTGGAGTCCTCGACGAGAGTGCACCTCAGTCGCCGATTGACAATGAAGATCAAGCGCAACAACTGCCGCCCAAGACTCCGCCCCAGCCCTTCAATTTCGAGTCCATTGCGCGGGACATGGTCGGCATGAAGATCACGCAGGCAGCCAGCACGGATGCCCGGATCGGTGCTCTCGAAGCCCGTATGGCGCGGCTGGAACGTGCAGTGGACCAGCTATGCCATGCCGTGCCGGGCTTCAAGACACCCTTGACAGAGACTCCACCACCGGGACCGACTTCATATCGGACCGTCACATCCGACCCATCCTCCTTCTCCTTTGCATTCACGTCCACTGCTGCACCACCGATGATTCCGGCCGTATACCAGGCTATGTCGTCTGACCTTGGCATCGCGCAGAACACCCCTGGCTCTCGCCAGTCAACCGCAGACGACGATTCAATGCACCACTCTTCGCACTTCTCCTTTGGTGAAGCACAGACATATATCGGCTCGCTGCATCCGCCCTCCTCGTCGGCAACGGGAACTCAATCACTTACGGCCACTGCTCCTGTAACGCAGCCGAGCTTCCACGCTTCGAATAGACCTACCTCCAACGCAACCATTCGCGGGGCCGCCAGCCTCCCTACTCTAGGGCGCGACGCGGACCCTTCAGAAACTGACGAATACACGGCTGCACTCCTGTCGCAAGTCGAGACGGAGCGGATGGCCCGACAAGATCTCGAAGCGCAGGTCGCTAAGCTGTCGCAACGCCTCAACACCCTCTCAGCGACCATGTACGCCATGGTGCGTAGCGAGGGTGGCCTGGCGAAAGCCAGGTCGCAAGAGCAGCTCCTCCAGCCGCCATTCCCCGCACAAGAGCTGGCTCGGGCACAGACGAAATCGATTCCCGTCCCGCAAAAACAGGCGACCCTGTCGGCTTTTGACGCCGCGGACGACGCCGATAGGCGGACTACCGACGAGGAGGAGAGGCAGACGGAGGAGGAGTTCCTCACTCCAGGCGAGGAGAGATCGACGCTTGGTGGCTACGGCTTCGGGGCCTTCGGCGAGCCGCTGAGGGACGATGACCAAGGCGAAGATGACGACGACGACAACACGACGGAAGGCGACGTGGACGAAGCAGAAAACGACAGCAAGAGGAAGAAGGCCGCTCGCACGCTGAGCCTCAGCCAACTGACGCTGGGGAAGAAGAGCGGGCAGACGGTGCAGATATGATGACTTGATGGACCGGGAGAGATGGCGCGCTCCACACGTTGGGTCCCGACTTTGCATTTTCATTCTTACTATGTTGGTATCTGATTCCATTATTGCCATGTATTTGTTATATACCACATTCTCGGCTCGGCATTTGCAAGCGTCGCATGGTTGTTCATTGCATCTTTTATTCAGCGGGGCAAGGGTTGGATGGTTCTGCGTTGGAGTTGTAATACTCAGATCGGGTCGGTCGTCCATCTCTGCATGGCAGCCGCGGGCAATCGGGCAATATGGTTCGCACACAATGTGTATCTGGTGGTGTTAATGAGGAATCGTCCCACACGAAGCGTAATCGAGCCTTGGGCCATAGTTGATAGGTACCATGTCTGCGGATGCTTAATCCATGTGGAATGCTTCAACTTATAAAGGGGTATCCGTCAAGTTGCAAGTCTAAATAACGCACATATAGAAACCCAGTGCCACGGAATAGACACAAGCGATCGGCCATACTCCCACCAGGTCTAGACCGTCGACAAGATGGTTGATGTATATACAAGGAAGAACCAGCCTCGAGCTTGCAAGCCTGCACACTTGAGATGCCATATGTCCAAATGCTGCTTCATCACGCAGCATCCTAGCACGGGCGCACCACACACAAACCCCGGGCATTTGATGGCGTATGCTCATACAGAGTCCTCCGGCAGCTCCTCAATAACCCTCTCGACCATACCAATCAGCTCGTCCACATCCGGCCGCTCAGCCGGCTCGACCCTCAAGCACCGCCTCACAATCTCCTTGATCGGCTCACTTATGCTAACCTCGGACCCCTCCCCCGCAGCCGCACCCTCGGTGCCCGCCGCCCTCCCCTTCCCCTTCCCCATCGCCTTATTCCTGCCACCGCCGGGCGCCTCGTCGGGAAACCTCCAGTCGCCGCCGAGGACGCACATGCTCAGGCTGCCGCCCGTCTCGTCGCTGCGCATCTCGAAGGGGCTCTTGCCGACGAGACACGCGTACAGGGTGCAGCCCATGGACCAGATGTCGACCTTTGTGTCGACGACGCTGCCCGTCTTGACGTCGAACAGCTCCGGCGCGCGGTACGGCATCGTGCTGTGCTCGGCCGCCGTGTCCTGCGTCGCGATGGCCAGGGACCGGCTCGTGATGGGGAGCGGCGACTCGGCTATGCTGCCAAGGTCCATCAGGATGGGGGACTGGCCGTCGTCGGCTATCATTATGTTGCCTGTGTTTTTTGGTAAAGCTTGCATTAGCAATGGAAACGGGGGCCAGGATAGAAAGACACCAAAAATAGGGGTGGTGGAAACAAACCTGGCTTGATATCCCGATGCGCATAACTCCTCGCCTTGCCTCCCGTGACGATCCCCGTGTCCTCCTCCCCGGTCATGAGCGGCCGCTGCTGCTCGCTCTCGTCCTCGTCGTCGGCACCGGCAGCCCCCCTCTTCCTTCCTTTGACCACGGCGACGTTCGGGTCCGTGCCGTCCGTCCGCATCACCATCCGCTCTCCCGCGCCGCCGGCGCCGGTGTAGACGTGCATGTCCCGCAGCCCGCGGCACACGCCGAGGAACAGCTCCATCAGCCTCCGCTCAGGGAAGCGCGTGTGGTTGACCAGGTTGGCGTTGATCATGTCCTGCAGGTTGCCGCGCTGGTAGTAGGGCAGCAGCACGTAGACCGTCTTGGAGGAGGGGTCGTTGCGCTCGCTCGCGATGGCGTAGTCGACGCTGTGGATGATGTGCGGGCTGTTGGCGAACAGCTTGTACGCCTCCACCTCCTTCATGGCCTGCGCGACGGACTCGGCGCCGAAGGGGCAGCGGATCTTCTTGAGGGCGAGGAGCTCCGAGGTCGAGGTGTCTTGGACGAGGTAGACGTAGGAGAAGCCGCCCTGGGAAGCAAGAGGAGAGGGTTAGTTGGGTGACATAGCGGGTATAGGAACGGCGGAACAGAAGAAGATGGTGGGACGAACCTCGCCTAATAAGCGCAGGATCTTGAAGCTCCTGCTGTTGATCCTGAGGGTTGGCGAGCCCGGGAAGCAATTGAGGCAGTTGCCGAAGGAGTAGAGGATGTCGAGGAATACTTGTGCCATGGTGGGCGATGGAGGCTGGCGGCCAGTAAGTCTGAGTTGGAGGGTGAAGCTATGGATATAGTAGGGCAACGAGAGTGAGCTCTTGCGCTCGTTGCCAGCTTGTTTCGTCGAGGCAGGCTGTGACGCCGGATGCGACGTCGAATGGAGGGCGTGGGACAGGACAGGACAGTACTCAATCGCTCGTCTCTCAATCAGGCGAGTGACAAGACTACGAATATAGGCCGAGGAGTTGATAGATATTGGTACACAAGTGTAAAATAAAGCAAAAGTCGAAGCTAATTGAGAGGGACGTTCAATTAGATGTAGGAGCTGGGCTTGTCAGCGATGGACGAGACCCCAGAGCTGTGTTGCCAGCTGCGCCACCGAACAAGCCGGCGGTGCTGCCCCAGCGGAGCCTCTGATGCGGCTGAACCGGCAACTAAGTACACTACGTACTCCATCTTTCAGGGGTCTTATGTGCTAATTTTGGAGCTACTGTGTACTTGCGAGAAGTGTCTGTTATGTTGTCGCTCGCTCATCGACTGACTGCTAATATTGTGTGTATTAGATGTATTTATTCTCCTAAACATCTGTATCGTTATCAAGAGGTCAAGTTCTGAACTCGACATGATTCCATCATATGCATCGTATCTTCGTCGCACAAAACTACCTCCAAATGTCGCATGTTTCCCAAGCATCCAACTCGTATCCATCCTGTATATATGAGCATCGCCAACCCATTCATATGTATGCTGTATATGCTGTATCGCCCAGATGCCATGCCTGCTCTTCATATGCGTACGGCAATGAAACTCTCTCTTCGGACGAGCACACTAGTCGTCGCTGCTGCTGCTCCCAGTCGAGTCGTCCTTCTCGCCACTCCTCTTCGGACGCTTCCACTGCTCGATATCCTCGCAGCCCTTGGGAACTCGACACAAGTCTCTGGCATCGCACGTCTTCCACAGCACCTCCTTGACCTCCCTGAACACCTTATCGACAGCGTCCATGGCCCAAATAACATCCAGATGCTCATACTCCGGGATGACCTTCTGATGCACCACATCAACATGCGGCTCCCTCCCCCTCTCGAACCGGCGCAACAGCTTATCTCCGTCGACAAGCGCGTCATTGCCAGCCACCCAGAGCGCAAACGGCGGCGCCTGCTCGTTATACCACGCCGTTGACCCCTTGGGCCGCCTCTTATGCACCTCGGCTGCCCTTTCTGACTTCTTCACCTCCTCCTTTCCTCCCTCGTCCCTATCAACCTCAGCCATGATATTGTGCTGCCTATCCGCCTGCGCCGTGTCCTCGCGCTCCTCGGCCCTCCACTCCTCCTTTGTTGCAAGGATGCACTTGTGCTTCGCGAAGCACTCCCGTCCCAGCCACCAGCGCATACTCTCCGCACTGACGTACACAGGGGCAAACTGGAACATTCTGTCCCGCAAGCCGCGATCCCACCTTGCGTCGGTCCAGTTAAAGAGGAACGAGAACACCACATAGCCCAGCCGCCCGTAAATCTTGGGCGGCAACAGCCGATGCATCGTCATCATGAGCGGTATGAAGGCGTGTATCCCAAACATCATCCTGAACATGGCGGGTGTGATGACCCTCATGAACTTGAAGTACATCTTCCCAATCAGCGGCCCCGCATACGCAGCCGGTGCCAGCGCGCAAAAGACGGTCAGCTTCTCGCCCAGATCGGGCCGCTGCTCCTTGGCCAGAGCGACCAGACTCTGCGTCGTCCCCTGCGAGTGCGCGACCAGCCCGATCTTATCGAACCCGGTCTCGTACCGCACGCGGCTGGTCAGCGCGGGGAGGTCGAAGACGCCCATCTGCCGTATGTTCCAGCACCACATGCGGGGGTCGCCATAGTCCAGCAGGACATGCTTCGGGTGGAAGCCACACCGGTTATTGCCCAGCCAGACGTCGTAGCCGGCCTTGCAGAGGTAGAAGGCTAGCGAGTCGTCGTCATTGACGCAGTAGGCGCCTGCGCTCTGGAGCAGGCCGTGGATCAGTAAGACGGGAAATTTCTTTTTCCGCTGTTGTTCGCCTTTGGAATTTGTGCTTCTCTTCGCGTCTGTTAGGACGTCCGGGCCCCGATGCGCTCGTTCCTCGGCCGGGAGCGCCGTGTACTCCTTGGGGTCGAAGACGTGCCAGAGGTTGATGATGAATCCGTCTTCGGTCTGGACCTGGAATTCTTCGACATCGAGACCGACGCGGCGTGCGTAGTACCCCACGTCGCATTTGATAGGGTCCGGACCGCCTTCGGTGGGAATGTACTCATCGCCGCTGTCTTCCTCCTCCTTTTCGAGTTTGTCCAGCGAGCGTCTGCGTTTCCAGGCGCGCGCTTTCGACTTCCTCAGCTCTTTGCGACGGAGCTCCTCCTTGTAAAACGGCCGGCCGGCGTCCGGGTCTCGCAGGGTTGCCTTTGTCCATAACCGTCGGCTTACAGGAGCTATGCTGGTGAATAGCGCCCCTAGCACGATGACGGCCAGGAACGCGGTGCTGAGGATGTGTGAAGAGATGCGGAAGAGCACGCATTGAATATCTCGTAGTAGAGACGGCGGACCGTAGAGCGGGAGCGGCGGGAATAAGGGATTCGTGTGTGACGGAGGCATTGCCCTCCGGAGATTTCCCTCCGCCGAAGACTGGATGGAGTGGCCATTCAGCTGTGTCTTATTCCCGTCTTCCTGTGTTGAGTTGCCATTCATGAGCTGTTTCGGTGTTATCTCCTCTCCGTCAACCAGTTCCTCCTTCAGGATGTTCAGCTTGTGAGCCTCCTCCAGAGGCACGGTCGGTAGTCTGTTGCCCTCCGAAGTGACTATGACCGGGTCATGCTTTGTGACGAATTGTGCTTCGACGGCGACTTCTGCCTCTTCGCCATCTTGCGGCTTTTGATGAGAAAGCTTCTCGGCTTGTTTCACAAACTCCACGGCTGTCCTTCCGAGGCAGACGCCGGACTTTGATAATGCGGCCATATCAGGGGACTGATGGCCTCCTTGCGACGGCGGGTCTTGCGCAGTCATCTTCAGGGGTATGAGGGGTATCAAGATAATAAGGAGTACAGCACTTGCCCGTAATCCCAAGGAGCGAAATGCAACGAACGTGCAAAAAGAGAGTGCCTGACAAAAGTAAAAGAGAAATGAAAGGGGTTCCGCGACTTAAACTTTGACTTGATTGACACCACAACACCACCACCATCTTCTAGAATAATTAGCCTAGTTTACAGACGTCATGATGCCGGCCAACCAACACACGGCTAGGAATGCGGCACGCCAGCCACCATGATGCCGAAAAAGCAGGTTTGGCGGCGAGCCTCAGCGCCAGCCTAACCAAAAGATTTGCAAGGGTAATCTCACTAGAGTCTAATAGACTCTAGCTCCCGCGGAGAATCGAAGCTAATACCAAGATAACAAAGACATGAGTCGCTTGGTCCAGTGAGAAGATGTCCCCTCTGATGTTTTATAGGCCACACCCATGTTGGAGAGAAACACCAGAGAGAAATAACCAAGATGCGGTCCCGTCGATAACGATTGCTCATTACCATAGGCTTTTGGGGGTTCTGGTGGGTTGCGTCACTGACTGCACGGCCCACTTGGCCCTGAGACAATCTATCTTTCGGGGTCTTGTCCCTGGGCAAGCATGTGACAGTCATTCGGGACAGTTGTTCGAGCTCGCGCAATAAAATATAGATGGTGCTGGAAACACATCGCCTTCTCACGAGACCATGTGAATGCAAAGATTGCCTAGCTGATGTCAAATAGCTAACATCATGGCTCGATATTGAAAGGATTATCAAGACTCAAGGTACGTATCACTGTAGGATTTTTGGGAAGATAGACTTGGAAGGCGCGACTGTCCTCGATTTGGTGGTACCTCTGAACATGTCCAATCTTGGATTCTTGGGGGACCCTGTGGGCCCAAGCGTCGTTCGTTCTGGAAGACCCCCCCGGACGCGGCACCGGCCAAGCGCGCAATGCCGAGGCCAAACGTCTGGAGCCGAAAGCTGCGATTTGGGGTTAGCAAGCACTGGACGTCTGGTAGCTGTACATGTCACATCGTCCACTCTCTTCACGCACTATGTACATCTGACTGAGGAAGGCTGTCAGTGATGGATTCAATGTCTGTGATAACCGTCTGAACAACACACAACTCATTCAGCTCCTACTGCACCAATCCCGCGGCCGGTTCCAAGTCTTCAAAAGAGCCGGCCATGGCTTCCACCGACCTGGTGCCCGCTCCTTACAGAAGCACCAAGAAAAGAAGGTCAAGGAGGAGAAGGCAAGACAAGCCAGCCATCTCGGCGCGCTTGGTGCTGGACGACCACGTTAAGGGTGACGTCGGGATACTCTCCGAGGATCTATTCGCTGACCTCTTTCCCCGGCCTCGCGACAGTCAGTCTTCCCTTTTTGACCTCAGCTTGACGGTTGACCGTGGGTTAACTTGTGTCGCGTAGATGATTCGGATGAACACGCCCCCGATGCGCCTGACGTCGTCCACGTCGCCATAGCCCCCTGGGCTCCTGCATACTCGCCTGAGACGACATCATGGACTGTAGTCCCAGTCACCAAGTCCTCTGCCCTCGCCCACTCGACCGTACAATTCTCGCCCTCGTCCTTAGCCCTCCAATCATTTGCAAATAATCTGAAGCAAGTAGCGCCGTCTAAGCTCTCGAGCCACAGCAGGAGTGGTATCGAGATACTTGTCCTTGATGCCGCCGCCATTGCGTTGGATACAGTCTTTGTGAGCCTGGAGGGTGACCTGGCCAAGAGGTTAGAAGCCGGTGAGGGCACATTCTTTCGCGAACACCCGGATGCTGGCAGGATAAATGGTGTTGCAGGCGCAAAATCGCCAGAAGACCGCTTGACAGCTGCTCTGCGCGTCGCTCTTGGAACATTGAAGGTCGTGCACTCTGGTGATCTGTTTCCACTGCCTCTACCTCCCCACCCGGTTACACACGTACCACCAAATCCGGGCAAGGTGGCACTGTGCGAGCCAGTGTCGCAAGGTATCCTGTCTCCGAGCACGAGGATCATTGTGTCGAGGGGACGTGTCCACTCCAAACCCAGTCGGGATCCTGTACCCATACGTAACAAAGCCCTGAACTATGTTGCCGAGGACGACGGCGAGGACACAGCGAATGACCAGTTCTTCTCCGCTGCGGAAGAACGGTACAAGACCGACGCTCCAACGGCGGACGAAGACACCGTCACAGAAACGGAAGAGGAAGAACCAGACATGGAAACAGACGATCTTTCCGACGACTCAATGGACGAAATGATATCATTACAGGCACCGACACTACCCGCGTCAGCAAGTGGCGTCTCAACACTGCAGCCCGGTACGCCCATGACCATTGGACGCGGCAGGAAGACCAATGGCATTAGTACTCCTATGTCGGTCTTCTCCAACTTTACTGCAACCACAGCCCGTCCAGACCGCCCAAAAGGACGGTTGTTCAAGGCGCAAGGCCTACTCAGCGCCATACCCGAGGAGCTTCTCCACCCCAAACCCGCAACGGATGACGATGACGAAGCACGTGTCTACGTTGACATCAGGGATCTCACTAGAGTTGGCTGCTTCTCGGGAGACTGGGTTCGCATGGAGGCCGCAGAAGAGCCGCCATCCAACGGCTTCGGATCCTTCGGTCTCGGCAGCTTCGGTGTGCACGACGGTGAGGTAGAGCCCAACTGGAGGCCGGTGAGGATCTTTGGCTTGCCGGAAGGATACTCCCAACGCCCTGTTACTCGTATTCCCAGCTCGCGGCACGATGGCGGGCGAAAGATGTCGTTCTTCGAGTCTCAGATGCCAAAGCCTTCCAGTCCTGCTGCTTATGTCTCGCCTATCCTGTTGGCGAACTTGGAGAATAGCCCGTATCTGCGGCTGTCGCCGTTGAAGCGGACTGCGAATCTCCTCAGGGGACCGGCTTCGAAGCTGGCACCGACCTTCCAGCCTCCGTCTGCTCGGGAGGTGACTCTGCAGCAGGTTCGGACCCCTGTTACGGCCGACAGGGAGGTGCAAACAGCCGTGATGGCCGGGCTGAAGCTGTACTTTGAGAAGAAACTGAGGGTCATCAGGTCGGGTGATCTGATCGCCGTGCCTATCGACACTCAGTTAGGGAGAACTTTGCAAGCAACCACGTTGGGAGGGGATTTAGCGATAGACGATCTGCTTTCTCTGACTTCGAAGAGCTCAGACACTGCACACTACGACGAAGTCGCGTGGTTCAAGGTCAGCCACGTCCACAGCGGAAAGCCAGAGACGGAGGAATCCGAGGAAGAAGACCCTTGGGCTTCTGTGGCCTCCGTCGATCCTTCTGTCTCGCGTATCGAGCAGACGGGATCAGTGACCAGTCGGGTACCTGGAATAGCAGACAGTACCTGGCCGTACTATCTCGGGGTGAAGAAGCCCCCTCAGCGGAATCAAGACTTGTTACCGCTCATGATCTTGGACAATCATCATAGATTTGTTTCTCCTCTTCGACGGCGACTACGAGAACTCATGGCTGCAGCGACGAGTAAACAGGCTATTCACTTCGGAATGCCGGCCTTGGCTATCCTGCTCGTGTCTACCCAGAGAAACATCGGAAAGGCCAAGACAGCTGTGGATGCCTCTCTCGATATCGGTTTGCATACCTTCAGCATAGACGCATACGATATCCTCAACGAAGGTGGAGCAGGTGGAAGCGACGTCAAGACGGAAGGTTTCTTACGGTCGCGTGTCGAGAGAGCGCTGAGCTGCGGAGCAGACTGTTGTTCTCTGCTAGTCCGCCACATTGAGGCTTTGACGGCTGACAGAATGGTGTCCGCAATTAAGGAGATCCTCTCGGATGCCCGGGTCTTTATCGCCACCACGACAGAAGTCGACAAGATTCCCGACAGCGTTCGTGGCCTCTTCACGCACGAGATCGAGCTGAACGCCCCAGACGAAGGCGAACGTGAGGGCATCCTGCGCACCATATGCGATGATCGCAGCATCTCTCTAGACACAGAAGTGGATCTTTCCAGCGTGGCGTTAAAGACTGCGGCCCTCGTAGCTGGCGATCTAGTCGACGTCGTCGAGCGTGCCATCGTCGCCCAGCGTTCGCGTCTCGAGCTCCTCGCTTGCAAGGCTTCGACCCCTGACCACCCCGTCACAGTCCGCGACATCCAAGTCGCGGGCGGGCCCGCTGCAACGAGCCTGACAAAAGCAGACTTTGACCTCGCGGTCGAAGCCGCACGGAAGAACTTCGCTGATGCTATCGGCGCACCCAAGATCCCCAACGTGACGTGGGACGACGTGGGCGGGCTGAACAATGTGAAGGAGGCGGTGCGCGAGACGATTCAGCTGCCGCTCGAACGGCCCGAGCTGTTCGCCAAGGGCATGAAGAAGCGGTCGGGCATCCTCTTCTACGGTCCCCCGGGGACGGGCAAGACGCTGCTCGCCAAGGCCATTGCGACCGAGTACAGTCTCAACTTCTTTTCCGTCAAGGGTCCGGAACTGCTGAACATGTATATCGGCGAGTCGGAGGCGAACGTGCGGAGAGTATTCCAACGGGCACGAGACGCCCGGCCGTGCGTGGTCTTCTTCGACGAGCTGGACTCAGTTGCCCCCAAGCGCGGCAATCAGGGTGACAGCGGCGGTGTCATGGATCGAATCGTGTCTCAGCTGCTCGCTGAGCTGGACGGTATGTCTGGCGGTGAGGACACGGGAGGCGGGGTGTTTGTAATCGGCGCCACGAACCGGCCGGATCTCCTTGACCAGGCGCTTTTGCGTCCCGGACGGTTCGACAAGATGCTATATCTTGGCGTGTCAGATACGCACGAGAAGCAACTCACTATCATGGAGGCTTTGACGCGAAAGTATGTCTTTCTGTATCTCCCTCACACACTCGCTTCAAACGATTCGAATCAGGGAACATGATTGCTAACAAACTCTAGATTCACCCTCCACCCATCTCTCTCCCTCTCCCGAGTCGCCGAGACCCTACCTCTAACCTACACAGGCGCCGACTTCTACGCCCTCTGCAGCGACGCCATGCTCAAGGCCGTAACACGGCAGGCTAACGCCGTCGACGCCAAGATCCGGGAGCTCAACTCGCGCCGCGACAGCGACGCGGCCCACCACCATGTCTCGACGGCCTACTTCTTCGACCACTACGCCTCCCCCGACGACGTGGCCGTCACGGTCACCGAGTCGGACTTTTTCGCGGCCCGGGACGAGCTGGTCCCCAGCGTCAGCGCTGGCGAGCTCGCGCACTACGAGAAGGTCAGGGCCGCGTTTGAAGGCGGCCGGGAACACAGGGAGGAGGGGTCTGCTGCCCCCGCGAACGTGAGGCCGAGGATGGGCCCGCCGCCGGGCTCGGTTGCGAGACGGACGACGAGCTCGAGCTCCAAGGGAAAGGGGAAGGGTAAAGGCAAGGCTGTGGCGAGGGGGGATGATGAGGACGACGACGAAGAGGACGAGGTCAGTGATGTGCGGCCTGGGTATGTCAATGGCAGGAGTAAAGGGAAGGGCAAGGCCGTTGCGCCGCCGGTCTTTGCGGACGGGACGGGTAGTGACGATGAGGGATTGTATGACTAGGACAGTCAAAAGTTGGAAGAGAGAGTCGAGGGGCGTTTAAAAACGGGTATTATACGTGTAGCATTTGCACATACGCCTTGATTTACCTCCATTGACTTGGACACAAGAACCAATCGTGAAATCATACAAGAACTTGGCTTGTGCCGTGCCCTGTCCAGCGCTAAATGTGAGAACAGTGCCTCCGTCCCCAGCTCATTTCTTCCTCTCGGCCTCCTCTTCGGCCTCCTCCTCCTCCTCGCTCGACTCGGGCTCCTCCTCCTCCTCGATAGTCTCGGCCCGCTCGACGGCAGCGATCTCCTCCTCGGACGGGCTCGTGACGGGCGCCCCGCGGTACGACGTGACTGGCGCGTCCACGTCGGTCGGCTTCCAGCTCGTCGTCGTCGGGCTCTGCAGCGTGCGCAGTACGTTGTCCGTCGAGGGCCCGTCGCGCCACGTGCCCGTCGTGGGCGACTGCATCCCCGCGACCTTCCCGGAGTCGGTTGACTTGCTGGGCGTGAGGGGGACGGGAGCCGGACCTGGTCTCGCGGCTTCGGTCCTGCTTTCCTCTTCTTCCGGCTCGTCCTTCGTGTCCTCGGCCTTCTCTTCCTTCGTCTCCTCAGCTGTCTTATCCACTTTTGCTTCCTCACCATCCTCCTTCTTATCGTCCTTCTTATCCTTCTCGCTCTTGCCATAGACCTTGTCTCGCAAGCTCTGCAGATGCACCTGCTTCGCCTTCGCAGCGGCTTCCTCGGCTATGCTGCGTATTGGGAGCGTCACCTTTGCAGCCGTCGCCGCGACGGTAGGCGCTACACCGCCCTCCTTCTTCTCCTCGGCACCGCCTCTTGCCGTCGTCTCCGGTTTCTCCGGCAAGTGCGGTGCTGCCGGCGGCGGGGTCGGCTGCTGCGCACCCGAAGCCGGAGCCGAGCTGCTCGCTGCTAGACTAGACGGCTTCGCTGCTTGCGGAGCGGCGGGCATCTTGGGCGCCTGACTGATGGGTGGTTGGGTGTATTCGTCGTAGTAGATGGTGACGTGCTGCTTCAGTTCGCCGTACTCGTTCCAGTCCTCAATCTCGACTAGGTCCTGTTTTGTGTTTCACGTCAGCGTACCACCCTCTTAAGCCTCTCCGCTCCTCATGACTAAGGAAGGCAGAGACTCACACCCAGCACCATACCCATCTGCACCAATCCCGGCAGCTTCCTCACTCTTCCGCTCTCGTCCTTGCCCGCCCGGCGACCCCACAGCATGCGGGCCTTCTCGTCAGTCGCGATGTCGATAGCCTTGAAGGGCACCTTGTTCGCGCGCAGAATGGTCTCGAGCCGCGAGGTGGCGGTGACAATGTGCGATGAGCCGGCGGTGAGGGAAGTGTATATGTAGAGCGCCGGATCGGTGCTGTACGACTGCGCCGCCTTTGCGGATGGGGAGTCGGAAGTCGAGGCCATGTTGGGCGGTATTCGTGCCGGGAGACCGGGCGTGTTAAGTTTGGAGGTACAAGATGCGTAAGACTAGGAACTTTATCGGAGAGGGTTGCGAGGGCAGAATCGGAGGAAATGACGGTTGGAGACGAAAGGAGCGTGATGAAGCGTGGTAGTGAGTGGGTGAGGGGATCGTGGTGCTGAGTATTGGTGTATACGAAAGAGGGGTCCAGAACTCGTCTACTTAGGTACCTTTGGCATGTCGAGGTGGGGTTGAGGTTTCAGTTTCTAGGCCCGTTCTCGCTCCCCTGGGATGATATAACAGCTCACACAGTACCTTAAAGTACCATATCCAGCTGTCGAAGAGTTGATCGCTCTCCTATCATTTACTGCAATCCAAGGCCTGCCAAGGCTGTCATGTCAACACAGCGCTACCCAGTGTACCGACCTTAAGCAATCCTGGCAATGTATGTGTGTACAACCTAAAGAGTTCTTATCGATATCATCGACATGGTGCAGCTGGGCTGTGCCAACCGCCGGCAGAACGGACGTCATTCTCCAGACCATTCAGACGGCTCATGCAAGAGCAGACTTCATGAGAGTCTTCTTATTGGCCGCGGATCAGGCTTCGTTATCCGTGACCTTTTGCGCATATAAATCGTTTTATAGAAGCTATCACATCTCCCAACCCGCGTGGCTAGGAGTCTCACGGCACATCTCGAGGTGTGGCCCCCAACTTGGATGAACGACGCATCCGAGCGCATAACCCAGATTGACAAGGAGCAAGATTTGTCACTTTCTGGGACAAACAGTCCGCCCGAGCTGGGGGATTCGTAGCGGGAGAGAGGTCTGTGGTATTCTTACCAGGTCCGGCATGCAGGACATTACAAGAGTGCTGGACGGCTATCTGTCTGCCATACCATATCTCAACGACCCTTACCGCCATCCTTAAAGTCCAGGGGTGATGAAGATCACGATCTCTCTTGCCGCAAGGTGAGGTATATAGTCGAGGTCCCTTATCAGCAACGAACGACACCGGCGGACGTCCCAATGGTGATTCTTTCCCACCTCCACATAAGGTAATCTGCTCTAGAAAGCCGCTTACTCGGCCTACTGTCTCCCGGAGTCGCAAAGTCGACAGCAGCAGATTTCCAACAGAGGCCATACCCCTGACTCAGAACGAGTCAAAGTTAGGACCTGGTGAGCACATTCAAGCATGGATACATCCCGCCACACCTAGTGTAGACGTTCAAAGGCTCATGATATCCCCTGCGTACAAGTCCCAAAATCTCGCCTACAGCCCGTCGGGTCGTACGAGCATTTTGCCTACCAGTACCAGTTCAGCCCACCCTCCAAATGGCCGACAAGTACTGCGACCACCACCAATCCGGCTGCGGCTGCACAAATCTGGTGCCAGCTTCACAGAGTCTCTGCGATAGCTGCGCACGAGGAGACTGCTCGTGAGTTGAGTGACAGTATGAACGGGCTCGGGCACCAGGCCGTGTCGTGGTTACGAGTGAGCTCAGGCTTTTGAACCCACATGCCATATCATTTTACTGACATAAAACAGAGTGTTGCGAGCTGTTCAGTTGGAGTGACGGTGTGACGGACAGATTTCCTGTCATCATATGTTTTAGTCCAGATGGTCGTTCTTCGTGACTCAAGTATCCAACCTGTTAGAAGTAACGGAGGCGTATGACGAAGAGGGAGTGATCCAACGTTTTGGAGGCTGGATCGTCGGTTCTCATAGTTAGAAGTATATATAATCGTTGTTCACGGAACTGTACATGGCCCAATAGAAAGGTTGTAGCAAGCAGGATCTTCAGGTATCAGTCACGCATTTGGGTTCATGTAAGTGTCTATAATTCTGCATTTCATCCAAAAGTATGTGCAATCATGTTTAAAGGTATGCAACATAGAAAGGTCCGAAACTCCTGGTCGCGTCAGACGCCAGTTGTCCAGGCGCCCGCTAGGATTCCAGCGCGTCTAGTTGTGGGCAAAACAAACCACACATTCCAACAGTAAGCCAGAGAATGCCCCCAAGACTCCCGAGGTATCATAAAGTGGGTTGTCATGCAAAAAAAGAGTCCTCCAAACATCGCCATCCCCAGCGTGAATCAAGATGGTATGGTTCAAGAATTAGAATTTGAAAAAAGTGCCAAAAGTAACTGGCAAGGTCGAATTAGGGGTCCATCGCATCCGGCTATCCTCTGTCTCATCAAGTGGCTCATGCGAGGATGGCAATACCGGCGCCAAGGACGCCCATCAGCAGGCCGGATTGCGCGATAAGAGCACCGGCGCCGCTTGTCGGGACAGTGGTCGCACCAGTGGATGAAGTCGTAGCAATCACGACAGAGGTAGAAGTGCTCTTGGTGGTGGGGACGATGACGGTAGTGTTGGGGTAGGCCGTCGGTCCGGTAGAGACAGTAGAGTTGGACAGAGGGTAAGACCAGGTAGAAGAGCTCGACGAGGACGTGGTAGTCCGACCCGGGCAGTTGGTGACGGTCGGGTTGCACTGCGTGATGGTGAGGGTCTGAGTCATGGTCGAGGTCGACGTGGTGGTGCCATCCTGGGCAGCGACGAGAGAGGCGCAAGCGGCCAGGATGCTGATGATGCTCTTCAACTGCATTTTGACTTTGGGTATCCTTGCGAAGAATATACGCTATGGGTTCGTTATCGTGATAACGTGTATGTGATGACGAAGCGCGTTGATGCGAGTGTTGATTTTCGTGAGGAGTGAACGTGAGCTATTTTGCACAATACGTGTTGTTGTTTATAGAGAACGGTTGACTCGGAAGACAGACGTCGACGTCGTGATTGTAATTCTGTATAAAGAACGTGAGGCTGAATGAAGCTGAAGGCAACAGACAAGTAATGAATGTGGGTACCGTAGCGGCGTGATGTGTGTCGGGAGGGAAAGGGAAGTCGGAGGGCGACGTGGGCGGAGAGCTCCTTTTCAACGAGAGACCTGGGAGAGCGAAGAGTTTTCGGGGGGATTGCGCCAGGTGCTGAGAGCCTGACGGTGATCTGTGGGGCGGAACGGCCGCTTTGTGCCTGCCTTTGTCCGGGTTGAGGCCAGAACGACTGGGTGGGGCGCCCACGGTACCTGCATTTTAGGCCAGGCACAGAAGAGCTATCATTGGTTGACTATTATGGAACCAGGTACGGCGGCCCAGCAACAGCCAACAATAACTCGAGAAATAGCGGGCCGCACTTTCGAGAAGAGGCCAATCCCTGTCGGCCACCTTCAACCTGGTTTGGCCGAGAGAAACATCTCACCAATTGCAATTGCTGCTTTTGAAGACTGTGAACTGCACGCCGAGAGCCACGTCGTCAACCGTCGCCACGTCTTTGCTGGCATTTTGCTGCAAAAAATCTTTTTTTCTTTTTCCTTTGTTGGCGCAAAGATCCTCGCCAATGCTGTTCAACGGAGGCAAATACTAACTGCAGTAAGGTCAGGCTCCCAAGGGACTAGCAAGCGAGGCGGTAGGATGGAGGAACGGGGCACTGCCTTTGCGGCCACCGGGGCCCCGGCCACGAGTATTACAGTACCGTAAGATGGTGACACTCGAAGGCGCATTTACGAGGCAGCGTTGCTATTAATTCACACTGCATTACCCTCAGCGCTGACGAACCCTGGAAGCAAATACCTTATTCGGCGCATCTTCTCTGCTGTGTAACAGAATGCAGGTATAGAAGCAAACTGGTCAATAGTAGGCCATGGCCAATGAGGTCTTCTCACCTTGAGACCACCTACGTGCACCTGCCGGCAACAACAAGGCATCACCACTTCGTAGAATCATGTCGTGGCGTCGCGGACGCACCCGATACAATGGGATTGAAACACAAGCGAAAGATTGCTAATACTATGTAATGTCCTTCTCCTTTTTGGAGCCTCACCCCGTTGCCGATAACATCCAGCCCCCCGGCACCTTTGGCCGGGTCACTGGGTAAGTGGGACATGTGCTAGTAAGGATCAAAATGAGAGGAGCCTGAGGAGGTCCTCTCAATCAATGACCGACCCACCACAATTAGAGGTCCAGCTGCTTGACGACGATAAGCCTCAACAGCCCATACGGCTACTTGTGCAATCCGTTTTATCAACCCATACCAAGCTCGCAGTGATCGCAGTGATACACTGCGCGCGCGTTGACATCTGAATCAAATGACATAAAGTCGGATAGACAGTTTGAGACACTTGGCGCCATCCGCGTCGATCACGGTTCTACTGCAGGTACAGTTGCCTCAACGGCATATTCTTTGGCTTGCCGAGGACCGAAGAGATACGTCATTTGGTTTAGCCTTACAGGCGTGAGCTTGATACGCGCGGTGATTACATTATTTTGGTATCATTTCATCGAGACTGGCGGGGAAACCTCCATGCTAAACTGATATGCTGGTATCGTCATCGCGTCATTCCAGGCTGTTGCCCTCTCAGCTCAATACAGAGGCAGGACCACCACGCCAGGATATGCGACCAAACTTCACCAACAGAATGAAGTGCTGGTCGAGTGACAGCAAACTCATCGTGTCCAAGTCCAATGTCCATCAATCCCCTTAACAGCCATCCTCAAATGAATCATCTCAAGAGGTAACTCTACGGAGAATCGTCTCCCTGGAAATCGACGCTCTGACTCGCCTGTCCCTTGGCCGCAGCATCCAGCTTAATGTTGTTGTCCAGCTTAGTCTGCTCCTCGGCGATCTTGTCTGAGTTGTCCTTCCCCGACTGGGCCTGCTGGATCTGCAAGGCCAACACCTCGAGCTGCAGCTTGAGGACCTTGTTCTTGATCTTGCCGATCTGCAGCGGCTTACCGGCGGCCGAGGACGTGCCCCCGGCCGCGTCGATGGCGTCGTTGAAGCCCCCGGCGTCGGTCTCGGCTGCTTCGGCCGTGACGCGGGCCGCCTGGATTATGGCTAGGTCGTCGGCCGAGACGGCTGCTAGGTTTGTTTCGTCGATCTGGTTCCCAGAGGGTCAGTGACGGTGCTCGAGGAAGTGCAGCGACAGTAGGGAGGGAGGAGACTGCTTACGGGGAATTTGGCCTTGACTTCGGCGAGGGCATTTCCTGCTACGCCGTCTGATACTTGGAAGTCGGCGTAGTCCTGGACCGTCAGGACGCTTGCTGCTGTGCCTGCGCCGGCTGCTGCCTTTGTCTTCCGGGTATCGATGGTGGCAGGCAGAGCGAGGGCCGAAACCGCCAGGGAGAAGAGGAGGGTAGCTTTGAAGAACATCTTGGACTGATGAGCGACAGATGAAGTTTTCAAGGATAAGGCTTAAGTTTGTATATATAAACAGTATCAGAATCGAAGACAGCACAGCTGTGGTAAGAAAGAGAGAGAACAGATGAACTGAAGCTGGTGGAAGGATGAAAGAGCGTGAGGTGTAAACGTCCTATCGCCGTCGCTCTGCGGACACAAGACACCTTATATGGGAGGGCTCTGAGGCGCCCATCACCGAGTGAGCATGAATGGTGTGCCATCGGCCTGTTACAGAGCCTCGCGTCGACGGGTTCAAACCATCGTGTGATGATATTCCACCTATCGTGACGCTTGACTCCTGTGTCAAGGCGACCCATGTCGTCTCAGCATCCGCCGCTGCCCTTAGCGAGACTACCTACCCAACAACACTCATTCATTTCTCTGTAATGCGTTATTTTGGGTCCTTCACAGCTGGGGATTCGCACGGTTTCGGAAATCTGTTGATCAAAGTTATGGGGCTCTGGGGTTGAGGTTTGTACTAGAACCGGGCTCTTGGACCCCGAATGGCGTTTCGACCATGTCGCAGCTTTGGCGGAGATCGGAACCGATCTGCCTCATACCCTTGGTCCAGTCTTCCCCGGTTTGGCGCCAACCTTTGCATCCAATGATGAAGCTTACTGAAAGGGAGTTGTCTATTGCCGACGAGAGAAATGAGATGACAAGATCTCGTCTCATCTTTTTGTCTGGTGCGGTCAACAACGCAGGCAGAAAGCGGGCGTAGACGCCGTAGAGACGGAGTCCTGTGGACACGCCAGCCCTGATTCCGCACCACACGCACAGTCAGGTTATCCTGAGAAGTCCAAATCGGTGATACATTCGTCCAAGAGCCCGATTTGCGCAATGAACCTCGATTACGGCTATTCTCGACGATCATTCCTGCGTTTCCCGACCAGGCATTAACAACGGCTGTGCCAGAAAAATGAGCATGCGGTTACGGATTTTCTTATGCGCACATCATGCGCGAACATCACTTATTTTTGGCCTGAGCCATGTTGGACAGTCCAAGACACTCCCGACAATGACCGGCGTCGAACATGGCCAATATGATCGGCCCGGCAATGATAGGAATCGTAGGGAGCGGGCCCGGGTCGTAGAGCCGGGGCAAACCGAGGTCGCCCTCCGGATGCTTCTCCACATGGCCCCGACGACCCCGCGTTCTATATGCATCTCTTAAAGAGGCTGGTCGAGATAACTGCAGAGCTTCATGCTTGGGGATCCTCTCGTGAAGCCATCATCTCCCGTCTGAATAGGAAACTGCCTACATCATACGTCCATCGTTTTTAGACCGTTACGTCAAAGGCAAGTGCCGTGACTAGCCGATTATCGTCTTAGCCGGAAGGAGCACCCGGTCTGGTATCACCTACAGTAGAAGCATCCCATTTCGCTCTTGACCGTGATTGAAACCTCAAGATCAAGTCAACAGTATCTCATCACAATGCCTTACCCGTCCTCCTTCCCGCCCATCCCAATCCCGGAAGTCGACCTCTGGGCCCTCGTCTTTGAGCGGCCCTCCAAACCCTTCCCGGACACAAAGCCCATCTTCACCGACCACCGCACCTCACGCAGCCACACCTATGACTCGGTGCGCCACGCCGCCCATGAGTTCGGCAAGGGGCTCAAGGCTCGTTGGCGCTGGCAGCGGGGCGACGTGCTCGCCCTTTACACGCCCAACAGCATCGACACCGCCGTCGTGACCATGGGCGTCCTCTGGGCAGGCGGCGTCGTGTCCCCCGCCAATCCGCTGTACACGGTAGAAGAGCTCGCCTGGCAGCTGAAGGACTCTGGTGCCAAGGCGCTGGCGACGCAGGTGCGCTACCTCGAGACGGCCAAGGAAGCCGCCCGCCTCGCTGGTATCAAGGAGCGGCGCATCATTTTGGTCGGTGACGAGCGGGATGCGGCAGGCCGGGTCCGGCACTACGGCAGTATCCGGGGCACGAGCTATACCGGTTGGTACGCTCGGACTAAGGTCGAGCCGAAGACAGACCTGGCGTTCCTGGTGTACAGCTCTGGCACCACGGGGTTGCCGAAGGGTGTCTGTCTCACGCATCACAATATGGTTGCCAATTTGCTGCAGTTCGCGCATGTGGACGGTAGGACTTTCTTCCCGACCGGGGGTCTCGACGGAAAAGGTGATAAACAGCTCGGTATTCTACCGCTTTTCCACATCTATGTAAGTTCTTAGCCCCTAACAGTCTTGTGTCCAATGTATGCTCATCTCGGACGGTACAAGGGACTGATGTGCGGCATCCTCGCCTCCCTCTACCTGGGCCTCGAGCTCGTCATCCTAGAGAGGTTCGACCTCGAGACGGCACTGCAGTGCATCCAGTCGCACGGCTGCACCTTCGCCTACGTGCCGCCGCCCGTCGTCCTGGCCTTCGGCAAGGACCCGCTCGTCGACAAGTACGACCTCTCGTCCCTCAAGATCCTGCACTCGGGCGCCGCGCCACTGACGAGGGAGCTCACCGAAGCCGTGTGGAAGCGCCTCGGCATACCCGTCAAGCAGGGGTTCGGGCTCTCCGAGACGGGCAGCGTCACCCACGTGCAGAGCTGGGACGAGTGGGGCAAGTACATGGGTTCGGTGGGCAAGCTGGTACCGAATATGGAGGCCAGGATCGTGGGCGATGACGGGAAGGAGGTCGGGGACGGAGAGCCGGGAGAGCTGTGGCTGCGCGGCCCGAATATCTTTCAGGGTTACTACAAGCAGCCCGAGAGGACTGCGGAGGCGTTTGCTGACGGTGGTTGGTTCAGGACCGGGGACGTATTCAGGAGGGATAGATGGGGTAACTACTACTGTGTTGACCGGCTGAAGGAGTTGATCAAGTATAGTGAGTCATTCCTTGCCGGGAGTGTCCGCCTTTCATGGCTAGTGAGCATCGCTGACAAGAGCAAAACAGAGGGTTTCCCCGTCCCGCCTGCCGAGCTGGAAGGGTTGCTCATCGGTCATGAGGACGTCGTTGACGTATGTGTCATTGGTGTCGAGGATAAGCAGCAGGCAACAGAGGTCCCACGAGCCTACGTCGTGCTGAAGGCAGGAGTCGAGGCAAGCGATGCCAAGGCACAGGAGCTTACCGAGTGGCTGGCTAAGCAGGTTGCTCCTCACAAGAAACTGCGGGGAGGTGTCCGGTTCCTGGACAAGGTGCCCAAGTCGCCGAGCGGCAAGATCCTGCGCAGGATCATGAGGGAGCAAGCGAAGAAGGCAGAGAGAGTCGAGGGGCCGAAGCTGTAGGATGCCAGGCATGCGTCCTGTCTAGGCGTAGCGTATGTTGTACATGTCTATACACGCCCTAAGGCAACTCTAAATATACAATTAGCGAGCCCGTCTATTGCGAGATTCACGGGACTTCCTGTCGAGAACCCTAGCCCATCCGCTCCGCCTCCTCCAATAGCTTCTCAACGCTAAACCTCGGGTCTCCCTTGCCAAACCACTCCAACAGTTTCCTCCTCTCCTCTTTCCGGCTCTCGCCATCTTTCACCTCTGCCTCGCCATCCCAGCCGCCGTAAAATCGCTGCAGACACAGGACCAACCACCGGGCATCCTCTGTGCTCACGCCACGATCATCCTGCACGATGCCCCTCATCAGCACCATTCCGGTGTCCGCCGCCAGGTCGGTATAGTGCGTCAAGCTCGTGTGCGGGAGGGCCCACTCCCCCCGCGCCTTGTACTCGGCCAGCTGCGTGAAGAGGACGGTGGCGGACTGGGACTGGGCGTCCCACGTCCACTGGAGGAAGTGCATCTCGGCGCCCTGTTCCGGGTGCGGTACCGGAAGGACGAACTGCGGGTGTGTGCGGCCTAGCTGGTTCATGCGCTCGAAGGTGGCGGCGGGTATCACCGCGCAGAGGCTCTTGGGCATGTCGGCGTGGCGGAGGCGCCAGATGGCAGTCAGCTCGCGCGCGGGCAGCTGGCGGGCCTTTTCGATGTCGAGCAGCGACGACAGGGGCGTTACCTGCGACTTCTGGCTCCGCGTGGGATCGGCCGGCTGCGCCGTGGCGGCAGCGGAAGTGGGTGGTCGGAGCGGAGAGGGCGTCGCTGTCGGCTCTGACGGCGGTTGTTGCGCAGGAGGAGCAGCCGCGGCACCGCTTTTCCGCACGCCTTGGATCTTATCTGTGTACGCCTTCTTGAGTGTTTCGATGTCGCCATGTCCCTCGTCGCGGGCCTTGCGCTCGAGCTTGTCGCGGTATTTCTCGTAGACATTCCGTGGCTGCTGGGTGGTGACGAGGAAGCGGACGTCGTGCACTTGTGCCCATCGCCGCTGGTGCGAGACTCGGCTTGTAGACAGCGGACAGCTCACGAGGTGCCGTAGCACGGGAGCTCTGGTGGATGCCATTTTGGTGGGCGCAGCGAGAACGGAAGTACTTGTTCTCTTGCAAGTTTGTTGGTCTGGGGTCGTCGAGTTTGAGGGGGCAAGCGGAAGCTCATGCAAAAAGTTGACGTCAATGTAACCCTAACCCTGAGACAGATTCCGTCCCTCTGGGCTTCATTTGTATGCCGGTTCAATGCTGTCTTGTACAGCGAAGAAATCCATACAAGTACACAACTTAGAGATATTAAACTTCTGGCTCTGTCAGACAGGGCAGAGAGATACTGTGTACGATGGCACGAGACTAAACGGCAACTCACTGCCTCCTCAAAATAAAGAGTGTTGGAGAAGATGAGCAGGCATAACGCGGAATTCGAGCAGAAAGATGCAGAGAACGTAGACCGCAGAGGCATGATCAGAAGACAAGGAGCCCAGAAAATCCAAGGGAGAAGAATGCCACGCCGGCAAGGATCTTCTCAATATGCTAATGACTGCTCCGTACTCGTGCCTGATGATCATCTCCCTCGTACTCGTGATAATCGCCATCGATTCGCACCACAGCGTCTACGTACGACACCGGAGCCCTTGGCCAATACTCTCGGTATACATCCATATCTGTCTTTTCTGTTTCACAGAACTTGAACCACTCCAGCTGGCTCTTCGAGAAGAAGTGACTGAAGACCGCCAGAGTCTCGCTATGGAAGAAAGCGGTTTCTATCATGACACTCTTCAGCGTGCAAGAATAGTCAAGTCGCCAACTGGCAGATATACTGTTTTAGTATCGCCGATGGGCCTGTGACTGTCCTCGTGATGATATTCCAGCCCATCCGAACATTACGGCGCATCTCGTAGTTAAGGGTGTTGTGCCGCATGTCCAAGAGACCGGCCAGGAAGAATGCTGAAGTCTGGTACTCTCAAAGAATTCACGAACGGGCCGATGACTGACAATAGATACTACATGGGTTGACGACTCTCGCAATGAGGAGAGTAATTTACTGTGTAGTATTTTTACAAGAAGTCCAAGCTGGTCGGTGGCGCGGGGTACGACCACCGAGACGTGGCCACCAAAGCCAATCGGACACCATCGCAACTCCAGAGATTCGGCCTCACAACAGCGAAATGCATTGCCGTGACAGCTGCAACGGCTCGTCCCGTCCCAAACCGCAAAGGCGATCTGCAATCTGATTGACATTTGGGGCTCAATGCGGGGAAGTGGTTTTCGATGCAATGTCGGCCACATAAAGCCACTTTTGACGTCGTCCCAGAAGCCGTGTGTATATTCTAAGGGTTAAAAATCTGCTCGGTGTCGCTGCTTGACCGGAGATCTACTCGCTGAGTCACTGCCCTGGCAAAATTTTCACGATGGGAAAGACTCGCAATGCGAGTAACTCGTAACCGTTTTTTCTCAAAGAGCTGAGGAGAAATCTATTCCCTAGAATAGCCAACTAATACAAACAGGTATACGAACAACCGCTGGCTCTTACCCGTCGAGACCAGATATAAAAAGCAGCGAGCTGCGAGGAATCCCGCTCTTAATCCCCCATCCTCATCTATGAACACCGACTCGTCTAGTCCGAAGCCGACGTTTCATCCAACCCTTCTTGACCGATCTAGTCTAAGTCTATTATCTTCCCCAATCTACCACCACTATATAGTGGTTTGTCTAAGATGACTGCTCCTCGAGAGTCTTGAGCTCCCACCTCTCAGTACCCTCCTTGAAGGGCACGCCCAGCTCAAAGAGCTTGACAATGACAGATTGGAAGTCCTTGAAGAACAGATCGTTATCGGCAGCATACTTCTGCACCCAGCCCTTGAAGACCTTGTCCTGGATGAGGGAATAGTCCGCGGGCAGCATCATGAGGCTCTTGGTGGCCTTGTCCTCGAATTGCTTGGGGCCGTCCCACTTCTTGTACTGCCACTTCTCGTTCAGCAGCAGCTTGTAGTAGTCGTTCGTCAGGACAGTAGGGGAGAAGGTCCATGGACCGGAGAAACCGGACCTGTCCACGTGGCAGCGTCCCAGGGCGTGAGCACCAGAGAGAGCGACGATCTCCTGGTCGTTGAAGCCCATGCGGTGGAAAATTGCGCGCAGGTGGTCTTGGGTCTTGGAGCCGTCGGGCAGGCGGCCGTCAGGCGTGCAGCCAGAGACGTCGCGATCCTGACGGCCCGGGCGGTAGGGGATCCTGGGGCCCAGCATTTCTTGGATGGCGGCTACGCCACCAAGGATCCAGAGGTCAGAGTAGGTGATCCATGGGAATTGCTCTACTGCAAGTTAGCCTCCGCTCGTTATCAGATAGCCAGGACTGAAAAGAAACTTACGCTTAATCGGCTCAAGGAAGTCCCGTGCGATCTTAAGACCAGCGTTGGCACCGTGGTCGGACTCGGGCGCAAAGCGCATGGTGGCACCGTTGCTGCCGCCAGTGCCGGTCTCTTTGTCGTAGGTACCGCTGCAGTGCCACGCCAACCGGACGAGGACAGGACCAAAGCTGCCATCGTCGTAGTCATCCTTCTCCTCCAGCCGCTCGGCGATGGCGTTGTACACCTTCTGGTAGTCATCCTTGGTCGGCGTGAAGACCTTGGGGGTGGCGTTGCCAGTCGCGCCGCTCTGGTTGAGGTAGTAGAGGCTACCAGCTCCGCCGGCGACGGCAGCACCGGCGAGCCACATCCAAACGTTGCTGCCAGACTTTGGGGCCTCGGAAGAGTAATACCGGCGGCCACCCTGGCGAGCAGCTATCCTTGGGGCGGCCACACCGAAGGACGGGCGGGTTGTGGTGCGCATTGCCGCGCGGGCGAAGGATCGTGTTGCGGAAGCCATCTGCCGAGTTATCAAGATATTAGTAACTGAGAATGTGGTGGGAGATAACAGTCCCGTCTGTGGGTGTTGAAGCTGGAGTTCTAATTTACCTTTGAGGTGTGCGAGACTAGTGTTGAAGAAGCAAGAACAGGAGACAGAAGCAAGGGAAGGGTCCGCGGACAGAGGGCACAGGGAGATTATTCTCTTTTAAAGAAGAGACACGAGAGAGTCTCGTTCGGCCCTTGGAAACGGAGAGAAGGCGATATCCAAGAGCTCCCATTGGCCACCAACGAAGTCCCACATGGCTTTCTCAGGGACGATTGCCATGTGGGACGACGGTGGATCGCGACCCGCCAAGGGTTTCCGGTAAGGTTTTTTCCCTCGAGGCGTGGAATCACAAGGGATTATGTTTAGTCAGCTACCACAGCATGTACTACTACCGCATACGCAGTAGCATAGTACACGTGTAGTAGGTAGTGAAAGCGGTGGATGTGGCCGAGATGGCGGGTCGACTCCGACACATAGCCGAGCTGTGTCTACGGCCACTTCCGGCAGGAACTCGCATACACTTCCCCCTTTTCGCATACCACATGACGGGCTACAAAAGGACACTACATACCATGTATTATAGTTGTTCTGGATTTCATCAACTGCTGTAGAGAAGTCATGACAAATCTGATGGTGAGGCGCCATTTATGCGAGTCAATCGCGACATCATGGTAGCCAATGCCGATTCCGGGCACCTGAAGTGCGTCCTAATCTCACGCAATCGTGTTGCCGCTAATTCCTTCTCATTGTAATATCATGGCCCGTAAAGACCACGACACATACCTGGACAGAGCAAGCCAAGCGGATGCTCAATATTCTTCAAAATTACTCAGCGCAATTATTGGGATAGATGCAAGTCGCTTTGTCTTGCTGGAGTTTCTTGAGTGATTCTGTAGAGTGTCGTAGCTTGGAGTGCTTACTGTGGTACTGGGGTACGTACCAGTAAGGTACATCTTTGCCAATTGCCACAACCCTGCCCGTGGGGTAATTGAGTGGTCCGTGCATACAAAAAGTTTTGAGAGTCTGACTGTGTCACTTCGCGGAGCAGTTCGTACGGGGGGGTTGCGAGTTACCTAAGGGAGGTTGATTATACAACATTTTCGGCCTAAACATCGTAAACCGAGCGCTTGCCACGTCAAATCCGAAGACTTCTCATTCGAAGTTAGTCAACGACATCCACTTGTTACTGGAAATTGTATATACCAGTATCTGGCAAGGAGAGCTGTAGCTACTTCTTCGATCATACATTATCCTCAACGCGTGATTCACCCTACCTCTACAAGCGCATACCCAAACGCCTGCGAGCTTCCTAAGAGCTCGCCCAACGTGGCTTCATAGTGTGGGATACTTCCGCGACATGGTTTGACACCCCAATGACGGTATCTTGGCACTCTGGACACTAGTTGAAAGGCGCAGGACCCTGCGCGTCAGAGTCCGGATCTCTCTGCAGCTGGTAATAACTGAAAAATCGGCTCTCTGCCTTCAGTCGGCTGGCTTCGTCGAGTTCACCCATGGCGACGCCGTTATCCTTGCCGGCTTTAGACAGTACCGAGACCGATTGGGGACTATCCATGGTTGTTAATTAATCACTGGTGACATGTGAAAGGACGCCTAAAGTGGAAAACGACAGTACTTACCCGAACATCTCTTGGTCAACCTTGAGGAATTCCTTCATAGCATCCTTTCCGCCTCGCTGCTGCAGATACGTCATGTAGACCTCGCAGAGCTCCTTCTTGACCGCAGCGGACAGCCGGCTCTTTGTCCGCAGATCTTCAAACACACGCTTGATCCGTTCGCCATGCTGCGGCTCAGTTTCCGCGTTTGTTGGCTGTTCGAGCTCGAATTCCAGCCACTTCTGCCAGAAGGTGCGACTGTCTGCATACCACTGTATGTTCTTCAGGAACACAGTTCGAGCCTCATCAACAGAGCCCTTCACCTTCCAGAGCAGGTACGCCCAGTCCGTGACCAATGCAGCCTTGATGAATATGTCGACTTGTGGAGAGTCGATCTGCGCCTTGTAAACTTCTATCGCGGCATCGAGGCCTCGCTGCCGACGTTGCAGGTTAGCCCATGAGATGATGGCTTCGACGCAGTCGGGAAGTTTCATAAGGACGGCTGCGTGGATGTCCTGGGCCACGTCAACCCGTCCGGACATCTCCTCAAAGTAGGCGAACTGCAGCCGGATACCGGGACGGCTGATGGGCACGAACAATGTCGAAGCTCTGAGGTAGATGTTGCGGACTTCCTCGGCCTTTCCTGGTTGTGCCGACATCCACCGAGCATACCGGAACCAAAATTCTTCGTAAAAGGCGCACGTAACCAGGCAACGTTCATAAAGGGCAACGATCCTGGCGTAGTCTCCCTCTGACTCCTCAAAATCGAGATATTTGCGCCAGTTCACTAGTTGATGATGTTCTAACTCGGTGACGTGGAAGTAAGGGCGTTTGATCTCGGCCTCGTACGTCCAGCGCTTGGTTGTCTCGGTTTGAGTACGGGTGAATACTTCGTAGTAGTAGGCGTCGACTTTGGCACGAATATCTCGTTCGACTTCCAACTCTGTCCTCTGAATGCCGTAAGGGGCCGTCTCAGCCTCAACTTCAGTGCGGAATCGCGAAAGCACGTCAGGGCTGACCACTTCTGTCAGGGGACGAGTATGACACATGGTGCGAAACCGCTCGAAATACCGCGCATATTGATGCATCGGGATACGTATGACACGGAGGAGTATCGCAAACACCTTGTCAAGGGAATCCTGACGCTCCTCGTACTCGATGTATTTGTCCCAGAAGGGATGGGAGAGGAAGTCTAGACCGACGCACTCTGCGCCCCGATCAAACAATCTAAGGGATCGTCAGCTATAATTCACAAGAGGAAGGAAGGGATTGGATGGCGGGAAAGGGTGTGCAAATACAGGAACGGGGGTCTTAGTGCAAGCGAATCATGATCCAACGGCATCATCAGCCAAGCGACGTCTCATGGTGAGGTGCGAGGTGCGACAGGAACAACGGATAGCACTCTCAAAGCGAAGTAGAAGGATCTGCTGGCAGTGACCAGGACCTGGTAGATAGTGTGAGAGAGCAATCCCAGCAAGTTATGGCTGCCTTGGCAAGGTGTGTTCTCACCGTGACAGACGGAAGCTAAGGGTATTCCATTGCGGTCCAAGCAGGTGGCCGTAAAGCGCTTCCATATCTGCTGTGATTATGGCTGTCAAGGGACGGGAAGGAAAGCACACAGCCTATACTTACTCTCTCACGAGGTGAGGCGTGTGGGTTGTCTCCATCTTGAAGGAGCAGTAATCCGTCCACAGATCGACAGAGTTGGTGATGCTTGCGCATCCACGCTCATATACCTAGTCGTTCTGTTAGCAACAAGCAGCAGCACGAGTCGGATGATGAATGGGGCACGGGGCACTGTTCATACTATTTCTGCCGACTCTGGACCGGATATGTTGAACTCGAGATCGGCATATTTCTTCCAATAGCCGAAAAGAAGGGGAAACTTGAAGAGAAATCGGTCGTAGGCATCACGCAGTGTGGCAAGAGCGTGTGGACTCGAGTTGCGGTTCAGACCACCTTCGAGCGCCTCGCATGCGCGTACCAGCTTCTCCCAGTTCTCGAAATTGTCTGTATCGGCTTCCTGCATGGTGAGAAAAGAGACTTAGCGCAAGTCCAACGTTGAGTTGGTGCCAAAAGACCATATGTTTTGAGACGATGAGGGAAGCGACAAGGCTGCACCTACCACCTCGGCGTCGAGCCGTTTGATCTCGGCGCTCTCCTCATCCAAGCCTCCAAAGCTGCCTAGGTCGGCCATCGTGCGCGGTTCGTTCGTTTTCTGTCAAGATCGAACAACAAAGGATGTCCAAGTGTTTGATGGCCTTCCGGAATGGAAAGGTTTGTCTGTTCACATATATTACAAGGAGAAGGCGCGACGGGCTGGTGAATGTAGCACTGCGGTGACTCGAGATATCCGCGGTTAAAGGATGGGAGGCTGGCAAGCTTCAGAGCAGGAGAGCTTTCACGAAAGTAGTCGATCAGCCAATAGGCTGCGAGGACTAGATTCATCATCTTTCCGTTCTGTAGATAGGGGCCGATAGTACACAGCCCGCTAATCCTAACCAAGCTAGTATGTCGTTAGTCATCAATACCGAAGGTCGAGAAAATACACTCGCATAAATACTTTTCGCGCCTCTATTCTCTTCTTCTCCCCTCTTCCACAGGCTGGTGATGATTATCTATAAACAAACATGATAGGAAGAGGATGACTTTCCTTTGGGAAGCATGATCTCACTTATTGATTAATATATCTGAAGCCTCGAAAACGATCATAGCATGGTTATTACATCTTTGGTGGGATGCAGTCACGTTCACCTTCTCTATGTTGGCGAGTGCCTTCACTTGAAGGGTAATCCGTGCTTATCACTTGTTCCACGAGCTGCGAGTGTCCTCTCCATCTGCAGCTCTTTAGATCCAGTCTGCATAGTTTGCTGTGTTTTGAGACACAAAGCACTGGCGTTCATCGGAGCGAGGGGTCTGAAATCTACAATTTCAGCTTTTTAGCCCTGTGGTGGAAACGGCCTTGTCGCTTCTGTGCGTGTGATACATGTAGACAGCTGACGCTCAAAGGCAGAGGGATGTTAGGTTATGTCCTGGTCTCTTTGGGTTAAAACAGATGATCGCTTGAAGAGCGATCTGGAGATTCGTACGTCCGGTAAAGGAAGCGCTCGGTGTCGTTGATGTGTATCTAAGGTACCTTTGCCCATCTATCAAGTAAGGTCAGTTCGGTAGGTAATGGTTGAGGTCTGGTGGTCGGCTCAAAAGCCAAGGCCTAGTGGGGGCTAGCGCTGTTGAAACAGCGTCACTGCTCTTTCCTTGTCGGTTGTAGTCCCACCACTCCGGAACCACCACGGCTTCACTACCATCGAAGCCATCTAACACAGTGTTCCTGGAAAGAGAAATTAGAATACTCAAGCTTCTACGACACCTACACGTCGCTTTAATGTTGTCACGAGTGCCTACTCGACCAATGTGCTTACAAATGCCCTAAACCCTGACTTGGGCTAACCGCAGCTATCTCATATGCACGAGCGATGCTGACCGGCCACGAATCCCCCCCAACCTTTGCGAATCCGTCTTTGGTGTTGGCAGCATGGACCACACGTCCTCCTCGGCGCTGTGGAGCGGCCAGACACCATCATCCGAGAAATCGAGCCAGATTCTAGTCCGCGACTACCCTCATCGAGCTATAGCCATTGTCTCGTCCAGCCATGCGCTCATCCTCCGCTATAGCCAAACCACGGGCGAAGCTATCGCGAACGGCTCGCTGGCTTCCGTTTCCTCTAGCCGCCCGCGGTCTAACAGCGCCAACAATGATGGCCTCAAGCCAAAATGCATTGTCGAATTCTCGCCTGTCTCGAAGCAGATACTTGCCGACTATCGCCCTCTGACGTCTCGACCAATATACGGAACGCTTGGGTTCATAGCGCTGGGGCGGGATGTCTTCATCTGCGTTATAACCCATGCCTCCCGGGTGGCAACTCTCCGGCCGGGCGAGACAGTAGAGAGGATACTCAGTGTGCAGTTCTTCTGTCTCAACTCGGCAGAGTATGACGATGTCGTGTCACTCGATCCCTACGATATCGGCTCTGACAGCGTGTCAGCATATGGACAGAATCTCAGCCGGCGAGAGACGCCTATTGAGCATCCCTGTGAGGAGCTGCAGAAGCTGTTGAGCAATGGCAGCTTCTACTACAGCACCGACTTTGACGTCACAAACATCTTGCAGGACAGGGCTGCGGATGCCGCTACCTTCGACATTGACAACTTCGATGAGTCCTTCCTGTGGAACTCGTATATGATCCAGCCTCTTGTTCAGTTCCGATCTAGACTACAGGACCATGAGCGAGACATATTAGATGCGTCCAGGATCCTAACGTCTGCCATACGGGGATTTTGTCTCACTATTGCCATACCACAAAGTTCTGCACCTCTTTGCTCCACCAAATCCGGCCTGCCCTCCTATCTTACTGTGATATCTCGCCTCTCCTGCAGAAGGGCTGGTACGCGCTTCAACTCCCGCGGAATAGATGATGATGGGAATGTCGCCAATTTCGTGGAGACAGAGACGGTGTACTGGAGCCCAGCTGGTATCACCTTTTCCTATGCCCAGGTTCGAGGTTCAGTGCCGGTCTTCTGGGAGCAGACCGCGGGCCTGATACCTGGGCAACAGAAAATCACCATCACTCGGTCACCTGACGGGACGCAACCGGCCTTTAACAAGCATTTTGAGGAGCTGGAACAGGCTTATGGCGCCGTCCATGTTATCAACCTTCTGAGCGCCTCCAAACCGGGAGAAGCAGAGCTTAGTGCGCTTTACCGCAGGGCGATTCAACATTGTCCGCTGAGCAGGCCTCAGGAGAAGCAGTCGCAGGACCATGTACTCCTCCGGTCCACCGAATATGATTTCCATGCTGAAACAAAGGGTCCTACCGGCTACGAAGCTGCCAGGGAGATTCGACGTCACATTGAAGACTCTGCCGATGGCTTCGCCTATTATCTTGCAGAGGACACCGATGATCTTGAGCAAGATGCAAATGGCGTGACGCATCACAACCGCCGTCCTGTCGTCGTCTTGCAGCAAGAAGGAGTTTTCAGAACCAACTGCCTGGACTGTCTGGACAGGACCAATCTCATACAGACCATGATCTCACAGATGGCTGTCGAATCATTTCTGGGCCACCGAGGGGAGTACGCCACGGCTGATTTTTGGATGCGGCACTCAAGCCTCTGGGCAGATAACGGCGATGCATTGTCAAGGATTTACGCCGGCACTGGCGCTCTGAAGTCGTCTTTTACACGCCATGGCAAGATGTCTCTAGCCGGTGCATTTGCAGATGCTCGCAAGTCAGCCACACGACTGTATATCAACAACTTTGCCGATAAGGCGAGACAGAACACCATAGACATGTTGCTCGGAAGACTCGTTGGTCAGGCGCCGGTCATTCTTTACGACCCAATCAGCGACTACGTGAATGGGGAGCTGCAGAAGAGAAGCTCCGAATACTCTTCCATTGAGAAGATACATATGTACGTTCGGTGCTTGCAATTGACAGGCCCCTCACTAACCTTCTTCTAGCTGGGTTGGTACGTTCAATTTGAACGGACGCACCAATGGAATTGATGAAGACCTCTCCCCTTGGCTTTGTCCTCCTGAGCTTGGAACGAATCAGCCTGAGATCGTGGCCGTAGGGTTCCAGGAAATTGTCGAGCTTAGCCCGCAACAGATAATGAACAGCGACCCAACCCGCAAACAGCTCTGGGAGAAAGCGGTCAAAAGGACGCTCGACAACCACGCTCGCAAGATCGGCGGTGAAAAGTATGTCCTTCTTCGGAGCGGGCAGCTTGTAGGAGCTGCGCTGTGCATATTCGTCAGGGGTTCCGTACTGCAACATATAAAGAACGTCGAAGGGAGCGTGAAGAAGACGGGCATGTCTGGAATGGCTGGGAACAAGGGAGCCGTGGCTATAAGATTTGATTATGCAAACACACCCATCTGCTTCGTAACGGCTCACTTGGCTGCTGGCTTTGCAAATTACGACGAGCGAAACAAGGACTACGCAACGATTTATCACGGCCTACGATTTCAACGCAATAGACGAATTGATGATCATGGTAAAGAAGCTAGCCTGCACTTAGCAAGATCGACTTATTTCACTAACACGCAAATAGACTCTGTCATTTGGTTCGGAGACTTCAACTACAGGATCGGTCTAAGCTACGAGCGGGCTCATGAGCTTGTTAGAAACAAGGATCTTGGAAGGCTCTATGAAAATGACCAGGTTTGTCGGACGTCCGCCCCAAGCTACTGGATTGTTCTGACTAACGGAATCGTGTAGTTGAACCTGCAAATGGTCGCAGGGTTGGCGTTTCGCTTCTACTCTGAAGCCCGCATCACCTTCATGCCCACCTACAAGTTTGATATTGGTACGGACCAATACGACAGTAGCGAAAAAGCTCGAATTCCGGCATGGACCGACCGCATCCTCCGTAAAGGGACCAATTTACGTCAGCTGTCGTACAACTCGGCGCCTCTCAAGTTCTCGGATCACAGACCAGTCTATGCAACATTCGAGTGCACTGCAAACATTGTCAACGAGCCATTACGTGACAAAATCAGCCGTGAAATCTACGAGCGGAGGAAGGCCGAGGTTGGCGAAGGGACGGCAAACGCGGCCACAGAGGAAACAGATGACGAAGATCTCATGGGCTACGATGCCATAGAGCCAGGTCTTCCGCCAGCGAGCTCGGACAGGCAGAAGTGGTGGCTAGACAATGGCAAGATGGCTCGATCAACAATGGCGGCTCCGAAGGCGATAGACGCTTCGCAAGAGACCATCTTGAATCCAAAACGACCTCATAACCCGTTCGCTCCTACGGAAGAACCTGATTGGGTCAGCATCCCCAGCAGGTCTCGCCTCTCATCATTCTCCAGCATGTCAACGTCTCCCTACGAACACATCAACCACTCGACTATTCTATCGACCTCAGCCTCCAGCTCAGGGCAAAGGAAGCTCCCCCCGCCTTATGATCCGTCAGCACTGCCCGCTAAGGTCGGCAGGTTGAATCTGGACCGAGACAAGAACCACAGCAGGGAAGACGTTCCTCCACCGCCACCACCTAGGCGGCAGACCAGTACACCGAAGCAGCCGATTTCCCGGACGCACACTATGCTGACGGGTGAGACGGAACAACCACTAAGGAAAGCGGTCCCGAAGCCTGAACCACCCCGACGCCATGCTTCAACCGCATCTCAGCAGTCGACTAAGAATAAGATTCCGCCGCCTGTTGCCAAGAAGCCGACACACCTTGCTTCGTCATCGCCTACGATTGGGTCGCCGAACAGTCCGAGTTCTGAGACACTTTCCACGCTTAACGGTGATGCTAAGACAAAACCACTGTTACCGCGGCGATCGTCTACGGTTGTACACGGCCCATACCCGGGTCAAGCAGGTAACACATTTTTCGATAATCCAAAGGACTCGAACTCTTCGAGGAACTCGACGTCGGCCCTAAGCCGTGAGATCGCAGCCTCGCCTCCCCAGTTGCCGCGTAGAGTTGCCACGGGGCTGCCGACATCAGGCAAGCAGTCACCGCCTGGCGGTGTCGGCCTTGTGGGGTTGTCTTCGTCAAGGCAAGGTCGCCCACAACCACCTGCGCGTAAACCGGTCGTTGACGCAGAGGGAACCATTACTCGTAGGGGCAAAGCACAAGCAGACTTGCTGGGGGATGATGCTGGCCTCGAGATGAGTGGCTGGGAGGCACTGAAGCCTTCATGAACGCCATGAACTCATTGGAGAGACTTGCAGAAGAGTATTAGATACCGTGTTGTTTGCTTGATTAACGGCGTCGGGCGCTGGAATAGCTGATCGGGGCCTTGAGGGGGCCATCGTTGTGTATTGGATGGTGGTGTTACTACAGGGTTCAGGTGCCAGGGCGTAAGTAACACTGTGTTACGCGGTGTCACAAGCAAGAATGACTGATTAGACAGTGCACTGGGCGCATCAACTTTTCTGCATCGATTAGCAGCTCCGAGGCACAAAGTCTACTATCGCCCGGTTCCTCTTTGCCGTAGGCGAATACGAATCAAAGATCACGTGACTGTAGCCTTTGTTGTTACTTTTAGCCGCAGCACTCAGTTTTAAATCCCGGTGTCCTCCGCACGAGCACGAACCGACGTCATTATGCGCCTTTGTGTCAACGCCAAGAAATAACCGTGCAGGTCTTGCCGTCTTGCCGTCCGTCGAGCAGGGTTGTTACAGAATCATTGCACAAGTGACCCAGTCTTCTTCTGACACCTCAGAACACCAACCAAAGAGAAGAGGCTGCAGTTTGTTTTCACATCCATTTATTCCCCTCTCCCTGCTTCCTATGCCGCCCGAAATTCTGTCCGACCCTGCGAAGATGGTGAAGATGATCGCCTTATGATTTTGATCCCCGCGGGGACTTTCTTGAATTCGACACCTGGAGGTTGATCTCTCCTACGGGAACAACGTTTGAACGCCCCTGCGACTGCCGTTACTCCGGGCTTTTCCATACAGCCTTACATAATTCTTTGCCTCGCGTGAAGGACCTCTGCCTCAGCTGCTGGTGTTTGCAGCTTGTAACCCGTCCTGGCGGTCATTCGTCGTGAAATCAGGCTGTCCCCTCTTCGCACGGCTTGCGACAGATTGACAGTCACGAAGAAGTCGGCTTGTCTCACCGCCAAAAGATCACGCTCGTCTTTCATGGTCACCACTGAGTTTGCACTTTATTTGCAGCCCATGATAACCTGGTCTTGCGACCTTCGGTAGGTTGCGATACTTATTCGACCGTCGCACAACTTTTACCATCCAATAGACTTGAGCACTCCTCCTGGGCTTGCTCGAGGCGAGGAAGGAGATTAAAGCGACTCTGCGACCAAACTGGCACGACCGCATGAAATTGCGGTCGATTATATGGAAATGTACAAAGACATGGCTCTATCTGGAGGCGGCACTTCGTCTTACAGCACGGGGCCTCCTCTCGCTCTCTATGACCTCATTGGACAGAAGACATCGCCCATATCGTATGCATACAGCTGCGATATGTCGATTGTCGGGGAGGAAGAAGAGGAAGAGAGAGAAGACGACACGGTACCATCGTATCACAGTGCAGAGTCAGCTCCACCGCCACCGCATGCTTCCGAGGACGATAATACCGACCACAATAGAGGACTAGACATACAAGACCAGCGGTCCGATCAAGAGGAAGGAGACGAGTCTCAAGGATACATCCAAGCGGGCGAACTTGCCCAAACGGAATCCCGCCCCCAAATAATACAACGAGAAACCTTCCCTCAAGCCACAAAGAGGCCGAACTGGCAGACAATTCGCTACCAGACAATGCCCGGTAGAGTTGAAAAGGGCCAACTGGAGGCCTGGGTCGGCGGCTGGTCGGCTGCCGTTGGGGAGCTCGGAGACGATACGTACTGCGCATGCGCCGATAGCACCGCTGCTGCCGATGGACGTTCGTCTCCGCTGGTGACCTTGAGCCGAGATGGGACGGGCCTAGAGAGATATAGGACTGCTGGCATGGGTACCGAGTCCGATCGTGGCCGACAAGGCAATGCTGCAACAACCGCAGCCCCGAGGAGCGCAATGCCGGATCTTGTATCGTCTGTCTGCCACAACTGCAGCAGACAGCCGTCGCCAGCCATCGTCCCTGAACAGGACTTGGTCTTCCCGCCGGCCAGCGGGGCAGGCAGGATGGCATTCAAGTGCAAGCTGGCCTGGAAGAAGATTATCGACAAGGCGGTTAGACGCCAGAGCCCGGATAAACAAGGTGGAAGGCGCGACGCAGGCATAGCTGCGAATGCACCACCCGATGTGAAAGCAGCGGGATATGGCGGTTACGAGGAGGAGGATGCAGGCGACGAAGACGAATTGGACGTCGATAAGCTCAGCCGGTCGAGTACGGACGGCCACGTCCGCCGGCCGGGAGACGTTATCGAGGAGCGGCAGGCGAGGTTGAGGAGGGCGCAGAGGTTGCTTAGGAAGCAGAGCCGGAAGCTACAGGAGGCTGGCTGATGCTCTCTGAAGGACGTAGCCGCATACCTGAACAGGACAAGTGGGCATGGCCAATATTGCGGCTAGACAGTGCGGTTTTGCATTTCGTGCATGGCATGGTTGTGTTTGGCTTGAGGATATTTGTTTACGATACAGGCGCTTGGCGTCAGGAGACTTGGCTATTCCTATACCCCAGAGAGGGCGAGATGCTAGATGAGTACATAGACCCGATGACGATATCCATTAAACAACCGCACCCTTCGCCTCTCCTTGTCATAAAGCCTTGCTCGACTCGTCCATCAGATCTCACATAAAGATGGTGGAAGACATTGATAGCCGCCGTGCTGGTATAATTTCCTTTTTCAGGATTTACATTTGATTTGTGTTGGGGGTTTGGGATAGTTACTGAATCAACACACGTAGGGGTTACCTAGAATAGGCCATTCCTCTTCTCGCAGACAAGATGGAAATCAAAGAGCACACGCAAGACGCAATCAGCCGTCAGCAAGGACTGGAGACAAAGGGAAACAACATGAATATGAACCACCACCCCAAGTTCTGTTGGGTTGTGGAGAAAGCTCCTGGGAATGATGAGAAACACAAGGGCCATGGGAAGAGGTCGGTAACGTTGTTATGGTTTGTTTCGTGAGGATTGGATTGACTGTCCGTCAGGTTCCAGTCCCTTGACCCCAGACCGGAAATCCCCTGCCAGCAACACCCTTCCGAGCGGGATCAAAAGTCAAAACAAGAAACAGAAATCAAGAGAATACCATGCCCTGCATTTTCACCCCCCTTCAAACCAACTCCGGATCAACCGTCCAAGAACCAATGCCGTGTCCACCATTCCGCCGGCTGGGTCAACAAAGAGTAGCACTAGCCTGAAAATAGTCCCAGAGGAGGAGCATCATGATGACAGACAGCCACGGATGACACCAAGTCTTGAGATGTCAGAGTGGAGGACTACACGATACTGACAAAGCCTTACAAAAGGAGAGCTCTTTAGGACTCAGGAGCAGGCTCGTCAGCCTTGGCTTCTGGCTCCTTCTCGGCAGGCTTGTCAGCCTCACCCTTGGGAGCATCAGCAGCGCCGGCGGCGGCCTGAGCCTCGGAATCGGCCGTGTCGGAAGAGGTCCAGAGGGTGAGGTTGTCGCGCAAGAGCTGCATGATAAGCGTGCTATCACGGTAGGACTCCTCGGAGAGGGAGTCAAGCTCGGCGATGGCGTCGTCGAAGGCCTGCTTGGCAAGGTGGCAGGCGCGGTCAGGCGAGTTCAGAATCTCATAGTAGAAGACTGAGAAGTTGAGCGCCAGGCCGAGGCGGATGGGGTGAGTCGGGGTCAGCTCTGTCTGGGCGACATCGGTGGCGCTCTGTAGTCAAGGCATCGTTTGTTAGCCATACAATCTTCCGAAATCATTTGTACGCTAGAAACCCCAGCGTCATACCTTGTAGGCCTCGTGGGCAGCAGTAGCGGCAAGCTTGCGCTTCTCACCGGACGCGAACTCGGCGAGGTAGCGGTGGTAGTCACCCTTCCTACATAATGAAGCGATGGTAAGTAATTGTAGCTTGCAAGAGTTACCGCTGAGTGCAGAGCATCTTAACATACATCTTGTGGTAGAAGACCTTGGACTCGCCGGTAGCGGCGTTGGGAATGAGAGACTCGTCCAAGACATCGAGGACATCCTGGCAGACCTTCTCAAGCTCGGCCTCGATCTTGTTGCGGTAGTCACGGATGGTGCCAACGTGCTTCTCGGAACCCTTGGACTCCTCTTTTTGCTCGATCGAAGAGATGATTCTCCACGAGGCACGGCGGGTGCCGACGACGTTCTTGTAGGCAACAGACAGAAGGTTGCGTTCGTCGACAGTGAGCTCACCGCCAAGCTTGGCCACCTCCTTCATGTAGGTCACCATCTCATCGTAGCGCTCAGCCTGCTCGCAAAGGCGAGCGAGGAAGGTCTTGCTGGAATTGGGTAGGCATGTCAGTGTTCTGTCAGCTGCGGGTGCGGCCGGTGCAATGCCGGAAAATGACAGGAGTTACCTCTCGCGCTGTACAGTAGAGCATGGTTAGCAAAAGATCTCGCACGCCGGCATAAAGGTGCTCTTGTGGTCTGACATGAAGATCACGGTCGGCCCGGCGACCACGATCGTTTGGAAGAGGAGTCAAGGAGAAAGCGGTGATGGCGGCACAGAGCCACTAGAACTTGGGGAATTGCAGAAGCTTGGCGGGGACTTGACTTACTTCAGTCGCCATCTTGTATTTGGTTTTACTTGGTATTTGAGAGTGCGCGAAGCTCTAAGGATCAAAGTGCGGGTTTCGTCGGTGATGAAGAGTGTTGGTAGGGGATCGGATGTGGTGTTGTTGTTTTTTGGGAGAGGGTTGTTTTGGAAGCAGTCGATCAGGTTCAAGGTGTTAGCGAGGAAGGGAAAGGGCCGGCGAGGGTTGAAGTCTTTGCCCACTTTCGAAAGATGGACACACGGCAAGTGCCAGTCTTTGGGAGCTGGGGGCGCTTTGGGCCGCACTGAAGTAACTTTACCGCCAAACCATGCGGGAGCGGTACCTCTGACGCTGGTGGCTCCTGCGCTTCCCGTAACATGCTCTAAGAACCAGAGGTACTTGGTACGCACACTATTGCGGTCTCTGCAGTTCTAGGCACAAGTACCTGGTCTTTATGCAGTTTTATTCGCAAACTTTCACCAGCAGCTAATCAGCCCCTCACTCACCCTCCTTTCCATCCAAACATGTTTCCATTTTCTATCAATGGCTCTGCACCTAAACCGTGATAAGGCAGCCATTGACCTACTGAGCTGAGGTACTGAGGTATCAAAGAGTCACGAGCGCGGCAAAACCACACAACGTGTCGCCGGCCGACAAATTGTCTTTCATTAGTTCCACTTGTGATACTCGTCACTCGATGTTTTTTTCCCCAAATATACTCTGGTAGAGTGTTTTCGTGACTTAGCACAATGGACCGCGAGCCAGCTACCCCTCATTTTGCACAAGTCAGTACTGTTTTGACGTGACGTATCTTTGCCTGGCCTGGGGAAAAGCAACACCATCATCGTTTCAGTCCGCTTCGTCTCGTTGATTATTACTTTCCGTAAACATCATATGTAAGGTCGCTTGCCTGGGGAGATCCTCGAGAGCTGTAAGTCATACTTTTGATCAAGTCCATTAGGTCTAGCTTTGGCCGGAGAAGTACGAGCTTAAACCAAGGTACTACGCAGTAGGTGCCTAACCAAACACAGCCTCACTCGGAAGCGTGGCACGCGATAACACCCGCCAGCTGTCCCCTTCTCGAGTCACGAGCAGTCCACTTAAACTTGAACTCAGGGCCATTGTCTATGTTTTATTGTGTACGTAGCAGCATCGTCGTGCTGGGCACTGGCACTGTAAAATGAAGGGTCGACGGGAAGTGAAGTCACTTTCCAATCATTTCCCATCTCCATGGTTCAGGAGAAACGACAAGGGGTCCGCAGATTTGCCAGTCACATGCTCCCCAGTGATACGCTGGCCCCCATGGTGTGCTCACCGTGGAGAGGATTGCCTCGAAGCCTCCAAGACTTCACCTGCCAGGACTTAGCTGGAAATCTACCCATAAGGCCTCATAGGGCACTGTGTATTGACTATGGTGCGTCATATGGCCTGCCAGCCGCCAGATTCTCCGTGATCAATTGATCCAAAAGTCCTGGCCATTGGGTGGATGGTGATCGACGGTGTACACGTGTAAGACGGACCGGTATACTACCATTCTGACTGCTCTCACTGCTTTCCACGCACCTCCTTGAAGTTGTTGCCATATCACTGCTTTCCCAATTCGGGCTTTTAGTGCTTACTGCACAGTCTCTTCATGAACGTCTTGAAATATTCCCGTACCTTCCCTCATTCTGTCGGTATCATATACCCCCTGTAGCCGCCACCTCCGGATCAAGAACCCTCGCACAGATGCTTTCAAACGCTCCCCGCTCAATAGCCGCGCCGAAATGTGGGCACTTGACGACACCGATGAACTCTCTCTTGAGCTGGTCCTCCAAGTTCTTCCGCAATAATAGTTCGAGAGGGTACCGTTCCGCGAGCTCGAACCAAGCCTGCACGGGCGTCAGGTCTAGGTCGGACGGGTTGACGCTGCTGGCTAACCCATACAGGGAATGCAGAGTCAGTGCCGGTGCTTGCCACGAGATAGGCGGCAGCGGGGGCGGCGCGTCTCCTTCCGGCCTTTCTGTTAGTAGTGCTGCCAATCCTGACGGTGAGCGTTCGGGAGCCGGAGGCTGTGCGTTTATGACGTCAAATAGGGCTTCTGGCGCTGTGCGCAGCGCCAGACTGCTTGCCATGAGGGTGTGACCCGACTCTGGAACCAAGGGCTCTGCTACGTCGGGTTGGAAATCGGTCGGGCTGAAGTGGTCCCAGCAGATGTGTTCGAGGCTGAGTAGCTGATATTAGTGACTGAACGAGACGACCGGTGAAATATCACTAGAAGGGGGTTAAGAAGTCTCACGCAAGGATGAAGTTGATAATCTGCTGCGTATGCGCTGGGTTGAGATGGCTGAAGGGATAACACGCCTGATCCAGGATTTCTGGGGTATCTGGCGCATACGATGCCTCGGTGGCAGGAATATTGCTGCTCGTTGGCTCACTCCTGATCTGGTATACAGGTAGCTTCATAGCTCCATCTAACTCTAAAGAGAGGGTGACTTCGTCTGAGTTGTCGAGCTGGATATCATCCAAGAAGGACATGTCGATATCTTGCGGCAACTCGCCGGCTGTTGAATCCAAGGATGGAGCTGTGGACGCCGGCGCCGATATCGTTCCCGCTGCAAGTCGAGACCGCATCGCGCTGTTTTCTGCCTGAAGCAGACGTGTCTCCCTCTGGCCGGCGGCAATCATGTCGCGGAGGCGGGCAACATCGATCTCGAGCTGCTTGACATAGTTCGCCTTGCGTTGCCGATGCTCGACCTGGGCCCGTCGGACTTGAGCCCGGCGAGCCTTGGCTTTATCTTGGGGAGTTTGGGAGGATGAGGCATCCTGCTCCTCGCCTGCCTTCTTTTTAGTCCTGAACAGCATCAGATAGATATCTAGAAAACGAAAAAGAGTACAAGTGGAGCGGCCGCAGCCCTAAGCAGCAGCATTTTGTCGAGTTGATGCCAGGAAGATATAAGGGTTCCTGGCCTGAAGGAAACGCCTTAACCATCATGGTTCCAACCATGTAACAGTAGCCTCGAAGCTAACAACATCAATTCCTCTTGATTGCCTTTCTTGGCTTGTCACAGTTATGCAAAGAGGTGTAGCCGACAAAAAGATACTGCTCTGTCAGCGCGCTCCTGCCGATAGCTCCATCCTCCTCCTGCACCATATGACAAATCTCTTGCACCCAATCAAGCATCGTGTTGTTTTCCAAAACGTACCGCACCAACGACCTTGATAGTGTACTCGACAAATGCCAAGGTACCAAGCTCAAAAGAAACTCGATAGATGCTCCTGGCACATACCTAGCTGGTTTGCTGCTTGCACGAAAGTAATCTTCCTGTTTTTCAGCACATCTTTGGATCGCTTCCACCAGGACTCAAAGGACGGTCGTTCGAGATCATTACCCGGATCGGGACTCTGCTCTTGCGACATTTGGTGTTCTTTCTCTCCCCTGATCGAGAAATATGGTAACTTGCTTCTTTTATCTGTTAGTGAATCATTTCCTTATATATCTTGTCCCAAGGCTGGTATTGGCGGTGATATCCAGCGGTTACTAAGCACAGGCTCTCTCCTCTCTGACATCTCGCTCGCATATACTTGCCCAAAGACAAACGAACTTATGTAATTCGCCGGATTATACGACACAGCATCCACCATTGCTTGATCTTGTACTTCACCATTGGCCGGGCACAGCCCTTTGCGGAGTGATAGGTCAGTATAATAACCTATATAGGTAAGTACTTGTGAATCCTTGTTCCAAGCTTTTAAGAGTACGGAACGTAGGACCCAAGCTGATTTGAAGTGCAGGCCGTCGCTGCGATCGATTTCGTAATATGCTGCAAAAGACCGTACATACAGAATGATTTCGCTCAACGCCATCTAATGCACGCCCAAATGCGATCTGTATGATCCCAACACTCTGAACTCCTTATATCTTCAGCGGACAGTGTGTTCACTTCCGATTAGACAACCCACACATTTCACAGCGTGCCTTCATGTACCCCTAGATCGATGATCTAAACTCTCCAGCAGCACCCTCATGCCGTCCATACTGTATGCCTCCTAGTCATACGTATTCTCATCATCCGTTGCCGTGTCCTCCTCGATGTTCTCCTCCTCGTCATCTACCTCGTCCGCCTCGGTGTCATCGTCTGCTGGATCGGCCAGATCCAGTATCGAGGTCCAGGGCAGATACGTCTCCGATTCCTCCAGCCTGCGTCGACTAACCGGCAGCTGATACGGGTCGAAGGGAAAGTACGGGTCCAAATGCGTCCATTTCTCGTCCTGCGGATCATAGCCCGTGTCGCGGAGCGCACCGCCAGTCGAGTACGCGCCAACAAATTGCGAGAGCTGGATGCGCTTGTTGGATTCGAGGCGGGGATATATGTACATCAGGCCTAGGTGATGGGAGAGCTTGGCGAACTCGGCGACAATACCCGGGGAACAGACTTTGAGAGGGTTGAGCTTGCTAAAGATGTTGTTTTGAAGACCGGACTTCAAGCCCATCATCCAATCTAAGTCTTGACCCAGATAGGACGCTGGGTCCTCCGGGTCGATCCTTGGCGAGCTGTTCTCTAGGTCGATAAGGTCCCGCCATCGGAAGCAGAAGAGGTAGAGGAGGGCCTGGACGTTCATGTAATATTGAGTGTAGCGCCGCAAATCAGGCCCGCGGCACTCTGGCTCGTAGTTGTGGCGGTGGTAGTCCATGTAGTTCAGCAGAGTCCGAGCAATAGTCTGGACTTGCTCACCCGTCACCCGAGCCCCTCTGGCAACAAAGCTAGCGAGATATGCCACTGCGGACTGTTTGACAATACTAGGTCTGGTGGATTCGAAGGCGATGTTGAAGAGCGTGCCGACGAACATTTCTGTGAGGCGCGTCGACTTTTGTCCGAAATAGAAGACAAGGAACTGGGAGTGCCGTGAGCGATATGTGGGAAGCACAACGTTGGAGAAATCCGAGAGCATATTTTCGTAGCAACTGATCGCTTCTGATGATTCTGGGTCGGAGAAGTATGGCGTGTAGAGTTCGAATAATGTGTCGAGGATGGCATCCATCTTTTCGATATGATTTTTTAGGTGTATAACCTTAGCGCTATCCTCGTCCAACGCCGAGTCATCGCTCAACACTGACTCTGCATCGCTGTCGTCAGCCTCGTCGTCATCGTCTTCCTCGTCGTTGGCTTTCGCCTCGTCGGACCTCAGCTGCAACATTACAGCCGCCGTGATGTTGTCATCTGTTTCTTCTAGGTCTAGCTGCATTTCCACGTCCAATTTGACAACCCGACTTGTAATGAGCTCCATTATGTCGCGCTCCAACTCGGGTGTGTGCTTCATAAGCCGAAGTAGGTTGTCCACGTAGGAGAGGTGAACCGCTTTGGACTCCTCCGAGAAAGGAAATTTGGTTGTTATGAGGCCGACGAGAACAGAGCGAGCTGCTGGAAACAGGGCGAGGAGGTAACGGAGGCCTAGATGGAGTCTCTGTCTTACTGTCTCACGACCGACCGGTGGGAAGTTGGGCGGCGAGCGCACTCGTGCTTCAGAAAACTTGTCGACCATCATAGAAAGCACTGGAGCGAGATAGGATCCTTGTGCGCTTGACAAAGCGGCGAGGAACTGGACGAACGCCTTGGCAAACACGTCGTCCCTTGCGAGCCAGGAGCATCTTAGAATTGCTTTCACCAGTCCCGAGCATGATCTTCCCAGTTGAGTTACATGGCTGGTGAGGGCGAGGACATAAGCCAGCAGATCTTGCGACTTTGCGTCGTAATCTTCGTCGTCCGAGGTCCGCGAAGACCGTTGCTTCTGATCGCTACCAAATATCTCCTTTAGGTTGTCGTAGTCTTCGTCGTCGCCGGCGACATGACGTTGGAGAGCAAGCTTCACCTCCTGCTTCACCTGGTCCAGCGACCTGCTGCCAAGGTCCTTGACGAGGTTGAGACTCTCGTCGAACATGACTGTTTTCCGCCGCTTTGCATCCGGATGCTCAGTATCATCATCGTCTTCGTCCCTTGAGCGCGTCCCCAAGAGCTGAGGGGGTTTCCGAAGAATAGGCTTGACTGGTGTCGATAGCTCGCCAGAGGATAGAGGTCCACCTCTTGGCGGTCGGGAGGCCGTGACCGTAGTCATGGTTGTTCAAAGAAGGAGCGACCGCCTGGAATTGGGTCGGCGCGTTGATAGCAGGCGGCGTACCCTTATTGGATGAAACCTGCTATAAAAGTAGATCTAGATGCAGGGTATAACATTCTGATTACGATAGGAAATTGCGATAGTTGGCGAGAAATAGCAAGACACCAGCGCGAAAGATAACCTAGCAGAGACTGGTGACGAGAACTTTCACTCACCGTCACTGATGTTGAATCGGTCAGCTTGGTGCCAGGCCGGACACACGACACAAATTTTTGGAGGGGCAAAATGTGGGCCTTCAAGCTCACCAATTGGAGGTACTCTGTATTCGTAGCAGGTGGTCTGTGCACCAGAAGTCCGTCGGGGTTCAACTGGACCCCCTCGGTAGCCAGCTGGTAGTCCCTTTTCCTCATCGTGTCCGGCCGTCAGTCGGTATTTACACGACATGTTGTCCAACATGTTGTCCGGACCTGAGGATGGGCGATGCTTCTGTAGGAAGCCTGTCCATATCCGTCGACCGGGCACAATCCTCGTATAAACGCAAATACGAAGGACTACAGTTGCACAATTATTTTCTCATATCCGCTTTTTCGATATCGTTCATACTTGTGGTGGTCTCTCATGGAGCATGATGTGGGCTGTGCCTGCCTTTGATCGACAACGATGGACATATATGATCCCTTGGCAGGGGCAAAGAAAGGCTCTTGGTGCCACACCGGAGGTTGAGTGACACTGGTGACTTTACTAGTATCTAGGTGGGCGTGCCTTTTTCAGCCTTTCAGCAGTGTGTCTTACGCCTCTACATTCTTCATGGACCGATGTTTGGCACGTCGTACCTGAAGGACGTTGCGGATGTCTCAGCGGGAGCACTGTGTTGAACAGGGAACCGAAAACACCATGTCTAAGATTGATTGGGCCCCAAGTTTAGAAACAGAGTAAAAGGGCGACAGGCTTCCAGTGAAAGCAACCAAATGACGTTCGAAATATGGAGAAGTATCCATTGGGCAACGCTTCAGGCACTTCCGGTTGATTTGTTCAGGGTCGTTACCAAGATCTGCGTGGCCCCCTGACGATTCATATGTGGGATCTTAATGCTCCTCCCTCCATCCACATTCTTCGTCGTGTCATTAAATAGGGATGCGTGGAATCGTTTGTATACAAGATTGATGAGAGCTTCTCGCGCGGAGACAGTCCTTGCCTTCCACCTCTCCGTCTTCAATTCCATCCCAACCCTGCCTCGCTCTCAACACTGGGTCTGCCTCTCGCTCGGTGCCTTTTAAATACCTTGATAGACACCCAGTTCTACCCTAGGTGGACTTTCGTTTACACTACACACACGATTAGGTTCTTTCCGCAGACATTATGTTGTTTTGGACTGGCGCCCTCGTGGCTGCCGCCCTCCCGGGAGTCTTTTCGCTGCCAGCATATAAGATCCCGGTGTCATTCCACAAGTTCCTGGCTCTCGACACCTGCATCTACCCTGAGGGATTCGAGATACAGAACTTTACAATCTGGACACCCGCGCCCGGAAGCAGCGCTTCATCGACGATCGACTTCGGCTACTTCGACAAGAGCACAAGCCTTCAGACAGCATGCCACTACAATGCAACGTCTCCAAACGTCGGCAAGCCTGAGCTCACGCCCCGGTACGCATGCGACAATGCGATTGTCGAGTTCATCTGGCAGAACGGAACGCTGACGGTGATTGAGACGGCCTGTCCGGGTGACACTGGGTGAGTCTGGATTGACCGAAATGAGCGAGGTTATGTTATGCTGACGACACACCAGGTCTGATCGATGGGAGGCTGCGGGAACCGCGAAGCCGGCTCTTGCCTGCGCGGCAACGAGCTGCGGATACACATATGGCGACGGCACCCTGTGCACAGCTATCGTCCCGGATATTCAAGCAAACTTCACCAGTCTCCAACCTTCACCTCCTTGAATGGTATTTCGTGAGATGGTCTCTAGGAGAGCTGTGGCATGAGCAACCATAGCTCTGGGCACGACAAGGGATAGCATGGGATATACCAAGTAGACGGGCACACGAGGGAGGTTCGGAGAATTGCTAGGGATTAATACATCTCAAGAAGTCAATGCGACTCCTAGATGCCTGATCTGGGCTGAATACAATAGTATGAAATGCAATAGAATTGTTCTGAACAAGATAACCGGTCATGTGGTCACTGGCATCTCCTGTGCGCCCCAATTGCTGGGCGTCTGCCGCTGTGGCTGGCCCCTCCTGTACGTCCCCGGTCATCTGGCCCCTGCCCGGCTAGGACCCTGCACTCCGCGTTTTAGCCATTGAACAGCACACCCTTGTCGCGGCAACATGTGCTGGGGGTTTCCATTGACATCACGCGGGCATTTGGAACCGTCATGATCAACTCATGATCCGACACCCTTTATTCTTCTCAGCCGCTCCCCGTAATTATTCGCCTACCTCACCTCGATTTTCTCCTCTACAAACTGCGTGAACATCCTTTCAACGCTTTGCAAGGGTATTATCATGGGTCTGCAATCCAGAACCTTAGGTCCTGGCCACAAGTCTGAAGCCGCATTGTGACCCGATACACAGTACATGAACCTCGCTGCCCACCAAGATGCGCCTATACCTACAACATCGACTTCTTCTCCTCTCTTCCCTCTTGCCTAGTCACGCATCGACTGCATCCGCAATCCCAGACCAGACCGCTCTCCACGATGCCGACCTCTCGATCCAGAGCACATCTCCCGCCTTCTTCTACTCTCTCGAACGCCTTTCTCGCCTGGTCGACATAGCCTACTGCGTCGGCACGACGGGCGTCTCCCCGCCCTTCTCCTGCGCCTCGCGCTGCCGTGATTTCCCATCCCTCCACCTCGTCTCGACGTGGAACACCGGCGTGCTCTCCATGAGCGACAGCTGCGGCTACATAGCCGTCGACCACGGCCTGTCACTCCCCGGAGACGGTGATGTCCCACACGCCCCGGCCATCGTCGTCGCCTTCCGCGGCACCTACAGCCTCACCAACACAGTCGTGGACCTGTCCACCGTGCCGCAGGAATACGTGCCGTACCCGGAGCCAGGCAACTCAACCAACAGCGGCGATGGCGACGGGCACCGCGACAAGTGCACAAACTGCACCGTCCACACCGGTTTTCTGACCTCGTGGCTCTCAGCGAGACGACTTGTCCTGCCGGCCCTACGCGCGGCGCAGCTCAAGCACCCTTCCTACCCCATTCACCTGGTGGGCCACTCCCTAGGCGGCGCGGTAGCCGCCCTCGCGGCGCTGGAACTGCGGCTGTCCCACAATCTGTCCGACATCACGGTCACCACCTTTGGCGAGCCGCGCGTCGGAAACAAGGGGCTGGTGGAGTATCTCGACAAGGTATTCGGGTTGGAGAACGACGACGGGTACGATCCGGACCTGGAGAGGAGGAAGTACCGGCGCGTCACGCACGTCGGCGATCCGGTGCCGCTCCTGCCGTTGGCGGAGTGGGGATTCCGAAGTCACGCGGGCGAGGTGTTCATCAGCAAGGCTGATCTCCAGCCGGGACCGGAAGATGTGAGGATCTGTAGAGGAGATGAGGATGAGGCTTGTATTGCTAAGGGCGCTGAGGCGGCTGTGCAGTTGGCGAGGGCTCTGGGCTCCGAGGCAGCTGACGATTCGGCTCAACAGACCTTTGAAAATCAATGGCTTCCGACAAGGCTGAAGCCGTGGGAGTTGTTCTTTGCTCATAGGGATTATTTCTGGAGACTGGGCTTATGCGTGCCTGGAGGCGATCCCAGTGATTGGGGAAGGGAGAGATATAACCTCTCGTCTCTTGGCCAAAATGATGAGCTTTAGTTAGGAAACACTGGGGAGACAGGCGATTGCGGTTGGCTTTGGGTAGCATGGCGTTATGGTTGGCTTGGACTACAACTGAGAGGGACATGCAGGGTTGTAGGCGCCAAAATTATTACAGGTTGACGTGGCTCATGGCTCATGCTATTCTATGTCAGAGGTTGTGGTTTTCGTAAATTATACGAATGTCAGTTCACTGCGAGAACTGTTTGTCTTATAATACACATATACTCACACGTTCATCCGCAACTCAGCGCGAGACACGGTGCATGATAGGTTGTCCATAGTAGAAGCGAAAGACCCATACGGGTGTATTAGTTTCGTATTAGGAGTTTTGTATATAGTATCAAGATTGGAGTATAGTAATGAATGAATGTCTTCACGATACCAAGGCGGGATCAGCACGGCCAGGGACCCGATCCTCACCAATGCTTCGCCAAGGTATGCCGTGGAACGAGAGACAACGAAAAGTGCAAGCAAGCCCCTTCACCCGGTGACCATGGAGTTAGAATCAAATTCAAGTTATTCTCATCAATATCCATGTCCTTTCTAAGAAATGCCCAGCCATGGCGACTCCTCTTTTTCCCCGGTCTCCAACAAGGATCGTCAAGATGTATCAGGTATCATGTATTCTTCCCTTCCATACCAAGCAGCAGGTCATGAGCTATATGCTTGATGCAGAACGCCTTCGCTTGTCCCAAAAATAGACTCTCTTCCACGTGGCACAAGATGCTGCGTACCTTATATCGGGCGGAAAAGAGTTTGAACAGTTGGTCCGACCGGAAGCCCGAGATTGTTACATCTTCCTGGGCAGCAGGCACGAACCTACCAGAGAACTAAATATTATTATATCCCAGAAATGGCCAGTTATGAACCTTGAAATGAGTGGAATGCACGAAAATGAAACAGATTAAGGTGCTGGAAGTCCCCCGATTTAGACGCCCGGAACGGTGAAGTCGGGGTAGTTCGGCCAGTTGCCGAGACCAGCGGGATCGCCGCCGATGCGGACATACTTGCCAACGGCCGGGACACCGCCGTCGAGAACGAAGAACTGGTACCACCCCGGTGGGGCAACGTACTTGCCGGGTGGTGCAGTGACCGTGCAAGACGTGCCTCCGCAGGTGACGGCGGGCATGAGTGTGCGGGCGCCCATGGAGTTGCCATGAGTGCTACCGACAGCACCAAGGAGCGTGACTGTGATCGCACCGTTCCTGGCGGCCGCACCGAGGGTGAATGTGTAGGCCGTGCCGTATGACCACTGATTGTTAGGCAGCGTGAAAGTGGGCCTAGGCTTGCCGTTGAGGAGGTAGGGAGGAACGAATACCTCAACACGATACTCCTCAGGGTTGACATCATCCTCGGGATTGGAACCAGAGATGAGGACACGGCCGTCAAGCAGAGTGATGGCCTCGCTGTGGTACAAGCGGGCGATGGTGGTGTTGGCCATGACCGTGATACGTGAGCCAGGCTGCTTGCTTGGGTCGTACAGAAGAGCGTTGAGGTTGGGACTGATTGCGAGGCCAAAGCCAGCCACACCATGATGGGCACCGTTGGCGATGAGGTAAGTACCATCAGGAAGAGGAGCCATGCAGGGCATCACACGGAATGAGGGCATACGCTCAAGGGTCCAGGTTGGGTTGGGAGCATCCGGCTGAATTGATACACAGTTGTCAAGAGCGTTGGAGACGCCGTTGGTGGAGCCGCCGCACATCAGGACGGTCAGAGGGTCCGTGTACGGTGCCTTCTGTGGCAGAAGCACAGCGGTACCTTCGAGAGGATAGGTACGACCACCAAGGTCGTCATTAACCGCACCGGGGGCGTTAGGCAGAGTCTTCTTCGTAGCGAACGTGTTCTCGTCGAGGATTCTGGCCTCGTTCCAGTAGGCAACAAATATGCCACCGCTGGGAAGGACAGCGGTGAACGGGTACAGATTGTTGGGGTTGGTACGGTCGAGCCAGTCCATGTACAAAGGCGCGGTACCGGTGTACGGAAGGACCTCAATAGACGGGACAGCTGCACCATTGGAGCCAACCTCACCACCAATAACCATGATGGATCCGTTAGCCATGACCATGGCACTGGGATACCAACGGCCGACCTGGAGGCTTAGCTCGTTGACGTTCTCCTGCCAGTCGTGAGTGCCCCAGGTACCAGGCTGGCCGTCTGGCCAGTACAGGCGGACACCTTCTGTGGAATCACCAGACCAACCACCGATGGTGAGCTGGCGACCTCCCTTGTCGGGCAAGATAATACCAGCGGCGCAGAAGACATCCGTCTTGAGATGGAGTGGACGCCAAGCCTTTGAGAAGTCGTTGAGCTGCGAGAGATCCAACTCGTACGCACCGGTCTCGTTGGCTTTGCCAGTTCCCCACTTGGACAGGAAACTGACCTTGCCAGTGATGGTCTCCATGGTCATGAGAGGAATAGTGACACCACCGATGAGGAACTGGTACTGGCCGGCACGGTAATCTTGAGGGAAATCCCAGGTGTAGAAAGGCGTACCCGTCCAGAAGTAGGTCGAGAGGCGACTGCCACCACCGCAGTATGCTGACGAATTACCAGCGCAGATGACGTTGCATTCAGTCTCAGGCCGCTTGGTAGCGCCGCTGGTCTGGATATTCGCTGGGTCGCCGCAATAGCATTCTTCGCCGTACTCGAGGCCAGCAGCCATGTAGCCAAACTGCGCGCATCGGCTCAAGCATTGGTTAGCAGTCATGGTGTTGGGGAAGTAGAGCTGCCAGAAGAAGGTTCGCTGTTGGTTGACATTATCCTCATAGCAGCCCTGGTAGGTCCAGGACCCGTTGAGGCCTCCGGTCTGAACAGCCGGAGGAAGAACGACAGTGGGGACGCCCTTGGAAACGATGCTCATCCTGCCGCCAGCTCCGCACATTTGCTTGTTATCACCGGTGCAAGGAGTGTTGCAGTCAGCTTCGGCGCCCTTGACACCGCCATTTATAATGTTGTTGCCGCAGAAGCATTGCTGCGCCCACTCAGTTCCCGAGATTGTGTAGCCAGCATTAAAGCAGAGGGTGGCGCATGACTGCTGAGTGAGAGTCTGACTATCGGGTGCCTGGTACGACAGGATACGACCGTTGACTCCGTCCACGTAACATCCTTGGTACGACCATCCGGCGGGGAAACCCGAAGCGGTAGGTGCCGTGGAAGTCGAAACAGCAGAGCTCGTAGTGCTGGTGGAAACCCGAGTCGAACTTGTGCTGGTGGATGCCCGGCTTGATGACGATGATGACGAGCTGGACTGTGAGCCTCCGTTCTTGGTGTACACGGATAGACGGTTGCCAGCTCCGCAAAACTCGAAATTACTGCCAGAGCAGAGGAAGTTGCAGTCGGCAGCAGGTGCGGGAACCGAGCCTGCGTTGAAAGTGTTACCGCAGTAGCACTCACGCGCATACTCAACACCGAAGTAGGTGTAACTAGCGCAAAAGGCTTGGCAAGCCTCGAGCGTCATCGTGTCGGAAGCAAACGTGGCAGCGCTGAGCGCACGGGCCCCTGTGGCTTCGGTTTGGCAGCCATACCACGTGAAGCCATTCACAGTCGCTGGCTGAGTCGGCCCGGTTGGAGTGGGAGTCGCACTGCTGCTGGTTGTGGAGACAATCCTGATCGTGCTGCTAAGGCTAGTGGAAGACGTAGAGCTTGTCGAGACACGGGTTGACGAAAGAGACGTTGAGGATGTCGACACTCTGGTAGACGACGAGCTAGAACTAGAACCCTTAGCTGATGAAGCTGATGCTGGGCTTGTAGGGAGGTTAAAACTTACGAGGTTGATGTCCTAGTGCTGCTTGTGCTGCTGCCGGTTCCGGCGGGTTTGTTGAAGTCATACACGTTGAGACGGCTAGGGCCACCGCAAATTTCGCTCGAGTTGCCGTTGCACAGCATCGTGCAGCCATTGTCGGTAGCGATGACAGCTCCGTTCGTAATCGTGTTGCCACAGTCTGTAGTTCAGGTGTCAGCAATTACCCAGTCAAAAATAGGCCCTTAATCACTTACAGCATTCACCACTGTACTCGACACCGGCCAACGTGTAACCAGCCGTCTTACACGCAGCAGTGCACTTTGCGACCGTCATCTGATCCCCAGGGATAGTGCCGACCCCGTAGGTCAGAGCGCGTCCAGTTGTTCCCTCGCTATTAGGCCGTTAGCCACCGTCCTGACCGTGCTTTCTCTTTGGAATCGGACTTACGTGTAGCAGCCGATGTAGCCGAACCCATTGACCCCAGGGTTCGGTTGAGGACCGACAGGAGCAGAGCTGTAGAACATGCTCAGCCTACTGCCTCCACCACACGGCTCGTTTGCATTGCCTGCGCAGGGTGCATTGCAGTCGGACTCGGCGACCTTGGCGGCAGTGGCGGCGATGCTGCTTCCACAATCTGGTCACTGGTCAATATCACTCCGATCATCCCCGACTCCGTCGAGGACCACGTACAGCACTCGTGATAGTATTCCAACCCAGCGTACTGCAATCCCTTGCTCGAACAGTAAGAGATGCAGCTCTCGATCGTCATCAGCGTATCATCGGCGTATCCCCCGGCCGTCAGCGTCCTGCCAACGTCACTGCAAAGAAGTATGTATGAGTTACTGGGCCAAATCTGTATGCAATTGTGCATGTAGGGAGTCCGTCGTCTCACGTGTAGCAGCCCTGATATGCCCATGCGCCTGGAAGAGTAGCGGGCACAGTAAGCGCCCGCTTGGCAAGAGTAGCCGCATTACTCAAAGATAACTGGCGCGAAATATTAGCCAAACTGGAGGGTTCGATCTCGGACCAAGGGAGAGCCATACCGAAGAAAGAAAGACAAGAGAAGAAACGAGGGAAGTTGATTGTGTGGCCCTCATGGTGAACGGTGTCGTTGCCACGAGAAACGAGGCCAACACAACAAGTATTATTGGGACTAACGAGCGTCGGGAAAGGGTAACCAAAACCAAAGGAAAAGCACCAAGGCCAAGGAGGCGGCACGAAGCTATATACTATCGGCCATGGCGGTCCAACAGAGTGGGTTGGGACTGTATAGTGTTCTGCGGCGGCACCGGTGAACAACAATACGAAGTGTCTAAAAGCGGAGACTAGCATGCATCTCTGCTCTAGGACGAGGATAGACAGGGGACCCCTTGCATCTTGCTTGCTCGGCGGAGTCAGGGCGGGTAGTTTTGTCGTCTGTCATGTCTGTGTGTGCGTGAGCTGGAGGTGGGTTCATTTAACCAGGGACGACCGGGAAGCCCCCAAGGAGGAGTGGGAATCGGATGATGGAGGTGTGCGGCGGTGCTGTTGCTTGGATCACCGTAACGTTAAGGGTAGCTCTGCGAAAGGGATATTGCAGGGATTGCCAATAGCAAACGGAACGGAAAACGGATGCACTCTATCACAGTGTAGGTAGCCTGGTAGCTGAGGTGCCATTTGCCTCGCCTATCCTTTCTACAGATGGAATATCTGGTACAGTATTGTCTTGTAGCTAGCAAGCTCCTTATTGCTCAAGACTGCAAATGAACCAGTCGAGCTTGCTTCCGCCAACAATATGTGTCGTCGGAATACGCTTTTGAGACGCGAGGTCTGTATACAACACGACGTCACACAAGATCACGAGCTTCCAAATACGCCGGCATTTGACGGGAGTTTGCACGACCTCACCGGCTCTCAGGGTTCGCAATGTCTCGCGTCCAGCGCCACGGCGGGGATGACCGTTCGTGACGACGAGAGAGGGCTTTTCGTTACACAAAACCGGCGGTTGCACTTGCACGGCAGACACATAGAATGGGGTAAGGTCACCTCGCGCGATGGGCTGACAGCAGTGAACTTTGAAGCACCCCCAAGCTGATCTGATAGTGGAAATTACCGAGGATATGGGAAGCACTCCTGGCACTGAAAGATGCACATTTTTGCTATACGCTAATGGAGGTCCAGACTATCAGGGGGGACTCTGGCAATCGAGACCGCGGCAGACAAGGGTAGCTAGGTAGGCTCGCATCTGAAAGACTTGGTTCAAAACGGACAAGCTCGACTGTCCAAGGGTCTAGTGGATCTCACAGTGAACCCTTGTTAGCCTCAAAAATTGCGGGTGACCCCATCTCTCCTGTGGGTTCACGGACCGTAGCTCAGCCTATCGATTTCACGACGAGCCAATCGTCAGATCGCTTCTAGCGGACAATAAAATCCCAAAGCATGGGCGCTGTGGAGTCACACGAAAGGGGGCCAAGCTTGAAAAGACTCGGATCGATCCCATCATGCCATGTGGTCAGCTCCATGATGATTGAGATAACTAAAAGCTTAAAAGAGCAAAAGGACCGCGCTTGAAGCCAGGGAAGACGCGATTTCAGATCTCTTACCATCTCCAGTGTCAGCTTCCCCATTTGCCTTCCGGGTGCAGATACGTGATCCCCAACGCAAACTAGCACGTCAGGCGTTCCATAAGGTCACAGTATCGATTTTCCTTGCCAAATGAGGCGCCCAGTACCGCTTGACTCTTTCCGGAGAGACGAAGCGATAGTTCGCGGAACCAGCACGCTCTCGAGCCTTTGGTGCCCGGACGCTGGGCTAGCAGCCTCCGTCTGGGACCTGCCAAGACCACACGCAAAAAGCCACCTAATAAAACCTCCAAGCCGCCATGCAAATCCGTACACAGTAAGTCTCCTGGGCGTCTCGCCAGCCGAGGAACTATGCCCAGGCAGGTTAGCAAGACGTGAGGCTGGTTTTAGCTCAGGAGAAAATACAACACTGCTCGATCTGGTCGAGTCGAGAGACACTATTGTTCGCACATGGCAGCTGAAGGCATCGTCTGAATATGACCTGTAGGTCATCGCATGATGCGCAGCATCCGTGTAACGTGCCTCATTACCGTTTTCTGTGCTGATTTGCGGGCCCTCTGCCGCCTGAATTTCTGGCTATGAAAGTGCTTCTCAGGCCTTTGTTTTCTGCGATGTTTCTTGATAAAGTACCTAGTACCTTACAGATCCAGGGTAGAATTCGTAAGTATCGATGCCTGGTAAATATACAATGTGCAGGGTGTATTGTCCGGTATCGAGTCCTGCCATAGAGGAGGGCATTTCCACTCTAGACGTCTGGAATTTGGTTCGGTAGATCGGTTCACACACTCGCAAGTGTCAACCCGGTGCGCTATCACCCGTCCATACCACACAATGCCTGGGTCAGACCCTCCAACCAATCGCGGAACATGACCCATTCTATATTTGGCCGCATACAAGACTCGAGAACGATTAACTTGTGAGTGTAACTATTCTGCGTCATTGCATTGTCAACCTTCAATTGATCTATTGTCTTCTCACTTGAGACACGTCAGATATCGTTGAAAATCAACCAGCGCGAAAAAAAAAAGAATCGAGCTTATCATGGTGTCCCTTTTCCGAGTTCCGTATCGCGGCCCAATTCGACCCGTCTCGTGCTGTGGCTTACCCCGGATTTTCACGGTTAGACTTTGTGTTCAATGCCAACAGTGGCATTCCAACCCAATTCTCAGGCGGCCTTGCCTATTGCACACGTACAGCCGCCAATGTCTTACCAACGATTTGTCGTGGTACATACTAATTCCTCGAAACTGCCGTGATCCGATCGGTATATTGTTGTAAGCAGACCTATACTAGGTAAATCTCGCCAATAGCCTTACCTTAGGGTCAGTCTTGTCAGAGTGTAGCGGAACAATCGAACCGGGTCAGCATGCATCGCTTCAGCAAGAGGAACATCGGCAACCGATAAGAAATCGGGTCTCACAAGACATTGGGCCGTTCGGAGTAAGCAATTCTATAATCCATTGGTGTCGCACCACAGTAGGGCGTGCATCGGATGCATGGGATACCTGCACGGTCGAAGCAGTGTAGCATCTTGATGACTTCTTAGGTGCAGGAGATCCTATACTCCAGTAGATCGTCAGCTTACTACTGGGCCTGATCTCGTATCTGCCAGTTCGTCCACACCACCATGAGCCGATTCTTAACCACACATATCCTATCCAGTTGGTTGTCAATTCAATAATCGAATCCTTGATGCAACCTACCTCGAGAGTCTGGCCTTACGCGGACCAGGACTTGGACGCCGTGGACGATGAGAGCCTGCTTGTCGACCACATAGAATCACAAGCCATGGTTGCTGACCGCAAGTCTTGGCTAATCCTCTCCTTTCTTCCATATGCTTGGCATTAGGGCAAATGGAATGGTCCAACCCCGTCACAGCCTGATCAAGACTATCGGTAGCCGACGTGATCAGGTCTGTTTTCAAACTATCCGGTTTCTACATACCACAGTCCCGAGCTTGCGACGCCAAAGCAACTGCAGCAGACGATGCGACTCTGTGGTCCTCTCGCGAACAAATCAAGACCTACAGTGGCTTATTCACAGACCGAATGTTTTGACTCGACTGTGGACATGTGTAGATACGTGCGTACTATCTTAAAGTTCCACCACCCTCCGTTTCTTTGACCTCGTATTACCATACTGTGGTACTACACCATTCGACTTCAGCCGCATGGAGCTATGCCTCAATGGGTGCCGTTATACCTTCTATCAGGCTTGCCATGCGGTCTTTGACCGTCTTCTCGAAATGTGAGCGGTCCGTTAAGACTGCTCGGCATAATATTTCACGCAGCTTACTGGCGGTATATCCGCTACCAGGTTGAGACTGCATACCGACGCCTAACTCCCGTATTCCAGTCATACCGCAGCTTTGCCTGTCGATAACCTACCACTGAACAGAGCAATCGGTTGAGGAGTTGTGTGGCTTACGACGTGGGCAGTTTAAACATCCTGAACAGACAGGCTCTATAATGCTCTGTGCAACAAGTCTTTTCGAAAGCCGCAACTATGACTCCTCACATCACACTCCATAATGAAGGCAAAGGTGTCGAGTGTCAACCCAAATTAAAGTACAGGTAGGCGCCTGAAAAGGCGGGATGTAAACCAAGTGGCGTTAAGCCTCGTCGAGCGCCAGTCTTTCCCTGCATACGATTGACGTTGTCCCCTGACGCCCTGCATTCGGTCTCATCTCCACTTGGGTTTTGGCTGTCCAGGGTCGCCAAAAGGCTCCAGCGCTGAGGGGAAGCGTGACGACGTGAAGAAAGCCACAACCCGCTTCAATAATCTGGTAGACAAGGTTGGACAAGATCCTGCTAAACATCTGGGGAAAGATCTGGGGAATATTGGACGGTTCGCATTCGCGTACAGTGACATTCGCGGGTGAGGCCGAGCGATAAGACCCAGGCAGTTGGGGAGAACCACGACAGTGCTGCGTACATCGACTTCGTAGATCTTCAAGGGCGTCTCTGGCCCACTTGAGATTAACACCTGTCGGTTGTAGACCTTCATGAAGATGTTGGTAATATCTTGGATAGGCGAGACAGTTGTTCAAACTTTCCTCTTGATCGTTGTCTTGATTCCTGATTCAACGTTCATCTCACAGGCAGGGTTAGGGTCAGGTTAGACCTATAGCCAGCTTTCTAATGTGGGACAGCAACAACGGCTCGCCGCTCACCGAGCACCGCCACACCACAGGTTGCGACTGTGGCCCAACGTTCGTGCTACAGCAAATAAAATATACAGACGACGACAACGCAGCACCCAATGACCAGATAGATGGCCCTCGAAGTAGACTCTCAAGTTGTTTCTTGATTTGAGACCGTCATAGAACCGGTTAAATCCTGATCCTCAATACAAGGGCGCTGCCATTGGGACCAGAATGATACTACCATCATGTGAGTGACAATACACTGTGATACGATAGGTTGAAGCGCAAGTCTGACACAATCCTAGGACTGTCTTTGCACTCATCATAATCAACAAGGCGGGAGGCTTGATATACAACAAGACTTTCCATGAAGCCGGCCTTAACAAGGTCGGCACCAACGATCTGCTCGTCTTGGCAGGCACATTCCACGGGTAAGGAAACGGTCCCAGGGACATGCCTGCGAACCATGGAACATGTTGCTAAGCACCATATAGAGTACATGCAATCACCGCAAGACTGAACCCGTTAAAGACAGCCGGCGACAGGACATCCACAACTTCAGTATCCGGTATGCTCAGCCGGCCGGAACCGCCGACTGGCCTGGAGGTGCTCGAGTCCGAGAACTTTCGTATGCAGTGCTTCACCACCATGACGGGTGTCAAATTTCTTCTCTTCACGGACACTACCCAAGCAAACGTTGATGTCACCATCAGGAGGATATACGACCTCTACTCCGACTACGTCATGAAGAACCCTTTCTACCAACTGGAGATGCCTGTCCGATGCGACATGTTCGACAGAAAGCTGTTGTCTTATGTTAGGGAAATAAACAACAGGTAGAAACCGGTTAACCGTCAGGTCCAGCCGGCGCGGTACGGTGCAGTTATGGGGATTTTAGGGAGCGCTGCTGTTGACCGAAGCATGAACGTTTGACGGCTCATATAGATAGACCACGTCATTGTGTGGTCTCCATGCAGCACAGTAAGCATGTGTTGCACAAGAGATTGTTTGTCTCATGGCTTCGACGCGACAGGGTGTCGAAGACTGAGAGAAATGTGCTTTCCTGTATTCTATTCTACACGCCAAATGGCAGAGCTCAAGCCCGTGCCTGGGCCAGTATTGGCTAAACAGGAAGCAACATGCTTATGACTTGTCTACGTCCATCTGATCAGCATCCTTGTTTCCGTCTTTCTTGCTGTCGTCCTTATCGTCACCGTCGTGTGCGCCGCTGCCGCTAGGCTCACCATCCTTGTTCAACAACGGCGCTGATTCTCCCTCCTCCTGCACAGACTCCAACTGCGTCTTCTTCGCAGCTTCTTCTTCCTCGCGAGCCTTCTTCTCCTGGCGCGCCCGCTCCTCTTCCATACTCATCCTGAGCGCCAGCGCCAGCTCAGGGTCAGTCGAAGGGTCGAATCCGAAGTCGCCAAAGTCGCCTCCTGCACCTCCACCCACATCGCCGCCGGCTCCGCTGGGCGCGGCCTCGCCGAGCAGGAGAGGGGTCGAGATGAGCTGATCGCTCAGCAGCTTGCCGCTGGGCGGGATAACGATGAGGTTGTTGCCCTCAGTACCGCTGAAGACCTCGGTGAAGGCCCTGAGCTTCTTCTCGTTGGTCTCGTCCTCGACGTCGCCGAAGAGGACGAAATCGACGGAGACTGTGTTCTTCTTCATCCGTTTGGCCAACTTGACTAGGTCGCTCTCGGACTCCTCGATGGGTGAGCATACGAAAACCACGATCCGTTGCCTTTGGGACTTGTTCTGTCGGTGTTTGAGGGCCAACTGTGTTCCATAACCATTAGTCTAAACCACGGCGGCTTTTACGAACTCATGACGGGAAACTTACGCCTGCAACCTGAATACCGGTCGCTAGGTGAGCAGAGCCCTGGATCTTCTTCTTAGTTCGATGCAGCCCCTCGAGGATCTTTCCTTGATCGGTCGTGAGTGTCACCAAGACCTCTGGTCCCTTGCCTCCCATGCTCATGAGCCCAACAGAGGACTCGGGGTTGCCCTGTACAACATTCTGAAAAACAACATTGACGGCGTCGGCTTGGGCTTCGAAGCGTGTTGGTGCGTAGTCTCCGTTCCGGCTGCTTTCGCTGTTGTCGACAACGATCATTACCGCCTCGAGAGGCATCTTGGCGGCGGCTGTGCGGTTCGGAAAAGGCCTCGCAGGATCTCAGAATCAGTGGCTCAAATATTTGGTAATGCCGAGATCTGTTATGAAAGGATTGATGGTGTGACGATCTGAAGCCGACGGAGCTGTTTGCTTGATGGTTTGAAGGTTGCAGTGACGGAGCTCCAAAAGGTGACGGAGCTTTAGGTGCGTAAGGCGAGTTCAGCCTGGCTTGTACTCTATACTTTAATCGTCAGTGTAATTGCAGCTAATGCTGCAGTAAATGGTGTACAGGTACCTCCCAGCGCTAGCGCAGGCCACATGCACCAACTCCACCAAAGATGGCCGAGCTTTGTTTACTTCCTCCCCAGATTTCGACAACGTCAGGGCTTCCTTTCGCGACTTTAACAGTCCCCTTGAACTCATTACAGCACCACACGGCAAGATATTTAGCCTCACCTTCTCAGAGCAGTTATCAGCACACAATCTGCACAGCTTTTACATCAACAATCAGCTCACAATGCCAGCTCCTCGAGGCCAGAAGAGGAAATCAGAGCAGATGGGCGCGTCAGCAGACGTCCATGATGTGCTGCCAGAGGCTGCAACGGAGAAAGTCGCGACGAAGACGGGCCTTGAAAACCAAGAAAGCCCAACGAAGAAGAGGAAGGTCGGCATTACCTTGGCACAAAAGCAAGCAATGATTGACAACCTGCAAATGGAGAGTAGGTAATTTGCCAGTGTCTCCTGCCAGTACAACGTGTTGATCTCCAAGCACAGTCACGAAACGCGCCAGGACATTACGTTCGAAATATAATGAATACGCTCACCTGCTTCGATTTCGTATTGAGACGCGTGCTCAAAAGATACCTTCATCTCTACTCGGGACGAAGATGGGCGATCTCCTTGCGAAACGCACAGCCGAGCAACAACAGAAGACGGTAGTGGCATCAGCCAGCACAGTCAAGCCACCACCTGTTCCCCCAAAAGACATCATCGCCGGTCGGCCAGCACTGCAGAGAACGGCTCACGGGAACGCGTCCGTGGCGTCACCTGTGCGAATGGCCAAGAGACCAAGGTTCGTCACCGTCTCGTCACGTATGAGTAGGCGATGCTAACGAGTGCGATCAGTGAGGACATGTCTGGCGGAGATAAGGAGAACGAGATGGGACACATCGACAACCCGAAGAAGAAAGGACGCGTCAACCCGGCCGGTGCGGCTACAAGAGTCCCACCTAACCCTTCCCAGGTCCTTTCTCCCGCTTCTTCTAACAGCCGGGTGCTTCCACCACGCGAGCGTGCTGCAGCAGCTCCCTCACCGGGCAGGTCATTCATTGCACGTCCTGTATCGCCCACTAAGCCTGCAGGCGCGAGTAGCGGCATGTTTAGCAGTATGGTGGAGAAAGCACGCTCAACACGTGCCGCTACCACGACACGGAAGGCGACAACTTCTTCGACGGCTAGTTTGGCCAGTGGAACCACCAGTACTACAGCTACGAGGACTAGAAAAGCGACGACTACTACTGCGCCTGCGTCTAGGGGAGGCGCGACGTCGCGGGCTACGCGGAGAGTTAGTGCCATTAGTGAGTCCAGCGACGGGAGCACCGGTACGGTAGTGAGGAAGAGAACCACGACGGCTGCTGCCCCATCGGGTACGACCGCGAAGAGGACGGTCATGAGTACGATCAGGAAAGGTGTCACCGGTACGGCGACCAAGAAGGCTCCTGCTGCAAAGGCGGCGCCCGCAGCTACTACCACTGGACGGGTACTTAGGAAGAGGAACTGACGCCGGCAGATATTTGACTGCTTTAAATCAGATGGGCCGAAGGTAGCGCCTGAAATATTCATCTATGTAGTGTCCGATCACGGCGTTTGGGGATGGGATATGACTCGGATGACGGTTGGGATTCATAGGAACAGGCAACAGTGTACATGGAAATTGCTTTCCGTCCATTCAACTTTTTCTGCATACTTCCGACAGGCCATTATCCCCCGCCTGCTGCCGCTGCCGCCGCCTTCTTTGCCTTCTTGTCGTCCACCAACTCAATATTGTCTTCCGGAATGTCCTTATACTTCTCGAGTAGGAACTCCTCTATCTCATCGCTCACATCGCCCTGCACGACGATCTCTTCTCCTCCACTCGGTACCTTTGTCACCGATGAACCAGTAGCGAACTTCTTTCCGAAATCTTTCGCAACCTTCTTCAGGTCCAGCCCAAAGGCTTCGAGGCCGGAGACCGCGGTGACGTACTTGCGTTTGTTCCGCTCAATACGCTTGATGGTCACGATGCTGTGGGCGATCTTGTCGGCCTCCTTCTTCTCGGCGGCTTCGGCCTTTGCCGCCTTCTTTTTTGCGTCCTTCTCTGCACGTTTTTGAGCTTCCAGGGAAAGAGAGGATGTCGCTGCTTCTAGGGCTTCTGTACTCGGAATGTCAGAAAACGTTATTGTATGGGTTGAGGTCTGACCCTGAGAAAGAGACACGCCAAGACTAACCTTGGGACCATATCCTCTGGTACATCTCAGGGTGGTTCTTTTCTAGCCATTCTTGGCACTTCTTGACTGTACCACCGTATTCGCAGTACTACTTGGTCAAGTTGTGTTAGAGATCGTGCCTCCCCCTAATAGTTTGTTGTGATAGTCTTGCTGGGCGATCGGGCCACGAGGGGTACAGGAGGGTGGACTCGGTTTGTACTGCAGGTCTTCAGAGTGAATTATATCGAGAGCTGACATACCTCTGGCGGCAAAGTGCATACTGGAAGCGGCGAGGCACTGATTAGTTGTGTGTGTGTGAACATAGGGGAATGAGGGAAGGGAGCAACAAACCACCACAGTAAACAACGTGCCTAGACTGAGGCGCAGCAGGTTCAGCGGCCACTTGGGGTTCGTTATCTGCCATGTCTACAGACAGAAGTTCTAATATAAGCTCCAATCAGATAAGTTGTGTCGTTTGTGTGCTTAAGACGCGGTCGCAAGTATGGAAATCTGATGTCGTCAATCAATAAGTAGCACCATTGAAGCTTTGCAGGTCATGGCGGGGTGAGTCTGGGATAGAGGGGCAATGCAGGGTGGGGCTACCATGTGCTGCGCTAAAGCCAGAACAGCCTAGCGAGTGTTTGACGCCCGGGTACATCCGCTGCCTTCAGTTCCATCGTCTCTTGCCGCTCGTTAATCTCATGTGTTTCGCGCTGACGACTCAATATTCTCTCTAGGAACCGACAGCTCGGCGCATCGCCCTCACAGAACGCCCCAGAAGGCATGACCATCGAAAATGGCGTTCTGCATCATGACACAGGGCCTCTCTCGCATTGGCTACACAGATGATCGGCCATTGATGCAATATAGACCTTCAGGGGAGACGGCCATGTTCCACATTGGGCGATTAGGCGGGCGAAGCTTTTGATGTCCATACTCGTCACATATGGCCCTCCTCGCAAGTCCAACGACTATTGAAACGTCGCTTTCTTCTCGAAATTGTTGTCCACGATACGTATGCTTCTCACTTCGATTCTCGAGTCTGTGGCTCAATGTTCCGCCATCCCCAATAACGGCCGGCCAAGGCTATCTATCATCATGCAGGACAGCAATGAACACTGCACCAACTGCATGCTGGGTCTTAGCTTGCGGAGATACGGCAGTTCGTTATATCATCGGCTTCAGTACGCAAGCCGCCCCGGACGGTTGGATCGCCAGAGCCCGATCGGGCGATGTACGTATGTCGAAAATTGGGTCGCACATTTTAGGACCACCCGCCGAGCATGGCTCGCCTAGGAAGTCATGGCTCAATCCAGCTTCGCGGGAGGTCATCCGAGTCAAGTTCCTGCTCTGATCCGAGTGGATCAGCTGCTTCTTTCGGAGTCATCCTTGATTCGAGTCGTCCACGATTTCACCTTTTGTCAGGTGCAACCATATCTTGAACAACCGCTGGCCTAAGCGCCGGCCTTAACCCGCGGCTGTCATTGGTCAAGCTGTCTGCACTCGTCTTGCCTCTCCAGCCCCTGTTGGCGCGCGCCATCCAGTCGCTGCGTTCTTGTCCCGACCTTGTCTAAATTAAGCAACCCTTCTCTGTCAGTTTATTGGCCGCTGGCTTACGTTCTGACCTGTCCGATGAGTTGGACAGACCATCCTGAACAGCAATGGCCTGGTGCCCAACTGCAGGAGATACCTCGCATATGCTGGGCTGTCCTGCACGCCCTCGTGTACCTGAAGTCACAGACAGCTTGAGGCATGTCAATCGAGCACACGAATTGAGTCTCTTTGCCTGGTCTCCAAGATGCTAACCGCTCGTAACATTGATGACTGGCCCAGCTTGGAATCCAGGCTATCAGCGCCATGTCCGATGCCCACCCTCCTCTACCAGACGACATCCTGATATAATATATCCAGTTGCATTCCTGGATGCAAGCTGGGAAGCTCATTTCTTGTTCCCTCTATTCCTTTTCTCCACGCCTCATGCGCCTTTGCAAGAATAGTGCTTCGTGGATCGAAGCCTGACCCATCGTTAACTCCCTATATTTTTCCTATCTTTGATTTCTGCCGGCGCCGGTCGTCATCCACTGTCAGCATCTTATACAGATCTAGTCTATTTCGACCGTACCGAGTGTCCCCGAAAAAGAAGCCTGGTTTAAGTGTCAATCAAAATGGCTGACCTCATTCTTTTGCCCTCCACTACTTATCGGCCTCCTTCTCCGCAGGGCCGGAGAAAGGCCAAGGCTCTTAATCCTATAATCGAAGACGACGGGGAAGATATTATGATCACATTATCAATCTCCCACGTGCCAGCTTCAGACCGAACAAGAAGGAACAGGACAAAATCGATTGAGAAGATCGAGCAGTGGCTATCGCCCATGAGTGACCACTTCCCGACCCCTCGTGGCATGCACTTTCTGGCCGCACCTATCATGCCTGAAACTCCCTCGGCAATGTCAGAATATGAGGCCGACGAAACCAGTTCCGAGACCTCTTCATCGGTTCCTTCGCTTCCGTCAACGCAAATGTGGAACAGTCGGGAGAGCGTCATGACGGCTGCTACGGAATTTAACGACCTTTACGACATATCAGATGACGAGAAGTCACGTAAAGCTCAGCTGAGGGCTAATGGAATTAGCCGGAAGATGGGTTCCAAGAGTTCGAGAAGCTCCCGCAGAATCTCTCATTTATCGATCGACTCAAGAAGGTCACTCACCCCGCTGGTCATCCCAGCCCAGCGCGAGTCCAACACAGATTCTGCTTCAGCCACTTTGAAGAAGCAGCTCTCACCAGTTCCTCCTACGCCACCAACCCATGTATCCTTAGAAGCTGCGCAGTTATCTTTTATGCGAAAGCAACATGCTCTGGAGGTTCCTACTATCTCCGCAGAGCCATCTCTTGATGGAAGCCTCAATTCCGAGGAGTTGGCTGCTATGTCTGCTCCGCCGACTCCCTTGATTGGGGCTACAGACGATGCTGATGACACATGGTCCGGTGTACAGCTCCAGCCCGGCGCACTTGCAACTCTGCAGGCTCTTTCCGGCGGAGACGACGAGGCTGAGGAGCAACAGGACCAGATCATCGAAATCCTTCCGGAGATGTCTGAGATGCCTCAGCAGCCGCGTCGGCTGACAACCGACTTCACTCAGCCAGACACAAGAACAACCTCACCCATAGCACAGCGCTCCCTTGCTGGACTGACAAAACTCGACATTCCATCCCCAGGTGGCTTCTTCTCGGACCTGTCTTCCGCCAGCCGAGACACGTGGCAGATGCCGGGCTCTACACCAGCATCAGACATGGCTCCAGCCACGTCGGCTACTGCCGAGCAGTTTTACAAAACCGCCTCCTGGAGTCGAACGGACGGGAGCTTACCACCACCTCCGCCTCGGCCGTTCCGCATCGACAATACCAACACTCCAGTCGTCGAACGTGTCGTTGAGCTGCCATGGGACAGGAGGCAGATGGACGATCTCCCCACAGCAGTTCGTGTAGAGGCCACCCCTATCACTGCGTTGAGAGTGCCGCCTACCCCGCAGGCTACCCCAGACCAGACTACCGCGTGCGTTGACGTGACAGAGATCGTACCTGAATATGACCCTGATTATGTCCACAAGCAAAAGGAGAATGCCGTCTCTCACCGTAACCGAACAGAGACGTGGTTGATGGCTCAGCGGGCATATCTCAAGGGTGTTATCAACGTCAGCGACGAGGACGACCCGCACGCTGATGATGTCTTCTCCATGCATGTCAAGCAGAAGAAGTCTGAAGTGCCTGTCAAGGACGGGGCCAATGAAGCCGACGATCTTCCCGCTGTGCCGAAGAAGAAGACTGTTCGCTTCTCGGAGGCAATCGAGGCAGCCAAGGTCCCTCGGCCACTTCCATCAAAGCTCAACCGCCAGGAGTCAGCGTACTGGCGCGCGTTCGCCGACATGACAGTCCGCAGCCAGGGGCAAGACGTCTTCGTTCACCGGTTGCCACGCTTCGAGGCTCTTCAAGCCCAACGCGTATCTCTGCGCGAAGCACACCGCAACCAACTCTTCGGCAAATACCAGCTTTCGGTGGTCCCTCAATCGGCCAAGAAGCGGATGTCGGCCAACGTCGTTCGCGGCGACGACCAACTCATTGACGACCCCGAGAAGATTCGCGCCGATAAGGAGCATGAAGCGCTTTCCCAAATGGCCATGTCCACCTGGCATGTAGCGGCAACGAAGCTTCTCAATGGTGGCCGTCTCATTGCCTCCCCCATCGCCAAGCGTCTTGCTCGGCAATCGCGCATGCTCCCCGGGCCCGATGGTGTATCTCGTGACCGTGCACGTATCCTCGACCTCGGCGGCATGGGCACCGGTGACTGGGCCTGGCACGTAGCGCTACAGTACCCCAACACCAAGATCTACACCGTCACTACTAAGGCAGTCCGCCAGCTCTCGAACTGCAACATTCGCGGACCACCCAATCACCGGCACGTTGCTGTCGATCGCCTCACCCGCCTGCCCTTCGGCGATGACCAATTCGACCTTATCTCCGCCCGCGAACTGCACAGCGTCCTTAAGATGTTCGGTGAGAATGGCGAGGACGAGTGGGAGGCGTGTCTAATGGAGTGCATGCGCGTGCTCAAGCCTGGCGGCTACATCGAATTCTCCATTCTCGACAGTGACATCATGAACGCCGGCGCTCTCGGACTGGCCAAATCCGTCGAGTTTGGCTTTGCTCTCAAGACACTTGGCTATGACCCGAGCCCTTCGAAGATGTTCGTCAATCGGCTCTACCGCGCTGGCTTCGAGGACGTGCGACGCGCGTGGATGTGTCTCCCCGTCGGGCCCAAGCCGCGGTCGGCTAAAGCCACTCCACCGGCGCCCACGGACCCGGAGACGGGCCTTCCTGTCAAGACGGTGCAGCTCGAGGCCATGGTTACTGGCGAGGCTGACAATATCGCCGCCGTCACAGGGTTTGTGGCGGGCTGGAGCTGGGAGCGTTGGATCCTCCGAACGGAGATGGAGAAGAATGCTGGGGAGCTAAGGCTTTCGGACACAGCTACTGCAGGCGACAAGATTCGTGAGGCCGGCGCGGCCATTGAAGGGGTGCACGCTATAGTTGAGGAGGGAAGGGCCAGGGGGGCTGGGTTCAGGATGTTGAAGGGATATGCTAGGAAACCCAGGCCGATGGCTAGACCGATGGCTAGACGATAGATGGTTGCGTTCTCCTTGATGTCGTTGTATGTGGGTGGGCAATGCAGTGTTGGGCCGTGTGATACCTTACAAGTTCTGCTAATCAAGCTTGTTCGCAAGCGAAAGTCTATCTCTCTCTATTCAGTTTTCATATAAAGTCCAAATACCCCCTATACCTTCTTCATTGTCGAGCGTGTAAAGTCTTGATAAGTGCCATGATCTTCTACAGCACCGCTCCTTACTTTCGATTCTTATGGATTTTAGTCCCCTCCTTCGCAGTAGTATAGCAATGAATAAATCGACACTCATTAACTTGCCTAGGTAACTCGGAATATCCTTAATTGTCTAGACTCCAACCCGTACTCGTGGTCCTTGCTTCGTCGAAGTCTTAGCACAACTTACACATCACCAGCCTCATTGAATACAAGAGCATTTTCTCATTATCGCTTGCTCGAAATCAGACGCCATCTCGTTCAAGATCGCACCTAGTCCCGGCCCACAATACATGTGAGATCCCAAATGGGAGAACCTCCCAGCCTCTCCACCCAAAGAAAATTCCTTCATAACCCCTGTCCCGTGTCATGTCTGCTCCAGCCACTACTCATAATCAAGACGAAGGACAGATTGACAGTATCTGAATCCAAATCAGCGCCAGTGGTTTAGTGGTAAAATCCATCGTTGCCATCGATGGGCCCCGCGTTCGATTCGCGGCTGGCGCAGCATCTCGGAGGCTATATGGTATCTCTCATTTTTGCTTCTTAACTCCCGAGAGTTCTTCTGTGCCCCGTGTCGACGACCTAGGTGGAGACGTTGAATTGGGGATTACACTGTCACTAGAGGCGCTTAAGAGAGGTCACAGTACTGAAGATCTCGGATTCTGGCCATCTTGCTCGTGGCTGAGATATTCCTCTCGCCCGCCTCAAGAGCACGAAGGCATTGGCTAGTTCTGAAGTGAACCGGTCAGCGGCCGTCGCCACGAACAGACACGTCACAGAGCAGACCTCTCTTCTGTACCTTCCGCGATAAACAAATGTGATTGTAAAGGAGGCGCTTTGTCAAGGACTACGCATATTACCAGATGAACCATCCATGCCATCCCAAGACCAAAGTCCGATACCATCACCCGGCGACGCCGTTCGCGGACATGTGCGGTATTACAGGTGTCTGAGGAGCCTCTCCCATTGTTCTCTGCGTTCTTCTTCTCCTCAGGTCTCTCCACTTTTCCTTAACTGTAATAGTCTGTCCTTCTTGTCGAGCTCGTTCTCGGCCCTCGCCTAGTTCCTCCAAGTTCTTCGTCACTAAATGTCCGCCTACGTTTCGCTGAACGTCTGGTAAGTAAGCCCACGAGAACAGGGCGCCGAGAAGCATAAAAGTCGCAAATAGCAGGAATATAAGACCCTGTCGGGTTCGGCTGTTGTAGCCGGAGTTGATGCCGTAAACAACTAGCACGGCGACGATACTACCGAGCTTACCGGCAGCAGCAGAGATACCGTGGCACGTACATCGATAGCAAGTTGGAAAGATCTCGGCAGGGATGATGAATGTCAGGGTATTGGCGCCTGCTCATAGTTAGCCAGAAGTGTTAGATGGTGCGTTCGTAGAGGGCGGCCTGACCGAAGTTGAACAGGAAGTGACAGAGAGCAACGAGTACAACCGTTGCGGGAGCACCAGACCTGTGATTCACTCCGTAGTAGACCCCTCCAGTGATTAGAAACATAATGGCGAGCAGGAGGAAGGACGTTGTCAGCCACTCCCTGCGCTTGAAACGGTTGGCTGCAAATATGAAGCAGGCGCTTCCCGCGATGGAAGCGATTGACACCGTCAGCAGATACTGCTTCGCTTGGTCGAGAAGTAAAGTATAGATTGAGTCACAGGGATGCGTTGGGTCCGTCTGCCACGCTGGATACCTGCCGTCTGCCTTCCACTGTGGAATTGCAGATTCACCACCCGAGAGGGTGGAGTTCCAGCATGACAACCTAGAATCTAGGCGGACCGGACCCGTCGTCGCCCAGAGATCGGCTATAGTTCCTCTGTTGTCCAGGGAGAATCCGTAGAAACTCACGTCCAGGAAGAACCACGTGGCTGCCGTCCCTATTGTACAAGAGGGTTAGAAGGTTGTGTGTACCACCGGAGGATCCTCTTACTCAGCCATGACGATGCTGTGATTCAAAAAGATACTGAAAGCATCGCTTCCTCACTAATGCAGCGGCTTACCTAGCAGATAATACCAATTTTTATCCCTGATGAAGTAGTTGCTCAGATCCTCCTTAGAGAACTGCTTTGGCATATCGGATGGCGGGTATAGCGGTCGAATGTTGGCGTTCCCAAGCTCCACCCCGTTCGTTGCCCCATTGGGCTGTCCATAGACTCTCTGTGTATCCCGAAACGCATTTCCAGGCTTGTCCTTGACTTCCAGCGTGTATAGGCCGCAGTCATACAAAAAGAACCGGAAGATGATGGCCAACACTGCAGGGACGGCGCCGGAACCAATGACGATGCGCCATATGCCGTCGATGACCTTCTTGCATGCCTCTTCGTTCTTGAGGTCGATACCGCATTGCATCTCATCCAAGCCAAATTGCTTGTTTCTCCCGAGCAGGACCCAAACGCCAACCAGCTGAGCCAGCGCCTGTCCAACGGGTTGCATTAGGAAGACGGACGAGAGCATAGTGGCCCTTGAAGGTGTACTGGCCCATTCTGACGTGATTACAGCGCTAAGAGGATACTCTGCGCCAATACCTGAGCGATGCCGTCAGTGTCAAGAGATAGGAAGGTGGTGATAATCGGTGGTGAAGCACTCACCAACACCCATGACAAAGCGCCACTAGATGGAGATCAGCAGAGATTGGGAAGACCAGTAATCGTTAGGAAGCTCACCCATGTAAACAAGGCTAAGAAGGACATATTCCCATAACCATAGTTGCTTGTGGCAACGCCGATGGTAGAGACGATGACTAGGACCAGCTCAATGCCATAGAGTCGGGTGCGCCCATAACGGTCGGCCAGATAGCCGAACAGCAGTTGACCGACTACTGAACTGAGCTCGTGTCAATATACGTGTGGGAGGTGCTGCCTGTCTGGAGAGACTCACCCCAGAAGTGTGAAGATATTGATGACAAGACCGCACCATCTGTCATGGGGGAAGTACACGAAGGAAATGGTAGCTAGAATTACATTGCTGGCAAACAAGTTATATCTGTTACATGCGTAACGTATATGTCAGTTGAGCTTTGACTATTATGATCATGCTTCGGTGATACTCGGTGTACAGTACTGGGAGTGGTGTGGGAGGAGTAAGGTTACATGAAAGGGGTCTTACGAATCAGTGAGGAATCCTGAAGCTGCGACACCCCAGATTCTAAGATTCCACGAATTAAGGTCAAGCTCATAGCGCAGTTGATCACGATCCTATATGCATCAAGATGTTAGGCGTAGCATGAGGTACCACACACAATGTGCGTGCAGTGGACATCGGTCCCACGTTCAGTGGTACATACATGGCGATCCCGGGGACTCAGAGCCGAACTGTCGGATCCAAGAAAACCACGGTTCCTTCGCCGCTCAGGATCAGGATACGCGTCGCCCGCCATGACATTACAGGCACGTGCAAGATAATATCAGACGAGCTGATGACATTGTCTTTGCCACTGCTGCACTGTCCGTAGGGAACAAATGCCGAGAGAATGAGGAATGGCGAAAGGTGATACCGGACACGCAGAGAACGGGCTGAACAGTCGTGTGGCTGGGATGCTCCGAGCAAATACGTGCTCTTACTGAAGAAAGGTCCAGACTCGACGTTATGAGTATGTCAGGGCATCTTTCAATGGCTGTAAGAAGAATGAAACGTCTGTACAGGAATGTCCGAAAAGTCATGTGGCGAACAAGAGGATATAATATCATGCTCGTTGGAGATGTGCCCAGGCATGGGCTGAGCTGCACCATCCCTAGCTGTGATTGCTATTTCGGTCTAGAGCGACAGGCAATGAACAGATGTGTGGGAGCACAGTCCGTGCCCCCAACCTACTACACCTTGCGACTTCCACCATACCCAGGACTGGATTCGCTTGGCCGCAACAGCGCGAAGGCACCTTTATCAAATGACTCAGGTGGGCTTCGGTGAGAGGAACTCAAGAGAGTCCGATATGGTTGGCTCCGTCCTAATGTCATCGGCACTGAGTAGCTGATCTATTTGGATTTTCTGACCGAGAAGCACAGTTGCAGCATTAACAATGGACAAGTTGAAAGGCCAACCTTGGAAGCTGCTGTGAGAAGTGGGGGTCACGCTATAGCACGGTGCCAAGGTTCTGTGGTGCACTGTGCATGGTTAAAGCTCAGTAAATTCATTAAAAAACATCAGACTACACCTTAGATAGGTATACTCTCTAACCCGACATACCTAAGCAGAAGTAGAGGTTGTAAGTCGAAAAAGTCAAATCCTGCTTGCTCAACTTGGATAGAAAGATACCAGCCTCACTCCTCATGCTAAACAGCATGATGTTATCACACACGACTACACTTCGCCAGCTTCCTCTTCTCTCTCGCCTGGCGATTCCTGCTCTGCGACCACTCCCATCGGCAAGGAATTCGGTTCCCTGGCCATGGAGGAGCCGGTGTTTTCTGGCTGCACCAAGCTCTGTACCGGATCTTGTTCCACAGGTTGTGACTGCAAAGCCGGACTTGCACTCTGCGACTCCGGCAATGTCCAAGCAATGCGGTTGTCTCGTATGACAGGAGTCGCCCTCTGTGCCTCTGGCGCTATCCAAGCAACGCGAGCGCCGTTCTCCTTCCTGGGTGCGCGTATCTTCCTGCGTGGTTGGCCGGCAGCCTCTGTTGCAGCCTTGAGCATCCTGCCAATAGTAACCGTAGTGACTCTGACACCTGTCGTCTCGGCTAGGTAGTCGGCCATCTCCCTGAGGGGCTTGTTTTCTCCATGCTCTGAGACATACTCGAGTAGTATCTATTTAACAAGTGAGCATAGTGGCCAGACGTGTTGATATGCTGCTAGGAAGGGCGGCCAACCTCACGGTGCTCCGGCTTTATCTTCTGCCAGGACATTTCCTTAACGTCGGTGATTGTACCCTTAGCCTCATACTCCCTCTTTCTGCGTAACACAACCTGGACGCTGCAGCCAACCACATACGCAATTTCGGCGGCCGTCAGTTTCTTGAGATCGAAGAGCTTCTCCAGGATCTCCTTGTCCCTCTTGGGCATTCCAGCCGGCATCTTGGAGTGCGGTCGCAATAGCGCTGTTTGGGAATCGGAACACGTTATCTCCGACACCCGATGGTAAGGTAGCTGCTGCGAAACGACCAAGCTACGTAGCAATAGCCTACAGTTGATGAACAATCCCCATGCTTTCGGCTCCAGACGTATCTTGACTCAAAGTCGCGTCGAGTGACACAGTCGCCCTCGCACGGTCCCACATTGTTTTCGTGGAACTAACTATTGGTCCTTGGGAGCTAGCCGCAGCTATCATTGTGTCCAGTGGAAAATTGCCCCGCTTTGGACCCCTGGGAAATACCACAGTAAGCTCGAAAGGTTGTTAGCGCAGACTTGGACTCTGCACAAATCACCGTCGTCCGCTCAAGCCATGTGCTCGCCTCCCGCACGGCGACTTGCTCGAGTCCAAGACTCGGTAGGCAGATTATTGCCGACCGCAGGCGGTCCTCAGACTCCTCAAGACGGCGAAGCTGTCGACAACACTACTACTACGACACACCACAACTGTGGCATTGACCAACCAGGACCACGGCTAATTACCCTGTCCAACTTGTCCATAGCGTCCTACTGTTGAGCTGTCGCACAACTGGGGCAAGTCGGTCCACAGGCCCATTGCCAACAGAAGGCGTGCTGAAGGACATAGGGTGGACGCGACTCGACTGCAATCAGTACTTCAGCTGGCTCATAGGCATCACCGGCTCATCTCTGTATTAGGCGTCATTGTTAGAGCTGGTGTAAGCCACATGCCCGTGGAGTCCCTGTAGGATGATATGCTGCTGCCGACCATCAACCGCCTTAACCCCTTCGCTCCTGTCGCCAGCCTCTGCCGCAGCCGAGTCTGTACATGTTCAACGTGCTCCGGCCTCCACGTCTCGGCAAGCTTCAACGCCGGCTATGGGATTAGGTCAGAGGTACCAGACCGGACCTAATCCAGGCCAGGATAAGATTTGCCATTTCCTGTGACAGATCTGGATTCGCCGGCCCAGCCGCTCTGTTAGCACCACGGGTGGGAGTTCCCGGTTCCCTTACCAACAGCCTGCACCTGCCTGGCAGCCGTTATCTCTCGCATCTTACCAAATCCGTCACCGAGCAATGGCTGTCCCCGGATCCTCAACATCGTCATTCGTATCATCATCGCATAGTGCTCCGGCTACTTATGCCCAGTACACGAGCCCTACAGGCTCAGCTTGGACCCCTAGCTCTGCAATATCGCCTTTAACGTCGGACTCGTCAGGTACAGGTACCGAGACATCGCTTAGACCGCTCGATCTTGGGCCCCCTGGCTACCATGCAACCATGTATGTGAACAAGGGAGGCAGATGCCTGCCCTTCCCCTCCAACCCTCTATTCCGTCTAACACATTTCTCAAGAATATTGTTTGAGCAGACCCCAAATGAGTCCACCATTTATCTCGGTCCCTGGGAAGTTGTCGGTACGGACCCTCCTCGTGTGATATGGCGATGCAGCTACGAGGGAGAGGTCCTGGAACACTACCGTACGTCATATGTCAAGTACTTCCTTCCACTGATGACTTCAGCAAATCTTGAGTACCGGCTGAACTTTAGACAGTTCCGTCTGATTCTCCGGCCGACATCCAACCTTACACTCTCCATGCGCAGCATCGCCGCTTTGGAGACCCTCGGGAGCTGGAGCTGTACTTGACATTTAGGGGACAGCAAAGGGTCAGGTATGAAACGCCTGAGGGAGTATTTCTTGACGATTACATCGAGGTCAAGTACGAATTCACTACGATTGAGAGCTCCATCCAGTTTCAAGGAGATGTACGAAGAAGAGATTTGGTCGATTGGTTCGATGTCGATGTCGTCTGGTCCGACACTCATGGAAGAACAGACAATTACGGCAACGTGCGAGGTCTCGGCACAATCCAGAGAATGAAGATCTGGCGCGACCGATACACAACCTTCCACTACATAAGCTTCTATGCGAACCATAGGAGACGATGGAAGGAGTATTTGGTTAACGACTTTGAGCCGGGAGTGCGGCAGCGAGATGACCGTCACCGCCGACTTCGACTCCAGGCCAGGGGTGGTCGGAGAGGAAGCGCGCCGGACGCGGCCAATCAGGCTCGGCGATTCTCGGCGACGTCTATATTCCGACCACGTCAAGCATCGGTCGCTAATAGTACGCAGGCAGGGCCTAGCACTGTGGCTGCCCAGCCAGTCAGCGGCCTCGATGTCCGCTACCTGGGCATACAGTTTACTAGGAATGAGCGGATGCAGCAGGGCACCGACGGTAGGTCAGACATACGCCCCTTGGTCTCCGTCTGATTCCTACCGTCAACTACTAATAGATGGCAACTGACTCATGGCTCAGACTATAATAGGTTTATAGAAAGATGGGCGATGGCACATAGCTCCGACGGCGAATTTGGAGTACCATTTCCCGAGAACCATGTCGAACTACCGTCGCCGGAGCAAACCGGCAGCCAAATGAACGGAAATATTTCGCCAGACGGATTCGAGGGACTGGGTTCAGAACATGATGCTCCGGACTAATCTATCTCTACTCGAGTCCGTGAATCTTCTTCTTGAGGTTCAGCGAGCAGCAGTTTACGAGATACACGTCACCATGTGTTTGAGGTGCATAGACTGAGGCAGGCGTCTTTTCAAGACCCCAGATGCGATGTTTTGTGATGCGAAGGGTCAGCACCTTGTCAATAGATTGGGGAAGCCGGAGGGAACTTATATGATGCCTAAGCAAATCTGTGTCCCAGTAGTGCTCGGCATGAATGGTAATTTGGCGACAATAACCAATCTGCGAGGTTGGGGGAATCTAAAGACATTATCCGTTTCTGCGCAGGACTATGTCCTGGCAGAGCTTGAATCTAGGGAAGTCTAGGGAGACATAGGCTGACAAGGACAAGGCATTCGCGATGTCCCACCCCACGTAGCCCCGGCCCGGAGTCATGGTTCGACGGGCCGAAGCCGCTTGGGACCCGCTCCGATACCCCTCCATATACGTCATACGATTTCAAGTTCGTCAGCCCATCACGACTGCTTACCTTCGCAAGACCCTTTCTCACCTGACAACTCGGCCGCTCCACGGGCAAAGCACCGGCTCTGAACCGTAGGAGAGAAAGCTATCATTGTAGAAATTGACGCGCTTCCACATTTAAAAGCTAAGCCGAGCCGAGTAGATCTTGATCGGTTGTCTGAGCACAACTTCAATCCACCTTCACCGTTGATCAATTGACTGAACTCGCTTCCCGAAACTAGGGCACGCCATAACAATGTCAGAGAAGGTCATACTGTCCGTCAATGCGGGCTCATCTTCTGTGAAGATCTCGGTCTTCACCGCCTCGAAAGGCCAACACCCGACCCAGATCGCCGAGCTGCAAGTCAGTGGTCTCACATCCCCGCCGCCCAAACTAGACTACAAGCGCGGCTCGACCAGCGTAGTCAAATCCCACGACGTCGATGGCAAGGTGCAAAGCCAAGATGATGCCTTTGGCCTTCTCCTCCAGACCCTGATCGACGACCCGGAAATGCCCCATATCAAGGACAAGGACCACATAGCCGTCGTAACCCACCGCATCGTTCATGGCGGCGACTTCAATAACCAAGAGATCATCACACCTGACACCTACCAAAAGATCGAGCAACTCAATGATCTAGCACCTCTTCACAACGCCAAGTCCCTGGAGATCGTCAAGTCCTGCATCGAGAAGCTGCCCTCGGCCATCAACGTCGCCTGCTTCGACAGCCAATTCCACTCCACCCTGCCGGATCACATCCGCACCTACCCAATCGACCAGACAATAGCAAAGAGCAACCGGCTCCGCAAGTACGGATTTCACGGCATCAGCTATGCCTTCATCACGCGCTCCGTCGCGGATTTCCTAGGCAAGTCGCCGAGCGAGACCAACATCATCGCGCTACACCTCGGCTCAGGCGCTAGCGCCTGCGCAATCAAGGGCGGCAAGAGCTGGGACACCAGTATGGGCCTCACGCCGCTGGCTGGTTTGCCCGGCGCCACGCGTAGCGGCAGCGTCGATCCCAGGTCCGTATCCCCCCCCATTTTACTCCCTTGCCGCTTAATCCAGTGCTAACGTGCTCTCTGCAGTCTGGTCTTCCACTACGCCTCGGACGTAGGCCGCCTCTCGCCAGCCAGCACGAAGGAACTGCACATCTCCCGCGCCGAAGAGATCCTAAACCAGGAATCGGGGTGGAAGTCCCTCACGGGCACGACCAACTTCGGCACCATCGCCGCCTCCTCCGACCCGACGCACAAGTTGGCGTTCGACCTGTTTGTGGACCGCGTATGCGGGTTCGTGGGGTCGTACTACGTCTCACTCAGAGGCCAGGTGGATGCGCTCGTGTTCGCGGGTGGCATAGGCGAGAAGAGCGACCAGCTGAGGGCGGCGGTTGTGGAGCAGTGCCGTTGCTTAGGGTTTGAGATCGATAAGGAGAGGAACGGAAAGAAGGTAGAGGCGGTCGTTGAGGACGTGGGCAAGGATGGGGCGCCGCACCGAGTGCTGGTCTGTCAGACTGATGAGCAGTTTGAAATGGCGAGGGCCGTTGCTGAGGACAAGAAGATCTGGAGGGAGGATGGGATGAAGGATTAGGCGTAGCGAGCCCAGGATGGCGAGAGAGAGAGAGAGAGAGCATTGGTCAGAACCAGAGCTTCCTTGATTTAACAGCGTCGTCCGCACAGTCCAGTAGAATCGAAAATAGACGGACGTGCCAGGGATTGTCGATACGATGTTATGGAATACGAGGCAGAGTAGGCAAATGCAGGCGCAGGGCAGGCCGTTCACGATGCGTTATGTTTAGGGTGTTACCATATTATATCCATAGAATTTACACTGTTTGAGGACCAAGCGATTAGTGTCACTCCTACATACTAGTTACATATGGCTTATGAGACGGTGCTAAGTGACTGGAATATGGCAAGCAGAATCACGTTCAAGCTCATTTATATTTCGCTTCTTATTCGGAGCAACCGCGGCAACTTTCGTTGACACGGCTACTGCTGGCGAGTCGTGCATTCCTCCAGTGGTATCAAACAACATCATGTGCTTTGGAGTATCCAAGCCTCCAACCATACATAAACAGTGCCAGTGTTCCCAAGTTTAGCAAGGTAACACGGACCATCGAAGTCCCGCGCGAGCAACTAACTGCTCTCGATAGCTTACCAACAATCCGGATATCAAGTGAATGATAACACGGAGCCCTCCAAGCATGGAAGAGAGCACTTGCAAAACGACAGAAGACGTTGTCCGTGATTGCTCCGGCTCGCGCCATTAGTGCGGCCTAAGTTCCGACCTGCCTCGCCGTTGTTCCTTCTATAGAGTCATCCCAGGACTTCGTAGTAAGGACGCTCGAAGAGTTTCAAACAATGAAAGGTAGCAGAAGTCCCGAGAAATGGAACCCGCCCAATAGAAAATAGCCGTTCCGTCTGCGCCGGCCGAAATGCTGTTCGCTTCATGTTCCCCATATCCAGTTCGTATATCCCAATGCAAGTTGCCTATGCGTGTACGTGCAACCGATTCTTTGAACTCCGTGTTAAAGCCGAAACGCCATCCCGAGTCATATTCGTATACGATAGGAAATCACAGTGGCTCTGTAACCAGGCGTTGTATAAAGAAAATGTGAACATATGGACAAACACGAGCCATGGAGCCGAGTGACGATCGCTCAAGAAGGAGTCGCGTCACGGTGAAGCGGCGAGGGCCAGCTTCAGTAGATAATGCTCAAAGTCTTCAGGCGCCCTCCTGGCACGCTATTGCCATAGCGAGTGCGTCGAGGCCACTCGGGGCACGAGAGGCCCCTGGCCGGCTCATGAGGGGGAGATTAAGACCCCGCATATCCCAGGCGCCGCCTGGTGAGGGTGGTGGAGGCGTATTCCGCAGAGCCGCGATTGTGGCAGCAGCCTTTCGGCTAGAGGCAGACGACTTTGAGGCGGAGGAGGAGCGCCTATCGCTTGCTGAGAGCGATGGTCGGGCTTTCTCCTTGTAGTGAGTCTCAAGATGCTGCTTCATGTTGTCCGCACGAGTGAACTTCTTGGAGCAGCCCGGGTAGGTGCACGGCACAGCCTTTTCTGCGGTATGGATTTTTGAATGCCTAGAGGCATGGCCAGACGTGGTGAAGGTCTTTTCACAACCGTGGCTGTCCCGGTACCGACATGGATAGCGCTTGCCGGGACGCTCTGAAGACGGGGTGGTCGCGGATGGGCTGGTGGCTGCGTCGTCCTCGTATGAAGATGATCTGCTCTCTGCAAAAGTAGAACTTGGCCGCTTGGATCCTGTGGTGTATTCCATGTAATCGTCATAGTGCGAGCGCACCTCAGGCTGCGTCGCTGAATAGCGGCCAAACTCATAGGCGGGCGTAAGCGGTGATATCGGCTCATTGCTCATCTGAGAATCATACGAGTCCGACCGTAGCAGTTCTGGGGCATTTGGTGAGGATGATCCACTCCTCGCAAACGGTGGAGGAGGGTAATTGTGATACAAGGGCTGTTGAGGTAGGCATTGTTGACGTTGCAGGTTATAGTCATCGTTCAGGAGCGAGACTTTGCGTCCCGCAGCATCACGAGCGTGCATGGTGAAGGTGTGGTTTGCCGAGTTGAGTATCCGAATATCCCGTCTTGACCCGGGATAGATGTTATAATGGAGGTAGGCGCCGTGAGCAATGTAACGCAGCCGGCTGGTGACGCAAGCATATAAATCGCAGACTGTGTCTCTGGAAGGTACAGGGCGGGGGCCGCACGAAGAGATGAGCTTTCAGCTGATGTTGTGAGCGAAGTGCGCGGATCGTCGCAATTTCGTGAGTCGAGCAAATCCGACGGATAGGTGGTTTTTAATGTGTCTGTCTGATGATCTGGCCTGGTCCAAAGTTCAATGCCGAAGTCTGCTCTTCTTTCGCGCGGCTCTTGCAGCTCAAGCTTCTCGTGTGCTGCACGCTCGTGTTAGTCCACAGCTCGGAAAGCTAGCCAGGCGGAGACACAGCAAGTGCACCTAGGCTGGGGAAGTAGGGCGAAGAGACATCATTCAGAGTTCAAGGGAAAGAACTTACGTGAGGGAAGCTAAGCGATGGAAGCTCACTAGATGGGGAAGAAGGTTCGGTTGGAAGGGGGAGCATCAATAAGTCGTCAGGCGAAGCCGTGTGGCACATCCGGGGGAGTATGCCATATATAAAGGAAGTTGGTGAGTAGCGCCTCAGTCAGAAACCGGAACATGGGAAAGCATGAAACCCCATTCTTATTTTGCTCCCTGGCCGTCTCCCGTTCAGACACGCCCCCAAATGCAAAGCTGCAAGCAGCCAAGCCCAGCGACCAAAACGGAACGTCGACAGGGTCAAGGGACCACATCCCTTCGCGAGGGGTCGAAGGTGGAAGCCACTTTGTGCACGTTCCAGCGAAGTAGCCGAAGTACAAGTGGGGCAACCTTTGTACAGCCCTCTAGTCCAAGGATTCGATTGAAGTACTCTCAGGTATCTGGTGATTTCCCGCTTGCCATCAGGCCTGTTGTCCAGTCTCAGATCCAGCATACCACAATATTTCTACCAGTGACCAACGCTCAATGATCATCGATGCACCTACCATCGCTTGCGCATTAACGCTCTCAGATTGCCAAAGCGCACTGGACATGAATCGGGTCTTTCAATGTGTATCGGCTATCGTTGCCATGACTCCCCAAACAGCTCCCGACAGAGCAAGCAGCCTTGTCGGAGATGCGGTGCAGCGTTTCTGATCAGCGTGGATACTTTACATTGCTACTGTAGATATGACAGGATTGCAGCATTTCAGCTGGTGACCCCGTTGATGTGCCCTTGTCTCAAAAATTGATTGGTTCCGGCGCTCGAAGTAGAACCGCAGCAGATCTCCCGGACACGTGTAGCCAAGGTTGCAGTTAATTGTTTCCATTCATAACTTTCCTGTAGATTCTAATCCGTTACTCGCACACAATAATTTCTCTTTCTCAACTCTCGTCGCTGTTACGGCTTAGTTGAGCGGCGTCTACGTCGTAAGGTAGACAGTAACGGTCAGCGTCCAAAATCACAGTACCGAAATGTGGGCCTCATTTATGGCTGTGATGGTATGACGAAATGCCGTATTTGGTAAGAATGACGTACACTGAGGTACCTAGGTACGGGCGCACGACCCTAACCGCTCCCGCTCTTAGCCATAAACGTCTCAAAGCCAGTGTTGCAGGAGGAGTAGCTACCTTAGCATTGAGTAAGTCAGGTAGCTTCGTGCTCTAGTACAGCAGTAAACTTTGGGTCAAATGGAGCTTCCAGCCCGTCTAAGTTGCGGCATTCGGCCGGATGCCCGTCAACTAAAGTTGTGATTTAAGCTGTCGTTTTAGTGTGACCGGAACAGAACCCCTTCGAATTGGAAGGCTTGGGCATGCCAATCCAAGGGTCGAAGGGGTTCCATAGTGAGGTGGGCCGGTATCATCGTCGATCCTCCTCGGAGAACATGACGGGATCCAAGCGAACTGTTAAGTCTAGCTTATTCTCCGGCGCTCCATGGCTGTCTCGAAAATAGTCTCTCATGTGTGCTGAAGATAGGGGTTGCTACGAAGTAAACGATGAAGTCGGGAAAATATAGTTTTAAATAGAAAAGGCTTGTCGTTTTAGCACCTGACTGAAGTTGAAGCTGTATATCTTTCTCAGCTCCGACTGTATGCGAAGTGTTCTACTACGTACCTAGCTGAGCCGTGATAGTCTTCCAAATTTTGTCCTCCTGTTCCCGCAACCGAACTTGGCCTCAGTGATCTTCAACAAAGTATAGCAGAACAGATCTCGATCTCATGTCTGAGGTTGCGGATCTTTTTGAAACCAGAGCTATGCCAAGACCACTGAATGTTTCCCTTGGGAAGGTACTTCGACGGCGCGACCAAGTGCGGTGGATCCGATGGGACAAAAAAGGGCGAGTGCAAAGAAAGCGAAAGAAGCGGCATGCTGTTTGGCACGGCAGGCAGCTGCAGGTCCCTGGAGCTCAGATGGAGCAGTTGAGCAAAACTGGGCAACCAATAATCGGGCAAGATCACTTGTTGACAAGGCTTACCGAGAGACTTCGTGTGAAGAAAATTAGGTACTTCTCGATCGCTGACGGTACTTACACCTCCCCATGACGGTACTTCCTTGATTTCCGTAGGCTTCGCCCAGACGGACCCATTTCTTTCAGAGAAGCCCCACTTTTTGACTCCCGTCCAGAAGCGCGGCACAAAACTGGGAAAGCCGTATCGGTGGCAGTTCCGTAGAGTACTACCTTCAGGTACGCAGTACTGTGGGATCTTCAATGCTGCCGGCGTAAGGTATCTGTCCGGACTGTACTAGTAGTCCAAGAAAGAAAGTCCAGGCACTCGTTATGGGATACCACTATACCTAGGTAAGCACCGAGTCATAGGTCCTACATGCAAATGTAAAAAATTATTCTCTCATAGTTTCTATCTATGTCAGAATATCGTAAATAGGTAATTTGATATTACGGCTGGGACGGAAGGACCTCTCAACATTCCTTCCTCAATCCGCGGCCACCCGTGTCACCGTGAGTGGTGAAAACATTGCTCCGGATGTTCCTGATAACACCATATGTGCTCGTCGTTAGTATCATGATCATAGTACGTGTACACCAGGTACCCGATCCGGGTTGCCCGGAATGTCTGCAATGCTGAGTCGATTTCTATAGTTGTTGACGACGTGTCTGTCGGGCACGACGGAAAGTTTGATAGTTTCGGTGAGCAGGGAGGTTGTCCTCTAGAGTATTTCACGATTTGCGGAAGGGCTCAAACGGCTCGGCTTAGCATTCACGTCCATTGTTCTTTTTTTTTTTTTTTGCACTGCTGCCAGCGACTGACTGATTGGCACAAATGTACAGCTGATTACCTGATCGAGTCCGTGTTTCCGATCAACTCTGCATGGGATTCAAAAACTGGAAACCGGCTTTCCCGCTATCTTTATTACGGTAATGTCTTTCATAGCTTGAGATGGAAACTTGAGCAGAAAGACGTCCTACTGCGTACTGCATAGTAAAAGCAGGGCAAATCTAGCCTCATCTGACAGGAAGAATCGTTTCTCAAGCTGTGAAGTGGCCCAAGTGCAAGGTTGAATTTCTGGAAGCGTCGCAAGCTTGTCGAGTGAGCGCTTCGAAAATCAAGGCAGATCGACTTTTAAGAGACAAATCGAGACTGATGTGCAAGATGGGTCAGCACTGAACCCCGGATCCTGCCAACAAGCGGGTAGACCCACTACATGCAGGCAACGCGAACCGGTCTAACCCCTGACGGTGTCAAAAGAGAACTTGAGTGGGGCCGCTGAGCGTTTGTTAGGGTCCTCATGTCACGAGATGCACCCATCAGTCGAAATCGTTGATCGCGATGGTTTTGTTGCCCGTTCAACTCCAGACTTCGACAAGCTACCATACACATACTACACTAGTATATAGAGGCCGAAACACAACCATTATGCTCATGCGCTTGCTCAGAAGAGAGGTCGTGCTTATTAATGGCGACCGATTCGTTGGCTACAGTACACAAGGCACAAAAGAGACCGAAGCCTCGGCCTTCAGTTATTACCTTAGTGGCTTGAAGTCCCTTGGAGGGCCCCGCAGAACCCCTAAGGGTCCTCATTACGTATCCCGCCGACCTCAGCTTGCGCCGCCTTCCTTCCCAATGTTCCCGAACAAAAATATGTGCTGCACAAATGGACGACTCAGGCGCAAATATACGTATAGCAACATCACAGGGTCTCTGCCTCGCGCACAAGCCCATCAGTACATCTTTTGTCTCATCCTCGTGTTGTTTGTGTTCTAGAGGGCATGCGCTGTCGACGTCGCGGAGGCTGTCGAGGATGAAGCCATAGCATGACTGACGCTCTTCGTGGGCAGAATGATGTGTGAGTGGAGATCAGATAAGCTAAGGGGTAGTGTGTGCCATCCATTCCTCATTCCTCCACTGAGAACAGCGCGGAGGGCCTGCTCCGGAGGCCAATTCCCGTCGTTACTTCCAACTATCATTGCTATCACTCTTACTGTGTACTGTATCGAGTGTCGCACGGCCGCGTTCTGAGGTGCTGCTAGCATCGGGAACTGTTACGAGCCACGTACAGCTCGAACGGTTTTACGAACTTTTGAGTTCGGCAATCCAACCAAAGGGGTAAAGGATTAGATAGACTAACCCCGCCATCATGAACTTTGCGATCGAGCGATCGAGCGATCGTTAAGGAGCTTCGTTTCTGTCGGTGTGATTGCGTGCTCCTATTGTCACCTCAAGGACAACTGGAATAAGCCTTCGACTTGCTACCCCGCTCGGGGCATGAATCAGCCTTCGCAGACAGCTGCTACTTACACGAGAATAACGGCGAAGGCTGTTGTTGTTACTTTACCATAAGATGGTTTCGGTGTTCGAAGAATGAACAATGTCCACGTCAGCTCAGACAGTCTCAAAACGATGAGCACCCTCCAGATTGGATTCGTCTACTCCTCTGCCATTAAAAGTCAACCATATCTGCAAAGTCGTATACTAGATCGTGATATGAGCCGGCGACCTTATCGTCAACCCTGAAGGTTAGGACATTGATACGTGTCTAAAAGAGCCGAGCAGCCGGTGGTACCCTCTGAAGAATCAAGATTTTTGGAACCCCTCGAATCCAGCGAAGGCAGAGGACCAGAAGACGACCAGGAATAAAGTTCAATAACCGGCGCCACGGCATGCAGTAAGCATTGGAAACTGTCGATCCCTCGGGGAAGAGTTTCTTGTCATCACCTGTTCCACCCGTTGCACCCTGGGCGAATCGGGGGAGGAGGAAGACACGCTCCAGGAACTTATGCTAAAAGAGAACCCTTTGCGACAAGACCGAGACTGGGGAATTGGGGGTGGTGGTGTGGGTACAACTGTGGTACAGTTGAGTGTACGCAGTAGTGTACATGACGTGCAAGCCATGGCAATTTTGTCAAATGCCATGGGTCATTGGGCGACTTTCCCATCAGTCCCGATTTAGGTTGGCGCCAAGAGCAGGTGGGTTGGGCAGGATGATAGACGCATGCGAACTTGATTGATCAGACCATGGACAAACTGACAGGATGATCATGCTCAGGGGCGCCGCCGGGGAAGATCGTCGGGTTACATTGGGATTCTTCAGGGCTTTTCAAAAGACGTCATTCTATCATCGCAGTGAGTAAAAGAGAGTGATGGACTGTCATTTGGACTCGGTAATTCCGTTGATCAATCAGTATGAACCGTCACCGCTGCGTTTTGTGGTCGCCATAAAGATCTGTCTCCAAACGGACTATCTCTGAACGTACGCCTCGGGTGCATCTCATGTGGAGGTCGACACCCTTGAACCCCTTCTCGATCTTTGACCTGGTTTTGCACTTCAACTTCCTTTCATGATCAACAGACAGCAGCGAAGACAATCTGAGGAAAAGAATTATGACAGCCACCAATGAACTCCGAGTTCGAGAGTAGAATGATATGGATTTGCATTCGAGGCCTTCTCCAAGGTCAGTCTAATGTACATAGCAAAGCCATAATCAGTCTCTTCGTCACAGTCTCGTAGCCTCCCGTAGCCTCAAGGAATGTTGCTTTCAAGGACTGCATGATGTTGGTCCACGGCCGCGATGACCCCCTTGTTTCCTTCGCCGCGAATGGTTCGTAGATGCCACTCGCGACGGCAACACTATCGGCATGTCGGAAACTCTGTAAAGATCCTCCATATTACCCTTCCGCCAATTCCGGATCATCAGAATTCGTATTATACAGCCTTCACAACTCAATGATTCCCCAAACGCCCTTCACGTGCCGGTGTTGACCCTCTTGCTAGGCGGTAAATCAGGCTTCCTGAACCCGCCATTCGTACTCGTACCGCCAGCCTGCGTGAATGTACCTCCCTTAAACCACCTATCCTCGTCCGCCTTCCTTTTTCGGCTCATCTCAGCCTGCACCTTGGGATCGACCAGCTCAAGCCCCTGGCCAGCCCCAAAGGCAAGGGAAGACACCGTCCCCGCCGTGGTTCCCGTGCCACCCAGCGTGGTGCCAACACCAGAGGTCCGCAGCCCCTTGCCTTGAAGATTGATATTCCCTGTATTTCCAATACCACCTTTGAGCGAAGATGCCGCCCCATGTGAATTGAGGCTCGACGCCCCGCCCCAACCCTTGCTCTTGGCGCTCAGTTTCGCTCTGGTGCGGTTGTCAATCTGCACCGCGCGCAACCGGCCGTCATTTTGGGTGCCGATCATGCCAAGCCCGACCGTGCTGTCGCCGGTGCCATAGCCGACCTCTTTTTCCTCCTTGCCGAAAGCCATGCGGTTCTGCGCCTTGCGTAGGTCCGTCATGGCCGTCGCCTCCTTGGCCTTCCGAGCGCGGCGACCACCGCGCTTACGGCTGAGTTTCTCGTCTGGCGCGGGCAGAGCGCGGGCGTTTTTGGTGTTAGGCTTTGCTTGTAGCTTGTCGAGGCGCTCGAGGCACTCGTCTCTTAAACGCTCGCCCTCAGAGCCGTCGCGGAATTGGTGGAAGCAGTCACTGCGGGCACACATGACGATCTTATTGGAGAACATGCGCATGGCCTGGCGCTTGAGGTCGGTTGGCACGCTGCGGATGACGGGGGAGTGGTAGATGAAGCCCTGCTGGCGAATGCCGATGTTCGTGGCCAGCGCCACGTTGGCTTGCTTCTTTGAGCCCCAAGCGGGGAGGTTGCAGGATGGGGTTTTCGAGAGGCCGGTTAGCCCGCCTGCTGTGTTGAGAAGCTGCGCTGCAGTGAGCGAGCCAATTAAGGCTGTAAGGTTGGGCGCAAAGATGTTCATGCGTGACTGCACGTATTCTGTGAGCGTCTTCTTTGCCTCGTCGAGTGCTATCATCATCTTGCAGGCCGTAATGACGCGGCTGAGCTCGTCTGGGGACATGTCTCTCCCTTTCGAAGTCGTCGCTTCGACGGTGACGATCATGAGGGACGGGCCGTCGAGTACTGACTTCAGGGTGGTTTTCAACGGGTTATCTGTAGAAGTCTGTAATTTCTTGATGTTCTCCGAGTCCATGGGCCCGTTGCCAAGAATAGCCACAACTTTCGCATACTCGAGCGGGTTCGTGATGAGTGTCTCGAGCTCAGGGAACCGGACCGAATAGTGGTCTCTAATGAACTTGTGCACCAACACTATCTCGCTGTCGATTTGAGTTGACAAGCTGTTTGACTGCGTCAAGAGATGATATTCGGGATGGTCTTCGACATTGCCAATATCATTTGCCTGTGGGGGCTGCGACTGATAGAACGCGATTTTCTGCAACGTCCGATGGAGACTGTCAGGGCTAGTGTTCATGGGAAAAGATGTAAACGTTTTGTCATGTTTGAGATGGCTGGGCAATCCGCAGGGGCTACTAACCTCGAGAACTGGTTCTAGAGTCTTCATAAGACCTGCGACATTCCGAACATCGCGCACACCTCCTAGTTGCATCTTCTCGACCTTGGCTTTGGCCTCCTCTGGGTCGTCTGTGGTATCAACCACATCACCATCCGGCCTGTCCATATCCACATCTTTGACTTCGTCTTCGCTGTCGTCGCCGTCCATGCCAACGTCGCGGAGTGACCTGTCGCCATTGAGGAAATCGTCATCTTGCTGCTCGTCGCCTGCTTCAGACCCATCCGTGTCCTCAAAATCTTGCAGCAGCTCATCTGCAAGGGTCGACATTTTCGCGGTCTACTATTCCCCTGAGCTACAGGTAGATTTCAAGTTGAAAAGGTGAAAGGAGGAAGAGGTGGTACTGTCCAGAGCTTGGTTCGAAAGAAGACCGAAACGAGTGAAAAGATCCCGAGGCGTCACAGCGAAGTGGACGAGGCTGTGGATGTGGCGTTTAGTGGGTACCTAATCCGTAAGGTACAGAGGAACTTAGGCCGAAGTTCTGCCGTTATCTTATCGCAGTACTTGCGCCTCAGCCTTGACTGCTCGTCTAGAACAGAATTTGGAGGAGCGGAGGAATAGACGATATAGCTTGTTTTGTTGCATCCACCTATACCGTTACTTTCTTGGAGGGTGAATCTAGAATCTATTGAAATCATCCAACCGACAAGAGAAACGACATATACCAGACTGTTACAATCACGTGCTTGTACAAAGGCCTTGATCCAGGCTATTTACTCCGTCGACGACGATTCTATCGAGACGTATCCAGCTGACCTGCCTGCGACAAACATCGCTCACCAGCAAGAATGGAGACGGTTCACGGCCCTCCGAGGGTGAAGAACAAGGCGGCGGCGCCAGTTCAGATCTCAGCGGAGCAGCTGCTCCGTGAAGCCGTGGATCGACAAGAAGTTGCGCTACAGGCTCCTCAGCAACGCTTTGCTGATCTCGAAGAGCTCCACGAGTTCCAGGCCCGCAAGCGGCGCGAGTTCGAGAATTATATTCAAAGGAATCGCGTCCGGCTCGACAACTGGTTGAAATATGCCCAGTGGGAGCTCGAGCAAAAAGAGTTTGCGCGTGCAAGATCAATATTTGAGCGTGCTCTTGACGTGCACCCCAACAGCGTCCAGGTCTGGATCCGGTATATCGAGTGTGAGCTGAAGAACAGGAATATAAATCATGCACGCAATGTGCTGGATCGGGCGGTCACGCGCCTGCCCCGGGTGGACAAGCTGTGGTATAAGTACCTGTATGTGGAGGAGATGCTGGGTAATATCCCTGGTACGAGGCAGGTATTCGACCGGTGGATGAAATGGGAGCCAGACGAACAGGCATTCAATGCTTATATCCGTTTGGAGAAGAGATATGGCGAGTACGACCGCGCCAGGGAGATCTTCCGGTTGTTCACCATGGTCCATCCGGAGCCAAGGAACTGGATCAAGTGGGCCAAGTTTGAGGAGGAGTTTGGGACGAGTGATTTGGTTAGGGAGGTATTCCAGACGGCCATCGAGTCCCTCGGCGATGAGCTCGTGGACGAGAAACTTTTTATAGCATATGCCCGGTATGAGGCGAAGCTCAAGGACTACGACAGAGCTCGGGCTATCTATAAGTTCGGTCTGGATAACCTCCCGCGGTCGAAGTCCATGCTCTTGCACAAGGAGTACACCACGTTTGAGAAACAGTTTGGCGACAAGGAAGGGGTGGAGGATGTTGTTCTGTCGAAGAGGCGGCGACATTACGAGGAACAGGTCAAGGAGAACCCCAAGAACTACGATATATGGTTCGACTACGCCCGTCTCGAGGAGGCGTCAGGGAATGTGGATCGAATTCGGGATGTCTACGAGAAAGCGGTAGCCCAAGTGCCACCTACGCAGGAAAAACGACACTGGAGACGGTACATCTACCTGTGGATATTCTACGCCATATGGGAGGAGCTGGAGGCCAAGGACGTCGACCGAGCACGCCAGATATACGATACATGCCTAAGTCTCATCCCACACAAGAAGTTTACCTTCGCCAAGATCTGGCTACACAAGGCCTACTTCGAGATCCGCCAAGGCCAGTTAACCACAGCTAGAAAGACGCTCGGACGGGCCATCGGCATGTGTCCGAAAGACAAGATCTTCAAAGGGTACATTGAACTCGAACAAAAGCTGTACGAATTCGAACGCTGCAGAACTCTCTACGAGAAGCATGTCCTCTATAATCCATCCAACTGTCAGACTTGGGTGAAGTGGGCCGAGCTGGAACGCGGCCTCGACGACCTCGACCGCACTCGTAGCATTTTCGAGCTCGCCATCGACCAACCAATTCTGGATATGCCCGAGGTGGTCTGGAAAGCCTATATCGATTTTGAGGAAGAAGAAGGGGAGTACGAGAAGACGCGTGCGCTTTATGAGCGCCTGCTCGAGAAGGCCAACCATCCCAAGGTCTGGATCAGCTACGCGCAATTCGAGGTCAACATCCCTGAGGGTGTGGATGAGGCTGAAGACGAGGAGGAAGAGATTGAGCGCCCGATCAGCGAAGAAGCCAAGGCACGTGCCCGTGCGGTGTTTGAGAGGGCACACAAGAGCATGAAGGAGCGTGAGCTCAAGAACGAGCGTGTTACGATACTTAATGCGTGGTTGGCGTTCGAGCGCACACATGGGTCAGAGGAAGACATCGAGAAGATACAGAAGCAGATGCCGCGTAAGACCAAGAAGAAGCGGCGCCTGGACGACGACACGTGGGAAGAGTACACAGACTACGTCTTCCCAGCGGACGATCAGCAAACCAAGAATCTGTCCAATCTGCTTGCCATGGCGCAGGCTTGGAAACAGACTGGTGGGAGTATCCAGGCTGGTGGCGGCGCGGCTTAGTCACTTTAGGCCGGAGTAGATGCTCCGTTCACGTCTTTTGCCTTCGGTTGTCGGGACTGTCGGGTTGCAGGTACTGCAGTACGGCCACACAGATGTTGATCATTCGATTCCGTAGTAATGATATTGTCGCCGTACCGGATTCAGCGGGATGACAGAGGAGGCCATAACATGGAGCTAATGTACTCGATCGGCCGATCTACCTGGCGGTCAGGCCGGGCCGGTTGCTTTTTACGGAGGAGTAGCACTTATTTAGAGGTATTGACGATGTAACCTTGCCATTGGATTTCCCTGCGTGCATTAACACGTTGCCGTGCCATAAAAGACTGGCCCAGACGTGGCCTCGTCCCCACCTCACCCAGGGGTCTTTCGTTTTGTAACCGAACCGTTTACGCATGATGTCATCAGTCTGCCAAGCTTTCCGCCTGCGGGAGCTCCCACATGGCTGGGTCCCCGGATCGACCTTGGCATCTCGACATTTCGACTACAGTCTAACCACGGTGCCAGGATGACAACTGCCCGCGTTCGCTTAGTCTGGAACAAGAAGTTTCCCGTGATGAGCAAGTCAATCGAGCACGAGACATTAACTGAGTAGCAAAGCGCCAAGCGAGTCTAACGGCAGTAATGCAAAGCAACTTCTCTCCGCCTCCTACTGTATTCCTCATCTCAACATGCCATGAAACTTGCAACATCGCAGGCCTCTCTGATCGGCAGCTCATTCAAGGGCACAACGTCTCCCATAACAGGGTACATCGAATATCCCATTCTTCCACTTACAAGCCTGACTCGCGTTGACAAAGTGGAAGAATAGACCACGGATGTGAATTGTCATTGTCATGCTATGTAATAAGATCGTGAATCATTCATAACCAGAACCCGACGTCAGCAGCAGGGATCAAAGGAGAGGGGAAAGAAATCGTTCCAAAAGCATTGCAAGATAAGCCAATCATAAATCGAGCCTGAAAATCCATCCTGCCTCCTATCTGCCATCCATTGGCGTAACTTCTAGCGTGTGTTTCGAAAAGAGAATCGTTTCGGGAGTTTTGTTCGTCGTGGCCCCAGCCAACTCCGCACCAATGCATAATGACACGGATAAACCGGGCCCAACTGAAAACCCTGCCGCGTGGTGTGTGCAACTGTTTGTGGTGCATCAACAGGCAATGCGACACGCTTCGGATAGTGTTTAACTCGTCTGGCCCGTTGCCCGATCTAGCACCGTTGTGGCGATCTATGCAGGGCGAGGTGGGACGAAGGTTCTCTTTTAGTGACGGCGACGGTCACGGTCTGTCACCAATTAGGAAAGCACATTAGTGTCCACTCATTAATATGTAATGGATTTTGCAAAAGCGGTGTTGTGTTAGGAAAGGGAAGGGGTAACATCATGCTTCTATCTTGCAAGAATAGATGTGTGCTGAAGTCAAGCCGATGTATATTGTATCAGAACGCCCACACCATCAAGTTGCGGCAAGAAGAGAGAGGTTCCAATGCCATTTCCAAAAACGCCGTGCCAAATATATTCCAATCTTGTCTGGTATATCGTCATGAGACTCGTAACTGCGTAACGTGTAATATGATGTGCAGCGGCATTCCGGTTGTCCAGGGCGGGTAGAGCATGTGTGAATAGTTTGAACCAAAGTAGTATGACAGGTGACAGGTGACAGTCTAGTTGGGAGACCGAGAGGATAGAGTTGTGAGACGCAGCGTATACATGCCTTGTCAGGTTTGCAAATCTTCTCAATACCTCCTGTCAGAGTACCCGACAGGAGGGGCGGGTAGAGCGGCCGAGTATGGGTTACCGTCGGTATACCGAGGACCCTCATCGTACCGTCCTCCCCTCTGAGAAGCTGTCGGAGACCAACTGTCAGCCCTGCGTCTGTCATAGTTGCCGTCGTCATGATCATGGTCGTTGCCGTTCTTGAGGCGTTTTTGTCGCTCTAAGCGCTTGCGATGCCGCTCTTCTCTCTGCTCCTTCCACTCTCTCATCTCGTGCCTCATTTCATTGGCTTCTTTGAGTTCCGAAATAGCACCCTTGATACCGAGCGCCGCAATGCCCACGGATGCTGCGTCCTGAAGCAGCGCCTTGCTCTTGAGTTTCTTGGCTTCTTCTGGGCTAAGTCGTCCCTCCTTAACGGCCTTGTGGCGGGCGTTCCGCTTCTCCATGCTCTGGTATACATTGTGTGCGGCGTGGATGGTCGCCACGGCCGCTAGACCTGTGGTGATAATTTGCTTACCTCTCATCTTTTTTGCCCTCTTCGCATCCTCATCGGAGTCACCCAGGTCCGAGTCCGAGCCCGAGCCTCTCGAGCTGCCCCGTCGGCGATCTCCACCACGGGACCTGCTCCGTTCACGTCCGCCGCGCGTGGAGCGGTCGTCATCATAGTCCCGATCTCTCCCCCCTCCGCGGCCTTTGCTTCGATAATAGTCGTCGTCGTCCGAGTCGTAACTGCGGTGGCGCCGTGATCCTCTAGGCTCGTCATCGTCGTCATACGCGTTGCGTCTGCGCTCCCGTGGCCGGTCGTCATCATCTTCTACACCGTTGCCGATGCCGAGTCTAGCAAGGCTGTTTCGTGCTTTGTCCACGACACTACGGCTACGTTGACGACGCCTATCGGGTGAACCGTCGCGACTGTCATACGAGTCCACGCTAGGACGACGAGAGCGAGAACGGGACCTCTCGTTCTCCTTGTGGTTATCGTAGAGCTTCTTGGCGCCAAACGCTCCGAGTCCAGCCGTAGCGAGTGCCGCTAATCCGCTGGCTCCGCCGCCTCCTTCAGACCGAGCACGAGAGCGAGATCGGCTTCTGCCCGTCTTCCTATCCTCCTCGATGTTCTTCTTAGAGCCGTTGATGACTCTGTTTCCAACGAGACCTCCGATGACAGACTCAGCAAGGCCAAGCTTGCTGCCAGACTTTTCAGCGTTCAGAGAAGCATCGATCGTCGCGGCACCAGCGGCGGCAGTCAGGACGCGCTTGGCCTTCTCACCCTTCCAGCCGCCTGGCTCTTTGGAAACGCGAAACGCCTCGGTAGCACCGGCGATGAGAGATGCCATGGCGGCCTTCTGAATTTTGTTGGCGCCTTCGCCCTTGCCTTTGGGAGATCTCGAACGACTCCCAGCACGGCTACGAGTGTCAGACTTCCTGTCATCGTGACCGCTGCCGCCGGTCAGAGCCTTGACAGCGCCACCGAGACCGGCAGCCGCTAGAGCGCCCTCGAGGAAATTCTTATGGCCCTTCTTCTCCTTTGGATCGTCTTCTTCGTCCGAGTAGTATGCATCGACCTTGCCATCGCGGCCTTTATGGACGACCATGGAAGACCTCTTTTCCTTCTCCTGTCGTTTATTGTAGAACTCCGTGCCTTGGTACGCGGCGAAGCCACCAGCAGCTCCCAAAGCTGCAGTAGCTAAGACGTTTCTGTGGACCTCATGACCTTCCTTTTTGGCTTCCCGGCGGTCGTAGAGCTCTTTCCCTCCTATAGCAAGGGCGGCGCCGGTGATAGCGGCGATGATCTGTTCTTGCTTGCCGAGCACGCGAGCGCGCTTCTTCTCTTCGGATTCGTAGTAGACACTGGAACCGCCCTTCCTGGAGCGGCGGTCATAGTCCCGATCGTCGTCGTAGTAAGAGCGGCGATCATCATAATCATCGTAGGGCCCCGCGGATCGCGCACGACGGATATCTCTGGCGTAGCCGGGAGGGGGGAAATCGCGTTGGATTTCCTCAACCGAGAGATCACTGTTCTCGCGGCCGCGAGGAACTAAGTCGCGCGACGACGGATGAACACCTAGATATTCCTCTCGTTCATAGCGGCGATCGCGATCGCCTCCACCGCTACGACGCTCCTCGCGGACGTAGCGAGTAGTGCGCTCCCGCGTCGGCGCATCATCGTAGTACCCGTAGCTTGCCATCGCAGCTCAGGTTATGTGCTGCGCTGCACCAACAGCAGTCAAGAGTACGAAAAATAATAGTGAGGTGCAGTAGATGGGGAAAGAGTAGGTGTGCGTCTCTTCTCGTAAAATGATGACACAGGAGTACTTTAGAGATTTAATTTCGTAGAGGAGATGTATTTGTTCAAGTCGGGGAAAGAGGGAGGCAAGGAGGGGTCCAGGAGTGGGATATATGCGGTGGGAGGCGCAGGACCAACCACTAAGTCTGCAGTCCGTGCCGTCACTGCAGGTAGAACTTGGCCCAGCCGTTAGTCCACTGTCTTGTCCGCCTAGGAATTAAGAGCATTCGTAGCGCTTACTTGAATGTCGCTAGATTGTAAAGCCGTACTATTAGCTGACTCGTGAGATGGGCCTTAAATAGCAGAGTCAGGTTCTGAATGTACGGTGGTGGGTGTGATCCAAAGGGGGGAAAAAAGGAAGGAAGAGGAGATAATGAAACAGGCCCTAAATCACGACCCAGCGGCGAAGAGCCGGGCAGGCTGTCAGATTTACTACGGTAGGACTGCGATGATGAGTGAGTGGTCGACCCTCCCGTCCCTGATTCGTGACAGAGCCGGCTCTTGGTGCCCCACCTCCTTCGGGCACAGCTCGACTCACCTCAGGGTCCAAGGACGTGGGCATCTCCCCACACCTCCTTCACAGAAACATGAGACACGAGACAAGCGCTGCGCACTTCATCAGGCTCTGGCATACTACGATAAGTCCGGTGGTCAGAGTTGTACCTCAGGTAGGTACGTATGCAAAGTGAACAGCTGTTGTTTAACGATTTGGTCACAACTTGAACCGTAAAGTAGGCGATGCGGACTCGAGTTCAACTCTTCTCGGCAGATCCATCTCACTCACGTCACTCCGCCGGTCCAGCCCGCAACGGCTCTGACAAAGGCATTCTTCGTGTGGAGAATAGCTAACAGTAGACTTCCCGCTCCCGCTTCGACACATTCCCGACACAAGTCATCGGCCCAAGGCATCAAAATGCATTCGCTACCCTTGGTGGCTGAGGCCTCCTTATCGTCGTATCGTTCAAGGCTACATACCGCCACGAAATGAGGGGCAGTATCGCCCTACGTACCGACCCCTCCGGTGGCGCAGCTCGCAACAGCAGCGCCTTACCGGAGAGCCCGGTTGGGCGAGCTTCAGAGACAGAATGCAATGACTGTCTTTCGTCACGCCACATTCCGGCCCGCGCAGGGCTCCGGAAAAGGCGCTGTTCTCTGTGGGAGGAGAGACGCCCGGTTATTGCTGATGACCATGGCAACCTGGCCTCTGTGCCACAATTCAGGGTTGAGACAAGTAACTGATTTCACCAGCCACTGCTGTTGAGGGACCAGTGACGTCATGCGTCGACTTCAACCAGGCCCGGGACAACTGGACCTCGAGGAGTCCCTGCGAGTCCTGGTTATGTTCGGATTGTACGCTCCTCTCAGTCGTGTTGAAAGATAACTTCACTAGGCTCAACAAGTATTTCAATGCTTAACGGCATATTATTCGAAGCGACATGGAAAGTCTGGGGACTGCTGGTTTTGGTGCTCTAAAGGAGTCCCATGGAGGTCCATGCAAATATCAGCCACTGTTTGACGATGCGAGCCCACTGGAAGCAAGTCCCTTTGGAGCATCAAGTTGATACTCGAACAGGAAGTCGGCTGTGAGCCACTGTTCATTCTGGGGCCATTGTGTCTCGTCTAGCCTTAGCTCAGTGCCCGACAGTCCCTTTACAATGCGCTTCTGCAAGGAAAGCTCGTCCCGTTTCATGGAAATGTCATGTCAAACTGCTTAACACCCGGCGGCAGGGATGCGCTCACACCAAGTGAAGCCGACCAACCAACGCCTTGTTGTCCTCTCGTGAAGCTTGGAAGCTTTCCCCTGCTTTTTGGAGCAAGCCATGGCTCTGTCCAAGTAATTCACCAGTTATAGAGCAGAAGTAAGAGATATATACACTCAGACACAAACTCTCAATCCGTCTCCTTTAGAATCTCGCATTCCATTTGCTCTGTCCCTCTGGAACTTCCGGTACATAGAGACCCCTGAAACTAGCAGTTGGCGGACAGCATCAACTGCTAGCTTGGTACATACACTCCCAGCCTTACTACCAACACAATGTACACACCAGCAATTACTCTCCTGGCCCTGGCGAGCACCACCCTAGCCACTCACAAACAGCTCGTGGGGCGTCAAGCGTAATCGTTCCCTCACCCCTACTCCTCCCGCGCAAACCTCCCAGACTAACATCGACCCATCAGCGACTCACCGGAAGGCTTCTCAACCGCTGCCTCGGCCCTGATATCCTCCTACATTCCGCCCTCGGCCTTCAGCGTCCTCTCCGCCTCAGCCGCTTCGGCCGCCTCAGCGGCCAGCATAACCGGCGACGTCAGCTCCCTCATCTACTCGGCCCTCGAGGCCTCCTCCCTTCCGGGCTGGTTCGCGTCCGCCATCCCGGCGGCCTACGCCGCGCCCATATCCTCGCTCACGGCGGCCATCGCATCTCTCGCCCCCGCGTCAGCCACGGCGACCACGCTCGGCGGCATCGGGTCCGTCTCCGTCGACACGACCTTCTCGCCGCCCACGGTTAGGCAGACCGTGGTCGTCACGACGAGCACCGATTCTGCCGGGAGCTTGGTGACGACCAGCTTTACCTCCGCTGTTGTCGTTACTGGTACCGCGGGCCTGGGCACGGCTACGACGTCGGGCAGCAGTAGCACCGGTAGCACCGGTAGCACCGGTAGCGGCGCCTCTAGCACGAATAGCTCCGGAACGGGAACTGCAGCATCGACGTCGGCGTCGAGCACTTCTACGAACGCGGCGAAAGTGGCCAGACCAACGCTTGTACTCGCTGGCGTTGCCGGCTTGGCCGGGCTTCTTGCTGCTCTCTAGACTGATTCATTGTATCTGCTCCATGGATTGCGTGACCGTCATGACCAGACTTGTCTCCGCAGTAGACAAGAACGGAGCCCGGCATATCACAATGTAACCAAAGACTGATGCCTGCCGCTATCTCCAGTCATTCACACAACGCTCTCTACTCTGTCGGTGGATGCCCAGCGTACTGAATATTAGTAGTCTGTCTTTATCTTTATTTTTGTTTGTTCTAATCATACATTTACAAGCCACAACTCAACCAGTTTTGTCTTTCCGAGGGCGGGCGCGAATGACTCGAGGAGGAGAGGATGGTTAGGTTAGGCCAACGCGCAAGCAACATCGTCCCCAGGTATAAGGAAGTTACTCAAGTCTAATGATGGAAAAACCCAGGGGGGGGGAACCAAACCTGGCAGACAGACATCCTCCTCGCTCTCCCTTTCCCATATGAATGCAGTGCAGTTTTGCTTCGAAAAATCCCCCGCGGCCATCTCGACAATGCAAAGAACCAGTCGCCTTCATGAGTTTTGTAGAATCGAAGTTAGCAGTAAAGGACTTTTGATTCCGGAACACAGGTAGCAGGTTGCGTCGAGAATGCAGCCAGCTAGCGAACGAAAAGTCGAGCCGACATCCCTCCATGGGGTCTCGACACCAGCATAGCGATTGACGCGTTCCAGACCGCTTGTCGAAAAAGAAAACACAATATGAACATTCAACGCAGTGCCAAAATCCTATCGTCTGAAGATGACGACAGATCCGAGCCGAGATGGCGCTCCGCCCAAAGAAAAAGCCTGACCGAATCTGGACAGTCATTAACCACGTCGAGAAAGCCGAAGCATGAAATCTATGTCCCGGTGATGATTGGTTTGTCTGGTTCCGTACCAACGCATCCATAGCGAGTCAAGTCGAATGGTACAAGCGTTAACTTCGATGTTCGTGGATCGTGATTCCGAAACGAACGACGACAGCTGGCATTGACACAGAGAGGTCGAGATCCGAGACAGTTTAGGCCTAATGGCAAGGCCTAGACGACGGCTGGCCGGCCCCGCTCCCGGCATCGCAAACACTTCATCGTAGGGGAATCGCATGGGGCAGATCCATTCGACGCCTTAATGCGGAAAGACACAGGAACCACAGGAGTGTGCAACAAGATTGATGGTGGTCAATGTTGCCCCAAATCCAACAAGTAAAGAGTCAAATCTGACTATTTTCCGACTATCTCAACGGAAGGTTGATCCGGAGACTCCAAATTGGGGCAGACGGCACAAACAGCTGCTGCTTGCATATATCTATGCAAAGGTCTAGTGTACGCCCAAGCCTCAGCAAGCCAGGAAAGAGCCAGGTGGGTTCAATTCTCCACCGTCATAATCCCTTAGGATACTGTATGCTCCCTGGGCAGCGCCACTGACCTCCACGTTCCAGAACTCCGAACTCCAGGAAGCACGACAACGCCAGATCATTTCAGATCCGGGTCTCGCCGTTCGCGCGATATGTAGGATCCATCAGGAGAGCACCCTGATGGTGAAGATTGAAAATTTCGGGAACTGGCCGGTCATTCCCCCAAGGCTTCTGCTTGTCGCCGTGCAGTAACTCATTGTAGTACTGGAGCAAGCACTTCAGACCGAACCGGGCAGGAACGTCCTTCCCTGCATCCTCAATCGCACAGTTGCGGAACTCTTCGTACATCTTTGGGTTGAAGCTGTGTACGAGAAAGTGCGACCAGAACTCGTACAGAGTCTTCATGTCACGGGATGTCTCTCCAGCCTTGGCTCCATGGCGTTCGTCAAAAGCCTTCTTGCGCAAATCGACATAACGTTGTCCGCTCTCTTGAGGACCCAGGTTAGCAGGCTTGTGACCTTCTGCCCATACAATATTTTTCGCGGCGCCGGTAGGCGACTGAATCTCGACGGCATTGCTGGAGAGGGGTTAGCAATGCGACTCCGTAGACGATTGGGGGCAACAAGCTACTAACCCTTTGACATCCTGCGCGACGCCGTTCGTCAGAGGATGTTCAGCCGCAATGCCAGCTCCATTGACAACCGCAGCTTCACCATGGTTGGCCGAGCTGGACGACTCCTTTCTCTCCTCACCGGTCACCAAGATCATTAGGTTATCAACCTGCTCATCCGAGAAAGTCGTAGCACCTTCCAAAGTGAAAGGAATTTGCTGGATACCAGGAGAGAACTCAGGCACTGCAGCAGACAATTGAGTCTCTTGAGCATAGCGATGTCCATTCATGTCGCCGCCATTCATACCAGCGTCGTAATGCGACCCGTTCATGTAAGGTTGCTGGTACATTTGCTCCTCTGTAGGGAAGTTGCCCGGGAACATAGTCGGCGATGTTGCATGGTAACCGAGGGGGAGCATTGGAGCAGTAAATGTTGGTCTGCTATGCCTCGACCGAATGTAAAACGACAAAGGGCCCTCAGTCCGTGCCTCCTCATCCCGATCCTCAATCGGAAGAACAAATCGGTCCCACAGATCGCGAAGACGCAGGCGCTCCACGCCATCCTCTCCGATAACGTAATCCATCTTGTCAGACACTTCACATGACATGCGGATGTGCTCGACATCAGGTGCAAGCGCCTTCACGCGCTGAAAGCCCGCGATGAGATCAAACGGAACGAAACCCTGGGAGTCCATATGCTTGCGGAGGAAAACATCCTTGCAGAGATTGTCAACCGACAAGTAGTACTCGATTTGGGCCGTCAATAAAGGGAGGACGGTGGAGTCGTATACGGCTGGCAGTTGCATCGGAGGATATGCGGCATACTGTGGCATCTGATAGTCATAGGCAACATTGCCAGTATTGACGGGGCCCATTCTTGCGGGCCCTGCGCCGTTCGAGTTGACCCGACCATAGCCAGATGGGCCCGAACTTCCGCGGCCGGCACCGCGACCTCCGCCCCGAGCCGAACCCGTGCCGTAGGCATTACCAAACGCGTTTTGGTGGGCGGGAGGGCTGTACGGCCCATTCTGTCGTCCTGGAAGGGGATGGACAGGGTATTGGCCATTGGCCGCATACCCGCTTTGTTGATGACCAGCAACCGACGCGTTATGACCACCACGTGTACGATACCCGCCCCGACCCCGACCTTGACCATCATGTCGGTCACGAGCAGCAAAACTCTGCTCCTTAGGCGTCGGGATGCCCGCATCTTTGAAATTCTCATATCCCTTGATTCCAGGTTCGCCACGACGATCAGCGAAGTTGCGAGATGAAAACTGGGACTGCTGCTCAGAGCCCGCCTGGGTGAAGTCTCCGCGACCGACACGGCCATTCTCAGCCTTGGTAGGTCCAGACTGCTGCGTTTTGCCTTGGTTAGCGAACACAGCCTTATATTAAACAATCTTATTCACATATCTTACGCGTAGGGACTGACTTACAAATTGGTCCTCCGGAGCCTGCTCGCGCGCGCGGTCACTAGTCGCAGGAGCGGACGGCTTGCGAGAGTCCCTGACTGCGTTGGCATCAATAGATGCACGTTTAGACGCCGTGGGCGGCAGCGAGTTGGCACGAGTGGCACCGCTGACTTCTCGTTGACGACCATCCTTAGCAGAGGCGGCATTGGCTGTGCTTTGAGTCTTGTCGGCAGTGCCATCTGTGATCTGCGCAGCGTTCGCATGAGCATTATTATTATGCGCTCCCCGTGGCGTTCCAGTCTCCCGCCCACCCCGGGCACCACCGCGCGGCTTTGAGCTCCGTTGTGGCATCGGAGTTTGGAAATTCACCGTCGGAACATAAGGTATCGCAACCCATTCCTTTTTGGAGCGCTTAGATGATAAACTCGTCTCATCCTGAGCATCTCTTTCAACGCGCTCCGCCTTCTCTTGAGGCTTCTTTTTTCCTTCGTCCGCTGCGACGGCGGACTTGACATCGGGCCACAATGTCGCGTCAGCAACAGGAGGGAGTGATTCTGCTCCAGTCTTTTCGTCCTTCTCGTGCACACGACTGCCTCGTGGACCGCTCCGTCGGGGTATTTGGTCAGCCATGCGGGAGAAATCGACAGATTTCCTCTGCTGCGTCTTCTCTCCGTTTGTGCCATTCTGGGCACTTGCCAGGGTATCACTCTCCTCTGCAGTACCGCGCTTCTTCAAATCCTCAGCTGGACCAGTATGTGTAGATGAACCCGTTTGAGAGCTTGCGGCAGGCTTCGATTTGGCAGCCTGTGCCTCCTTCCGCTTATGCCAGGGATTTACGGAGGGGATAGGAGCTTCCGACAATATCACAGGCTTTGGGGGTTCTTTCTCCTCCTTGTCCTCTTGAGTCTTGTCGGCATCGCCTTCCTTCTCCTGATTCCGACCCTTCCTCCCCTTGCGTCCTTTTCGCGGCTCGCCATCAGCGGAGCGAGATGCCCGGCTCGGTGAGCGGTTGCTCTTCTCCTCAGTTACAACTTGCGTCGTCTCGCTTGACGTCGAATCTCCATTGCTCAGGGCAATCGGCGTGGTATCGCTCACTGTATGTGATGCCAGGCTGGGTTCTCTCGAGGAGACTTCGGACTCCTGTTTTTGGGCAGTAGGTTCATCTTCGGCCTTCGACTGCTTTACGGATTCATGCGCCTCGGTTTCACCAGATGTCGTGGAGAATACGGTCGCAGCTGTTGATGCTGTAGTGGCATCATCTTTGCCTTGTGAACTCACAGAAGGTGGCGCTGGACTGGTTGTCGGTTGCGGGGCCGGCTGGGCGGCGATTTGGCCCTTCGCGGCTTGCGCGTATGAGAATGGTGTTTGAGACATTTCTGAGCTCGGTGTCGAGGTCGATGTAGCCATAGAACGATAGTTTCTGGACGGTTTCGTGACAACCCAACGCAGGCTGTCGCGTACCTAATATCGGGCAGAGCCTTACTTCTACCACCTAGGGCGAGAGGTCGAAGCTGAACCTGCCCAGGAGGGTCTGTCCGGAGAGGTTAGAAACACCTCTCCGCACTCCGGAACGCTGAGTGCGCTTGCGGGCTGGATAAAGACAGGACTTTGACTGTCGTAAGAGCCAAGATCTTTCAAATCGTAGGTAGGTTGGATGGCAAACTACCTCGATGTTGTGTAGGGTCGACTAAGGATTTTGAAAAGGAAGTCGATAGTCGAGGTGATCTTCTTTTGGAAAAGAGCTGGTTGACGAGGCAGCAGTTTCTCGGTGGGAAAAAAAATTAATGCTCGAAGCGGAACTGCAGTCGTTTGTTTTTTGAGGGGTCTTGTCACGCGAAGGATGTGGACTGGCCAACAAGGTATGGAAAGATCCTGCAACTGAGCTGAAGGACTGGAGATACGGGCAAGGTAAGCAAGAAGATGGTATTCTTCTGCAATTGTGCGGGTGTCTCTCGTCGTCGAAGCGTTCTTGGAGGAAGGAGCGAGGGACCAAACAGGGCAAGGTCCGGACTTGGTGGGTTCACGCCGCCGCAACTCTGCTGCTGGAGCGTTGAATGAATCTGTATGTGTAGAGGTAAATGGAGTCGGGATTCGAGACAGGCCTGAACGATTTTCGACTTGTTGTTGTGATTCGGCGGTAGCGCGTCACTTGCACTCGCTCGGCACTCGGGCTCAAAGAGCAGGCTAGGAGGCCAAAGCAACTCGTTCCCAGATCACACTTCACCTGGCTCCTCGACCTGTCTGGAAGCACGGTTCGGCGCGACAAGGTAGTCTGTCACTCGATCGATCCTCCAACCGGATAATAGAACCAACAAAGGTCCCCTTGAGGTAGAAGGGCTGGTGGATGGGAGAAGAAGGATGTAGGGAGAGAAAAGATATCGTCACCCAAACCAGGTGAAGAGATTTGAGAGTGTGTGTGGAATAAAACTTTTTTCGGCCGGGTAGTGAGAGGCTCCTTCCTCTAATTTTTCTGACCCTCAGGCCTGAAGGCGGTGGAGATAAAACCGTTAAGCCGCTAGTCGAGGTTTTAAAGTCTGCTGGAATAAAGTCCCGTTACTCCAGTGGGTTTTTAGGACACTTTGGCTCGCTAAATTCGCTATCCTCGGCGCCTGGCATCAGTGATTTTGCGACCACCTACCGTGTAATCCGGCTAACACTCAACAAGTGGAGTTTTGTGTTATGTGCGGTTATATATCGGCAAAGGGTCAAATCTCCAGTGCGATTATATCCCGGGTTCTTGTCACGATTGAATGTCCTGAAGCGGAAAAGCCTAGGACATTCAACGAACAAGCAACAAGGTTACAATTAAGTTGTCCGTCGTTGGTTCTTACCCAGCCTCAGCATCACATAGAGTCACGGCATCACGGCGCCAAGAGACAGAATGGAATCAGGATGCCTTGTGGAGATATGCCTCTGATGACACCAGAGCACCGTAATTCTCTTAGTTTGGCAGTGTACAGTGTCACATTGTATTGTACCTCTGCATGTTTGCTATTTGGACAGTCCGGAGCCAACTTCGGTCGAATCGAAGAGCACCTGTTATTCTTAGCTTTCATCTGTGCCTTAAGTATTGGCCATGGAACGGCGATCAAAGCGAACGTCACTGTTATATTGTACGATCCTACTTGTTTGTGCCCTCTTGGTCCAGATAGACAAAATGCAGTCTCAGATCCGCTTCACTCTGGATTGTGCGTTCTCGAAGAGAATCATCAGCCCACACCTACCTACGCATTGAGGAGATTCGATTAGCTTAGTGTCTAGGTGGGGAAGAGGGACATGGGGGCACCACTCTTTGCAGAACCTTATCCGGATGAGCATTCCCATTCCCGTCGTCCGTCACTGGGCAATTCGGGATTTCCAAGACTTCGTGCTATGGACTTGTTGATATCTTTCTGCACAGGCAGACATCTTCCTACCAGGGCGCTTACCTTCCTTCTAGAAGACCCGACATGGCATTTGTCACAGTGTGGGAGCGAGATCCTGCATCCTTTACACGTGTACGGTACTATTGCCCAACTCGATTGGCTTTTCCTGGAATGATGCTGCGGAACGGGAGCGGGGAACGGGGACTAATATCTGCTGCCTTCCCTCCCTCCTTTAGCTTAATTGTTCAGCAGAACCCAGCCAGGGAAGGACGAGAGGAGCAAGGAGGAGAATGCCCTTTGATCCTCCAGAACGTCCTTTTGGTACACGAGTCCTACCCCGTTCTTACGGTTGCTCACCTAGGCTACTTGACGTGTTGGATTGGACCCCAAGTCCTTGATTTGAACTGATGCCTCCCAAGAAGACACAGTATGTAATGGTGAGATGACACCTGCCCACGCCGAGATGCCGAGTTGTAAGCAGGTACACAGTGATCGTATGTCCTTCTAGAGGCGGGTTTTGCTTCGTTGGCGCTGCTACATAGATCTTTAAATAAAGTCACCGTGTATCCGGGTATGACAATATGAAATGGCACCGTCCATCTGACAAGACCTACACACTAAAGTTAGGTAGGACGTGTCCTGGAACCTGGAAGGTTGAAGTCCGAACCTCTTTGTCCCGTAGAGATTTAGGACGTGCAAATTAGGGGTCAATTTGATATGGCTGAAGCTCAACTTAGTGATCCTGCTGTGGTCGTCTCAGCCATTTACTCCCTTCCTGACGACTTGTCGAGCCATTGCTCATCAAGGTGCTTTGGTAAAGAGGGAGTCTAAGGTAGGTCTAGAGCTTAGTTCCTTGTTGAGCCAGCCGGCTTACCGGCTTCATGCGGCTCAGTCCACTTCAACTAAATCGTTGACTGGAGGTCAAGCACCCCGCCAGTTCACACTCAAGCCATGTTATCGTCCATGACTCACTACCAACGGAATGAGGTATTGATGAGGGAACACTGTACGGACCAGCTACCTGATCTGATTCCCTCGCAGGTACCGTATGTCAGACACGTTACGCGGTTTGTAATGGCAAGCTATCCCAGCCAAGCGACCAACTGCATTGATCGGCCGGGCTAGATGTGACAGTAGATTCTGGATCAGACGTGACGCACGTAGCTGGATCAATGGCTGGGAGCCGGACTTTGTGCTCCATGGCGCCGCAGGATCTGCTCTTCGGGGGATGGTATTGTCGACGCGGTCTTGGAGATACCTAACTGGACATGTCAAAAACACGACTACTCATTAGCTGGTTGATCGGCTAGCATACAAGACCGCGCAGTGTCGGGGTTCTAGAATACGGCTAAGCTGGAGCCACCAACGGATTGCGTGAGAGACGGCATTCTGCAACACTACCTTGTGGCATGAAACATCTTCAGTGCGGGACAAGAGAATATCTCAGTTGCCGGACTGCCGAGCCGTCCACAAGTACCAATGTATACAAGTAAACAATGATAAGGAACTGAAGCACTACTGCCAAGTAACCTGTGCATCACAAGCATATATCGAAGGATCCTGGCACCCTGGGACCGGGTGCTTGCTTTCCCTATTTCCCGTAATGACCTTGGGAAAGACCGTGATGCTATAGCAGCAACGCTTGCCAGTATTTGTGGAGACCCTGAGTTTGCGGCTCAACGTCGAAAATGGGACGTGAAGAGACCCTGATGTTCAACTATGTGAGAGCTAACACCAAGACAAGACTGCCGTAAAATGAGACTTCGCGTGACGTCTTGTACTATTGCTGCGGCAAGAAACGAAATAAACTGCCATTTGGAAACCTCTTAGCTGTAGGTAGTCCTTGCATTGTGCTAGCGGACATCTCCCGGCATGCTCACGGTTCAGGCGCCCTGGAAGTGCAGGTCTATCCACATACCCAACCTTGCCAGTCGGACCGCCTCGAGGAGAAACATAAAGGAGCCGCAGACTTAAAATCAGGGCCTCACATCTCACCGACAGGGCAGACATAGATGCATTGCTAGTTAAACCTGCTGTTCTTTCGCCTATCTCGGTCATGGGACATTTTCTCGACGTCGTTAGCCCGACATCCAAGCAGCGGCCCGGCGCGTGCCAAACGAGGCAGCCAGCCGCATGCCAGTCGAGCCCATGGGGAAGTAGCTGACGAGGTACCACACAAGAGTTACAATTTGGATGATGGCGCATGGCAGTGTGAGGAGGGTGCTGCGAAGCTGCACGGGGATTAGCATGAGGATGTCAGCAGGGGTGTGCCTACACCTCGGTGTAGTTCGGTGTAGCAGGCTGCGCTGCTTCTGACTCACCCCGATAGCGAAATAGAGTGTCAAGCCGATGGATCCAAAGTAGGCTGCGGTGAAGGGTAGTCTAGGGCCTGAGGCGAGGTGCTGAATATAGGCCAACGGGCCCATCATCGCTGCAAAAGAGCAGAGGAAGAGGACCGATCCAAGTGTCCATCTGATGAGAAATCTTGAGTCAGCCCAGGCGCTTTGTAATGCAGATATTTTGAATCTCCATGGAGTAATAGCGATGACGACATAGCGGCTCTATGAAGTACTCGAAGGTCACCTTCACCAAGTCACACGGCGAGGAGAGACATCGACCACCTGTCATGCGGTTCCCCCACGGATGCAACACGGGTCTGTGCAGAAAGGCACCATCAACCGACGCAAGGGAAACCCCCTTCTTTCTGCGGTGCCAGGAATGCGGTCCCACGAGCTAGCCTAACTGGCCGTGGCGCAGCAAGGACAGGCATACGTAGAGCAAGAGCATCAAGCAACCAGCAGACAAGAACCGATAAACGGCAAGATGTGCGCATAATGGAGGAGGCGTAGGCAGACACTTACAGTATAACGAATTTGCGTGGCTTGAGGCTCAGGACCGGGAATAGGGCGAAGCAAATGACAAAGCAGGCCAGCGCGCCGATGTTGCAGGCGCCGAAGATGAGCAGTCGATCCCATCTACTTACTATTTGTCAAGCAACGGATCGTTAGTCAACCACAGACGGACATAAGGGGACAACACGGTGTCTCAGTGCACCCGGTGTGAACTCGGGCGAGAGATAAACCAGGCGCTGTATATGTGGACGTGCATGTGCACTAGACTGAGACACCTGTAGGAACGGCACATGTCCTGCATCGGCAACTCAATGCAGGGGACAGAACAGAGGAAATGCAGTGACAGACGGGAAGCCTGCCAGGGCAGAAACGGGAAAGAGGCTCGAGTGCATGCATATTCGGAGGGAGGCAGGTACTTGGTTGACTCACAGACAAACCACCCTTCTTCTTCCTCTCGCCAAGAGGGCGCCGGTAGTGGTGCGCCGGCGCCTTCGGTAGTTGGCAGGCGGACGTAGCCGCGATCGCCGAACGGGTTCAACGACTTGATCGACGAAAGAAGACCGCTCTGTTGGCTGGTATTGACTGGTATGTCCGCATCCCGTCGGGACCAGCCTAATGAGTTCATAGACTCTCGAAATGAAGCCGAAGCCATTATTCTTCGATATGCCTATCGACAAGACCTCCGAAAAATCTTGTCCCAGGATATGAAGCGAGAAGAAATCTTCCGCGGGTGGGTTCTGTCAGGAAAGAAAGGTCCGCCTCGTCAGAATATGTCGGGAGTTCGATGTGTCCAATGACCCGTAGTGGAGACGCGTTTGCGAGTAAACAAGGCTGGGACCGGCTTGTGATTTACTCAAAGCTATATGGTGGTGTATAGCTTCTGACACACGATGTTACTGGCTGAGTTATCGGGGGGTGGTGCCCAAGATGCGCGGGAAGGGTATGCGCCGGCGAAGATGGGAGGGCTAGAATGCAGCTAGACTGTCGTGCGGAAATACGGCCTGTCAGCGACGAGCGTCTTGAAACTCATGTACCGTCAAGTCGAGCACGATCTTTAGGCCATCAGGTGAGCAGTTATACATACGCTGCCAAGATAAGGGGAAATAAGTAGACGGTTCCAACCCGCAGACACAAGCAGATGACGTCGCTGTCTCGACGTCAGAGCTCTGAGCCCCAATCACCTAATCTTGCTCCTATTGCTCCTCGTTGCTCGAATTAATCGAATATTGTTTGCCAGTGGGCTATCTTGACCGCGCGTACTCTGTAATTGTTGACTAAAGCCTTCGGTCGCTCGGGACTGGATGGTGGCGGCGTGTGATGGTTGCTGTGCGTGGTCAAAAGGTTGCCTTGAAGTTGGAGCTTCACCACCATAATCATCAGAGGAGGTCGCCAAGCGGCAACGCTCCTGATGGCGCTTTCCCGACCTGGGTTACTGCAAGGCGCTGCAGCCCCACATTATTGGACCCATGTGATTGGGATATCACGGAGGGTGGGATCTGTGCAGCACTAGCGAAGAGTTTGCAGGACGCATGGACCATCGGACATTGACCCCAAAACCTGCCAGATTGCAGATCCCGTAGCAGTGTATCACGTATCCCCGTTCGCCCATCCCCCTTTGGATATATCCTTTAAGTTATCGTGGAGAACCGCAAGACACGCAGCATGCCTGTTCGTGCATGGCGATGTGCGGTGCTAGTCCTGCTCCCCGGATCGCCCGCGAGGGGTTAAACGGCAGCCGTGATTGCCGGGAGTGTCTACGAGTGGCTGGACGTGCTTCTGAGGTTGCCATCCTCTGTCCATGGCCTGTCCAGCTTCTGCCCAAGGTTTAATGTCGACTTCCGGGGGGGGCAGTTATCCCTGACTACTAAACGTGGGATGTCCGTGGCGGAGCAACCGGAAAATATGGCATTCTTGACCTTGACAGCCTACAATCCTGTGTTGACTCTCAAAATCGCGTTTTGGGGATTGTTGGCGCAAGTTGCTAACGAGGCAGCTCACCGAGGCTTGACCCCGATCGCTGTCAAGGTGAGCGGCCACGGTCAAGGTCGAAGCCTGTTGCAAGCCCGAGACCGGTTACAAGGCCCGTTTCCTTCCTGCGGTCCTTCCCGCGCAAAGCTCCCGGATTTTTGAAGCAGGCTCTTCCTTGGTGTCTCAGTGATCCATGCGATCTAGCTCCTTCTGCTCGTTGACATCGGTCGTACTGAGGTAACCCATTCGCCGTTTGCCGGTGGCATGCGATTCTCTTGAGGCTTCGTTTGTTCTCTTTTCTATCTTGCCGATCCATGGGGTATGAAGAAGTGCATGCTACGGTAAGATCTACCTTAGCTCGGTCTTTGTCGCATCCAACACGGATACATACATTCCTTGTTGGTGGTCTGGTGTGCTCATTGCCAGCAACCGGCTCATTTAGAGAGCAATAGATACGAGAAGCAGGTTTACCAGCAGCCACTTTCCCAAGAGTACGATATGTTCCCCCCCAAAGTGTGGATTAGTGTTGCATTACGTTTTGTAAGTAATGCGGCTGCCGTTGGGGGTGTGGACTGCCTGGGTGTGCAGTCGTGTCTTACCTTGCAAGTCACGCTGTTGGATGGAAGTGCCCTGCTGCCCCCCAAGTCTGCCCACCTTGACTCCCTTTCAGAGAATGCCCATCTTCTATCGAAATCCCCCGTCAAAGTGAAAGGCATCCACGATGATTGAGGAAGCACCAGGATAGCCAACATCATGCAAGCTGGGCTCTGCCACAATAGACTTCCCAGATAGTCCTGTTTCTGGCAATCAGCACACCCACCTTGACCGAGCAAGAGAGTCAGATGGAAATCTGCTGGCCAGGAGAAATGACCAGGAGGCCGTCGTCGATGTCTGGTCCCTATGTAGCGTATTTTTAGAGCCAGCGTATAAAAGCCTTCCGTCGTCTGTTCCTTCCGAGGTGACCCTGGCCAATCTTTGACTCCTTCTTCCTTTTTCATCGCAAAGCCACCAACGCAAGGCTACCTTACTGAGTGAGTGCCAGCCAATCTTCGCCGCAGACAACGGCTGTACCCCACGAATCCAATCTCACGTAACGCAAGGCTCCAAGCAAGGCCGGTACGGTGCTGTACAACGATTCAGGCCAAGCTGCGCTCATCAACAGCGCTCGCTATCACTCCAAGCCTCGCGCGTATTCCGGCTTTGCCCCATCCGGGTTCTGCACACCCCGTCAAGGACCCCCTTCAATATAAACTGCATCAAAGTCCTCTGAAAACAGCAACACAGGATCTTTGACCTGCCACACCAGGGCAAGAGAGGCTGGACCGCGTATCTCTCTTTGGTCTTCCCGTCAAAAATAACCCCAGATAACAACGATATCAATATCAAGCCGCAGGCCGAGGCCCTTGAACCCTGGTTCCCCGAACAGATCCCGAACGGTTCGTAAGAAGACGGACACTATTAGGGTCGCACGACTGCGGAGAAGAAGCGACACGGCCTGGCTTGACAGCAGAACCTCGGAGCAAAGATCGGCGCTATCGCAAATCGGGAAGACAAGCGGGGCGCCACTCTGGCTTACATAACGCTCACCCGCATGCTCCCACCATCATCCATATCCTTGCTCTCTGTCTAAACGTCACACAAGGAAGGACCGCGCATCTTCCTGACTGGCCACTGTCCGGCCGTGCTAGGATTCCCAATATATTAGGCCAAATCACCTACTTTACACCGACTCATCAACTGCCTACCTGGGAAGACGGCATTGATTGAGCACACCTCAACTACACCAGCGTGGGCGAGGACCATACCTGTTCCTATTAAAAGAAACACCACTCATCGAACTGTCGTCGATAGTGACGGTCAGCCAACTGCGCAGGGCGAGTGCAGATTTCAGATCAGTGACACCTGCGGCACGTCCGGAGCGTGGGACGACGACTTCACGGCGGAGTTGGAAGGTGGGGCAAAACTTGCGGCTAACCCCAGACTCCGGTCTCGCGAACTCGCATTCATAAGCCAACAATAATCGATTTCCTTGTTCTGGGAACGTCGAATCGACGACATAGCAACGCGGCATCTGGGTTGATTAAATCTAGACGAAAGGACCATATATTTTCAAGAAACGAGCAGAATTCGTTGGAACTCGTCTTGGTCGCTTCCAACCCATTCAACCGATCAGCAAGCCAAGACTTGCAGTGAACACCGATCCGGGGCCTCTACACAGTACACGGTACGTAGTCGACTGTGAGAAGACTTGATATCGGCAACATCGAGCAACTCGCACTACACTATTGATACACAGCCAAGTTGTAGCCAACCTGACTCCGCACTTACCGGACGGTTACTTCCTTGAGCCAGATATAGATCAGCTTCTCGCTTGTCTTTGCGTCCGACTTTTATTGAACATCATCCGAAGGTCACATCTCACCAGTCAGCATCTTAAGGACCGCACCAAAACTTTACGTTTGCTCTTTCACTACCTCGCTCTCTTTCCTTCGGTCGACTTACTTCCAAAGCTGGATACTTGCGAACGAGTAAGAAGTCCAGTTCCTTCCGCAGCCGGTGTACTACTACAAACGGCCACAATTGGCTCCTACACAAGTATATTCTTGTTTCACTCAGTCGACGCCTCACCGGTGGCTACTGGTGGCGGCTCCTGATTACTTTCGACCGCCGGCCCACTCCGCGCGTTCAAGCCTCGACTTATTTTATCCCTTGCCTGGCCGCCACTGCCTACCCAGCCAACCGCAATCGAGTCGGCCTCCAAGATCGCTACCTGCACCCATTACAGTGCCAGACATTAAGTGGCAGTGTATTCTGCCAGGTCTTTCTCTATTAGACCGCCAGTCTAGCGAACTGCATCAGCTTAACCCAGAGCGCATCATCACACAACTCTAAACTGCATCCAGACTTTCCTTGCGTTTTACGCTTTATAAAGACAACCTTGCTCTCGCCTTGTACAACCTCACCTCCGAAAGCGAGCCGATCCAGACTGATACTCAACCCTGTCAACTGAACCAAGGCCTCGTTCTTCTCCAATCCGGCGACTCAGCAACTGATCGCTTGATTAGCCTCACAGGTGGCCGACAAGCATCCTTCCCTGCGTTGCGCCGGTACCGTCCACTCTAGAACCACCCCACGCATTCCTCCACCCAGTGCGGGAAATCCCTCCCATCCTCCTTTATCCTGCCATCGACGTTGATTCAAAGGTCTGAACCGGCGCTCGTTGTCGCAGCTTGCATTGTCCCTTGGATTACCCAACGCGGTTTAGCGGCCTAGGACAATCCCCCGCTACAACCCTGCTATTCGCTGCACAGTCTCGCCCACTTGAACCAAGCGTTCTTTCACCACTGGCATCTTCTTCCGACAGTCCTCTCCAATCGTGACTGCAGACACAAGAAAGGGACAGGCGAAAATTACTTTCGAAGTCGCGAGGACGTCTTCTTCCTGCAGCTCGCCTTTTTTCACGCATTATCCAACCTTGGACTCGTCCCCTTCCACGATCCCTCCTGCGTCTCTCTCGACCTCGTTTATCAGACCCTCGAGGATTTGTCGATATCGGCCATTCGAGTCATCCCTCTTTCTCTCGTATTTGAGCGGCCCCATTCCCCGCCATTTCTCTCCAATCTTTCTCCGCTCTATGGCGCGCTGACCGCTGGTCACCGGAACGACATCGAACATCGCCAGTTCTTCATTGTACAGTAGGTTCGACCTTTCTTCAGTCTCGCAGTTTCTAGCGCTGCGTCGTTCAGATTCTGCTCTTCCTCTCTCTCGCTTTCAGCTTCGGTCTGAAGCGATCAAAGTCCCAATCCCAGAGATGCGGGCAGTCGACTGAGCATGGTTTGCCCATCTTAATCGTCGCCTGGACGCCGGTGAAACCGCGCGTAGACTTAGCCTCCGCAAGATCACATCGGACAAGGCGTGGTGTGCTGACCTCTCTTTTTAGAAATCCATCTCGTAGACGGATAATCAGGGCAACCACCTATCGGCCTCCGGGCGCAAACATACAACATCATCAAAACGCAACCTTACCATCACAACCATCACATCGGGGCTCTATCGCAACGATGTCACACCATGGCTACCAGATGGGCGCCGCCCATAATGGGGCGAGCATAGACCCCAACGCCATCAACTACGGCTCATCCTACCAGAATTCTTACGCTATGGGCGGCCATCACAGCTCGACGCCTGCTTTCTCAACGGGAGGCGCGATGCTCGACGATGAAGATCTCCTGGACAGCCTGGGCAGCCCAACAGAGGCACCATCAGGATTACCTGGGCATGGGCAAGATTATAATGGGATAAATGAGGTCAATCAGAATTATGGTCAGGAGATCTACGGTTCGCATCACAGTATACCTCTGAACCAGGCTCAAATCAATGGATACTCGAATACGCCAGACGGAGACCCTATCCAGAGCCCCTTTATCCACAACAGCTTCAATCAGTACCGCGGAGTACCCCAGACCTTTGCTGGAGCATTACAAACGCCTCTGTCCTATGCCAGCTCTCCCTTGGCGAACGGAGCCATCGCCAACGACGTTAATGATCCAAACTATTTGAAGGCTCGCGCGAGCATGTCGCAAGCTATGCAGCGCAAAACGTCCAATCAGCGCAGTCCTCTGCCTGCGAAGACCGTTGCAATAGGCGGCCTCAACATGAACTCGCAAGAAGGGTTCCCAATACGCACAAACGGTCCTCATCATGAGAAGTCACATTCAGGTCACTTCATGCAGACGCCAAACAGTCTTCAGTCGTTCGCGTCCGGCAATTTCTCCTCGCCGCTAAATGCAGCTCATATGCATAATGCGACCGGAATCAACGAAGCCTTCATGAAGGGCGGCGTGTCGGTGCCCGTAAAGTTGCCCTCGGCGAATCCAGTCTCGTCCCAAGAAGCCAAGAGGAAGCGGAGGAGAGAGTCGCATAACCTGGTCGAGCGACGCCGGCGAGACAACATCAACGAGCGGATCCAAGATCTCAGTAAGCTTGTCCCGGCCCACCGGCTGGAGGACGAGAAGATCCGAAAGGCTATACAGAACGGCACTCCCCTCTCTCCAAGCCTGAATGGCATCTCGAGCCCCGCTCAGGCAACCTCGGCTCTTGCCGGCCCCGGTGCACGCCGAGCGACCAGCGCCGGGACAGCGGGCAACATCACAACCGGTCTGCCTTTGGACGAGAAGGACAAGGGACCGAATAAGGGCGACATCCTCAACGGGGCCGTGAGCTGGACTCGTGACCTGATGTGGATGCTGCACCTCAAACTCCAGCAGCAGGAAGAGCTGATCAACACCATCTTGGAACTCGGGGGCCAGGTGCCCTTTGATTTCTCGGACGACGAGAGACGTATGCAAACCGAGCTGTTCGAGGCGATGGCGATGAACGAGGCAGGCACCAACAACGGCAAGCCGGACACGTTCTCTTATTCGCGCACGGCGGGCACAGGTCTCCGAGTGCCGCAGCACACTGACTACAAGGGCGAGCCGCTCGACACCAATGGCAACGCGACTAACCACATCTCCATCAGCCCTGACGCCGATGGGAACGGTGGCGTAGGCGACAATCTGTTGGACTCGGGCGAGTTCCTCGACTATGACGATGAGGGCAGCGGAAAGTTTGACTTCAAAGAAGAAGACGAGTATGGCATGGACCTCACTCAATGATTGATATTGAGGAGCCGCTGATAATTGGTTCATTTCTTCCCACTTATCAGTCAGCACAATGGCAGAGACTCGATATTTCCTTTGTGGCGGGATCCGATGGAATTGTATGCATCTTTCTGTTTGGGTCCATTGATACCAGTGCGTAGGCAGCCTGCCCTCTGCGCCGATGTTCCACCGCTTCTCCCATTTGTTTCTATTGTTTTGCCTATCAGCATGTGACTGCGACAAGCAGCATTTTCATCATAGTCTGCATTCCGAGGTCGTTTAGGAGTGGATCGGTCAGGTCGGTCGGATCTACAAGTGGCAGCGGCGTAAACGGGGCGAATTGGACATATCGGGGGGGATTTTTGATGATCGGCTTCATAGCGGCGAAGGATTCCCCGTTGAGAGCAAGCTGAGGTTGGGTTCTCTTATCTGTTTTCAATGGATGATTTCGTGGTGGTCTCCTTATCGGTCATCCTCTCTTGGTCTTATATGTGTGATACCTGAGGAGAGCGACAGGGTTTTCTTAGTCGGGTTTGCTTACTTGTTTGTTTGCTTTATTCAGGTCTTTGGTATTAGCTGCCTCTATTTACAGTATTCATTATGGACGGCTTGGCATGGCATAGTCTCTGCTATTCACCTATGCTCTGGGCCTCCTTGAGTCCTATATGATGTTGTTCGCGCTGGATGCTGCCTCAGTATCGCTTGGCTAGAAGTTATGAAACCATGCATAGACATGATATCAGAGGCATGCTATGTCTACTATCCTTAAATCACCAGTGCCGCACAGTCAACAAATACTCGCTCATTCCTGTCAGCAAGTTCCACGCATCCTTCCTCTTCATGTCCTCCTGCAGGGCGATCCTCTCCAACGCGCACCGCCCATTGAAGTACTTCCAAAACAGGGGCCATGCGGCCGCCACCCGCCCGTCCCAGTCTCTAGGCCCACCATTGCCGACGCCGTCTTTGCCCCCTACACCACCCTGTCTGGCAGCACTTGCCTGACCCCTACTGCTTAGGTTGGTATTTCGCGCCGCGTGACTGACAGGGACCTCGCGTCTCTGCTCATCCCCCTTTTCCGGCGCAGCCTTTCCCATACCGGTGCCGTCTTCTGCGTACTCCTCTTCGATACTCTCGCCGGCCCTGGCGTCTAGGTCCCTGGCCGGTCCCCCTCTTGTGAGACCCTGGAGGCGTCGCCCGATGGCGTCGAGGTACAAGCTCTCCCTTCCTGTGGCCTTTTTCGCGTCCAGGATGACGTGGGGGCTCATGCCTGCCAGGTGCGGGGCATCGTTGATGCTCGGGTGCGCAGTCGCCCGGGGGGCGGCCTTGCGTGCGTGTGCGGTCGCTTTATCCGCTAGGTCGCGAGCTGCTCGCGTTGCGAGGCGCTCGAGGCGGGCTTTTTCTGCTGCCGCTTCAGCTGGGGTTGTCGTGTGGTGGTGGTGGCTGTGGCCTGGTGCTTGTGAGGGCGGGAGGTGGAGTGAGGATGGGGTACGGGACGGGGTCCCGTTGTGAACTGGAATGGCAGTTGTCACTGTAGAAGGTGAGGTAGGCTGCTCGGGTTCGGTTGGGGAGAGGGCTGTGTCGCGGATGGTTGCTGTTGAGGAGTTCAGGTCCGATGTAGAGCTGATCATGTTCAGGCCCGAGGATTCACCAGGTGCACTATCGAAGCTGAGGGATGGGTTTCTGGATACGTTGGGCGACCCCTCTCCTCCTGTTGTGGTAGTGTTGGACGAGCTGCTGGCTGTGTTGGTGCTGTCCACGCTGCCTGGCTCGCCACCCTCTGTCTCAGCTCGCTTGGCTTTGGCGATGCTCTCCGCCTCTAGCGCATATTCAACCTCGTAGATGATCTCAGGCCACACAACTACGTAGGCGAAGGTGCAGAGCTGTGTCACCCAGCCGCCGCGCATGAGCCAAGCTAGCATGGTCATGTAGAGAGGTCGATGTGCCTTGCTCGGACAGTGAATCTTATATGGTCGAGGGGCTACGCTGAGATCGGCAAGGAAGTTGGGTAGGGCTGGAGCTAGGGGAAACTGGCGGGCCCATCTTGCTGCGGCTTGTGGAAGACGGGACAGGTCGCAGTTGGGAGACAGTATGTATATGTCTCTTGCATGTAGCGGCGGGATCGCGATTGCACGTCGCCAGAATATAAAATGCTGGGCGAATTTGCGGACTTGTGTTGGGGTCAAGATATTGTTGGACTGTTGCCCAACTTGATGAAATCTGTTTTGTGTAAGCAAACGTCGTGGAGAGAAGGGTTGTGGAATCCATACGATAGTGTAGGCTTGCAGTGTCTGACGAATTCGATCATAGACAGTGTCGTTTCATCCGGGTCGGCCTGCAGTTCGCTCAAGATCTTCTTCTCGTCTTCCATGAGGAGAAGCGCGAAGTGTCTGTCCAAGTAACCAGCCTCGTCGGCCTCCTCGTCAATGCCTAAGAAAGCGTTGGCAGTAGTGAGCCACAGTGACCGCGCATCCTTGTCATTCTCATGAGGGATATCTGGCATGTGAAAAGGTAGTGGTATCTGCACTGAGTGTGTTACTGTTCCATCCGCCGTTTCGAGCTGCAGGACGGCGATCTTGTTCTGCGAGATGGCATCATATAAGTCTTGCATTGATGCGGCCAACGAGGAGGATGCCAGTATTTCATTCCATAAGGATGTCATCTTACGCCCTGTTGAGGGTTAGATCATCTGATATATGAAGGGGATTGATACTGACTGACTGTCTTCGCGGCCTTTATCCTTGAGTGCAATAATCTTCTTGGACTCCTTCCACACGAAGTCGCCACGCTGTTGGCAGTACTTGTAGGCCTTGTTGACCTTTTTGATGATGTTCGCGAACATGGTATCAACTAGCTCCTTGACTTCGTGTTTCTGGGGCTTCAGGATGAATACCAAGTTAAACATGGTCATGGAGCTCTTCTTTTCTTCGACTTCGTCATCATCTTTCGTCGGCATGGCAGCCATATCTTTGACTTCAACATGTTCAGTCTGCAAAGTCTGCCCGTCCTCATCTTGGGTGGGCACTTCAGCTTCCGTCTGTGCAGCGTCATCTTCTTCCTTCTTACTCCCCTTCCCCTTTTCTTCTTCCTTCGACTTTTTCTTCTTCCTCTTCCAAACACCGTTCTCTGGGACGTAGATAGGATAAGACACGCAGACCAGAGGTTCCAAAGAGACCTGGAATAATCGTTTGTGGTATGCCCTCGCAGGTGTCAAAATGCTTTCTAGGTCGTCGGCAGGAAAGCCAGCTACGTGTTCCCAAGGCACTATTTGGGAGCCACTCTCAGTGAACAAGTGATCATCCTGGTTCCATTGCAGGAGTTCGGCCGGATTGACCAATGTGCCGGCGGGTTGCGCCAGACGCTCCAATATGGTATCGTCCTCGTCTTCCAGTTCATCCTCATCCTCCCTTTTGCGACCCTGTTGGCCATGGGTAGGCAGGACGTGAGGCGGATAGTGGAAGACTAGCTTAGGTCCGGCCCGAGGCCGATTTATGACGAGGGCGACAGCCAGAAAGTTGGAGCTGTTCGGTAGGACTGGTAATGCCATTGCTGTAGAAATGATGTATGCGATATTCCGCTATTGCTTCCTGAACCAATTGGATTGCCTGGTGAAGGTGGAGATCTCTCAACGTCCACTTCAGTCACGTTTGAGCTGCGGGTCATAATCGATTAGAGCAGCTTTCTAATCATGTATCTGTATATGGTATTTCTTTATGCACCATTGCGAGTATCGGTTCCGGGTTCGGTGTCGGTTTGGATTTGAGTTTGTCTGTGGTTGAGCTGTGAGGGACGAGTGGATTCATTGATGCCACCAGCTTTAAGTGGAGAGCGGCGATGCGGGTATACGACCTGCAAGAGCGGGAACGCTAAGCTCAAAGCAGTAGCAAGCCAACTTCGCATATGTAGGTCAACATCGCTCGTTGGAGATCCCAGTTCTATCATTTTGCTACTTCAGAAATGTCATACACCCTTATATGTGGTCCAAAGTCCATAGGGCCGATGCCATGGTATATTGATGCCAGGCGAGGGTGCTACGAGTCAAGTAGTCGCCCCCGACGCCCATCTTCAGGAGCAACTGATAGACCTAGCTCAGATATGATCTGACCGGCCATTACATTAGGAACACTCCTGTCGACCTCCACAACCTTATCCCTCACCCTGCTCTTGCTTTTCCACGGCCAGATCATTATTGGGACCGCTATTCTCCCGACCTCTCGCCAACCACCCAACAACCTTCACTGCATTTCTCAACATCTCAATAGCAACCTCCCAATGGTTCAACCCTACCTGGACAGCCCCGATGTGCAGCAGACTCTTAGCCAGGGTCGCAAACGGCGTGTGTCCTGCTGTCGGTAAGACGGCGATGATAACCCACAGAAATAGACCTAGCCGCCGATGCCACTCTTTCAACGAGACTCGGAACGCCGTGGACCATACCATGAAGAACTGTGGTATCGGACATATTGTGCTCAGTGGAACTCGCATCGCTGCAGCTCGGGCGTAGAGGAGGGCTGTCTGGCGGACTGTGGCGTAGAGGAGGTCCGGGGGATGCTGAGGTTTGGAGTGGGCTTGGTTCCGAAGAATGAAGTGGGAGGGGTCGTGGGATTGAGGGAGGGGAGCGGTAGAAGAGGCATAAGAGGTGTCATCGGAAGTCTGTGACCTGGATGTAGGAGATCCCATCGCACGTGAACTCGCTGAGGGCGGAGACAGAGATTCGGACTGTCTCGAGATTGATGCTTCGGAGAGAGAACCGCTGAGTGAGGGTGGATTTGAGACTATCGGCGCATCGGGGCATATGTCTGGCAACTTCTCGATGCTGGCATGCGCCAACATGGCCGTTTGCTGGACCTTGTCCAGTTCAGCCGAGGAAGGATGCGGTGGTAACTGCAATATAATGGAAAACAAGTAACGTATATCGTCTAGAATCCGTGAAGTCGCCGGATGGAGGTCGAGGGAGTCACTCCTCGCGAACGATGAATATCCGGCATCGGATACAAATGGAGTGTTGAATGCCGGGTTCAACTTTTCAGGTAAAGGTTCGTGAAAGATAAACTCTGGGACGTTCAGCGGAGACTTTTCCAGCGATATCGCAATGAAACAATCAGTACTAGGCTAGATGTTAGAATCATGCAGGGTTTTTTCCCCTTCTATGGTTTTTGGCTGCGGCTGAAACTCACAGAAGAGCGGTCTTGCTCACGAGCCTGTTGACGCCTTGTTCTTCGAAGCCCCCCCTCAGACGAACCAGCTCACGAAGTCCTCTAAGGTGCGCTTGCATGTCTCGAGTTTCTCCAAAATACCAGTCATTGAGTATTAGTTGCGAAACTGCGGATATTGCCTCGTCAGTAGCAGATCCCGGGGATCGGAGATAATCATTCAGCGTGTGAATAGCTTGTCCCTTCATAGCTATGGCAGCTCGAGAGGGCATGAGCCTGAGCTGCACTAAGGAAGTGGCAGCTACAGATAGAGCAACAGGAGCTAGCAGCCGCGACTGGAAACACCACGGAGCATAATGGTCAATGAACGGATTGTCCGCTTCCGGTTGGCCGTCCAGTGGTCCCTTAAACCGGTACAGATGTTGCACGACTTTCGCGACATCAAGATCAGCCAGGCGTCCTCCACATCTAAGGCTAATGGTTTGGGGGAGACGGAGGACTAACATGTCTTAACTAGCATTGCATTCAGTTTGGTAGGTTTTATCGGTAGACTGCTGATAGCCGTGGCCGAGTCAGCTAGCAGCCATAGGCTAGTACCTGTCGACGATGTAACCGCCTCAGTTACTTGATCGGGTGTCGGCTTCGACGTATCATCGCTTGTGTGACTTCCTTCCGCTGGCTGGCCACTTGACCGTCGATACGGACCTGGCCTGTCATTGGATGCCACAGGGGTATCACGGCTTTGGAACCTAAATTTGAGTCTGGGCGGGACCTTATTGACATCAACTTGAACTCGCCCGGAAGGGTCCGAGCCTCCTTGCCCGGACTTTGGGGGATCTGTCGCTAGCCCGGGCGCTACCCCCTGGCTCGACACGTCTCTCTAACGCACGGCAAGAATTAGCGAGTGGTCTGAAAACAGACCACGCAGACATAGGCGTCACTCACTTGTAGATGTAATGATTGTGCTATGTCTGCAGAGAAAACTGACATGTTGGGCAGACCTCGGGTCTGTTGCCGCCCATTGGGGCTTTGGGCAAAGCGTTGTATCAGTCCCGGCCGTTTCTGGCTTTCCCTGAAGCACCAACTCACTTCTTGTGTATGTACTCGCATCTTGGCTGTGGAAACCGCCGAGAGCAGTTATTACACGGCTGTCCCTGGTTGCACTGCTTGTTGTTAACCCTCGCTGCTGATCATTGCCAGATAATGTCAAGTTGTAGTATTGCCATTGTGTTGCAACTCAAAGACCACTAACCTTCTGCTTTCTTCGCCTGCACTCGGTGCATGACGTTGTGGTCCTATCCGCGCGAGAGTGGAGTGAGGACGACGAGCTCGGCTGCATTGTTTCGGATGTAGGACGGTTCAGTAACAGACCAAGCGAAACCGTCTATCGGTTACCGCAACTAGGGGACGACGTCAGTTTTCGGGGTTGGGCAGCTTTTATACTAGCGCGAAAAAGGACTACGCCGCAGGGCTTCAGTAAGATTGCGACCACGGAGTAAGTATTGAGGGGATGCTGGATGTGCAAGGGCTTGCAACCAAGTCCCCTCCCCTCGTCAACATCTTCAGCCACAGTCAGACCGGGTTTCCTCAAAATCGGCTAGCAAGACGGTTGGATCACCTCCGGGAAGCCAAAATAACGTATCTATACGCCCAACGTGATTTGGGAGCTAAGGACCCGGCGATCAGCATAAGATAAGTCGTTACTTTATCAATGTTGACGCCCAGAGCTGGTGTGGATATTTCGGTCGCCGAACATGTATATTTGGCCGTGAATAACAACCATACAACATGTGGGTTGATCTCTAGCTTATGTTCTCCTCTCTATTCCAGGACTAGGACCAGATATTCACGAGCATTATACCACGAATACAACCGTGGTAGGATTACGCATGTTAGCACAGTATCGTACCTCCATACTCGTTCTATGTTTAACGACAGCATGTGACGGCCATGCAATAGATAGTCCAATTCTCTGTTCTTTTATCGTGCGGTGCCATCTTTTCGTGTGATCGCTTCATCGTAAAGTAGTCCTCTTATATGTTTTGCTTTCGCGATTATTGAACGCCGCTGCTTGTAATGGGGCTAACATACATACCTTGGGTATGTAATCCTACCATAGGTGTAGATAGCAAGATCCGGTCGTGTTCGTAAGCCGGCACTTGTCATTGCACAACCACACTAGACGTCACTAAGCACCTGCTCTTCTTGGGCAGGCGGTCCAGAGTCCTTCATTGGTCATCCGTTGGCAGAGCGGGAATGTTTGATCCAGCCCTGGATCAGCCTCAATAGGGCTGGATCAATGTGGAGTATCGGTCCCTGGATGTCATTCCGTACGATAGAGTTCTGATGGTGACCGGATCTGATAGCGGTGGGGGCTGATTGTAGCCAGTATTTTGTCCTTCAGTCGTCCTGATGACACAGAATTGGATAGACCTGCGTGAAGGCATCGATGTGATTCTTCGATACCCGTCAGCTTTCCCATAACAGGGGCAGTTCTTCGAATCTTGGGCCACGTTTTTGGAGGACAGTGCCAAGAACGAGGTCGACCCTCCACTGACACAGTGGGCATCGAGCTTGTTGAGCCCCACTGGACCCCAAATTTCACATGAAGTACACAGTAGGTACGTATGGGGCTGTTAAGGTACGTAGCAGGGTTATGGCTGGCGGGGCAAGGAGAGCTTGCCCTCGGCGGACGCTCCTGCCCCTGACGTCGCTCAATCCTGGACCGAGAAGTTGATCACACGAGCAGTGAATCGCAAAACTTGAATTATCTGTTCCTCTTTCTTGAAATGTTATGAGTTCCTGCTGATAGACTTAACCTTTGTCCTTAGCTGTTCTTATATTTGAGGACTTCGTTCACTCCGTACCTGCTGCTTTGGCCCGCATTCAACGGAGTGGGCTTAATTATTGCAAAGGGCGGCCGCGGTTGGCACTTACCGCCTCGTTGATCACTTGTTTCCCCTCTCCGCACAATATCAGGTTGAAGACCAAACTTGCCCTGGTGCTATATAATTGTAAGGATAGCATTGAGAAGACCATCGGGACTACTTTTGAAGATACTTCCTTTTAACGAGGTGTCGATCGAATAACACCTAAAGGTATCCCTGAACCGAGAACATCTCCGATCGCGGCGCCCGGCATGGCTGTCGGCCAGACCAACGGCTCGTGCGAGTCCCAAATCCGCTTCATTCCACTATCCTACAGCAGTGAAGATGCTGAATCCGCATCTCGGCTGATAACTCAGCTACGCCCGGACTGGCAGCCGTCGTCCATCCGCTTCACGCGCTTCACCGACGGCATAACGAACACCCTCCTCAAAGCCGTGTCTACCGACTCTCCCGACCTGGACACGGATGCCATCCTCCTTCGTGCCTACGGTAACGGCACCGACTTGCTGATCGACCGGCACCGCGAGACCCAGAACCACGAGCTGTTATGGCGCCACGGGCTAGCCCCAGAACTGCTTGCTCGTTTCGAGAATGGGATGCTGTACCGATACGTCCGCGGCAGCGTCACATCGCCTGCTGATCTACGAGAAGCAAAGATATACCGAGCGGTGGCCCGGCGCTTGGCGCAATGGCATGCCACCGTACCGTGTCTACCTGGCCAGACGGGTCATAGCAGGCGGGCATCCAGGGCAGAAGGCGGGCTCAAAAAAAGTGTGGAGCTTGTGCCGGAAGACGAGGCAGAGTATCAGCGTGCGGTAGACGGAGTCGCTCCGGGAAAGCCAACTCCCAATGTTTGGACGGTCATGCAGAAGTGGATCTTCGCGCTACCGACTGACACGGAGACGCAGAAGGCTAGGCAGGCGGAATTACAAAGGGAATTGAAATGGCTGGTAGGGGAGCTGAGCCAGAGGGATGGACTCGGAAAGAACGGCGTACGTCTGACTTTGTCTGATCTTGGTATGAACCGTGGCTAACGAATAATGTAGCTTGTCTTTGCGCATTGCGACCTTTTGAGCGGAAACGTCATTGTGCTGCCCAAACTGGAAGGCACAGACGAACTGAACGACACGAATGGAAATGATGGACAAGAGCATCCTATCACTGGCGCAATGACGCCCACCGAAACAGTGACCTTCATTGACTACGAATACGCAACACCATCTCCTGCCGCCTTCGACATCGCGAACCACTTTGCCGAGTGGGGTGGCTTCGATTGCGACTTCAGCGTGCTGCCGACCCGCCGCCAGCGCCGCGACTTTATTGCCGAGTACGTGCGCAGCTATTTTGACTTGCTACCAGTAGCGGCGAGCGAGAAGAGTGTGGACCTACAGGCTGAGGTTGAGAAGCTATTTGAAGAGGTCGACATTTTCCGCGGTGTGCCAGGCTTCTATTGGGGTATCTGGGCTTTGATCCAGGCGACCATCTCGACTATCGACTTTGACTACGCCTCGTACGCCGAGACGAGGCTCGGGGAATATTTCGCCTGGAAGGCGGAGGCCGATGGGAGTCGGGCTGTGTCCGGGACGGAGATGCCGCTCCGGGAGAGGAGGTGGGCGCAAGAGGAGTGAGTGCTCCTGTGAGCTTCATGCTTCACATTATATGTGATGGATCCAAACGTGTTTTTGATCCTTGTCACTGGCCGTTTGAGCGGTCCGGAGTTGCAACGGTTTGGTCTGAAGAAAAGGAATATCATAGTCATCATGAAAAGGGGTTTAGCGTGGGCTAGCATTCATCATGAGTCCAAGGTTGAGGCGTGCTTGGAGTACATTTGCATTTGCTTCTTTACTGCGAAGAGTCAACTTCTTTTAGCATGGTATAGAGGCCTATACTTGAGCATCACTCAACGTGAGCTCGGCAATGGAAATAAATGTGGATTAGGGTGTAGAAGATAGAGTCTAATCCAAAGGGGCGAGCAGGTTATCCAGAGACCTACGGTACGACCACTCATGTTTTACCACAGGAACCCCGATACCATAGGAATAAAGGCTTCTATCCATGTCGGTCCTTGTATAATAGCCTGTTACAACTAGCTGTAATACACATGGTCCTTTCTCTGTATATTCCTCGTCCCTGACCTCAGTTGGCCCTTGCCGTAAACGCGCACCAAATGTTGGCAAAGTATAACACAAATGGGCTCATGGATAGCAGATTTTATATATGTGGTCATGTAGCCGGTTTATCCTTTAGCTTGTCCAACACTCGTTATCATGGCCCCCTAGCAGCGACAATGTCCAGCGAAGTCCGGGTCCTCGGCAACACCGTCATTCCATACAAGCCAACTCAGCCTACGTCCAAAGCTCGTGGTGAACTGGTCTCCGACTCCGGACAGGAGTTCCGAATGACACTCTAGTTGGCATTCAACCAGTCCTTCGTTGTTTTCCCTCGTATCTTCCGGAAAGATGGTGACTGCAGATCCCTTCCTTCCACATATAGAGGTTGGTGCAGGGCTAAGCCGATGAGATGATATCCACATCAGTGGTGGATGAGGAAAGGCAAGATTGAGATCGCTTTCGCCTGTCCCCTTATCTGCAGCAGAGCTCGGTTCACATTGTTGAGGTCCAGTTAGGGAGACCTTGGGTAATGATAGCGAAGTCGTGATGGGAGTCAACCCCGAGATTGCGGAGTCAACCTGTCCTGTTGAAGCGCGAAACATGAGACACACTGTTACTGAAGGAGGGACATAGAGCAAGGGGGATGGGGATAAGCATACTTTGCGGTGGAGTGGATCTATCGCTGGTTGTCCGGAGCTTGTAGAAGATGATCAAGAGGAAGACGACGGCGACAGGGCATGTAATGGACACTGCTGAGGACAGCTCCGTGGCTAGTAAATCAGATAATGACCGGAACGCCATGGTGCGCTTTTCAATCGGGAATATGCTATCTGATTGTAGGTGTCTACCTTACAGACGTGGATAATAGGACAAAGTTGAGAGGTTCATGCTGGAAGGGCAATGTCCTATTCCACAAGTGACTGTCTCCGTCCCCTTTAATACTAGGTATGGAGCCATTGTGTTCGACTATGGCGCAGAATTGTGCTCGGGTTAGCCGTGGATTGACCTCCTGCATGGAGGTCCTTGCGCTCTCCTACAACCTCACCTTACAAGGTACTGCCTAGCCATGGTAGTTCAAGCAAGAGGGCGGCAAGCATAGCCGAATTGGCCAAGGGGCATGACACCAAACCATGACTGGAATGCTGGTGACAACAGTCCGATCGCTGTCAAATCGCCTCAAGAGAACAAGAACCGGTGTAGGGATTAGCGTCACCATTGGCTATTTCCCTGATTGAACCCCAAGAACGATGGATTTGAGGGGGGTAATGACATATGCTTGCGCCTTTTACTTAGCCTGGTCGAAGCGAGGACACGACTTCTTCGAAAGCCAACGACGCGGAAGGAACTTGCCTAGCCTGCTTCCAGAAATTCAGGAGATGGCATCATCGTCACCACCCGTGGATTTCGACTCTTGATTTAGTTAGTCACCTAGGTAGTAATTAGGCTCGACACCTTGGACTCAGTGGAGACTCAAGGCAAACGACGGTTGCCCTCAACTTTAACCAACGGAGTGGAAAGCAAAGGAGACTACTTAAGAGCGGAGGTTGCCTCAGTAGCACGCCTACGGGTCAGACCAAAAGTTGATGAGTGTCAATTTGTCCCGTCACTTTGTCGAGGTCTGGTAGGACAACAGCAACCCCTGCATATGATGCGTCGTTAGCCTAGGCTGAGAGCTGAGGGGGTCGTGAGGATGGTAAGGCGAAGCTGAGTTGATAGGGCGAGGCAAACTAAACCCAGTTGAGTCGGCTGACGCTCGCCTTGGCCGAGGATTGAGCTGAGGGCTCCGATCGTCGCTTTAGCCCAGGACCACGCGTCCGCCTCCACTGGTGGCAGCTCATTGTTGGGGAAGCTAGACTGGAAGCGTGCGAGGAGCGGACTGGTGCAGAGGTGTGATGGGTGCAGTGTTCCATTGCAGCTTATTGGTTATGGAAGAAGGAGAGACTGCCCCGGGGTGCAATGCACTGCTCTGACTGTTCTGCGAATGGTGTTATTGCACCGTGCTGAGGGCCCGGGGTATAACAGCCGTTGATAATACATGGCGTTAAGCCTGATAAGGAAGCTGCGAAGAGCTTCGATGGTGGAGGGGCAGGAAAGCCGGCGATTCGTGGCCAGAACCTGGAAGGCCTGGAAGCCTTTCTTCCTCGAACCCTGGACTTTGGTGGTAGAGAGGACGTGCGTCGAGTGGGGTAATGCTGAGTTGCGCGAGACTGAGCTCAAGGTGGCGCAGCTGAGGGGTAGCTTCGCCTGCTACGTCCAGGCCGATATCAACCAGCAGTCTGCTCACCGTCACTTCGAAGGTCTGCTTCGGCTGCCTGTTTCCGCAGTGCATGATCATTAAGAGGTAGCATAAGGAGGAAGATATTACATTGCAATAACATCGAGATACCCGAGGCGGGAGCGGTTGAGATTGAGGCATTGGGAAGGTACTACATGATGGAATGATCCGTCTTCAGGACGCTTCGTCTCTCTGTCGAGGTATCTTACCATAGCAGACAGTACACGCCCCTCATTTACGACCAGTTGAGCGTGTGTGCGCTCCTGAGCGTCTCCCCAAAGAAAAGTAGAGGAAATGGGGGGAAAGAACCTTAAGACCAAGAGGAGATCTTGAGAACTTCCTGGCCCAGTCGTTCGACGTCTGGCCGAACTGTACTGTGTAGCAAAAGCTCGACCTCGGAGCTTTCGGCATGGCAGCTTTCAAACGAATGTGCAACATGTTCGGGACACAACCTCTGCCCGGGTTGACAGAGCCCATATGACCATATTGCAACCAGCGTACATGAGATAAAATCACTTGACTTCCCTTTGAATACTGGAACCATTGTGTAATTACTGTGTATATTGTACATAGGACACTGTCGATCTTCCGAGGAAGATGCGGGACAGCAGGGTGCAGCATGAGGTGAGACTGTGAGAGGCAGCCAGGGAGTCAAGCCGTGATACAACAGGTTAGAACCACTGGAGCACCCTCGGGAATCTCGGCTTCTTTATTTCTTTTATTCACAACTGAGCGATCTCGGTCTCTGCGTGATCATCCAGACGGTCAACCAAGTTTTGGGTCTAATCCTGGTCAAGTGATATACCGCGTATAGTAAGCTCATAGAGCTGGCGTCCATGGCAGAGAAGACGATGACATGCGCAATCGGAATTATTCATCAAACATTGGTGGTGAGCTGGGGTATCAGCTTGTGGAGCTTTTGACCTCGAGCTTCGTGCTGACAAGAGCAATCACAACAGCCAAGGTCTGCGAGTGCTTGGCATCTGAATTTCGGAAGCGCAGGAATGCAAGCCTGCATGGGAGGACCAGAGTAGGTAGACGTCCTGTGGAGCGATTGCTACGTCCAAGACACAGCTTCCGCCTTCGCTGCGTGCATTTATCAGGGGACTAGTGAAGGCATCAGTAGCGGCAGCCGGTGACTGGACGAGCTTTTCTCAGCAAGCAATGAGACAAGTATGGGCGTTGGATGAAGCGGCATATTATGCCCCGTCTATGTTGCAACTTGCTGCATGCTGCACGACGGGCTGCGAATGACACGCGCCCTAACTCGATTCACATCGGCTAGAGTCTGGCCTTAATCGAATCAGCTGATGCCAGGTTATTCGAGCGCATCGAATCGACGAGGAGCCAGAAGGATGGGGAAGGCGAGCGCGGCCATTGGCTGTGTGGCAGGGTTCCAGTCGAGGCACTCGCTCGCAATGTCGGCAAAGATAACACTTCGACACTCAACCGGGCTGTGGCATAGCCCGTACTTTGGACTGGGCATGAACCACTTCCCAGCCAACAGCAGTCGGGCTTGTGTCCAGCCCTCGGGCGATTTTTGACTGATGCTGTCCCTTCCCAGAATGAGGCTGCCCATACGGTGTGATTTTGGGGATCTGGGGTGATAATGCCAGGACTCGCAATGACTTCCTTTGTCTCTTGCATCAATCCTGCACGTGTCGAAGGTTCAAGAGGTCAGAGTAATTCTATCCTGACAGCTTCCAGGGTCCGACTTCAAGACTCCGAATTAGCAGCGGTCAGTCATACTATGTCTGCTCGGTGTGGTAAGGCAGGTAAGCGTCGGAGCTGTATCCCTAGGGCGACTATCCCTGCAGCAGCAGCGTAGTGTTTTGAGGCGTCCAGTCCAGCTTCCCGATGGTGCATCAGTGCATCTAACACCGTACCACACCTCGCACAGTAGCACGAGGAGCGCTCACTAGAACCTACACACTAGACGCTATCTTGGTTAGTTTCCGGGATGATGGGTTTAGACAACCTGACTCCTTAGGTACATGGTTGCATCGCTAACGGCCGCCATCGACTTTACCCTCCGCGGTCTGGACTCCAGACTCGGAATGCTCGAGCTCCTCCAACCTGTTCATCTCAGTCGCAGACTCGCTCAACGAGAGAACAAGGATGATCCTTCGAATCACGATTATAGCGTCGTGCTTGCCCAGCTTCTCTCGCCCTACCTTTCGCCAGCCACCCAGCCCACCTTCACCTTTTTTTGTTGCTTGTCGTTAATCTGCCACATCCGGCTTGGGAAGAGAATCGAACCCGTTCTCTTGTTCCTCAGGCCCCACTTATACGCGCAACACTGGCCATGTCCCTCAGCGACAATTTGACAATTTGACCATTTGACCCCTACCTGTTACCACACTGTACATACACTTGGCTTAATCCACTCTTCCCCAAACCCTTGTACAGCTGCAATTTTCTCCAAAGAGTGATGGGGCACAGCTCTTAGCCCGTCGTGAGCTTCTCAGCGCCCCGTTGAGCTCTGCTGAGCAAATTTCATCTGGTCTGCATCTCGATTCCGTGGCTTCTTCCGTGCTCCATCTGTCTGCTTGCTTGCCATTCTTTCCTTGCTGTTCAGGCTTTTGTGCCCATAGATGTAATGGCGTTGTGATGCATCTCAAACGTCTGGGACCTCATTCGACGCACTGTTGTTTCTTGCCATGTTACGCACGCCTGTCGCCGCTATTTGTTGATGCACGCTGTGGTCCGTTGGAGCAGGTCGGCGGGTAAGAGCAGCAGCTGCCAGCAACAGCACCGGAAGGCTGAAGCTGAACCGTGCCGCCGACCTTGGACTGAACGTCGCAAAGCCCGGACTCCCCGGCCGGCCACGGTGAACGGCCTCACAGTCCGTCCACACCGTGACCACAACGACACGGACCAGCAACAGATCCGCGTCTAGACCTGGATCTCCATCAGCGACGGATGGCTGCACCGCCCATGCTCGGCGAGCCAACTGCGCCGCCGCCCCCGGCGCGACGCCTGGATCGCGATAATCCACCACCTCCGCCTCCGACTCTACTTGTTCCACCTCCATATGATCCGGCTTTGGACCCCGCCATCAAGCAATTATTGGATCAGCAGGCTGAAATTCAGGCCAAGCTCGCTCAGCTGCTCCCCCAGAAGTATGGGCCTAACATCAAGGTTGAGCTTGAGATGTTGCGCCACAAGCTTCTTGTCTTGGAAGCATACGCTGCTGACAACCGTGAGCTACACTCTCTCTCACTTCACCTCGTGCCAACTATCCACGTCTCTTCTTACAATGCTCTTCCTGCCCACCCTAACTTCAGATTTCCGCTTCCATCCTGTACCTTCATGACCTCACTGTTGTTGTGATTTCCGTCCCTGCCCCATGAGACTCTTAGAGATGTCTAATAGGCGATGCACTAGGCCTGTCTGACAAAATACCGCGCTTGTCCGATATTGAGGAGGCAAGAGCCCTACAGTATCGATGTGAGTGTATCGAAGTTGCTTGTATAGAACAAGGTAAGGGACACAAACTGGTAGCTGGTGCCCATTTGTGGCTAAAAATCATCCTTAGGTGTGGACGTGAATGCCACCAGGTTTCTCGATGTCTTGAAACATTCTTTTCGGGATCGCGCTCCTGAAGGCTACGATGGCTGGCTGGACAGAAACATCACTCACTACGACCCTATAGCTCGGGGCTGGCGTCTAAGAGATAGTATCTCGATGAGCTTTCGGCCCCAGCACTCTTACAAATGCTGGGATGACAGATGCATGCACTACATCTACGGATACTGCCACCCAGACGACCGAGACAGGCACGCAAGGGAGCATATCTTGCCGACGAAGCGAGACTCTGCGCTGTCTATGGGCGGTACTCCACCACTGCTCTTTCCTGACCAATCCAGTGCCGTCAGCCGCCATTACAGCGTCGACTACCCGAAGCAGACGTCACCCCTTTACCTGCCACGGCCAAGCTCCAGCGTTCAACTGGCTCCGCTAGCGACCGGGAGTCACCTGAGAGATCAGAGAGACACTTTGAGGGCTTACTCCTTCGTTCCCGAATATGCCGGCGGTCCTAGGGGTTCTGTTGATTCGGAGGTTGATCCCTTATTACCGCCACTGAAACGGAGTCGTGTCGGACAGCCAAGGCTTGAGTCGATAGGGGAGCTGAAACTTCTGAGGGACATCGGGCCGTGTCTGCGGTGTAAAATCTTGAATAGAAGTGTAAGAGGAGACGCAAAACGCAGACCTGCTTTCCTCTAGTGACGTACTAACTCATGCCATTTAAGTGCGACTCAACCGACCCCTGCTCGTTCTGTTCGGATCAGGCCAACTCTCCAGATGCCGACTTTTGGAGGTACCTTGGGTGTTCACGTGGATCTCTGGCTAATCTTGTGGATATCATGCTACCAGGTATTGGCGTTACTGTTGCTGTATTGGATGCCGCTAATAGAAGGATAGGTTCTCTGTCGCCGCGTCAAACGCAGACTCCCTTGACGTCTCCTCTCGCGGTGCGCCGTAACATGAACGAGTTTCTCGAAAGAACATATCAAGTTCACCCGGAAACGGGAAGGATGGTGAAAACCCACCTGGATTTCGATGATGGCTTTTGGTGGACGGAGGACCTCGCTTCATTCCCTCCAGGGAACCTTTCCCTGCCTTCCTTCTCACGAGACCCTGTTGAGAGAGCGCCCTCCATCCTCTGCGTCCTGGCCACGAGCTGGAACATGTCTCAGGCGTCGACATTCTACAACTTCTGGCAGCTATTGCGGGTGAGCCGCCTAACATCCAGCAGAGAAGCCGAAGCTACGGCTTACCCGGCGTTATATCGCGCCAAACTACTACTAAGGGAGACGCTCTTTTTTGACCTCCAACAGCCCGAACCTGTCGTTCTTGCAGAAACGAGCAATTCGAACCCTCACGCCATTTTCGATGATGCAGACTCCTTCGGACGATACCGCATCCTATATGACTGCATGGCTCAGTTTCTCCAGGCATTCGAGAATCTAACGTCACGACGTCCTACATTCGATCCCAAAAGCTGGCTGGCGCTTCTCTTCTCGCTGTGTATATTCTCTGTCGTGAGGGCTGTGTTGTCTGACCGAGTCTCCCAGACTCAACCCGGTCCATCATCAGCCACGTTACCTGCAGCCATGCTCGGCGTGTACAAAGCTCTCGTAAGTCTTTTTGCTTGGTCGACGCCGATGATCCTTGATAGCCCTGATATAAGCGGCACCAACGAGGAACGGGAACTGTTAGACGCTGCGTCGATCGTCCTACGCCAAAACACATGGGCAGACCGCGGTGTCCATTCTACCAAAGGTTTCCTCCTTTCACTCGGCAAGCCGGAGGGCCAAGGAGTCAATGGATTCATTCGTCAGCGGGTACCGATCAGACCGCTAGATTTCACTTTACCCCCTATCAGCAGATCAGCGGACGAGCCGGCTCGAAAACCGTTACCAGATATGCGACCTCAACCTCATCATTGGGGGACCGCGTCTTCGGCACATCCGGAGCGAGAGCCATATATTTTCAAAGGCGAGCCAGATCGACTTCTGGCATCGCCGCAAGGTGTAATAGACCAAGGCCGAAGGCATACAGTAGCCGAAAGCCCAACATTTTCAAGGGGCTCGGGGAGAGGACCCACTTCACCAATCGCGGCATCGCGGTTGCGACCATCGTACCAACGACCACCCCTACGCAGAGTTTACTGCCCGAAATGTAACGAATATCCTGAGGGCTTCCGGGGAGAGCACGAGCTGCGGAGACACAACGACGCCAAACATGCCTCGTTAGTGAAACGCTGGGTGTGCACAGAGCCGCCTAGCGATGTCAGTGGCTCACCACAGCCTGTTGTGCCGCTGTCCAAGTGCAAAGCCTGCGTTACGCAGAAGAAGTACGGGGCGTACTACAACGCTGCGGCCCATCTCCGGCGAGCCCACTTCAACCCACACAGAGGCGGCAAAGCAAGCGGAGACTGGCCGCCAATGAGCATCCTGAAAGATTGGATGCGGGAGGTGCGGCAGTCGATTGACCTTAATGACCAAGACCAGGACGAGTCGAGCGGGGACGAAGAGACGGATGACTACAAGCATGACTACAAGTCACCGGCTGACTATTTGGCGTCCCAACAGCGACGTTCGCCGATCTTAGAGGCTCCGAGACTGGCGCCGGCTCCTCCGCCCCCGCCGTCTATTGTTCCCTCCCAGGCTCACCATCACGCGCATCACGGACATCATGGACACCATCCCTTACTGGCGCCTTCCCTCGAGATCCCGGTCCCGACCCAAGGCCCGACGCCGGTAATCATTCAAAGCACACCTAGCACTTATGCAAGCAACATGGCACACATTTTAAGAGCCGAAGACAACTCGCAAGCAACAGGTACAGCATCGGCAACAGTGCGCGATACCAGACACGCAAATGCGATCGGTTCACCCTCGACACTCGGCCCAACCACGGGCAACCGCAACCGCTGTCCTTACCCGGACTGCGGTCGCGTCTTCAAAGACCTAGCAGCACACATGCTGACCCATATGGAAGAACGGCCGGAGAAGTGCCCCATCGAAACTTGCGAGTACCACACCAAGGGCTTCGCACGCAAGTACGACAAGAATCGCCACGCACTGACGCATTACAAGGGGACGATGGTTTGCCCCTTCTGCCCGGGTGCCGGCACGGCATATGAAAAGGCATTCAATCGTGCCGACGTTTTCAAGCGGCATCTTACCGCCGTGCATAACGTAGAGCAAACGCCACCGAACCAGCGGAAGACGGTCGTCGTGACTGGCCCCGGCGGTACCATCGCCGCCAAGGCCGGCGGGACCGGTGCAGATGTCGCACCCGAGGGCAAGAACGGAGCAAGGTGCAGTATCTGTCATGCGCAATTCGCGACCGCACAGGAGTTCTATGAACATCTGGACGACTGCGTCCTCAGTGTCGTCGTGCCTGGTACACCGAGACCTGGCGGCGGGAGCTCGAGGAAGGACTCCACGGCGGCGAAAACACCTACTACGGCCGGCACGGAGAAGGGAAAAGGGTTGGATCTGCAGATGGGAAGCGACGGCGAAGAGGAAGTTAGCGAAAGAGAGGCTCCCCCGAGCCAGGATCACGAGCACGGACGAGCAAGCTCGGGGCCTCGAGAGGAAGAGGAGAAGCGTGATAGAGATCCCTCTACGGCCGTGGAGGAAACTCGTGATGCGGAGTCGGAAAAAAAGCTCAAGCGGGCCCCTGTTGAAGAGAAACATGAGGAAAAAGAGGTGTCGCCGCCCCGACGGTCTCTCAGTGTCGCGGAACTAGCAGAGGACCGGAGTCGCGATAGCATGGAGATCGATGCCGCCGTACCTGCGCTTCCGCGGCACGTGCAACGGCCCGGAGTGACAGTGACGCTCGGATCTCCCGCTTCGTCTGGCGACAAAATGGACACGGACCCGTAATATTTCGGGCCATGCCTCACTGCTGTGTTCTGGGGTTACTAAGATACGACATGTTTACGCGTATACGGTTCTTATGGGCGGTTTTGTTTCTTCGAACTTGTCTTTTCTACTTCTCCTGCTCATGTTTTAGTACTTCGGCTTTGGGAGCTTTCTAACTGGCGATAAGAAGAGCAAGGGGGAGTGGGTATAAAAGGGTTGGGAATTCTGGAGTCATATCATATAGTCTCGACCTATAGTTCTATTCTCTCTGGGTATAGTTCGCCATGGCGGCTGGCTCTTTTGGGACATGACCTGGCTGGATTGGTCAGGTCTTAACGTGGTGAATGAACGATCAAAGAAATGATTCTACGCCAAATTTCTATACCTGAGCGGGCATTGATGAATGGTACCATGGTTGACATTGGTTGAACTCTTATGTTCGGGGACGTTCTCTTTGTGGCTGATTACCAGCGGCCAAATAATCAGGCTTTATGGACTGTCTTTTCATGGAAGTATCTACTCAATGGATGTGGATAACCAAGGCCGTACTATCGCTTCATCAAGAGTCGTCATTAACAACACCGCAATCAACTTGTATAGCCCCTTACTAGTCCGCGACAAGAACCTGGCAAGCTTATGTCTTGACATCCGGCTGGTCCCGTCCAACGAACTCCTTGAATTTGAGCAGTTCGGTGGCAAACTTGATCTCGGGCTTCAAGAACTCCTGGGCGTCCAGGCCGTATGTCGATGGGTCCTTGCTGTACTGCTCAATGTAGAGACGGATGGTGGCACCCGAGGAGCCAGTGCCCGAGAGGCGGACGACGATGCGGGTACCCGTCGAGAAGCGGGCGTATAGGCCTTGGTTACTTGACACGGAGCCGTCAAGATCTGTATAGCTGAAGTTACCGGCATCAGTGACAGTGTGTTGGTCTATCAATACGTTAGTTCCCGCAGGAAGAAGAATATTGGCCAGATGTAGGTATGAAGCTTACCGTCGATTTTGCTTCCCACAAACTTAGGATCAGCAACAAGGTCCTTCAGAACACCAACGACCTTGTTCGCCCCCTCGCTGTCAACATTCTCATAGTCGTAGCGAGTGAAGAATGTACGTCCATACTCGTTCCAGAAATCCTTTTGGATCTGCTTGATGCTCGGCGCGACATCCGGATGCTCGACACCAAGGCCGGCGATGATGTTCAGCCAAGCCACGATAGCCCACAGGCCGTCCTTTTCGCGAATATGGTTGCTTCCAGTCCCGAAGCTCTCCTCTCCGCAAATGGACAGCTTGTCGGCGTCGAAGAGTGCGCAGAAGAATTTCCAGCCCGTAGGGACCTCGTAGCAGTTGAGGCCTTGTTTCTTAGCGACGAGGTCGACGGCACCTGAGGTGGGCATGCTGCGGGCCAGGCCATGCACGCCGTTCTTCTTGAAGTAGGGGATCAAGCGGGCGTGATGGGCGATAATGGCCAGCGAGTCACCCGGCGATACGAAGGCGCCCGCGCCGTAGATCATATTGCGGTCGCCGTCACCGTCCGATGCAGCGCCAAAGGGGATATTCTTCTTATCGACGACCTCTACGAGGGAGTGGGCGTAGGTGAGATTAGGGTCGGGGTGGCCGCCGTTGAAGTCCGGTGAGGGCTCGCAGTTCTGAACGGAGTCCTCGCCAAGGCCGAGTTCCTTCCGGAAGATGGCGGTGCCATAGGGACCCGTCACACCAGACAATCCGTCGAAGAGTACCTTGAATTCGGGGTTCTTCGCGAAGAACTTCTTGATGAGGTCAAAGTCGAAAATGTCCTTTAACATGTCCACATAATCGGCCGTACTATCGACAATTTCGACCTCGAGGCTGCCATATGTCTTGGTACCGATGGTTGAAATATCAATGTCGGGGATATCAGCTAGCTTATATGAGGTAAGCGACTTCGAAGTCTGGTAGATCTTGTCTGTGACGGACTCGGGAGCCGGGCCACCGTTGGAAAGGTTGTACTTGATGCCGAAATCGTTCTTAGGACCTGTAAACGGTTGATGTAAGCGTCTGGACGGCTTTCGGAACTAGCCCTTGGGCACGTAGAGCATTAGTTGGAAATGAAACTTACCACCGGGATTGTGGCTGGCGGTGAGGAGGATGCCTCCTGTGGCTTTCCGCTTGCGAATGACATGGCTGGCAGCAGGAGTTGAGAGTATGCCATTTTGGCCGATCAGAAGCTTCTTGACGCCATAAGCAGTGCCGATCTTTGCGATCAGTTGAATGACCTCAGGGTTCCAGAAACGACCGTCACCACCAATGACGAGGAAGGCACCTATATTCCGCGTGGTGAGCAGCTGCGGGTGGGAGGCAGGTCGGGGAAAAGACTCACCTTCAGCTCCCTCGGGAATGGAAAGGAGAATAGAGGTGACGAACGACTCGCTGTAGTGTGGCTTCTGGAAGACAGTAACCTTCTTGCGAAGACCTGAACTGCAATTGACAAAAGCATGTGCATGTCAGTGGAAGATGATCTCAGTTTTTGGATGATTGAGGGGTGTGGCATGATGGAAGTGGTGATAGCGGGGTAGCTTCACTATCCAAAAGGCGGGACGTCATAGTCCAAACTTACGTTCCAGGCTTCTGGTCCGTGAAGGGCGTGAACTCAACAGCCTTGATGCTCATCTTGGTGCGATTGTGTTGCTCAAAAGACGAGAAGAGAGTCCTTCTTGGGTGACGGTATTGGATTGGTGACAGAAATGAGGAAATTCAGAGGGGGAAGAAGGTGGTCAGGTTGAAGTAGCAGCACCAAGTCGTTGAGGAGGAGGTCCTAAATAAAAGAGTGGGCACCAACCACTCAGGGACGATTGGGCGCTATCAGAGCTGAAATTGAAGCTTGCAGTCTCACCTGCATCAGAGAACCCGATGGACCAAGAGGTGGGGACGCAGAGCGCCTTCGTTGCGTGACGTTCGAAGTGACTTCATTGTGGATAACCTCATCGAGGGCAGCAGTGACGGAGCGATGGCGGTCTTACTATGTAGGCCAACCAGTCAAATCATCCATCCAATCACCATAATGGCACCGCCACATGTTTAAAGAAACAATCCCCTGGCTTTCCCGTGGACTTTCTGGAGCCGTTTGTTCGGATTCAGCTGCTGCCAGCTCCGAAACAGTCAGATGTGGGCGGCTGTAGCTGTGCTTATTTTATACCAAAGCTGACCCTCGTGCAGACTAGCCTTCATAGCATCGGCCGATCGCCGTAAGACGTTTTCTTCCGTCGCTTACCTATAGCGAGTTCACACAACTCGCTGGTGTCTGTCCTCTGCCCAGCGTCTTTCATTAATCTGGTTTCAGGCCACGATTGTGCCCGGCCATTTCGGTTTGGCGGATTTGGTACCCTGTGCCTTAGCAGGCTGGAAAATGGCCTCTTTGTAAAATCTTGCCTCCTCGATACTCTCAATGATATCCTGTCTAGCTTCATGCAGACCTTTCTTCTTGGGCATATTAGCAACGACATCCGGACACCACCGCCTAGCAGCCTCCTTGATCGAGCTAACGTCCAGAATGCGGTAGTGCAGATAATCCAGCACTTGCTTATACGGTCCCTTGCTCAGGAAAGCCTTGTCGGCGTGCACACTGTTTCCAGCGAGCAGTGCTGTCCGCGGCTCGGTGACGTGCTTTTGGATGTACGCCAACAAATCCTCGGCCGCCTGTTCGGCTGTCACAGTCGACTCGACAACACCTTTGGTCAGGCCGCTTTTGCCGTGAGTAGTGCGGCACCACTCGTCCATAGCGTCCATCCGCTCTTGGCTCTGATGCACCACCGTGCCCCAGCCCTCGTCGTGGGTCAACTCCAGGTCATCATTGGTGATGAGGCAGAATATCTCAATGATCTCGTCTGAGTCTGGGTCGAGCCCAGTCATCTGCAAGGTGGAGTTAGTAGTAGTTTTCTCATCATCATCACCATCACGGTCGTGGGTGCATGTCGAGAGACGTTACCTCGCAGTCGATCCAGACCAAAGGGTCATTGTGGCTTGTCATGGTGCTGAGGCGGCCAATGTGAGGAATATAAGGCACTTCGATGCTGGATGACGTGTAGCCAGATGAAGAAAGAGTAAGTGAGTGATTGGTCTCTCCACGCCTTGGAAGGCGGGTTCTTCCGATGCTGGAGATAAAAGTACGATAGGTAACGTGGTATTGGCGATGCACGTTCAAAAGCTTGTAGGACCTGAAAACGATCATCTAGTCTAGGGTCATGCGCAGTCCAGTGCAGTGCGGTACCTCGCGTCGTCCTGAATCTTTCTCAGTGGGAAAGTTCGTGCTGTTTTGCAGGCCATGCCTGCCCTTAATTGCGGGGCTATCTACACGTGTATGTCAAAGGCAGACAAGGCACAGTTAGCATCAGCCACTCACAGAGAAGCCATTGTTGATCAACGTTGCAATCGTAGCTCCCCCCGCAGTCTAGTGCCGGTCTAACGCCTGGCTGTCACCATAGGGAACTCTGTAGGCCTCAGTAGGTACGACTTAAAAGCTCCCCAGGCTGCCATTTAACTTCCTGTAGAAAAGTCCGGACCCTGTCTCCTACGCCGGACGATCGAGAAGCTGATAATCAAGACAGAACGACTGGGTAGCTGGTAACTTGGCCTGTCGCCATTCCACTGCCTTGACCTACGTCGCCCGTCTTCACTTTGTCTCTTCTGCCGTTTATAGCACCTCTCCCGACTGACAATGTCCGCCCTCAAGAAGCTCCTTCCAACGGAGACCAAGTCCCAAGATGGCCCTGAGCCTACCACAGCTGTCACTTCCACAGACGAACCACAGACTGTTGTACCACCTCCTAAACCACCCGTATCCGCCTCTCCGCCAAGGATCCTCATCATCGGCGCCGGCTCCCGCGGTCGATCATATGCCGAAGCGATACTAACCTCTTGCAACGGCCTCGTTGTGGCTGTTGCCGAGCCTCATGTCTACAAGCGTGAGCAGTTTGCTCGTCAGTTTATCCGCGGCCCCGACGGCGAAGCCGTTGCCGGGGGCCAAACTTTTGCTGGCTGGAAGGAGTTCCTGGAGTATGAGGTCGACCGCCGCAAGCGTGAAAAGGCGGGCGAGGAAGTCCCGCTGGGCGTCGATGCCGTCTTCATCTGTGTCCTCGACGAGATGCATCGTGAGGTTGTGGTGGCCCTCTCGCAATTGGGCGGTCTGCATATCATGTGCGAGAAGCCTCTGGCTACCAATCTAGAAGATTGTGTGGACATGTACAATGCGCTAATGGGAAACGAAGGCCATGTCTTCTCCATCGGACATGTGCTGAGGTACAGTCCCCACAATATGACCCTGCGGAAACTGCTTCTTCAAGATCGTGTGATAGGAGACGTCTTGTCTGTGGTTCATACCGAGCCCGTCGGTTGGTGGCACTTCACTCATAGCTACGTCAGGGGCAACTGGCGGCGCGAGGACACTACAGCCCCTAGTCTGTTGACTAAGAGCTGCCACGACATCGATGTCCTCTTATGGCTCCTCTGCTCTCCAGCCTCATACACTGACGGCACCAACGTCGCCCCTCATCTTCCATCCACAGTCTCCAGCACGGGGTCTTTACAGTATTTCAAGAAGAGCCGCAAGCCCCCCGCTGCCGGCACAGCGACGAATTGCCTCTCCTGCCCGATAGAAGACTCCTGCAAGTACTCGGCCAAACGTATCTACGTCAGCGACCGACTTCGAGGACTCGGGGCCGGCAACACAGACTGGCCTGTGAGCATCGTCGTGCCAGACATAGAAGACCATGGCGGCGGCAAAGGCAAGAGGGCCGAGGACGTGCTCCTGGCCAAGTTAGCAGAGGACTACGACGCCTCCACGCCGGCCTCAGAAGTCGCGGCGCGGAACTGGTTCGGCCGCTGCGTCTGGGAGGCGGACAACGACGTCTGTGACGAGCAGATCGTCACCGTCACCTGGGACGAGGACCCACTCCCACCCTCCCACCCGGCCTACTCGGGCGCCGCCTCGCCCACGGCCGACCCCATGTCCAACCGCGGCGCCAAGACGGCAACTTTCCACATGGTCGCACAGACAAAGAAGATATGCGACCGCTACACACACATCTACGGCGTCGACGGCGAGATCTACGCGGATAGCCAGACCATCACGATCGAAGACTTCCGCACGGGCGAGACCCGCGTCGAGAGGCCGCGGCTCGAAAGTCGGGGCCACGGAGGTGGTGATGTTGGGTTAGCGAGACAGTTCGTGCTTGCCGTGGATAAGGTCAAGAATCATGGATGGGAGGCGGAGAGGGCTCAGAGGGAGGTGATCGGTTGTACTCTTGAAGAGGTCATTCGATCACATGCCATGGTTTTCTGTGCTGAGGATGCGAGAAGGGGAAAGAAGGTCGTTGAGTGGAAGGAGTGGTGGGCTAAGACGGTTCAAGGGACTCGAGATGTCTGAAAGAGTAGTCTTGAAATGAGCCGCTGGTGTTGACATAAGGCCGTTTTTTTTCAGTGATCTGTAATACATAGCCGTAGCGAAGGTTATTTCCGACCACTGTAGGTACTAAGTTATTTATGCAGGCTTCACACCCTCCCGGCCACTCCCTAATGAGAGATAGGAGTCAACTCGAGTTACTCCCGGAAGTATGTGGAAGCGGGTGTCTGCCCCAGCACTGGGTTGCTTCCAATACTTCAAGCGTGAGAGATGGTCGACAAAATCTCATATAAAGGCACCCCGGGGTTTGTTCGCAGATGCGAGCGCAGCGGCGCAGAAATAGTTACATACCTCCCGCGCAACTGAGAATAATCGCGGCTGAACAACGCTTTCTATTTCTAGTTCCATTCAACGCCAGAGTAGCGCTCGGTCTCGGAACTCTCGCATTCTATACATGTGTCGTTGTAGGTGAAATTTGGGCTTTCCCTTGTGCTTCACGTTAGTCGCGTGAGTTAGTAGTTACCGCGTACCGAGCCGTGAGAGGCCTGGGTCACCCCCCCTTAAGCATGAAGACAATTCTCGGTGTGCCAACTGGCCAATGAAGCGAACTTGAGGAGATCGAGCGAATGAGAGCACCCTGTTTTACCGAAAATAGTAAGTTGTGTCAAAGGTACGTACTCCAGAGAAGGAGGCTCGTATGGTGTAAGACGAAGAAGTCCAGCACATTTCAACCCATTATGTCGCTCAACAAACCCATTGTGCTCCAAACATCTTCGTTCTCGCATCTCTACAAATCGTCAAGTGTGAAACCCAGATCTGTCACTTCTAGTCCGAAATAGAACGCAGCTGACCGATCGATCGGACGTATGCTACTTGTGACTGGCTCGACCTGCAATCAGATATCCCTTTTGACTAGGACGGCGTCTAATGGAGTCTCCAATGGACCTCTGCGATGCAAAGGTAATCTACAAGTTCATTAATAGGGTTGCCGATAGGCCCACGGAGTTCGTTTCTTTCCCGGGAGTAGAGCGAGACCGTGACTCCATCGGTGACAAGGACGCCGACAGGGCCATGTTCGCAGAGTTCACTCATCTTGAAAGATCATCCTCAGACTATGTTCCTTCTCTTACAGATGCTTCGATGGCCTCTGAATCAACTTCAGATTCGCCGTCTGAGCACACCGGGCGTAGCACCATCGAGAACTCCGAGGTTACGTCCAATGCCCCTTCCAAGGACCTTGGCCAGGACGGCATGATACGGGAAATCGAAGCAAACAACTGGGAGTATCTCCGCCCGAGGATCCATCAGTCCGGTCTCGAATCGAGTCCTCTCCTTATCCCTGTCCTCATCGACGAGCACAAGAAACCAATCGTGGTCCAAAGACCGCCAACCCTCCCGCCTGACCGTCGTCTAGTAGCTCCTGTCAGCTCAGTCCATCTCCGCGGTTCACGGCCTCTGGTTCCTCGCCCTAGCCCGCAAACTGCAGCTATTACATCATGGGACCAAGAACTTCCTCCACACCCTGTTGTCCCGGGATCTAGATCACCTCGATCTCGGACCGTCGTTGACCCAAAGAAAACCGCAGGGGTAAGGGCTATAAAATCGTGCCAACACTGCAGCATCCTTAAAGTTGGAGTGAGTCCAATACCCTCGTGGTTTATTGTCCATTGCTTCTGACCATAGCTGACTAAGTCCCAGTGCGATGTCAAGGAGCTATGTGACAGATGTGGCAAGTGGGATCCTGACCACCATGCCCAGGTCTGTATTCGTAAAGGCCCCGATGCCGTTCTTCGGTCTGGTCAGGGACCCTGCTTGGAAGGAGGTTTGTACCGTGAGGCCTGGTTGTGCGGCGGTATCCATGATTGACATAGCGACAGGTCGATGGATACCTGAGCGTAACCAGCGTGATGTGCCCTTCGGCGAGCGACCACGCCCGGTGACGACATGCCATATGACTGTGTACTTCTTACCGTCTGATAGTCTAGGAATTCCGCTCACCGTCGCAGACCACGGAAGCGGATGTCTCAGAATTGTTCCTGATTGCTCGGCTTTCGAATCCCAAATCCAAGAGTGGGCTGAGAGCGACCTGGGATCACGATTCCCAGTTGACTTTCAAACCTCTATCGAAGCATTCTTGTTCCTTTACAGGCGGAACTGCGTTGAGAAGGTAGGCGCCCCTGCTATACCGATTGAATGCATTGGGATACCATTTGCTGATGGCGAGACTTGTAGAAAACTCTTGTTGACAGCGTTGTAAAAATGTGTTCCCTATGGAGGTTGATATCTACCAGCGAGCTGTGGTACGTCGGTAGTGCGGTCAGCAAGCAGTACAAGACGCGTCTTCCGAATTCTATCGCAAGCCAACTTAGAGAGTTCGCCCAGCGTAAGATGTCTTCTATTGAGGAAAAGGCGATCCGGGAAATCTGCGACCTCATTCCGAATGCTTTCAATAAGGATAACAGTGACACCCCAGCGGTTTGGGCTTCTCTGTGGTCCATGATCTTGTTATATCGCCAGACTCTCGAGGCGGTTGCGAACAAGGTGCTATCATTCAAGGAAAACTTTCCAGTGGTTACACGCAAACTTCTCGATGCTCTCATTGTCGCAACTTGCGACCACTTTCGCACTCGCAAGGTACTCGAAGCACTGGATGAAATCTGCCAGCCATCTTTTCTTCAGTGCAAGGACGTCCAAGCTGCATACAATCAAGCTCGGCGGGAGAAGACTCGCTTCTGTGAGTAATCGAAGTGTCGTATGCTGCAACCTCTAGGAACAAAAGTGCTGACAGGTAGACAGACGAGGAAGTTCAGGCCTTGAAGTGCCACGGCGACGAGCTGATCGTGGCTCATGCCGTGAAGAATGAGCAGGAGGTCAAGCAACGCACTAGACAGAGAGGCGGTAAGCAGAAACAGGACGTGGAGCTCTTTTACTGAGCAGATTGAGAAAGTTTTTATGAGCGTGCTGTCTGATTCCATTTTTTTTTTTTTTTTTTTTTTTTTTTTTTTTTTTTTTTTTTTTGGGTGGTGGTTTTTTTTTTTTTTTTTTTTTTTTTTTTTTTTTTTTTGTGTGTGTGTTTTGCCCCCATCCTTTTGTTNTTTTTTTTTTTGTTTTTTTTTTTTTTTTTTTGTTTTTTTTTTTTTTTTTTTTTTTTTTTTTTTTTTTTTTTTTTTTTTTTTTTTTTTTTTTTTTTTTTTTTTTTTTTTTTTTTTTGTGTGTGTGTTTTGCCCCTATCCTTTTGTTTGGGATTGGTACTGCTGGCGTTAGCACCACAAGAAGGATACCTGGCAACAGGACTCTCGCGACTCGCGGAAGTTGTTTATGACACATTCTGATCCGCCCGTCGGACAGAATTTGCTGAACATTTTTGGGACGACATCACCCGAGAGCATAGCGTCGCGAGATACCCTTTTGCTTCGGTCACAGATTGGGCACTTGCTGAATTTCAACTTTGACTTTCCTCCTCTTATTTTCGCTGCTTGTCGTCTTGCCAACATCCTTGAACAGATCCTCTAGGTCTCGTGGGTTAAGGCCCTTTGCTGCTTCCGTCTTGAGTGTGATTGATAGCGTGATCTTAGTTGTCTTGCCGCTATCGTCAACGGCTGGTTGGAATTTGATAGTGTCTGTTATCCTCTCTGTAGTTTGTGGCCAGGCCGGGACAACTTTTGCCACCACTGCGGCAACGGCGCCGAGGTACTCGGCCCAGAAGACAGCATCGGTATCTGTGACTACGGCCAGCGCTTGAAAGCCACGGCGAAGGTCTTGATCGATAGGACCCAAACTACCGCCCCAGCGGGCACAGAGCGTAACCCCCAATACAGCCCTTGCGTAATGCGAAAGCCCAGGGAGGTTGGGACCCAGGGCGAGAGTAGCATGAAGTGCAGCTGAGGCGTTAGCGTCGCCGTCATCACCCACGTTATCCCAAATTCGCTGCACAAATAGCGGTGCGAGACCGAGATCGAATACCGTGGCGCTACTGGTGTTCGGCAAAGCTGCGGCTAGTGTTTTGGCGATGATATGAATGACTCGGTCGTTCTTCATAGGCGTACGAAGAAGACCTTCCACAGGATTGCTGTCCCGAACTTCTCGAGGAAATCTCATCATCAAGGCTCCCTCGCGGTTGCCACCGCTGCAGAAAGTAACGCGCCGAATTTTCGGAACTGCGGCGATCACTGCATCTACGACGGCGACGATAGCCGGAAACTAAGTAGCGGGTCAGTTTGCGGACTCTCCAACAACGTATGGGAAGCAATTATTGTGAGACCGATATTTCGTCAGAAGAAACAATTGATACACTGATTGACATGTATTCAAGTGTCAAAGCTGGAGCGTTGGAACCTCCATTATGAGCACTTTGCGTGGGCAAATACCAAAAATGGCAGAAATCACTAACCTGGGCCCGCCGGCGTTTGGACATGCCGAAGATCTTGCCAACATGCTCCTGGTTGATTTTCATCATCTCCTTGGTTCGACAGAAGAACTCCCCCGAGACGGAGTATGAACCTATCGAGGGCACCGGGTACGGCTGGATGGGGTCATTGTGCATCAACATGCTGCCATAGCCTCTGAACCCGCCCCCGCATAGGTAGACATCGATACCAGCAGCACTACTCTCGTCTTTTTGAATCTCAGAGACTGTTTCAGCTAGGCTCTCAAAGCTCCTGCGCAGTTTCTCAAATGCCTCTCTCATTCCAAAGTGAAGTTTTGAAGTTTCAGAGGCACGAACTTCGGAATCAGAACAGTCGAGCAAGCGAATCAGCCTCGCAGCGCCAAAAGGCAAGCTCTGACCGGCTTTTGCAGCTGCAATTTCATAGCTTTCACTCAGCCCGCCGGCCGCGGTGACGGCATCAATGGCTTCGTTCCTCGCGGTATATGTATCCATATATGTCATCTGCACCGACCCACCGCCGAGGTCCAGGAACAGGCCCTTCACGTCCACGAAACCAGACCGTGCGCCCACGGAGCCGAAAAGTGTCTCAACCTCTGGCGCCAGAATTTGGACCTTTAGCTGGGACTCAGCACGGATGGCATCCAGCATGGACCCAGCGTTTTGTGCCCTGCGCATCGCCTCGGTAGCGAAAACTGTGATGTTCTGCTCTGGCACAGCATAATCATGCACGGCAATAGAGCGAAAGCGTGCCAGCGTTTGAGATACGAGAGTAATGGTTTCTGAAGGAAAGACAAGCGGCCCGCCCGGAGCATCTGTTGAGGAGTTGAGAGCGTCAAAGAGAGAAATGGCGGCTCGCTCACGATAGATGGACTTGAGAAGTCTAGCTCGCGGCGGTGACAGGTCTGATATTGAGAACCGAATTCCGTTGCTTTGGTAGTGTTAGATCGGGAGCGTGAGGATATGAGATACGTAGATGTGACTCCTTTCACATCTCGGTGCCTGGTAGTCTGACAGAGATAGAGGCCCGCCCTGCTCGAATTTATGGAGTTATTATGAACAAGCATACCTTCCCATGTCAATCAGTGCGAACAGATGGTTGGATACTGTTGGATCCCACTTGGGCATCATGGACTGATAGTTGTCCAGGGTGATGATATCGACCGCGGTCGCCATCTTTAGTACTGCCTCCGACAAGTAACTGAGAGATCGTAATGCTCCGCTAACCGGAAACACCGTAATTCCACAAAAAGGGCGGATCGGGAGCTCTTTTAAGGCCGGCTACCTTACGAAGTGCTTGGGTAGTGGGAGAGATTGAGTCTATGATACACGATCACAAAAGCATGCGTTTGTTGAATATGGTGGATACCTTTTCTCCGCCATCAACCAATGACGTCGCTGTATCTACCCACGAACCTGCTGCCGTTCTACTTCGTCCCACAGCATATGCCGAGGACCATCTTGCTCAGTGAGCGAGAGGCTGTCGAGATCGTTTCCCCCTCAATCCCCGCTATTGCGTTCTTCGGTATGCATATGGATGCTTTTCAAGTGTGAATGGGAGCCTATTTGACCACCATGTGAGGCTCGTAGTATGAACGCTTGCATGAAATCATGTCGGACTGTGGTACATTGAGATAGCCTCCTATCTGTAACAGATCAGATAAGCCAATGATCCTAATTATAAAATGATGGCCGATACCCGGCCATCGCGTGCAATCTTCCCTGCAATCTCTCGTGGGTTGTTTTACATCGGTTAACAATCTCTCCTCTCGTATGTGTCGGGGTATATTTCTCCATCCATGCTGGGGAAAGGCTGAACAAACTCGAGCTATGCGGATGTGTCAGAGGACTGATACATAGACAGTAAGAAAAGGAAAGTAAACGTGCGAACGTTGGCCATAGGGGTACAGGGGTATCAATGAAGCAATCTGCGCTACGATGCCTTTTGTCTCTCCGTATGTCCGTATTCTAGGGCATCATCCTGACGAATTTTCGGTCGTAAAGTCATATCTCGTACTGGTCGAACAGAAAAAGGTCTCATCGCCGAATCCGTCGTCCTTCCGTTGGTTCCATGGGTTCAGCGAACCATAGTCGGCGTTAAGAGTCGACTAGTGGCTTATCATATCGACAGTGCTGTCAATCTGGGATGTTGTTGATGCTGATGGCAGGTGCCTCTTCTTCTTCATTTGGAAGGTCCGTTCTGAGCAGTGACCGGTCCGTTCGCCTCGGATGATTCTGGAGTTATGGTATTGACAAAGACTTCCTTGAATCTGCTGGCAGCCTCTTCGCTAACAAAGTAAATTTCAAAAGCGCCCGCCTTGTTCTGCCGCATGTTTTCCTGTCGGTATTTTTGACAGAAAACATAGAGGGCGACGTCCTTTAGCCAGACACGATGTTTGGACCGCCTACTCAGCCAGGTTGGGGACTGGGATTGATGGGTGACTTGAGGACGGGACTTGTTAGCCAAAGTCAGACTTTCCTCAGGATTGGGAGACTAGGATAAGTAGTGATGAAGAGGATAGCATAGGAAGCAAGGGTATAGCATACCAAAAGCTGTCCAGACAGGGCATTGTCTCAATTCTCCTTCCCAGACGGCGGCATGGAGCCGGAGACCATGGGTTTGCTGATCTTCATACACTATCAAAGAATGCTTGTATCCGTCGTCGATAATTTGGCTGCAAATAGAAACGAGAGTCAGCACCTCAAGTTTCACAGAATACCCATCCGATCATAAAGTCTGTCAGTCGAGGGAGGCACCTACGCTTGAAACAATCGCTTCTCTCTGGCAAGCTTATACTCATCAGGATGCATCTGGACTGTCAAAGTGTTGCGGGCCTTTAGAGCCACGAATGTGCAGTAAAAGAGCACCATTTCTGATTTGCAGTGGTGTCAGTCACAAGGACACGGTTCATAGTGCGCGGAGGGACTTACCCTCCCAAGTGAGGAAGAACAGAACAGCCCAGAGCTTACTACACTGCTCAGAACGGCTCCACCGTTTGAGTTGCAGGGCGCTACCTTCACGGTTGATGCACAGCTCATGAGCACCTCGAAGTGAGAACCAGGGATTACCCTGGTGAAAGGTGCGGATCAGGAGGTAGGGCGACTGGTTGACGGGGTTGAGGAACACCATGAGCGATATCTTGTCGTTGTTGAAAGACCTCTTGAACAATATACGCGAATCTGCCGGCATCGACACCCCTCCCCAGGGGAAGTGAGGACCGAAAGATCTAGATGGTTTAACATGCTTGAGAGCCGTACGGGACGGGAGCGGAAGACTGAATATCTGCTCTGCCCAGTGGATGCTACGCTCATGAGCGAGAGGAGCAAGCATGAGTTCCTGGCGTACTAGAGGTCCGACCTGTAAAGGTGGCGGCGGGATACCTCTTTGTTCTCGCAATTGGAGGATGCGGTTTCGGAGGATCTCTAGGGTGTTGAGGTCAAAGTTTGTCGACCTAGTATAGAACCGTTAGCGAACTCCCGACATACAGCGGCAAAGTGCATTATACCTCGTCAGCAAGTACTTCAACATAGTCAAGAAATGGTTGTAGAGCACAAATCGCTGCGGCAGTGGTAAGCCTCCAGCCTCCTCTGTCATGGTATTGTACATCTTCCGCCATCGGATCTCCCTAGAGAGGGTTTTGTCGTCAATATGCGTCTGAATATCCCTCAAGCTCTTGCTGAGACAAGGGAGGACAACATTCAAGTAGTCGAGCACGACCGGCACACGAGCAATGTGCACCTGGGACCGGTCCGCTATGTCGCGAAGGAGAAGGGCGCCATTCTTGATCTCTTCGCTCACGAGAATCATGTGTCCGTGGAAGGACTCAGGCAAGACCATGCGAAGCCCATCCAAACTGAGAGCTGTCAGTTCCGCTCGCTCCGCTTCCCGACAGCATCCCTGAAGTAGATGTGCCTCGACCGGTAGAGTCGCCATCGCGGCAAGGTCCATGTCTGTCACACTAGAGCGAGAGAGGCATTGTGGAGTTGCGAGGTGAGGCGTGGAGATGAATCTCTCGGCGATGCGCGGTTTCCGAGTATCGCTCTCCTTTAGGTACTCATGATCGCTACCCTCTCGGTACGTAGTGACGGCGTGGTGGGAGGGAGATGGCTTGAGGTCCGAGGCTACTTCCGACTCTCTGCTAGCTATGACACCTTCTGAAGACTTGGATGTTCACAGTGACGTCCCCTGATCTGCTGGAACGGAAGACGGTTTAGGCCATGGACCATGTGAGGACCTGGCCTCGGCACAAGTGTCGCAGATCGATGAAAGGGTAAGAAACCAGCGCGCGGCCACGCGCCTCGGATCGTTCCCCAATATGCCCTTGATGAGCTATTCGTTGGCTTCTAAGTCTAGGCGTTGAGGAGACACTGGGCTTATTCACCGGATGCGCACAATGATCGCGTATTGAGGCTGTGAAGGCGGTAGCGACGATTTCACGCCACTCACGACTGCATCGAACACACGGCTCAGCGCAGCCGTCAAGACCTAGTTCAAAGGAAAAGAAAGCCTGAAATAAAGATTTATAAAAAGCATTGGAGCCTTGCTGTTAGACAGGTATTGGGCATAGGAACATCGGACGCAGGCTTGGAAATTCCAAACGGACGGACGAGGGGACTGGACAACCTGGAAATGGCTGTACAACTAAGACAACCCAGATTCTGCGATTCTCGCGTAGCAATTAATTCGCACAAGACATGACATGACAGGCCCAAGCACCATTCGCGAAGGGCAGCAGAAGCGAATGGAAAACAGCACAAGATGACGGGATTGGGAACGCACCTAGCGCCGACTGAGGAGTCAGCGTCTGCCACGAAGTCGGGCCAGTTCCAGGTGCATCAAGACGTGCATTAGGAGCTCTTGAGAACCTATCCAATGCATACGAGCAGCGAGCGAATGAATGGGGCGCACAAAGAACACTTCTCGAGATGTGCGGAGACACTGCCCAGAGGTTGCATGATAGATGCATACGTGCCGGACATTTCTCGTGGACCTTCAAGCAAGCCCAGAGTAGTCTCTTCGCTGCGAATATTCCTACCTCCAGCCGTAGTATAGGCGCCTCTTAAAATATGAACTCCATCAGAAGAAAAAGAAGGGGACGGTCGCGACACAGGGAAAAAAAAGTTCAAGTAGAGCAGGCATTAACCCTAATTGGCAACCTGCACTTGTAGGAAGAACAAGAGGTGTCATAAGTGAAGTTGCTGAAGCTCGGGAATCGTGCGCAGCAGTATGTGCCAGCACCTTGGGGCAGTCTGAAGCTTGAAGCGAGCATCATGTTAAACAGATTTGTTTGCGCTGCCAGGAAAGGTGGCGGATGATGGAATTGAGCATGTAGAATCCGATTGCGGGTGACGCAGCCTGCTCTTTGATGCTACCTGCTTTCAAAGATGACATCCCGAGAAATGGACGCAGCCTCGCCAGATGGTGTCGTTGTGGCTCAAGAGAGCCTCGAACAGAAACTCCCTTGATAATGAAAGATTAGAAGCGCTCCGCCTGATTAATCCCTGGTCAAGGACAGACAAAGAACCTGAGTTTTGAGGCGTCAGCTCCTCGATCTTCTTAGGCCACAACTGCTCATCCAAAAGCCGGAATCGAACAACGTGGCCCAAGCTCCTGGAAGCAAGTTTCTGCTGTGACTTGTGATTCGTGGTGCGATCCTCTACCTCCCTGACCCGGCATTGAGACTTTACTTTCTACTCTTTTCTGGACTTGGATCACTGGAAAGCCTGCAGTACATTTCTTCTGATAGACTCCGATTGATGTAGCGTTCCAACTCGTGTCTGCTACCATACTACGAGTACAACTTCGAAGTAAAATCAGTGTGGCCAGCACAAAATAGAGGAATAGGCATTGCTAGATATAAGGTTGTAGGTCTGCGGTATGCAACGAGGAAGCGCACATGTTAAAGGATTGCAGACACAGATGCAGATGTTGCCTAGCAAATAGGTATCACTATTGTACACATGACGATATGTGATGGAAGGTTGAATTCCTCCAACTCATATCCGGCTTGTCAAGCCATACCTAAGGTCCTTCTGCCTCCAAAAACCGATAGCAGCAGACCAAAACGCAACCGTAAAGAGGAAAACGCGAGGATAACGATAAAAGAAGCACCGGTCCCATTCCTTGCTTCCTACAACACCGCCCGTCCCAAGATACAACGTTCATAAAAGAAGCCTCGTGCATTCACAGCTTGCCAGCGTACTGCGAGTTCATGATCATTAAATCAAGACTGGATGCTCGCGGAGCGCAACGAGTCGCCGAGAGAAGAGTGCATTTAAGACGACTCCTCCTCTGCGTCGTCGGCCTGTGCGAGTTGTTAGTCAATGGCTGTCAAGGGAAAGAGAGAGTCGGTAAGGCTCTTACATTGTAGGCTTGCTTCTCGTCCTCGTACCGCTTCTTGTCCGCAGCAGCCTTGGCCTCGTAAGGCGTGCGCTGCTTGTCACTGAGAGCCTTCCACCTCTCACCGAGGATCTTGCCGACCTGGCCAAAGGTGACACCAGGGTTCTCCTCACGGACGTTCTCACGCTGCTCGTTGGCGAAGAACATGTAGGCGGACAGGCCACGCTTGGGTGCGTTGGGGTCTGTATTACTACGTTAGCAAAGCCCAACTGCATCGCCTGGATGGTCTGATCATGCGATGACAGATCGAAGACAGGAAGGTGCTTACCCTTCTTGGCACGACGAGTGCCCTTCTCGGCCTTCTTGGTTTTGGCAGCAGCCTTAGGCATTTTGTCTGGTCTAAATAAAGCACAGTCAGCGACAAAATCAAGTCAAATTGATGTTGGAAGTCAATAGCGGGCGCAGATCTTAAGTGCAGTACGTCAAGAGGCAGAGGTGCGAACGTTTGGGCCGATTGCGATCTATCGCGCGCTATGTTCAAAGAGGGACCCGGTGATTATAAGGCCAATGGCGGGTTGCAGAGGATGTAGTAGATGCAATTGCTGGCGACAACGCGTCGAAAAGCGTGATTGAAGCTTGAAATCGGCAATGTGCGATGTCGATACACAGTGCTCAAAGCTTAATCATGCAATCAGGACGCGTTGTCGAGCTGTTGTGGAAGCTGGTGGTTTTGTGGCAGTCGTTGCACTTTCGCGCGGCGATAAATAGCAAGATGACTGAAGCTCCCGATGTGGTGGATGCGCGCACCTCCTACGCCCCGTTGGATAAGGGAATGAGGGTTGGAAGGCGGCCATTTCACACCAGATCTCGCCAGAAAGTCGAGGTCAAATGTGATCTTCAAGGGAAACACTTGTTTCTGGTGCAGATGGCAGAAGAGCAAGGGAAGAATAAAAGTGACTTGTGTTTTGCAGTGCTGCGCAGCCAAGGAGGAAGTACTCACAGTTTGGGTGGAAATTGGTATTGGGAAGCGTCTAAGTGAGGCGATGTGTGTTGTGAGAGAGTGCAGCGGTTTGTATGGAGATGGTTTGGCTGGGAGATTTTGTATGGGAAACAGAGAGAAGAGAGGGCAAGGCAGAAAGGGAGGAGCGAGGGGGGCTTTGTAGAGTGGGTGAGAGGACACGGCCCCAGCCGGCTGATTTAGGAGAGAGGAGTGAAGGCAAGGCAGGTGCCAGCCAGCAACGGATGCACCTTTGACCCTCCCTGCCCAAAAGGAACCAGCCCACTCACAAACTCCTGCTCAACTCCTCTTTTTTGGCGCGTACCTCCTCTGCACCAAAGCGATTTTGGTGTGTACTTCTGATTCAATCACGCACACTGTAAGGGAAACGCGGCGGAGGTAATGTACAGTACTTCCAAGCCCGCAGCACCGGCATCATACACTTTGTGCTGCAAAAACCATACTGTCCACTACTGTGTACTTGAGCTTAAGTTGCTGCTCTCAACTTCTGGTTGCTCCTCCCTTTTCCTCTTCCACATTTTCCGCTTCATCATTGCTTCCTGTGTCATGCACACCTAAAACACGCATCCAGCCCTCCTTTGTTGGAAAGGGTCTACATAGGTATTGACTAACAGGATGGAAAGCATCTATTGCTAACACATCACGCGTCTACAAGGTGCGAAGTTTCCGCCCGCTAACAGCAGCAGGCAAAGCGGCCTGCTTGCTCCTGAAGCTGCTGTCTAGGTTCCTCAAGGCAAGGTGATAGGCAGTAGAACGGCGCCCGTTCTACACCTAGCGCATTTGCCAAACACGCATACTTCGTCCGCAAGTACATACTGCAGACGCCGATGACCGAGGATGCAGGAGCTCCGGTTGGAGGGCCAGTGCCTCGCCGACCGACACGAGCCAACTGCTGGTCTGAGTGTGACTGAGGCCATATCTCTTTCAAAGCTCACTCTTTCAGCGAAGCAGCCATACACTCACATGGTCATCAGCGTAGTACCTTAGCCTACGTACAGTGAAACGGAAGGGAAGAGGAGGAATGGAGACGCGTTCCAACATTTGGGGAGAACGCAGCCAGCTCCGGACTAAAAGTGCACCACAGGGATCAATACACCAATAGCAGACGGTCATCAAAGGGAGAACAGCCAGAAATGTACTTCATTTACATGGCTGATATGTACACCTGTGCGCTGCTAGCTTGTACCGGGACATTAAGCGGAAGTACCTCGATTTTGTACCCATACTTCCTCCAAGCTTGGCCCGGCAAATGCAGTCATCATGTTTTGGTGCGTTCCCGTGCTCCACGGTCTTTGAAATCACTCCAGGCTTTAGCGCCCTACAAAATCCAGGCGTGCCCTCCCCGCTGGACATTACGCTCCCAGCCACCCTTTTCACGTCCTCTGCTGTGCCGGGCGATGGAGACATAGCGTGGCTAATGAAGTTGTACAACAGCTGACTATCGCACACAAACAATAGTCTGCCGCAAACAGATTGAGCTCGTCTTGCTGAGGTGAAACTGCGTAAAGGTTCTTCAAGTCGAGTAGAATTGCGCATCGCTTTGAAATATTTCAGCCAAACAAACTTTGCGGGCAGCGACAATGTTAGGGCAATACACTGTTTGCCACACACGTCACTAACAAGCTAAGCGCACTTGGATTGTTTTCGGCCCCAGACACGTCGAGAAGCAATGCTGCTCTCGTGGACCCCACACAGTGCAAAATGCAAGAGGTTGCCTGTGACACCCATCACAGAGTTTTGGAACAGTCGGAAGCTCAGCCCCTCGGTGGACTGTAAAGTCACCAAGCCTCAACCTGGTTGGCTCTTGTTCGGGTTATCGTCAAACGAATAACACGGAGGGAAGAAGCAGAAAGTGTGAAGAACCAAAGTATCCCAGCCAGCCACCCAGGACTTTCAACCGTTGGCTATTGCGGTATAAATGAGCACGACAACAAAGAGCGTGAGGACTTGATCTTGATCTATGATGTCGGTGATTCGGGTACCACAACACACCCAGAACTCCAGGCGATATCACGTGGCTGATCTATTGTGGTCCAAGTGTTACTGCGTTAAGCTCCTGTCGCTAAACTCAATCTGACCAAATCTTGAACAGCAACAGGCGGGCTGCAGGAGCCAGGCCCGTTTCCACAAACTGCCAACCAGAACGATGATGGGTCCGGAGAGTACGTTACCGTCCTCGGAGTCCCGACCTGGGTTCGAGGCACGTTTGGTTCCTGCATAAGGCCGCCTTTCCTCTTCGTATTTTGACATGGAGCTCGCAGCAGAGCTGCGGTCCAACGTCGATAGGTGAATCTAGCTCAACCATACTATCAACACCATCCCTAGTAAGCCCAATTTCGATTCGAGCTCGGTCAGTCGGGATCAAGAACAACGTCCCTGAGTTCTGCATCCGCGACCCAATCAACCCCACTTCCCGCCACAACAGCGCTTGCTGTGCCTTTTATTACCTTCCATTTCTGCCGGCTCGCTTTCAGCTCTATCTCCAACCCTGCGATTGCATCTCTCGTTTGTGAATCGTCTACAGACTCAGCCTTGTTCTGGTCGGCAGCCTCGGCCAGCCTTAGTACTTCCGCGGCCAGGTCGGCGTTGCGCCTGCCGATTCGATGAGCTTCGACTTGAACCTTTTGGAGCTCGTCATTGATGCTCTGCCGCTCTGTGTCTTGTTTTGCAATGACAGTGGATGCCGCGTCACGCAATTCTATATGAGGCAGTAAATCACTGCGTAGAGTGTTGCAGTCAGTCCAAATGTGCTACCTGGAAAGTCTAGCAGCTTTTTCACTTACCGTTCGATAGGAGAAGCATCCGTCCCCCTGTGAACTGCTTTGATGGTAGGATTCCCTATAATGACGCTTTCCACAACGGCATTGCGCAACATCCAGGATGCTCTGGCTTCTAGGAGTCTTTCCTGGGCTTTTCTGATGGTCTCTTGGGAGACTGGCTCTGATGAATCTGACTGCCCCGTTAGATACTGGCTGCGCACAGCTTTTCAAAGGTCAAGTGCGAGTGGCATACTGATAGTGGCGTCTCGACGAGCTTTAGTAAGGGCAATCTCAAATTCCAGCTTTAGTAGCTGATCATAAACCTCCAGGATCCGCCTCTCCTTCTCAGATAGCGGTAATGGTATGTCCTCGTCCGGCGCGTCGAGTTGCAGTTCTGCGTCACGTGTATCATCCGCTGCTACTTCCATGGCTACGTTTGCAACTGCGTAGCCCTGATGAGGCTGATCGAGAGACAAGAGAAGCGCAGTGCTAGGATACTGTTATGTGATAGCTGTGAGTCGCGATATCTGGGTCAATTGCCCGGACCATAAAGAACAGTCCGGCGCGTTCCCGACGGTCAAGGGCCCTGAACTCGGTCAGCCTGGGATGGAGTAGCCAAGTGTGGAGCATAAAGTAAGTGGGTCGTAACGGGAGGCTCCGACCAAGTTAGCGTCACAAGATGCTATCACCTCCAACGGGCAGCTGTCCGTGCATCTTCAAGCAGCTGACGGAGCTTTGTTATGTCGGCTGCCTTCCTCAGCAAATGATCTAGAAGACACATAACTTACCTCCTCATCGACAAGTTCACTCTTGTCTTTCTCCATCCAAAACGCACATGACTCTTGGCTGCAGTTGTAGCATTTTCTGCGATTTATTTTTACGTCTTAACCTCTCGTTGACAACAGACGGGAATAAAGTCCTGCCATGACATGCTAGTCGTCAACCAGTCGCCTCCGTCTGATTATCGAACTCGTCCCGATTACCTCGACTGCGAGATACCTTGTCCGACCTCTTCAACCGAGGACATGTATGGAAATGGCGACGCAGGTGTTGATCGCCCATACGGGCCAGCGCCTGGAAATAGACACTACACAGTTTCTGTCGTATGCATATCCCTTCCGATATTTGTGCAAGTCTCGACGTTTCCTTGACTCACGCCGAGACTACCTAGACTCGATGATTTCAAAGCATCCGTCGCTCTCCAGAGTTCTATACCTCCACAGTGCATCATCGCTCTGACTGCCCAAGGACGACCTCTTAAGCTCCAGACGATACAGACCGAGGTAAGCAGTTGCTGCTATTTCCCCTTGCGACGGAGATAGCTGTGAGCAAGTATACTAGCAAATCGCGTACAGAAAGAGATATACGTCTACGACAACCGACTTATACAGACAGCTTCGCCCGGGACTACACCCCTGCCAAAGCCCGAGATACCCTTGCCTAAGCGCTACAATGTGACGAACCCCCCGAACCAGATAGAGGATAGCAGGTCGGTGCAGTCATGGCAGCAGCTCTTCAAAGCCCGACGTGCCTGGGCACTGAAGGTTGTGGATGATTGCGCTCACATGGCACACGCTACACAAGACCGCGCCAACGAAACGGACGTTATGTTTCGATGCCTCGAGGCTGCTATGGCCAACCTCGTCTCCCTTGTGAAGAGCCTTGAAACCAAGTACGCCGACGTGCAAAGGTGGATACCCAGCTTTCAAGCCGAAAATGCTACATTGACAACCTCGTGGGAGCAATACCTGTCCCTTGCCCGGAGCATACCTGTGTCGCCCAGCATGGTCAGCTTCATGACTGGACGCGACATGAGTGGTGGAAAGGGGCGACCCCAAAAGCAGGTTACGCTCGAAGATCTTGTGAATCTCGAGACTGCCCGGAAAGCTGGCCGTTCGGCACCCTCTACTTTGCGAAGGTTCAATACGCTCGTTGCGGATCTGGATAAGAATGCGAACCGGCTATTTCAGGAGGCGGACCTTCTTTTCCGGGATTTTGAGCAGATAGAAGCTCGATCTGACGTGAGGCACGATAACGATTCATTGCAGTTACTGCAGGATATCGAGGCGGTGGCCAAGAAGGTTGACACCGATTACCAGACCACGTTGGATTATACGGATTCCACTAGAGACATTCTTCAAGCCTCAAAGATCGCAGCCAATCATACTGAGCGCCTCTTACCGAGCATAAAGAATAGGGCGCTGGAGATGGACGAGATGTTGCGCTATGCCACTCAGTCACGCAATCGTCTTGCTGCAGAGACCGTGGACTTTATGCGCAGTATCACCGCGCTTACAGCCCTCAGCACCACGGTAAAGGGCCAGATAACATCTGTCAACCAGGAAGATGATTTCGGGGACTTTGACTACTTAAGACTCATTCACCAGGTACCGTGGATGTATTCCTCGTTCCTCGCCGAGGCTATCAAACGTCGCGAGTGGTTTGAGAAGGTCAAGCAAGATTCCAGTACCTTGGCCAATGAAATGGCCGTCTTCCAAGACGAGGAAATGAAAAGACGACGAAGGTGGCATAAAGAGATTGCTGGTGCATACGGACCAGACACCAGAGGCACAGACAGTAATGTCCCGGGTTTGGAAGTGAACTTGTTGGGAGAGGACGAACAATGGCCTGCCGTCACTCGAAAGGATCTGGACGAGGTGTACGAACTTTTACAAAAAGAGAAAGCCGATCCCGAGCTCATTGCGGACATTGGTAAACTGATCAAAGAACTGAGCAACCCAACGAAGCAACAATCGAAACGTCTGAAGGCTTTCAAAAACGGGAGTGTCCACGATGCAGCCCTTGGGAGAAGCGGGCTTCTCATACGCGGAGACGATGACCTCCTGAGAAGTCTGCAAGACGACAAATCCAAGCTGGAGAGTAAACTTAAGACGGCCGAGAGTAGGGTGCGTCGACTCGAGGACCTTCTTCATCGCCAGAGCCAAGCATCTCGGCCGAGCTTGGGAAATCTCTTCCAGATCCCCGGACAACTGGCTTCCGAAAGGAATGACTCGCTATCCTCGCTTAAATCTCCCCGTGTTTCTGAGGATTATAGGAGATCCTCCGAGGGGGAGAATGTTCTCCTGCAGCGAATCCAGCAACTTGAGGGGGAGGTCGCTTTGGAAAGAGAACGGTCTGCTGCGTTTGAGAAAGATCTTAGCAGCAGAACCACACAGCATGAAGACATAAGGGGCCGTATGGAAGAGGCGAATTCCACTAAGAAGGACTTGCTCGAAAACTTAGAAGCCTTAAAACGGGAGTTCATGGAGGAAAGGAGAGGGCTGGAAGATGAGATCAAGCGGCTACAGGCGCGCCTAGAAGACACTGAAGATGAGATCGAGCACTTCGGTGAATCACGAGAGAATGAGAAGGCAACCTACGACGAACGGCTCCGAGCCCTGGAGTTGGAGAATCAGAGGCTTGTCAAGGAGAAACATGATGAGGCACTCAAGTCGGAAGGTCAGGTGGAATTCCTGCGCAAAGAATCCCGACTTCAGAGAGAGAGCGTGGAATCTCTTGAGAAACAACTGCAGGCAGCGCGAGAAGATGCTAGCCGACTTGCCAAGAGACTGGATGAAGCTGAAGAGATAGGAGACTTCCAACTTCGGACACTCAGGGATGTATATGGACAGCTTTCGCCACAGGAGGCCATACCTGCGGATCTGAGCGATCTGACGGAAAGCATTATAAGGAAAACGACGGACTTTTTAGCCAAAGTGAACAGCGTCGAAGGAGACATGGCCCTGATCAGGTCGGACTTGGAATTGGCTCAGACCACTGTCAAGGAATTACGGACCGAAGTGGCGGCAGCGAAGGACAAACTGTCTGAGAGAGAAGTCGCAGAGATGCACATCCAAGATCAACTTTCCAGAGAGAAAGCCAAAACTGCCGCCCTGGAAAAGGAATTGTCAGATGGGCGTGAAGAGCTCGCCAATCTGCGTGCCAAGATTACAGACGGCGAAGCAGGCTCGGAGTCTCTTCGCAGGAAGCTGGAAGAAGATGAGTCAAGAATTGCTTCCATGACTGAGGAGCTGGCTTCACGACAATCACAGGTCGGCAGCTTGGAAGAAGAATTGCGTCTATTCAAGGAGCGACTTGTCGATTCGCAGTCGAAGGTTGCCAGTCTGGCTGCTTGCCTTGATGCCCGGACAGAGCGGGCCAAGGACCTCACCCAAAGATTATACTCGCAAAACGACCGTCTTTGCCGACTTCTCGAACGTTTGGGCTTCTCGATCGCTCGTGAGGGTGACTCCATGGTGATCCAGAAAGTTCCGCGATCGGAGCGGTCTTCGCAGAACGCGAACAATGACCTGTCCGATCCAGGATCCTCGTCACTGCGGAAGTCAGGCACCCTCAACAGCCGCGTCCTAGCTGATAGTGCTGACCTAGAACTGCTATACTGGATGAAGGCATCCGACACGGCGGTCGAGGCTGAGAAGTATAAGGCTTTCCTCTCCGGCCTCGGCAGCTTTGACACAGATGCCTTCTCGGAAGCAGTCTACAAGAGAGTCAAGGATATTGAGCACATGGCCCGCAAACTGCAGCGCGACGCACGAGCGTACCGAGAGAAGGCGCACACTTTGCAGAAGGATGCCCACGATAAGATTGCTTTCAAGAACTTCAAAGAGGGTGATCTTGCCTTATTTCTGCCGACTCGTAACCAGACGACTGGTGCGTGGGCGGCGTTCAATGTCGGGTTCCCACATTACTTCCTCCGCGAGCAGGAAGCGCATAGGTTGCGTAATCGCGAGTGGCTTGTAGCGCGAATATCCAAGATTCAGGAGCGTGTGGTTGATTTGTCGAAGAGCCTGCAGCCGAGCTCGGCGAGTGCGCACCAAGACGGCATCGGCCACCACGAGACAGATTCGCTCAACGAGGAGGAAAATGATAATCCCTTTGATCTCTCCGATGGGCTACGCTGGTACCTCATCGATGCGCTAGAAGACAAGCCGGGCGCGCCATCCACACCTGGACTGGGCAAAAGCACTGTAGCAGCCAATAAAGTCGATGCCATGGCGGATATGCATACCCATAGCCGGACGAACTCCAAGGGTAGCGTCCTCGGTGTCGGCCGCGGACTCGCGGCATCGGGTATCGAGGGCGTGAGCAAGTCTTTGTCTAAAAGCCTGGAGAGCCGGCGATCCAGCACTGGTTCAAGAAAAGCCCTGCCGTTTGCCGTCGGTGTCGGGGCTAGGGGCCGTGACAGTGCGTTGGCGAGCGAAACGAACTCCTTACGTGCTGCTCCAGGGGATACGCCTGCTGGCACCAGTCCGACACAGCATCACACCCACGGACACCTCCAGCAACAAGCGAGGCCACAGACACCCCTTGCTGCTGCGCATGGCGTAGATGAGGACCTGGAGGTGGCTGCAGAGGGGGTTGCCGAGAATGAAAATGGTCGCGTGAAGGAGTCGATGTCTCCTGCTGCAGAAGACGGTGAGAACCGGGCAGGGCAGGATGCGCAGGCAAGAGCTTCTGAGGTGGGCAACGTCATTGACGCTCTTCTTGGACCGTGATCTCTCTTTCCCATACACTTTCCCTGCCAAAAATGACGGACTGTTCGACTGATTCCGTTTGCATAAGGCCGCCGCCCATCGCAATCGCCCGCGAACCCGAGGTCATCCGCCGGGTCCTGGTCCGTTACAGCGAGAAGTCAGTGCTGCCTCTGTGGAGAGTCCGTCCAAGAAGTCGGTGGTTTGGGATTCGCTGTGGAGTCTGGATGTTAGTTACGAAGGAGGCCGGAAGGGAAAGTAACGGAATGGTGCCTTTCGGTATGCTTGGGATTATGGCGTTTCATCATTCTTAAGCATGGAGTCTGGTTCCGCTCGGGCATCAGCCAAACACAAGCGTATAAATATTGTTTCGTGGCCGTTGCATACATACGGGAGACTGTTTGTCGGCGTTGCCGACCAGCTAAGTCAGTTTCGAGTGGTTAGCATGGGTACCAAGGCTCAACCTCTTTATGTAGTCGACGATTGCCAATATCATCAATACCATTCTGTTCAGATTTTTAGTTTCAGATGGGTCTATAATGTTGACATATTTACAATACACGTCATGTAATCGTACACCAATCGGTTCTATCCATACAGCAAGATCGCAACTTCCCTACTCCACATCCTCTGCAGGCAAAACCTGCACTGTCCTCCTCACGAACTGGACCTCGGGCGTGAACTTCGACGCGCCAGGGACAGCGATCTCGACCTCCCACGAGCCAAGCGTCTTGACCCTATCGGCATCCTCCTCCAGGCTCACGAACCGTATACCCCTGGCATCGAGGGGGATGCGGCTCGCCTCCGGGTCGAGAGCGAGGTCGCTCTTGATGGCGAGCAAGACGTCAGTCGTCGACACGGAACCAAATATTGCTTGGGCTTCGGGCTGGACTTCCTTCTCACTTTCGGCGGCGGGCAGGTCTTGGACGTGCTGAGCCAAGAGAGGTGAGCGTTTTTGCCGAGGCGCCTCTGGCTCGGAGGGCGCGGTTGGGATGGGTTTGCGGTGGAAGGTGAGGGTGGGAACGATTAGGGTCGAGAGGAGGGCATGGATGCGCTCAGGCTGTATCGGGATATCTGGTTAGAATCTCGAGGGGCTCTTGCGGAAAGAACAGGAGCAAGCAGGCAGACTTACAGCAAGTGTATAAGCTGACACGGCCTCCTCCGCCGCAGTCATCTTGGGAGCCGGTGCCGGCGCCTCTTCTGCTGCCTCTCCAGCCTTCTCCTGAGCGCGGAAGTCGTGCTCGCGCTCGCCAACGTCGTCCTTGCGGCTCAGGCCTAGCTCGGCGAAGCGCTGGGCTGTCATGTACTCGGCTTTGTTCTTGGGGTACCAGAGGTTGCGCATCCGGCCGCGGTCGACACGGAAGATTGCGTCTAGACGTGCTCTGTTAGACTTATTCGGCGAGTTTGACGAAGCAGTGACGACTAACCCTTTCGCCCATACCGAGGAATGTCTTCCAGTAACCGCACAATCACGCCCTCGTCATAGTGGTGTTTTGACTTGTTCCGGATCTGAGGACGGGAGAAGGGCGAGAGAGGAGCTCTCCATACAGTGCTGCTGGAGGCAAACGGGCTCGGTGTTGATGCTGCAAGCTGCCTCATGCAGTTGAGACATGAAGGTGTTCGCCCAGAGACTGCGGATGCCATTGCGGTTACCAATGGACTATGCAGTTTGCCGTCGTCGAAATGTAGTTCGATTGTCCCCAGAAATTTTGAGCTCCAGATCTACAATTGCATGCCAGGACAAGACCCACTAAGGTGAGCAGGACTGCTGCTGACTAAAACTGTCTTCTGACCTAGGTGAGTAAGGTAACTTGGTATATACTTAAGGTATCTGGTAGTAAAGTGCTTACAGTGGTTACGCGGCGGGATCCAGGTACCTTGATTACTGCAAAATAACCAGACGTAACCTTGATCGTCTGTAGTCTATGTTCTAATCCTCTAATCACCTGGCTCTAGGTTTACTTCCTGGGCTTGGCCACTGGAAAGCTTGTAGTGGCACTAATCTGATTTTCCTGCCGCAGAAGTAGACTTGTCCTACCAGACAGACTCTCTTGCGATCCATATTATAGCATCTTCAGATTTATTAAAGAGGTTCAAACATACTAAACTAGACTGTGGGTATCAGCAAATTCGACCTCAAGCTACCAATATTCCTTACAAACTCAATCAAGACCGTCCGACCACTGTCCGTCCATCAGTGAAATTTCTCAGTGTGCGCTTATAACCCTTACTGCGGATGCTGGGCCATATATTGGTGCTCTGTCCCATATTAGCTAACTGACATTGGTCGATGCCCTCTCCAGAGGAAACGACTCACGCTGCTGGTACTGTGGCACACCGCCATAACCCACCGCTGTGGCAACAGGAGACGGTGTCTTGTGAGCGTATGCAGCTCCATATTGCTCAGGCGCCGCTCCTTCCCAGCCCGCCTGTTGCAAAGGGGAACTCCCATACATGCTGGTCGGATGTCTAGGGTCGGGGACGGCATACGCGAGCCCTTGGGGCGGCGTCGTGTTGCTCGCATACATGGTTGAAGGTGTTGGCTGGTAGCTGTACGAAGGATTGAACGGACTGTCAGTGCCGCCTCCGGGAGACGAAGGTGAGGGTTGCGTCATGGGTGGGTTCGTCGGCGGCACCTGGGTCGTCTGTACACCGCCTGAGCTGGAGCCGTGGTTCCTTGACCGGCGCCAGAAAAAGAGGGCTACCAGCATCGCGATCCCGATCCCCGCTAAACCGCCTACTACGCCGCCCACAATAGCGCCGACTGGTGCTGGAGCTGGCCCTGGATCAGACGATGATGTCGGTGTTGCCGTCGTCGTCGTCGCTGAGCTTTGGCTAGTAGTAGTGCTGCTGCTCGACGTCGACTCGGAAGTAGTGCTCGATGTTGTCGACGTGGATGACGTGCTTGTCGAACTTGACGTCGTTCTTGTACTCCTTGTTGCAGTTGGAGGGTAATCGATCAGCTGACCGACGCCCCTGGTGCTGTCGCAGTCCATCAGCGTAAAGGTCTTTCCCGGGCTGGCTGTCGTTGAAAAGGTATAGCTGTGGCACACAGAAGCTGTGCTGGTGCTACAGCATAGTGTATTGAGGCCTGACAAGCTTTCGCATGCGCCCGCCAGTGAGGCCGTATAGTCGATACAAGTCGTCTTCATGGTGCTGAAGCACTCTGTCCCGGTATTCGTACAGCAGCCGATGAAGGTGCCATCATTCGTACATGATGCTCCAATTCGAACGCAAGTGAAAGCGTCATCTGCCAGAGGTCGGGTTGCCGTTAGAACGAGTCAGCTACAGAGAGCTTACGAATACCTACCCCATTCCGTTGCCAGATAACCACACGTATCGGTTCCCATTGTGAAACCAGTCAGTCTTTTAAATAGGTCAATCTTCCCATACTGCGGTCTTTTCGGCGCCTCTGTAGGTCGCGGAGAAACGCCCAGTCCATCGTCCAAGAAAGAGCCAGTTTCCTGCGGGACCCATGTCGTCTCCACGGAAGTCTTGAAGAAAGGCAAGCCGAGGAATGCTGCTATAGGTGTAGCCATAAACGAGGCTACGACAAGTTGTGTCTTCATGGCATTAGCTCGCATCACGATCGCGGGAGATCTGAAAAGCAGTTTTCATAGAAGTCAACCGTTGCGACATGACTGTTTAAGGAACAAGAGACGGTTCGTGAGCCTTGTCATCCGGGCGGGTATCGCTTCTTTTTATCATATTGACCTTTCTGCTCCCCTGCTCTGCCAAGACAGTAACGAAGGCAGGCTCGCTAGGTCATTGCAGCTATACAGTATAACCCTGTCTCCAGCTCCAAACGCCAAGAAGTTGATTCGTCGAAATCAAGCCCTAGCTGCAAAGAGTCCATTTGGAAATCCATCGCCTGCATCAAAGTCGGGTAACGCCTGGGGCATTGCCTGCACCTGCACAGCCGCCAGGAAGCGTCGTAGGGGAGGAAGGACCACAATTGCATCGTTGGCGTGAGAAATTATTCCCTGGCTGGTGACACCCATGCTAAGAATAAGCATGGCGAGACATTTCACCGGCGGAGAGAGTTAGAACCAACTTAGAAACAGACGAATGAAAGAGGACACCCCCACGGCCATCGTCCTTGGCCCTCCCAGCCCTGTAAATCTGGGGAAGATCTACCATTTTGGAGCTGGCAACGGGTCGAACATTGTAAATGTACTGAGATGCGTATCGCCCGATCAGGCTTGGATGAGGGTCGAGACCGGACCAGGAAAGATCAACCTTTTGTACCCAGAAGAATCGGCCTTAAAGGATATTCGCCGAAAGACAATGTTCGGAGATGCTATTCACCGACATCACTACACTGAAGGGCTGCTTGCTTTGTCGAGTATAAGTGCAATGTCTTTCCCGGCAGGGTGGGGTAATCTCTGCGGTCTTGTCGAGTTTCTTTTCGCAATCCAGTGACGTGTAACACGGATTGTCCTCGCCAGTCAAAAGAATTAAAGACAGGAAAATGGCTCCAGAACGACCCCTAAGTCTTAAGGGAAAGCTGGCCGTAGTCACTGGAGCATCGCGTGGTCTCGGGGCCGACATGGCATGGAATCTCGCTTGCCGAGGGGCTAATGTGAGTGTGTCCGCCTGGAAGAGATCACCAGTTACACCTACTAATGTGAAGCCAGGTCTGCCTCACCTACGTGTCCGAGAAAAGTACGGCGGCAGTGCAGGACCTGGCCGCTAAGATCCAGGCACTACCACATACGCCATCCGCATACGTTTGTCGAGCAGATGTGTCCACGGTAGAAGGGCCACAACAAATTGTACAACAGCTTCTGGAGGCAACAGGAAACAACCTCGCCATCGACATACTGGTCAACAACGCCGGGGTTGAGCGAGTCAAGTCGCTAGCCGAGCTCAGCGTGGATGACTATGACGCGGTGTTTAACCTCAACGTCCGGGGCCTCATCTTGATGACACAAGCCGTGCTGCCGTACCTCCAGCCAAAAGGACGTGTCATTAATATCTCCTCTGTCGGCTCCAGAGAAGGATTTAGAAATCTGGGTCTTTACTGCGCGTCAAAAGCCGCTGTCGAGGGCCTCACCAGAGTGTGGGCCACTGAGCTAGGCCACAACGGGACAACAGTCAATGCTGTCAACCCTGGCCCGGTGCAGACCGAGTTACTGGACAATATCCCCAAGGACATAATAGAAATGCAGAAGAAACTGACGGCAGTTGAGAACCGGTTAGGGATGCCTGAGGAAGTTTCCGACATTGTGTCGTGGCTGGCAGGGGACGAGAGTGGATGGATTTCGGGTCAGGCCATCAGTGCCAGCGGCGGGTACGCCATGTATTGAGGATGCTTGATTGACATTGTCTGGCCGTTACAAGTAGTCACTGGGATCACCTCTGGTTTTTGACAGGAATATACGATACGTAGTAATCAAAGAGGTAGACACAGAGGAAGATGAGCCATCTAGTACGCATCGCAAAGTTGGTCCGTGCGCAACGACCTTGCTGTGGGTCGTGGTTAGCGGCGCGCGGGTCACCTCGACATCGGCCTCAGATGAAATCCGGAGAATCAAAACATCCCAGCCAAACTTCACTTCGACGTGTTCCAGTGCTGTACTCTCGTCGCCTTTGAGTCGCTTTTCCATACTACCTAGCTGGCATGATACAATGCGGTATTGCCCAGAGTCATCTGCAAGCAATGCAGCTTCCAGCACTTAGCTCTCTATCGTCATCTTCACTAAGCCCAGGCGTCTTTAGCGCTTCACTCATGTAACTCGCGACAGAATGGAGCGCGACTCGTTGGAAGATGCCGCAGACATACTCGCGACACGACCTAATGGACGAACCAGCGCGCCGCTAGTCATAAACAGAAATGGCTCGAGGAAAGACCTGTTCGGCGGCAGGCAACAGCAGACGCAGGCGAGCAATGGATCTCATGGGCGGTCTGTGAGCGCTAGCCTCTCGCAGGACCATAAACGAGTTTCGCCGAATAGTAGCAGAATACCACGTCCCGATTCGAACTCTCCTCGGCCCTTCTCAATCAAAGATGCATACAAAATGGTGGTGGCGGCTGAGGAAAAGGAGGCTGCTCAAGGGTCACCTAGTCCGGCCCCTCGGACGTGGCGATCGAAGCTAGACCGCAGCGAGAAGACTAATCGGTCGCCGTCACGGAGCCAGGATTCGCGACGGCGAGCGGCTGGCACGAGGCATACGACGGTGCCACCTACCCGACGAGGCACTGTAGACTCGATCGACAGCTCGGAGGCCGACAAGCAAGACAATGACGAATCGAATAGTGACATCGACCAAAAGATACAGCAGTTCGGAAAAGAACGGCATAATCTCGAGTCAGACCAAGCACATGTCTCAGGAGGCACTAATGGCCTGTTTGCTAAATCCAGACTAGGCCAGAAGGTCGTCGAGACTGGGAAGGAGCTGTCGAGGAAGGCGAGCAATGGCAGCCTGGACGCGACTACACCATCTGCAGGATACAGACCATGGGGACTCAAAGCAGGATCAACAAACGGATGGCTCAAGCGTGCCATGTCGTCGCCCGAGAATCGTGACGGCAATGGTGGAACTGGTGGACCTTGGGACGTAGCGACCGTGGGCGCGCCCACACCAAACAAGGGCTTTGCTTGGGATGCCGATGCGGACTTCACTGCAGGAGACCTGCTTGTGTCGAACAGCCCTCCCGTTAAGATCGAGAGAACAACTAGCCCGCCGAGACATCGGAATACGAAGCTTGACGAGATTCGCGCGCTAGAAATCGAAGCAGCGCGGAAATACCCCGATGAACCCCCAGAACTAGCAGATAAGGAGACCTCTTCGGGCCATAGGAGAAGCTCAGGAAGTGTGGGAACTCACTCGCCACCTAGCCGGCCGATAGGTCGAACAAACACCAAACTCGACGAGATCAGAGCACGTGAGATAGAAAGTCTATCTAGGCGGGCCGTCGCTACAGCTCGGTTAGATGAGATACGCGAGCGCAATTCAGAAGCTCGTTCAAGGTCTCCCTCGCCAGAGATTCCCCGAAAATCCGGCAAGGATGTGTTTCGCGAATCCCCCTTGTTAGATGACAGGCCATCAAAGTCCAAGACGGGATCAGTACTCGAGGATGGCGAACGGATACTGAATACTCCAGTTTCTCTCTTCAAGGAGCCCTCCCCTGTTGTCCAGAGGCCCCATGTGCCAGAAGAGCAAACACATGCAGGCAGCCGGGACGCTGTACACGATTCCAAACAAGAATCAATCCCTCGCGTGGACTCGCGTGACTTACTACGACGTTTGGCGCGCGCGACAAGTACCAGCCCAGCACCGGAGCAGCCTACCGCTGAAACTCACGGTCCAAACGCAGAACCCGAGAAGGAGGGCATTTTTCGCAACACTAGGAAAGAGCGAAACACTGACAAGGCGGCGGATAGACCTAAGGCTGTCGGCTTTGCTGGACTGCGACGAGAACCCTCTGCTGAGTCTGTATCAGATAAGTCTAAGCGCTCAAGTCTGGCTCTCTCCGACAACGACCCTACCGAACGCATAGAGCGCGAGATGCAGTTGTTTGCACCTATGGACAACCACTCGGAAAGAGGATCCATACGTGCTCCTTCCCCAGAGTCCGATATGGAAAATGATATCGAGGAGACCCCAAGGCCGGTGAGGAGCGACCCTCTCACGCAAGCTACGCCAAAGGTGACCGGCGCTTACGTTGAGACTCCGGCTACAGTAAAGGCCAACAGACCCGAGGACATCCCGCTTCCGGCAATCATTGAGCCTAGGCAGGAAGGAACAAGCTCTGATTTACTAGATGCAACTCGAGGTAGAAATGTGGAAATATCACCCCGAAAGCCGTCACACACCTCGTCTGCCGATGGGCAAAGGGATGCAGACAACAGAAAGTCTGGCTCACGGAGTTTCCGACGAGCGAAATCCTTGCCCCGCGCCTGCTCGCCGCTGGTAAACTCGGTGAAGCCTCCAACGGTCAAGGACGACTTGTTAGAAATTCAGCGTACCTACCAAATCGAAGACTCGACGCTCGACGACCTGGATGGCTTCTTCGCCTCACAAGATAGGTCCTCGGACACAGCATCTCCGAAAGAAGAGCCAGACAGCGTCAAAATCGAGATAACAGAAACGCAAGAACGTCTCGCAGACGAGAAGAACTCTAAGGCAATCAACCGCATAGGGAGGTCATTAGAGAGCATACGCACAGCAAGGAAGGGAATCGAGCGTCTCGAAGACGAAGTCTCAAAAGCCAAAGAGACAGGTCATAAAGACACCAGTCTAAAAACGGAGGTGCCGGATTCAAAGCACCACGTCCACTCCGATCACATCATGTCGACGTGTCCCGTCTGTCTCGCTCAGCCACCTAGCAGCATGGTCGCCTACGTGCACATCCCCCTCCCCTGCCTATGGCGGCGCCAACCAACCTTCAGACTCACCCTCCTCGGCTTCATGGTCTCCATACTCTCGCTCTGGTACCTTGCAGAGTCGACCATGTGCGCTTTCTATTGCAAGCCCCAGTACTGCTACCCAGGCAAGCCCTGCAATTGGTCCTACGATGACCCGTTCTGGGGCTATGCCATACCGGTCAAACTTGACCAATGGACCACCGGCGGACAAGGAAGGGTCCTGGTCCAGAAAGTGCGGCCGGAGATCGCCGATTTGGTTGCGGACGTCTGGGACGTTGTCACCGGGACGGATATTAGGACGGTCGACACGAGCGGCTATGACTGGGACCAACGGCGGCAGCATCGGAGACGCATGATGAAACGCGGGTTCGTGAAGCGCTTTGTCGAGAGGCCGGAGGACAGGGACAAGTACGAGGCCTGGAGGAGGGCGAGGATCGCGAAGGAGGAGGCCGATGCGAGGAGGGAGATGGGCTATCCCGTTTATGACGAGGAGGAGACTATGGCAGCGGATGAGAGGGTGAGGTGATCGCATGCGTTGGTTGCACATTGGATTGGACTGCCAGACTGCAAGCGTTACTATGATATCAATACCGATCTGCCCGGTTTTTTTGGTTGCACAAAGGGCTCTAGCTCATTATGACGGGCTTGGTAGGCTTCGTCCGCATGATGCCACGGTTAGAGGGCGTTGGGAAGGATACTGTACTAATGATCTCTATGAGCAATGGGCGTTAGGAAAATTGCCTTGGTACTTCGCGCCTAGTTGCTTTTATTTGCTGGGTGGAAAGTCTTAGTCGCCGCAAAATCAAAGAACTCATGGCTAACATTCCTCGGGGTATCGCTGTCCATACTATGAAAATGCAACGACAAGCCAACTTAACGCTTACAGCGTTTCACGCGCCTCCTGACTGCCTGTTTTTAGGCTCATGGAGTTTCTTCGCCGCCAAATTGTATGTCATCCAACCTCGTCTGCACTTGGGCCGTACTCGGGCCTCCTCCATCCGGTGTGGTTTCCACCGCAAACTTGATATCCTTTAACATTTTGGTCTTTTGTGCCTTCCATTTCTCACTCTTCGAGTCCTGGGCTTTCCGGTCCGGCGATTCTTTCTTCCCTAGCTCTTCGCGCAGTTGCTTGACTTCTGCCTCCAGCTTCGCTAATCTTGCCAACGCAGCATCTAGTGATCCACTGTCCGAATCTTCCTGCCACGCCTGCGCCTCCTCCATGCGCCGCTTCTCCTCCAGATTTCGAGCGCCTTTATCGCACATCTTCTTCCACGCCGTCTCTCCAACGTGCCGACACGTACCCCAAATGAACTGCTTCGCCTTACCAACATCGTAGAGCCCTTCGTGGTTCCTCAGCGGTTCAGCGGGCAGGATGCCGAAGGTACGGTCGCCGAAGAAAACGATCTTCTTAAGCGCGCTGACGGCCACGTTGCACCAGTTAATGTCGGGGCCATGCGCGGCCACGGCCTTCCTGATGAACTCCAGAAGGTCCTTCTGCTGGTCATCAATCGCGATCCACAGGTGCCACGAATGGAAGCACACCATGTATGCCGCTTCGGCCTCTGGCCAGCGGTCAAAAGCAGCCTTCCGGACGGCCATGCGCTTATCGAGGGGGGAAAGCAGGTTGAAGTCCTGGTTGGAAAAGGTTCCGTCTCGGACCGATTGCCAGAGGGAGGGGATGTACTCCTCTATCCATTGCTTGTAGACGCGGCGCTGTTTCATCCGGCGGTGGTCGTTGGAGCTCAGTGAGGAGGTATCGTCTTTCGGCTCCTCTTCCGGGTCCGGGGGAGTGACCCAGAACCAGCGACAGGTGGCCACGTAGTCGAAGAGCTCGGTGACGGTATGGAAGGGCTGTTCCCAGACATCATCAAGTCTGTTACCGCCGGTTCCTTGGCCGTCCTCATCCTGCAAGTCGACTTCTCTGTGGCCCTTGTAGCCGAGGAACTGCAGTATCTCCACTGGGTCGGAGGTTAAGAAGACTTTTGCCTTCTTCCGGTTCTTGGTCTCGATTTCCGGGATCCGCACCCACAACGCCTGCTCGTCTACCGTGAGGCCCAACGACCGGATCATAGTACCGACCAGCTGGAAGAAGTCGCCGTGCGCGTGCCGGAAGAGGCGCCACTGGAATTCAGCAATTGATTGGGCTATATGGATGTCGATCTGGATGTGACGTCTATGCGTTGTGGGTGCCTCGGGATGGGTAACATTTTCTGTCGTATTCTCGTCCTTCCCTTTCCCCTTCCCCTTCTCCTCCTCCTCCTCCTCGTCGTCGGGCCATGGAATTGCCATGTTGGCGCCGGCGAGGTGCGGCTTCAGATAGATGACGTGCTCGGCTCCGAGGGCGGCGGCAATCATCTTAAGCGGCTCAAAACCGGTCCGCGGGTGCTGAAACTGGGCTTCTGAGACAGTTGGAAAGAAAGCTTGCCGCTCGAGGGCGACGACAATGTCCACGTCTCCGTGGTCGTGTTTAGCAGGACCTTCAATGGGAGAGCTGACGCAAATGTATAGCTCGCGAAGGCGAGCATGGCACGAGGATTTGACACGATTATAGACCGCCGTTGGCATTCGGGGCGTGTTGAGGAAATAGGGCCGGGACGTGAAGGCCGAGCCGCCCATCTTGGGGAGCGCCGAGGCACGTATACGCAGACCCGGTTTCTTCCTTGTCTGCGGAGGGAGTCTCGGTTGATTATGGTCAGTGAGGAACTTAAAGATGTTAGTCTTTCTGCTAGATGATGCATTTTGTGTCGACATTGTCGGTCTAAGTGTGGTATAGTGTTGTATCGGATGGTGTTACTAATGATCGACCAAGAAATTCAATATCATATAATATGCGGAGTGGAGAGGAAAATGAGTGAGCTGGAGTCGTGACGCGATCATAAGAGAACTGAGGCAACATACCCTTTTGTATACAGAGGTTCTTCCCCTACTTGCTCTTGTGCTGAGGAAGGGGCACACTAACGACGACAAAAGTCTTTGACCTTAGACAAGAATGGGCAAGTCCTCAGAGCTGGCTTTCCTTTTAAGAACTTCCCTTCCAGACAGAGTTCCGGAAGGGAGACTTTCTGGATGTCTTAAAAAGAAGGTACCGTGTTGGGGATTTACCAGATGCAAAGGAGCAGGACCACGAGGCAGAGAAAGATGGCAAGGACGAATGACAGGTTCAAGTGTCGTCTGATGAAGGATCTCAGGGCAAGGAACTTTCAACGCAAGCAGTCATCATATTCACGTCGTGACTCAAACTCAGCAGATTTGGATGGCAAGGCAGGGGCGGACTCCGAGAAAGGCCATGCAAGTGCCAACAGGCACCGACGAGTGGTAATAGAGTACCTTATGGGTTGTGTCGGCGGTGAGTATTCTAACCGCAAAACAATGATAACCAAAGTTTGAATATATCAACCCAGTGCACAAATTAAGTAGTGACCTAGCCGAAACGGGCACATATTATACGCAAATAGTAGAAGTAAAGCCTTGCCCGCCATCTGTAGCTGTAGTCAATGAGAGTCACAGATGTGGCTAGCCATACTATATATGCGTCTATCCGAGAAATGCCAATATCCGAGGATGGGATGAATTTGTGGGGCCGATCACAGCTCATCCAACCACAATCCGATTCAGCACTCTCATCTTCACATCCACACCAGCATCCCTCTTCACGACGTTTATCAAGCAAAATGGAGAACGGAACAGCACAGAATGATGGCAAGGACCCGTCTGGCTTCTTGAGTCAGATTATTGGCGCCCCTGTCACGGTGAAGCTCAATTCCGGCGTTGTCTATAAGGGTATGTTCACATCTCAAGCTCCCTCTGCTCACGTCCACCGGTGACGACTGACCATCTTATGCCTAGGTGAACTGCAATCTGTGGATGGTTACATGAACATCGCGCTGGAGAAGACAGAGGAGTATGTTAACGGGAGCAAGCGAAGGACGTACGGGGATGCGTTTGTCAGAGGCAATAACGGTGAGGCTCAGCTCGTCTCTCTAGCTTTGTTGCTATGATACTAATATTGCTTGCAGTCATGTACATCTCGGCCGACTGATACGGTCCTGATCTGTGATGATTGTTGTTAAAGAGCTGAGTATTGAGATAGCAGTATCTACTTTGAGGCTACTCGAGCACATTATCGTCTATGGGGGACAAGGTTCTATGTTTGTGGCAAGGGAGATAGCTCGCAGGTCAAACAGCAAGTGGAGGATGCTTGCATGCTTAATGCTCCCAAATTCAAACTAACAGAAATTTATTCTATCTTGTCCGTCCAAGCAAAGAACGTTGCGCCATGAAGTGCAATCTCCCCCTTCTCATTTCGCTCAACGTCCTCCAGCCGCAGCGCCTCTTTGAACGTCCTGTACGCAGCATCCTTCTGCTCTCCTTTGAGAACAGCAACCTGACTGAGCGTATTAATGCGTGCCCAGAGCGCGTCCTCCGATATCCAGACCGTCCACTTCACCGTTTCCTCGCCGAGGGGCAGGGAGAACCTTGGAAAGTCACTCGTTAGACTGTCCTTGAGGATCTGAAGCGGGTTGTGCTTCGTCTGCTTCTCAAACACGTTCTGCCAGGCTTCGTCCCGAAATCGCGGAAGTCCGTCGGTGGAAATAGACCATATCCAGTCGTTCAGTTTCTTCCCCCACGATGTCACTGACGGCCACGATTTTGGCTTATTATCTGCGCGAAATGTCAGTGGAAGACATAGATGTTAGCCGTCAACATGTTCCCTACACTCTTCGATATTCCATATCATGCCAAGAACGGAGTTCGGGGCAAGAACGCGGTGGATCTCTTTAAGAGCTTCGTCGGTAGCGAACCTCAACGATCGGTAAGTTACCAGTCTATCAAAGACACACATGACGACGTTACCAGTGGAAAGACTGCGCAGCGATACATGCATTCCCCCATCCATCCTCTACAGGCATCTTTGCTGCATGTCCATCGGTGACTGTTACGTTCCGCAGCTGCTTTTTCTCAAGTTGTGATCTCATGCCAGCATGTGGCTCAACGGCATGGATGTTGTAGTTTTCGAGTCTTTTAGCCAGTAACTCTGTGAACTTTCCGGTCCCGGCAGCAATCTCAACAACGTTCGCATTCGGCCTGTCCGCTATCTTGAGATGGTGTAACAAAGCATCCACAGCTTCGGGTGGATAGGAAGGTCGATAGGCGTCGTAGGCACTGGCGTCCTGAAAGCCTTCGGAAGCGACCTTGGGTAGCTCATAGGTCGTCGTCATCTTGTCTATAGTACGGTAATGGACTGAAAAGGGGAACGCGTTCACTTGCGGCTGTCATATATGAGGATATATGTACGAATCGTTATGTGTGAAGGGGTAGTTTGGCACTGGCAAATCGTATTCGGATTCGCATGACCGGTGCCGGAAGTCGCTCTCAACCAGGACAGACTAAAGCTGCGCGCTTCTGATGGCGTCAGCGGAGAGCTGCCGGCTAGGGTAGATCATCCAACAACGGACATGCAGAGCTACCTCATCACCACAGCGCTAAAAATTTGCTGGATTGAGGAGGCTGGCTTGCATGCGCCAGCTCGAAGCCATTGCGTTCTGCTGTTCGCATTGTGCACTTCCGCATGATATCATATATAGCGTAGTGTACAAGCTGTTCCAAAAGAGCGCCGCTGGACGATTAGGACCAGGTAAGGGTTAGGGTTAATACGATCGATAACGGGTGGGGCGATGCTTAGTCATTTCTTGCAGAACAGTCTCATCGTGTGTCTTTCCAAACACCAACGAAACTGCTTCGAAGTTCGAGTTCATGTTGAACGTCTACAGTTACTGCTCATGGCAGACTAAGATATTGTACTGGAATTAATTGAGGCCGTTCAATACCTGATTTCGCTGGGTTTGGGCGAAACCCCTTGAGCTTAACGACCTTCGAACTGTTGGCGGTTCAATTGCTAGTGGAAACTTCTAGGCGGTTCGCGAGAGTGCTCGTATCTGGTGGTGGTGTCAACACCGACAGTTCAACGTTCCAGCAACGCTGACCCATAGAAGTATCACGCAATTTCTCCGCACTTCGTTCATTGGCAACGTTCGTCACGATGGCCTCATTACCGTAATGTTAAGCTGTTTCTGGAAACTCCTGATGCCTTCCTTTGCTCACCATGGCCTCATAACGCAACGTTAAGCCGTTTCTAGAATCTCCTGATGCCTTCGCCTACGGGCCCATCAGGTTCACTGTCGTTCTGTGCCATCCTTCCTTCCGTTTCTCGAACCATTGGGGAAACTGAAAGTTCATGATCCTCTCAAGTATAAATCATAGCAAAACCTCCGGCTTGATAGCCTTCCGTTTCTCTCACCAGACATCAGATCAGAAAGCAAGCAATCCTATACATGCAATCTTCCTGCAGACCACTCTCACGAAGAGTCTCTCAAGTCCTTTGCCCAACAAAGCGCATTCGACAACTCTCAACAACACCATACACAATGTCGCTCTTCCCACGCTCCCTCTACGGTGCTGACCCCAGCTTCACCCCCCTCTTCCGTCTCCTGGACGACTTCGACAACTACCGCACCGAGGTCCAGGCGACTAACGGAAACGGCCGCAAGGGTGGCCGCGGCATCAGCGCTCGCACCTTCAACCCGAAGTTCGATGTCCGCGAGACTGAGAACACATACGAGCTGCACGGCGAACTGCCGGGCATTGAGCGCGAGAACATCAACATCGAGTTCACGGAGCCGCAGACCATCGTCATCCACGGCCATGTCGAGCGCACCTACCAGTCCGGCACTCCCCCATCAAACTTCCTCGAGGGCGGTGCCAAGTCCTCGGGCGCCATCACCGAGGGCGGTGAGCAGCAACACAGCAAGGCTCACAAGGTGACGGTCGAGGACGAGTCCAGCGAGCAAGCAAAGCAACAGGGTAAGGAGCAGGGCACTGTCGCCAAGAAGGACGAGCACCAGCAGGAGCAGCAACAGCAGCCCAAGGAGAAGTACTGGGTTTCTGAGCGCTCCGTTGGCGAATTCTCTCGTACCTTCAGCTTCCCCAGCCGCATCGACCAGGACGGCGTCACCGCCAGCCTCACCAACGGCGTCCTGAACATCACTGTTCCTAAGGCGAAGAAGCACGAGAGCCGCCGCATTGCTATCAACTAAAGCGACAGTACTTTGCTATACTCATCCACCTTCTCACCGAAAAAAGCATCAACTGGGATCGTCTGCCTACCTCTTCACGACATCGCTCTCTTAATCCACTCTCCTTTAACGACATCTCATCACGACCTACTATAACTGACCAGAACAGAAGGTGGATGCGGCTCTGGTTGCCTGTATCATAGAATTCTTATGATGTTTGCAACATATTACATATTGCATGGGATTATGGCGTTGGCATTTTGCATCGGGCTAGAATCTGTCTAGTCACCTGAGGCTTTGGACTTCATTCCTTAGCAGCCTCTTTTAGTGGTAGTTGCAACAAATTAAAGGCATTTATCATTAACAAACTTGGCACCTGTAGCTTTCCTGTTCCTCATTAGCAAATTCACTACGTGAAACACAAAACAGCACTCAGAAGAGTATCTAGCCAAAAGAAGCATTGCACCAGTATCACAGGACAGCTTGCCTAGCCCCATTTTTCCCCCATGTGACGGTATGCCAATGACGACAGTTCTAAATAAAGTAGATATTTCCTGCTCGGTTCATGGCAGGTCAATTAGATAAGGTAGAATACATGTAAACTGCGATTGACCACTGTACACGCATAGTGACGAATTGATCACCAAGATTGACGTTGAGTTGTCCACACACACTCAGACATTGCGGCATGTGCCGCGTTGCAGACACCCGGGAGGTAAAGTTCGACGGGGTTTCAAGGAAAACTCGTTGCACCCGCTAGTGACACGCCACCAGTCACCCACCCCCACTTCGAGCGCCACACTTATTCTCCGGTTCCTTCTCTTTCCTTGCGCTAAAGCTTCATTAGGCATATTAGTCGCCACGACCCACTAGCATCCTTGGGAGCGGGACAGCTCCGAGCCCGTCAATGAGCTTTCCCCACGGAGAGAGCTCCGGGTAGTGCACATTTAAGGGAAATGCTAGGGTACGCTATAATTTTTCCTCGTCCCACAAGACTATGGCGAATAAATACAACGTTGTAAGCTTTCGGGCAGCCCCCACCACAGCTATCTCCGTGTTCCCCATCTCGCGTCAGTTTTTGTCGTTCGATCTACGATAGCTTCCGGAAGTGATCTGCATCGACCATTTAAAAACTCTGTGGCTGTGCTCATTGTGGCGAGTTCCCCAAGCAGCTATTGAAACGAATCCTTGATGCAACTTTCCCACGTGCTTTCCTGGACGCGCGGACCGGCTGAAATACTCTACTAGTCCATGTATTAGGTCGGATCTGGCGCGGATCTGCTTCGGTTTTGTCGAGAGAGGCCCAGATTTGTTTGCTCGGCGGTATCCGTTCTGCTGATCAGCGGTGGAATTGTGCGCCACAGCCGGGCCGGAGCAGCCACAAGTGGCACATGCTTTTTCGCTACTTCGCGTTTTTGCGTGGATCTCGCAGACCGGTCTGGACTCGGCAGCTATCTCGGGTTCAGGGGTTCGCGGATAATTTCTGTGCCTCGTGACGTTTTGACGTTTTTAAATAGACTTTCTCTGCGTATGTGGCCGGGGTGTTAGCGACGTCGGGGCAGAGACGTCCATGGGTAGCCGAGCTTAGTTTTACGTGCCCATTTTGCCAATACAGTGAGCGTTTATGTGGACGGCCGTGAAGGCCGTCAAGAATCCTCTGTCTGTTCATGCGTGTAGTCTTTCCTTTTCGAATCTGCAACTAGTCGTGGTCCAGCAGTGGAAAGCTGTAAGTCGTAGACAAAGAGCTTAGTCTTGCCAGAGCTCAGATTGCTTCCTCAAGTCGCCAAGCACAGGGTGTCACAAACAGTGAAGAAGCGTGGAAGATATAGAAACGATTCACTAGAACACATAAACAACTAAGAAGGTAAATCGCAGTGCTCGCCCGCGCTCCAGTGTACAGAAACGAATTTTCCACCTCTATCCACCCCCGCGTCCAGCAGAGAAGCTCATAGTCAAGCACCTCCGGTTCCCATTTTCGTAAAACTCTCGTTGCTCTCCGTCCACCGACCTCTTTACATGACACCCTCTAGGGCTGGTAGGGCGGTCTCATAGCAGGATAGCCAGGCACCATGGGAATAGGCCCTCGCATTACCCCTGATCCGCCAGCGACCGGGGGAACAGGGCTTTGAACCCGATTAAAGAGTCCAATCAATCTCCTGCCAACCGAAGGCTCCAGCTCTGTTCCGTCTCTTGCAATCTTGACCTCCCTGTTCGAATTCCACGGATTCCTCAACCCTCGTGCTCGGTAGAACGGCAGCTTCGTTGTAGACAGCCATTCGAGCTTGAACGGCTTGCCCCAAGCCTTCGCCTCTGCCTTCCCGCTCTCACTCCGGACGCTGCTGGCATCCCCAGTTGATCCGGGCCCCGAGCCGTCGCCTTCGTCGCCGTCTGGGCCTGCATCCAACGTGTTATCATCACGCTCTGCCTCCCAGAAGATGGTCCCTCTTGCCGAGTCGTCAATGATCCGGCCCTTGGGTGCAAACTCGGTCGCGTCCGTAGGGATGGCTTTAGGGAGGTCGATATCGCTCGTGGCCTGGGCCTTGGGCGCAAACTCAATGGCCGCAGCCGGGTCATCGTTGATGGGTGATAGCATGCGTGCGTAGCCGAAATACTCGCCCGACTTGTTGGCTGAAAACACCAAGTAGACATTCTCTGCGGTCTGAAAGCCATTAAATCCCCGTATTAGCTTCATATCTTTGTCTCCAGCCATGCTCTTTCGGTCATGCCACACGGAGGAGCGTTGACTGTCCCTTTTGAATTCGACATGTTCACTGCGATGCGACTTACTGCGAAAGCTTTGTTGAGGACCTCCTCGTTATGTGACTGAGTGGCCCAGATCCCCGTCTGCACACTCAACTCAAGGTCTTCCATGGTAAGACTCTTCAGGATGAAGAACTTGTCCTTCTGTGGCGTCGAGGTACTCGGTCCTCCATCCTCTGCATTGGACACTTGTGCACCAGGTCTCATTTCATTTGTTGACGACGGAGCTTGAGCGCCCTCTTTCGATTCCGAGACGCCATCAGGTTGTGGAGAGCCCTCATCGACAGCTGTAGGCTGAGAAGACCCTGCTGCAGGTCCTGTCGGCGCAGTGAGACCGGTGGCCCCCTCCACAGTATTCTTCCGCAGACGGCTGACGAGTCGAACAGAGTGGAACTTCGAGTCGTGCAACTTTTGCTGGGCAGCTACGCAGCTTGCTTCATCCTTGAAGTTCGCAAATGCACAGTTGCTCTTCGATATGAGGAATAATGATTCTAGACCAGCAGCCTCCTTGCAGACGTGGTGCACAAGACTCATCAAGTCGGTTTGAGGAGGCAGGTTGCCGATCCAGATAGCATGCCCTATTTCATGAATTAACCGTCGGCTGATGGTCGATAGGTAGGGCTCGATACTCACCACTCTGTCGTGGTTTACGCGGTGGGCCCCGGACAATGTTCTGGCGGCTCTCTGAAGAGACTGATCGCGTGTCAGCAGCAGGTCGTCACCCACGCACCATCATACACAGTCGTGTCAAGGTTTGGGCCGCTAAGGACTTACTAGAACCACGGTTTTGAGGGTACGAAGAAGTGCCGTATTGCTCCGTTGGTAGAGCTGCTACCAGTCTAGGATCCGCCTGGGGAGGTGTGGATGATAGGTACTGGGACGACATCATCTGCGCCGGCATGCCATGGCCCTGGGCGCCGTAGTGCGTAGGTTGAGGGTAGTAATAGGTCGGCGGAACCGCCGTCTGCTGGTTCATGATCGCAGGGCTCGGATAGTATCCTAAGGTGCTCCGCCCAGAGATATTCGTCTGCGAGTGCGGAGGCGACATAGACGTCGAGTAATACTGCGGCATCCCCCCCGCATGATGCGGTAGATAATACTGCTGGTTTGCAAGAGGGTTGATCCCTCCTTGCCCTTCGTACTGCTGTTGCTGGATCGGCATCTGGGTCGGCATGGTCGACGGCGAGGCACTTTGAGGGCTGAAGCGCTGTTGGTTATGGGGGTACTGTCCGGGTCGGTAATGTTGCTGAGGCAAGGCGGTCACCATAGTGTTCATGTTGTATGGGCCACCACGGCCTGATCCCTGAGGTTGCGCCATGTCGAGCTGGGATGAAAACGCATGCTGGGGATTTGCGTAACTCTGCGATGTTATTGATGAGTAGCCAGCCGGCTGATAAGCACCGGGATGGTTCTGATGTAAAGGTAAAGGTTGACCTGGTGATGTTGGCCCGGAGAACGGACTTGGTGCACCGTCCTCACCGGGGAATTCGCTGGGGGCGCCCGTCGGCGGTGGAATATCTCCCATCGTGACTTAGAGCTTTGACCAGAGAGGAGTGGCTGGTAGGTCTCGGGGCTGCAGATGCCTGGAACGCTCTGTAGGAGGTAAAGGGCGAAAGAGTTGAGACGGTTGCGTAACTCGGTGAAAGGACGAAACGTAAGGGGGAACTTTGGTCTCCGTTAAGTCGAATGGTCGTCTGGGAGAGTCCTTTGCTGTCCAGATAGGAAAGGTGCGGTAAGAGAGACGCCGCACAGAATCTAAGAACAGCCCTGTTCGAAATCCGGTGGCCGATTTATTTCCTTGGCTGCCCAACGGACCTATATGCCGTGGTATTCCAGGCGGGTTTCTAGCAAATTTTATGCAACCGCGGGCAGAGGATCCTCTTTTGAGGCCCGACAGAGAGTTACCTTTGGTGCACTGAAGGAAGACCAGTGCTATTCCGAGCTGGTGACGGCAACTTCAGCTAACGCTAACTCGCATATGACCTAACCCAAGACTCAAGATAGCACCCAGGGTGGTGCGGTAGTGTGTATTCTTAGAAAGGCGATCGTCTTTGCCAGGCGTCCAATATTATTTGAGAAGAGGGACCGGCGGCAGGGGTCGATAGGAAGCAGGGGGAGACGCTTCAGAGCACAGATGACTGCAGGCAAGCCACTATTGTGGTACTGAACCAAGCGCGAAGGACACACGCTCACGGACCAGAGCCGACAAGAAATAGCAAGTCTTGCAGAGTAGCAAAGGGTCCGCCGAGTTTGGGTCTCGACTTGCCTTTTGCCACAGTACTCCCAGTGGATATTCGAACAAGGACAGGACGGCGAACAGCGAGAAGGAAGATCCTCGGCGTTTGCTGGATCCGGGTCGCCGGTGGCCTTGGATTACTCTAGCAGCAGTAAGTAGTGGTGAGCGGGCCGTTCGCTAGACCTTGACCTGGGGCAGTGGGAAAAGTGGCTTGACTGGTTGACAACAGTTTCCGGTACTCGGGGCTATTTCAAACCTGGTAGCCACCTGCTGCACCTGCCACCCTAGTAGATCTGCAGGAGTATGAGGAGAAGCCACGAGGATAAAGAAGGATGTGAGGCTATCCGAAGTGTTGGTGGCTGTGGCTGTGTTGGCGGTCCAAAGCGTCCTAAGAAAACTGTACGGTCCGCACCGGTGTCCGTCACTCGCTTGCTCCGGTTGCTTCAGAGTCGGTAGACGTTACAGCCGCTAGCAGCTCCTACTGGCCCGCGGTAGAGATGGGGACAATTTAGGCCCCAGGGTCGGCGCACGATGGCGAATTTCCTTTCCGCCCTGTATCCTTCGGTGCAGTAATCAATGTTTTTATGGGGGGAAATAGGGTGTGGGAACAGACGGGGCATGCAAGGCTTGTAGCTAGCAAGTGTTGTACCTACCTTGGGAGTGAGACAAGTACCGTTAGTCGCGTGTGCAGAGGATCGTCAATGCGAGGTAAGAGTACCCGAATATATGAAATATAATGTATGTAAAGATATCCGGCCCGTTGGGAGTATACTCGCTTGAAGGGAGTGAACTTTGTAAGGTACCAGGCGGCCATTCGGCACAAGGTCAACAGGTACTCTACCAGTACATGAAGAAGGACCCGACCCGGAGACCACGCCCTTGCGGAGGGACCCTGGAATTCTTGCGTGTGCGTGGTGCCATGGCAGACATGGCTTGAGAGCTCGCAAACCAAGGCAGAACGGGCCAGGGGGGGAGCTTGTGTGGACAAGTGGATTGGGGGTTTGACTTGCGTCAACGCTGCTCCTAGGCCCCCCTGCTGGGGGAAGGATTTGCCGCTGGGCCAGGGGGCGAAGTGAATTTTGCATTGTTGCAAAGATGGGGAAAATGGATGGGAATTGCAATTCGACCTTGTCTGTCTTGGGAGCGGGTGGCGGGGAGCGCACACACCGAAAATGGTGGAGATGCAACTTCCCTTTCCAGCAGTGGATTGAAGCGCAACAGATGTGGTGAGAACGACAAGGAGACAGGGAAGACAGGGCAGCTGTGGAGCTGGGAGTATCCTTGCTTTGCCTGCCGGCATGTCTTGCGCATCAGCCATACTGCGTACCCTCCCACTCCGTCATAAGCCCATCCATGCTTTTTGCCACCGACGAAACTGCCGCAACAGCTCCTGCCATTGAGCCACAGTTGTTCTAGCCCTTGGATGTGAGGCTCTTTATTGCCCTTAGCATGCTAAGAATATCCACACCCTCGCTACGATCATGACGTTCACTTACCACGGCCAGGTATCGTAGTGAATCTAGCAATTGAGCAACATGGTTCGAAGAACAACTGACGCGAGCCTGCGTGCTTCCCTTATGCGGACGCCCGATTCCTTAAGAAAGCTAAGAGCGCTGTTGTGCTGGAGATTAGCGCAATTGTGCCCTTGGAAGAGAGAGGTAACTGCTCTGCTAGGTACCTCATTGGCTCCTGAGTTACTCAATCTTCAATGATTGTCATCGCTTGAGCCTGATTGGTCCGACGTGTAAGCCAGGACCGCTTCTTCAGAGTCCACTGTACTATTGAGGTACGTACAGAGCACGTACTGTATTTGCCTTACGCGACATGCTCTTGAGTGCAATCAATCGGTATATCACAGAAAATCAAAGCAGTAATTGGCTGATGCAAAGCCCTGTAATCCAAAGAACCGTTTGAGTCGCGCCGTTGCTCGCCATAAAAAAGCCCAATTGCAATGCGTGTACTGCAGTATTGAGCTCCCGGGCTCTAGGGCTACCCTGCAGGCGTGGCTCAATCAGCTCCACAAGGGTCGCCCTGAACGGGAGAGAGGACCTTACTTCCCTGTTCGTTTCGGCCACATCTGGAAATCCATTCGCGATGAACTTGCCACTTTCGGCTCGAATTTCTTTGAATGCAATGCGGCACAATCTTTCCCATGAAACACATATGTCTCGCCGACCACACAGTAGTGGATATAATAACTTTTACCGGTCTTTCCTTAGCAGAATCCATGCGCCGGAACACCTGCGTGCTCATGTCAATACTGTAGAAACTCTCATGGAGACTTGCACGTGAATACACACAGTTTTAATGGCGGGAAAGATGGAAAATCCCGATCTGCGCGGAGCAGATGGTCCGGTCAATAACCGCGATGTTCCAGACACAATGATATCACAATATGGCTACATCTAGACAACGTGAGGTCATTTGCCATACAAAAAGGTTATTGATCTTCTGCTCTAAGAATTAGGTGTTCTGCTCTACCATGGCACTTGTGGTGCAACGGCTCTTTGGACGCATTCTTAAGCCACCCCTTGACGTCATTGGGCGGCCAAAAGAGGGTACTGCAGTACGTACCGATTGTGTAACGTACGTTCCGCGCGCTACATACTTTAGTAGTGTCTGTGGGCCAGAGATCTGCCGTAGACTAACGACAATCTCGACACTGTCCAGCCAGATGAGCTATCTGATGCCATCACAGTACTGCAGCGCTCCAGACAAGGTCCGGGGCTTGAGTAGGCTCATTCGATGCTCTAGCCACGTCATGTCGCGATCCGTCTCTCTCCATTGTGGAGGAAGAATTCAACAACCGTGGCTGAAAATTATCTTCGCTATCAGACCACCGGCGAGCGTCGAGCCTCGACCCTCACAGGCCCAAAGCACGCTGATCATTGCCTGTTCTATCTCCCGGACGGCGACCCCGGGCCTCAATATTGACAGCTCAAGAGTCGTCAAGCTTGTGATTCGGGTGTGCTTGGGCCCCCCGGCCCTCGCGATCAACAAAACGAAACTTAAAAATAAAACAAAAGGAAATCCTTCCGGAAGGGCATGTTGCCGGTGTTGGCTCTTTCTCGTCCTGTGGTACCGCGCAACTAGTCAGGGATGTTTTCCCTATCTTCACTCTGCTGTCAAGTAGCTGAACTGATGAATTGCCACAGCTGCTCCGCCTGCAGGAAGTCCCGGGGGACCAATGTGGATGTATTGTGGTTGAGTTTTAGACCGACAATTGTCAGGTTCTCTTTTCCCGCAGTAACGAACCGGATGTTCAACTCCATGGGTTGCGGTTTGCTGACAACTGCTACGCTACCGCACACACCCCAAAAGCCTTACGATGCTGAGTCTACAATAGGTTGATAGACCAGCGGCTGGCTACCTACCTAGTAGCTCACGCCGCCACGTGGTTGCGCACGGAGTTGTGAGTCAAGAAAGCCGGGGCAGTATGGGCTTCAAGACAATGCCTTACATCTGGTGTACACACGCGCCAGTCGCGTGGTAAGGCTACCGATACCGACCGCGTGGCTGCAGCAGGGGTAACCAGACGGACGGGCTCCTTCGGTCAATGTCAGCCAATAATGCCCACCCTGGGGCTGCGGACAGCCATGCGGATCTCCGTCCCACATCCGTCCACCTCGTAGAACGGGAATATGTTCCATTGGATCGGGTTCGCGGAAATCGTTCCCTGGGGATGCGGCTCTTTCAGAATGACAACTCCCAACTCAAGTTGACAAAGCAAAGCTCTCTTGCTCTAATCTTTTATCACAACCACCGATTCGTACTAGATCGATATATTGAAAGGGTCGATTGCAGTACTATTGAGGCCATTGTGGCAACAAACGTGGATCGCGGGCAATTGCCCGAGCCACTAAGTTTCGGCAACCGCAGGCTTCGATAGGATGAATGCTCTCGAATCCACCTTGCCATGTGTGGCGTCTCAGGCCGTGATCACCTCGATACGCTAGAGAAGTCACCGTGTGCTCTGCAGTGGCTCGCGGGATAGGGTCGGCGATTACCTTTGCTCAGCGTGTATCCCTACCTCAAGTTCAACTGCGTTTATTTCTCAAGTGGATCAGGTCTAGACTTGAGATGGGGTTCTTCCATTCTCCACCGGTTCGACTGTCGTGGTGCAGGTGCTTATCACACTACCATCGTCAGCCCAACGAACGAAGAACTTTACGGACCGGAGTAGCTCCAGAGAGATTTCCTTCGGCAGAGAGCTATCGTAGCTACAACAAGCATTAGTAGTATGACGTCGTAAGAGCCGAGATTCTAGACACTAATAGCGGCGGTTCCAGTCAATGCTTACTCGCGCTCGATCCTTCATACTGCTTCTTTCGTAGCAGATCGAGAGTCATCCAAGGCAAGATATATGTGGTGACAGAGAGACACCTTGCGAGACTCCAGCTCTAGCACTTATTGCCGCGACCAGGTCGACATTGCCAACAGAGACTCTGCACATCCTGGACACACTCATCCTCTATGCAGTATCTTCCGTGTGGGTACGACAAAGGTGACTTGTCTTCGTCTGACTTATCCAAGACCAAGAATCGCAAGGAACAATGGTATCGAAACAGTTCCGAAACTCATCTGTAAGCTGGCCCAAGCGTGGAACCGCCAACAATGCTTCCATCTAGATATTACTGTACACAAGGCTATAGACGATGTCATTCCACCTCTCCTCCTCAGTCCTTCTTCAATGGCAGATATATCTCCTCAATACCATTCGCCGTGATGACCATCATCTGTAGACCATCGCCAACCTCGATATGACGCTCTACCGCGCCGTCAAACGCATCCTTAACTAGGATCTCAACCTCGGCCCTCGTAAGCGGGCGCCTCTCCCTCTCCTGCAGCGCATGGCCTTCGCCGCTGCCAGGCTCGTACTGGTTCTTGAAGTTGACCTGGTTATCCAGGAACGGCATGATCAGGCTCGCCGCCGCGCCGCCGGCCCTGCATTGCTCGCGCTCGTAGCTGCCGACGGGGTCGTACGAGTAAACGGCACCCTTGCCCTCCTCGTCCAGGCCTCCCAGGATGGCGTAGGCGTAGTAGGGGAAGAAGCGCTTCTGGTACAGGATGATGGAGAGCCGGCGGGCGCAGGCCTCGACGCTCATGGCCTTCCCGTGGCGGTAGCGGTACATCTTGCAGATGGAGTCGAGCTTCTCCTTGAGGGCCTCGCCGTCAGCCATGAATCCGACTACCGACAGCACGAGCGTGGCATCCTTCTGGTCGGCCGTGGTGCCGCCAATCTTGAAGACTTTGGGGTGGTAGCGGCTGTTGATGCTGTAACCGGACGTCAGGCGAGTGTCGCCAGCCATGATGGCGAAGTCGGCGCCGGCGATGGCGAGGGTCGAGCCGCCGTTGTCGGTGTAACTGGTGGTGACGAGAGTTAGGCTCCGGCTTCTAAGGTACAGATAGGTAACGGCAATACTCACGGGTCGAACCGGTGTTGGCGGGCACCTTCTGGTGCGTTTACTCTGGGAGCTTCATTGAAGGAGTAGTTTGGGCCGTTCATCAACGGGTTTTGGCTGAACATCGCCATCTTGCTTTGATCTGCCGAATTCCGCTACCGTCGTCCTGTTGTTGGCCTATTCTGTAGACGATATTTGCAGATTAAGTCCTTCTCTGCTATGACTGGGGTCTCTTCGAATGTCTGGTGTTGCAGCTGTCTTTGTGGGAGTACGTGGATGGAATTGAGGTGAGGTAAGGTCAAGCTGAAGCTCCAAGGCGCGCGTCAACCGTTGCAGCCTTGCAAGCGTCGGCGAAGCTCAGGTGACTAAGCAGTTTACGAAGGACTGATTGGTCGCAAGCTTGGGCACGGTCCACAATCTGGCGGCAGTCATGACAGCTTGGGCTAAGGAGCTAACAATAATGGACAGGGGTAGTATTGGATTGTCACCACCACGTAAATGTTGAACGTCGAGACATCAAATTCGGGGTTTGACAACGACAGTCCATGGCATTAAACAATATTATAACCGATTGCAAATAAAGAGTCTCAGCCGGCTTCTATAAGCCTTGAGCTCTTGGCAAGGTCTCGTTTGATTCGGCTCTGCATGCGGTAGTGACCGTCTCTCAACCGCCACCATGGCTCGCGACATACGTCAGAGGGCGCTGCAGAAGATTGCAGCTCTGTCAGCTAGCAGCACGACAACATCATTCGATAGATCCGATCTGGACAAGCTTTGTAAAGCTATCCCTAGTTATGGACAAGCACGAGAGCCTACCAACGGTCACCGACCGAACCACTTCACGGGTGTTGGACGGGTTCCAATGGTATGACCTAGCCCATTGTGATCTCTCTCTTGCTCGTCAGCGATACTCACTTTGTTGCGTTACAGACCATCCGAGAATTCGAAGTCCTCATAGCACTCTGCAAGGCTGCGCCGTTGGTCAGAACTCCGCAGAGCGCGCAAAAGCTGGCTCGACAACTCGGCCCCTATCTACTGGAATCCCACTCCCAGGTCTTTGCTGCGTCTCCTTTCTATCGAAAAGTACAACCGTCGCCCACAGAGGCATTGACTTACAACGTCACGGCCGCGCTTCTTTCTCTTGGCATACGCCACGACGACGTCCAACAGTTGGCCTCTGACAACTTCCGAGCTTTTTTGAACGCATGCGCCCATGCATCCGAGGCCGTGGTACCCCCCGGGGACGATGGCGGCCCCGAAGCAGTGGAGAACGCAATCCGAGTTGCTACCATAACTATATCTCTGCTCGGTTTCCTGGATGCTGCCTCTGCCCAAGCCGACTTCTGGCGAACTGGTGGGCGTTTGGCGCTGATCCAAAGACTGCGTGACCTTCTGTCCGATGACTTTTTCATTGCCGTTGAGACGGCCTTCTCCACTATACGGAATTGCGAGTCCCATGAACGCCATGTGAAGGAGTGGAAAAGACACCTGCATCACTACGACCATATTGGCCGTCCTTTAAGTGCTATGCTGCTCCAACAAAGCTTCATGTGGTTAATTGTCGCTTCCACTTCGTTGCTGGTTGCCGAAGTTGATGCTCTTCGAAAAACTCATGTCCTAGACATCCTTATGTCTGGCAATGGACTACTGAGGCCGCTCACTGCGAAGAGTGGGGATACAGACTTCCGTTCTGTTGAAACCTATGCTACCGCTCTGATTGATCAGATGAATTACTTGGAGTCAAGCGCTGATTTTGTCCGTCTTCGGTCTTCTGCTGAGCAACGAATAGCATCCAGTATCAAAGCTTCTGCTCTGACAAGCTTTCTTAACTGTTCACGATTGAACGAGGACGCAGCTGATGCAGATGTCCTGCTGAACTGGCTCGAGGATACTCTCAGTGACTCTGGCAGCATGGCAGACGAGAATCTTGCGACTACGGTCTTGAAAACTCTGGTTCTTCTATGCAAAGTAACGCCGTCGTACGCTGTTACTGTCTCGAGACTACTGCCGCGCTTCATCGTCCAGGGCGATGCGAAAAGCGAAACCGTCGCTGTCGCCGCAGATTGTCTCGTTTACGTTCTGCGAATGCTTTCCTCAGATGCTGTGATAACCACTCTGTATACGCTCGGGAACGTCCTTAGTTCAGCGGATGAGCAAACCTTTGCCAAGGGACTTAATGGGTACTCGTCTGACAAGTCTGACGTACAAATCTATGCAGGGCGACACTCGACGGGGAGTTCGATCTCCTTGCAGATCACCGGCGAAGAAGAGACCGCTGCCGTACATGGCAATGTTGTCCAAGCTATATGCAGGGTTGCGGCAGCCTCCAAAGACGAGAAAATCACTGCTCTGGCGCAATCCATGCTTCTCCAGAAATACGGCAAGATCAACAGCTTGGTGGATGCACACATCGTCAGGGGTGCTGCAGTTCTAGCTTTGGATGGTGCACAACTTGAGTTTCGTTCACTCCTGAAATTGTATGCCAGGATTGCGCACTCTGCAATTGTGGAAAATAAAGAGCCTGTCCTTGTGGCGGTTCGAACAGCGCGAAACCACATCTCTGCGAATATTCAGCGAGATTCGCCCTTGTGGGATATCTACTGGGAGCACTTACTGGACAGCATCATCTCAAAAGGTGACGCACCCACCGATCAGCATAATCACCGCAAGGATTCCGAAGTCGAGCTGGCTGCCCGTGAAATAGCTCAGCTGCTCCAACCGCTTGCCGTTCTCATGGCGACCCACGACCTGGCTTTGGACGAGAGTACCGATGACGAAACACATGCGATGTTGCGTGATGCGTGGTTCAACATTGTTGTCCACGGTTTCGTTCCGAACACAGCACGTGGAAAAGAGCATCTCAAAGAACTTCGCGTCATAGCTATTCATTCACCCGCCCTCGTTTTAGAGGACCGAGGAGAAGAGGACGAGAGTGATATTGAGCTGAACACCATTCTGAGGAGAGGCATGAGCTCGGAGCGCGAGTCTCTGCTCAAAAGACAGCTCGTCGAGCTGATTCCCTCGCGGGAGGCCGATATTAGGGCGCTGAGCTACCGCAAACTCACTTTCCTCCAATCTGCATATGTTGTCGAAACCTTACGCGCTGAGACGGGTGATTGCACGCGCGTGGTAACGTACTTCTTGGAGCCCAGCATGCGGAAAGGCGAAGTCATTCGAACCATGGAAGGGATCACAAACTCGGTTATGGACAAGTACCTGAAGCGGACTCTCGCGGCAGCAAACCCAGCATTTTCTGCTCAATATGCAGCTGGTCAACTCGCCAGGATTCTCTGCAACTGCTGTCACAGAATTGAAAGAGTTCAGCAGGCAGCTTTTGCTTGTGCTGACCGTCTTATCAGGGACATACCCTCGGCTCTCTGCCAGAGATCGTCCTTATTTGCTTTGTTGGAGCTTCTTTCCCTACTTTGGACAAGTTGTCTGGAGGCAGAGACCGACATGTACGAGCCAAGGACGATCTTTCGGTCCGTACGCGGTCAGGTGCAGGTTCAACTGTCAGACGACTATGCCTTCCGACGCTACACCCTAGACAACCTCAATAGAAAAGCAAGAGTTTGGTTGACAAACGCCATCGGTCTTGCGCCCTCGGACGTCAAGGGTCTTCTGCAGACATACCTCTCCGAGTACGACGATGATGGTGCTTATGGCCATATCTCATTGGGTCGGTCTTTTGCGATGGAAATGGGCTCTGTTATACCTCTGACTGACCAGAAGTTGTCGTCTATTGACAACGTTGGCGACTACAATATCAACACCGCCTCAGATTTCATCGCGCAATACACCACTCGCCAAGAGTACCGCTACACGGAAGCGTTACCCGATCAAAGCTTAGAGTGGCTTAGTTTTATGCGTCTAGATCGGCGATCATCTTTCCTGCCTTCCTCTGAAAATGAGAGCGCCGATGCCGTTACAGCACTTGCTCATATCGAAAAGCGAATCACCACGAAGAAGACGACCCCTTTGAACGATATCAGGGACATACTCCGTCGAGCCGCCGCTTTACTCTGCCGCAGCGACGGCGATGAATGCAATATCGTCCACTACCTTGTCAGCATCCCGTTCGTGATATTCACGAAACAATCTATGAAACTCGGCGTATCCCTGTGGCTAGGTGTGATGCACGAAAATCCGCGGATGGAGTCTCGTCTCCTTATGGAAATTGCCCAGCAGTGGGAGTTTAGCATGCAAAGGAATCTTGGGCTCTTCAACCCTACCATTACGTGAGTTACCTGAAAAAAAGGTGTTGGAGTCTACTGACTGACTTAACCCGTCTTAAGGAACCCTGACCCGTTCTTTCTGAGAGAGGAATTTGCACCAACGGATAACGCTGCTATGGTGAAGAAGAGGCAGCACGTGTACAATGTGCTTGCTCCTCATTCACGACTCATGCAGTTTTTGGCAAGCCATTACAATGCCACACGTTTGGGCAACACGGATACGCAGAAGACATTCTCACGCCTCCTTAATATCACGCTTGACAGAGTAACGAACTCAACAGCACATCCGATGGCAAGGGAAATCAGATTCCAAATCGTACTCTTTGGTCTAAAAGTGCTGAAGACCAGCACTACTATGACGGCTGTTTCACAGATGCGCCTGAAGGACAAGATTCTCTCCGCTGCTCTAAGCTGGTTCAATGCCGCTCCTCGCTGGTCTTTTGGAAGCAACATGCTGCAACTGAAGACTGAAATACGGCTTCTCTCGGACGTCCTTGCGGCTCTCAGAGGGACAAGTGCGATAGGAGCGAATGCTGCGCCAGGTCTCAAGTCTCTGCAGCCGAAAGAACAGTTGCTCACTCTACTGTTGGAGAGTGAGCAGACAAAGCTTCTGGTCTGGGTGTACCCCTTAGCTGAGCCGGCCAAATCCCAGTTCGCTGTGGGCCACGCAAACAAGCTGGCCATTGAGGTAAGTGCTTCTTTACCTCCTGCGGATACTCTCACTAACGGTTACGCAGAGCACCCTAGTCCCTCTTGTCCGAGCCGCATGGGCTGAAAACCCGTCCTTGGCTATTGAGTTGGCGACAAGGTTCCAGTATCCCAGCATCCATAAGGCGGTCCGCTGGTTACTTCTCAACTTCCCTGCCAAAGCTCTGTCCGAACCCGAAGCATTGCCTATTCTCCTAGGCGGCTCACTTCCGGAAGACGTGAGCTTCCAACTCAAGGTACCTTCCGTCTCTTCCCAGAAATGCTTGCTCCGTTGCTGATATGTCCAGTATCTCCTGTATTGGGCCTCGGTCAACCCCATTACGGCCGTGACTTTCTTCCTGCCACAGTACCGGTGCAATCCGTTCTTGCTTCAGTATGCTGTGAGGGCTCTTGAGAGCCACTCTGTTGATGTAACATTCTTCTACGTTCCTCAGATCGTCCAGGCTCTCCGTTACGACGCCCTCGGCTATGCCGAGCGGTACATCATAGAAACAGCACAGTTCTCCCAGCTCTTTGCTCATCAGATCATCTGGAACATGAAGGCAAACGCCTACAAAGACGACGATGGAGAGATTGTGAGTTCCTCGAGTCTCAGCTGGTTCAGCACTATACTAATATCGTCTAGCCGTCCGACATCAAGCCCACCCTCGATCACGTCATGGGACGCATGATTGAAAGCTTCTCTGCTACCGATCGTAGCTTCTATGAGCGTGAATTTTCATTTTTCGATGAGGTCACCGGTATCTCTGGGAAGTTGAAGCCATTCATCAAGAAATCAAAACCCGAAAAGAAACAGAAGATAGAAGAGGAGTTACGAAATATTAAGGTAGAAGTGGGTGTCTACCTTCCCAGCAATCCCGATGGAGTCGTCATTGGAATCGACCGCAAGTCCGGCAAACCTCTACAAAGCCATGCCAAGGCTCCTTATATGGCCACTTTCCGAATTAAGAAACCCAAGGGGGGCAGTGTTGAGGAAGCCAATGATATGATCGAGGAGGGGAACAAGGATAAGATTGAAGGAAAAGAGAACACTATTGAAGTCTGGCAGTCAGCCATCTTCAAGGTTGGCGATGACTGTCGACAAGATGTCCTGGCTCTTCAGATGATCGCCGCTTTCCGCGGGATCTTCCAAAATGTCGGCTTAGACGTCTACGTCTTTCCCTACCGTGTGACGGCTACAGCTCCGGGGTGCGGCGTCATCGACGTTCTGCCCAACTCCATCTCTCGCGATATGCTCGGTCGTGAGGCGGTCAATGGACTGTACGACTACTTCATCTCCAAGTACGGGAATGAAGACTCGCTGCGCTTCCAGCAGGCGCGGAATAACTTTGTCAAGAGCATGGCCGCCTACTCGGTCATTTCTTTCCTCCTCCAATTCAAGGATCGCCATAACGGCAATATCATGATCGACGACGCGGGGCACATCCTCCACATAGACTTCGGGTTCTGCTTCGATATCGCTCCTGGTGGCTTCAAATTTGAGCGGGCACCCTTCAAGCTTACGTCCGAGATGGTGGCTGTGATGGGTGGCAGCACAGACCACCAGAGCTTCAAGTGGTTCGAGGAGCTGTGCGTCAAAGCGTTTCTGGCCTCGCGGCAGTACACTGAGAAGCTGTCGCAGCTTGTGCTACTGATGATGGACAGCGGACTGCCGTGCTTCAAACCCGAGAGTGTCAAGCATTTCAAGGAGCGGATGGTGCTGGAGAAGAGCGAGCGGGAGGCGGCGGATTTCATGAAGGACCTGATCAAGAAGAGCTACACGAGCTACTCGACGGGGGTGTATGATCATTTCCAGCTGTTGACTAATGGGATTCCTTATTAGTTGGCAGATAGGACCGAGAGACCGTCGCACACCTAATTCAGTGGTTGGTAGACTCTTACAGTCTTATATAATACCTATATCTGTCCCAGTCGTCTGTCAATTTGCCTACCATATATTTCTACCAGCTTTTCACGTTTGACACTGGTGATGAATCCCACAAATCTTATCTAGTTAGTGTACTCAGACGAAATTACACGCTTGCTCTGATTCCTATGCTCTTTATGTCCAAAATAAGAACGCCCTAGTCTAATATGAGGCGCCTTGCTATTCTACTTCGGGTATATCTCGCCCTGGCATATACTTCACCAAACAAACAAGCACTCTATCACACTATTTCGCCTGCTGCTGCATGTGTGTGGGGAGGTTATAGCTCGCGTAATCGACGTGAACAAATGCCCGATCCACTATCGGAACCGATTCTAGCACGTACTGCAGGCTTTCGCTATCCACGGAACAAGATCAGTCACCAGCGTGGAGAGAAAAGAGGGATGGGGACGTAGGACGTACGCCAGATCATGACTATCCTTCAACGAAGTGCTCACATCCAAGACAATGTCAACCTCGACGTTGAGCTTGTCGCCCGCGTGGTACGCCTGCAGACCTTGGATCTGCTTGATGGTCTTGGCGAAACGCATGGTCAGATATAGGACTGAGGAGTAGTTAGCATACGCTGAGCGGCGCAAAAGCGCATCTATGAAGGCTTCACTCACGAATATTCCTCTGATCTGCCGTAGCGGAGAAGCCGCACAGATTCTTGATGTGTCCCGCAGAGGTGCTCGACCAATTATAGATGACGACGAGCGACAACAGCAGGCCACCGAGTGCATCTAGCCACCATATCTTGGCATAGAACCCGACTGTGAAGAGGAAGTCAGTTTGGGCCCGAGGGTTCGGCAGCGCTAAGAGACTTGGGCTTACCTATGGGGAAGGCGATTGACCCAGCATTGAATATCACGTCTATTAAAGAGCGTTTGTTAGATTAGAGAACACCATTCTGGCGAAAGGCAACAGTCAAACCATACCGGTACTCGCATCCGATGCCCTAGATCATTCTGCTGTTAGTGATTCGATACATTGTGAGTTATGGAATTATGTCTCTTACAATGCTTGAACGCTTGAATTCCTCACAAGTCGCAGCCATATCCACACAATGCCTTTGACACCGATCGTGCTGAGCATGATAACCAGTGCAGGTATGCCCCTGAAGCCGTACAGTCAGTAAGACAACAGACAAACGCGTGGTATCAGACACGTGATAACACTTACAACTCGACGATCTCGTGATCGGGAGATGCGAGCCGCTGGATAGCCTCGAGAGCCACTTGCACAAACGAAGTGATCATGATAACGGAGAAGACCAGTACACCCAACGGTTCCAATCTAAGTATAATGTCAGCACCACCTTTCTATAAAGAAAGATTCAACCAGATATATCGTAAGAGGGTTGTTCGGGGGCCGGAGAGACGCACCGTCGCCGTCCTACAGGGTAACGGTACTGATCAGACTGGGAAATCAGCCACGTCGTCGTCCACACAATGCCCGTGGACAGGAAGTCGAGGACAGCATCGACCAAACTGGCAAGCACCGAGACTGACGGCACCGAGATGATGACGGCGATCTTGCCCGCTAGCAGGATCGCGTTGGCGGCGAGGTTGACATAGATGGCGAGGGTCACGATCCCTGCCGAGCTGTCGACCTCGTCGTCTTCGAGAAACGGGATCTCCGGCCGAGGTCGACCGCCCTGTTCGGCCTCGGCCTCGGCGTTTTGGACGGCGTCCGGAGAGTCCTCGTCGGAGGCGAATAGGGGCGTGGTCTCGGTTGCGCGGTAGATGTCTTTCGGAGTCCGCTTGACGCGCTTGACGCTGGGATCCGACGCGCAGTTGGGAGAAGTTAGGCTACCGGGTGCAGCTCCGTTTGCATGCTGCCCGGCGACCGCGGGTGATGAGCCGGCCGTTGGTTTGGTGGCCGACTCCTCGGATATCGTGTTGGGTATCTCCACTCCGCGAAACGATGATGCAGGCATGTTGTTGTACTCGTTTAGCAGGTCATGCGGCAGGGACGAGTCCAGCAACCGGTCGATGTACAGGTACTGTTGGATGAGGTAGTTGGTCCTCTCGTAATACTGCCGGATCTTCTTCTTCATGCCGGCGAGCTCCTCTGGCGTCTTCCAATACCGCTCCCAGCGGTACCGCGGGTTGCTGTTCCCGATGAGCCTCATGCTCCGGACCTGGGGCGTGTTCAGGATGGCGCTCATGCGGCGCTCCTCTGACCTGCGCTGCGGCTCGTCGTCCGGGTCGTCGCGGATCCGGAAGACGGACCAGTCCGGAGCCGGGGTGCTACCGAGGGCGGCCTCCTCGTCCTCGGCTCGCGGAATATCCCGCACGCTCGCGGCCCTACCGCCGGGGTTGTGGAGCGAGGCCGTCGACCGGTTGCGGATGAGGGATACCAGGGCTCCGTGTCCCTTGGATGCGAGCGGGCTAGACGCGGAGTCATCCTGCAAGAGCAGGAAGGAGCCGCGCCGGAGGGCCAGTGAGCTGCGGATGTCGGGCGGTGAGGACATGTTTGGTTATAGCCGTTAAGGTTCTTGCTGCATGGTCACGTCACTTGGACATTGTGTGAAGCTACCACAGTATGGATCCGAATGTCACTAAAATGCGGTATGTATGTCACTGTTTAGGTGCTGACTTTTGGAGGTTAAGCTCAGAAAGTGATGGCTCCAGACTCTTCTCAAGGGTGGAGCTGTTGAAGCTCAGCTGGGCCAGGCACGACGCCAGGCACACGCGAGGCCTGGACCATGCTGCGTAGTTTAGCACACTGGCTGAGCACCCTGATGACCTCATAGCCTTAGCGCGGCGATTGAAGAGTCCAGATAAGATCTGCAAGGCAAGAAAAAAAATTGGTGCAGCTACACCGTCCGGCTTCAAAGAACTTCAGCTAACAATATGAGCTTCCCAGAGCTAGACTCAAGCTACTGGTGGGCGGGCTTCAATCCTGGAGTGCAGATGTTAAATTCAATCTCTACCTACCTTAGCCTCAGATCTTTGTTCTCGGCATGGCAGATCTTACATTACGTCCCTTACCTAGTAACTGGATTCCGCACAGCCTATAAACGGCCGGCCAACCCGGAATTGGAAGGCTATTACACACAAGTAAACCTTCTGTGATTTTACGACCGAGGTTTGTTTCTTCTTCCGCCCTTGCAACTGATGGTACCAGCCACTTCCATGTTCTGGGCGATCAATGAAACACGCAGCTCCGGCTTTCCTGTGCAGCTGCCGCTCCAAGGTTCTGACGGCCATTGCTGACCTGCGTATCCGATATCTGAGTGACCATGCACAGGAACCCATTTCGGGTCCTTCGCACAGACTCGCTAATGATGGCGCGTCAGCGGTGGTTGGCCTGAACCCTGTCCGAGTCAGATTCCGATCTCCAAGCCCTGTCAATGATGGCCTTTGTCAGATGTTCTCCAAAAAGGTATAGGTGGACTCAGCAGGGTGACCCGATGAAGTACTTATTCGCGATTGAGCTCCACGGGCGATGCTGTGACAATAACAGTTACGCGTACTCATTAACAGTCGATCTAATGACTAACCTCATGTCAGTCTTGGACGGACTTCTTGAAGCGAAATCACGGCAAATCGTTGCTTGTCCCACGAGTCCGGGAGACTGCTGTGTCCCTTCGTGTAGAAGTTAAGACGTATGCTTTGCCACGCCAGGAAGTGCACAACCATCTGCGCATGATGTACTATGTAACGCTCTCAAGTCCGTTTTAGCGTTCAAAATGAAGGCTCACGCATCCAGCATCCAGCATCCAGCATCGTCCCATTGTCAAGTTTCAAGAAAACAGGCAGGTCACAGCTGGGCGATTGCCGATGTATCCGGGAATACCTTATTCTGAAAGCGTGCAATTCCGTGTGATTTCGCAGGTCGACAGTAGCCTATCTCTGGGCCCCGTGGCGTCTGGGGTTGGGCTTGAACTCCTACGCCCTGCCCGCCCGCTTAAATTGTCCAGGGAGTATTGAGACGCTAGCGATGGCTACCGCGCTGACAAGCATCAAGGTCAGGGGCTATCGAAGCCGAGTTCCACAAGTTGTACCCCAAACTCGCCCCACTCTTGAAATGTTCATGATTCTCACTCTGCTGATATGTGTGTGTGCCTGTCTTTCAGGTGTCACTTGGCTTAGGGGGACTCTTCGTCCGGGCGTCAAATGATGGTCAGCGGTGTAGGGCACATGTTGATGGAGTAATTCCTACCGGCCAGCAAGCCGCGCTTCCAAATTGAGGTGTTTGCGAGAAAAATGATAATGTGTTTAGGCGGATAACCGGGTGGGAGTGAGGAGCAGTCACCGCCAGGATTCTACATGTGACTGCGTAGTCCTTGCATTTCAAGACGTTCCTGTCGACTTCGTGCGCCGCCACCGCTCTACTGTGTATCCAGCTGCCAGTGGCACCGGAGAATCGCTCGAACATGTTGAACCACACGGAAAATTACAAGCTTAAAACAAAAAAGCTTGGATTAAGGCTGCTCGTTGCAGCGGTGACAGGGGCAGAACTTGGAATCGCCCCGGAGTGCGTGTGATGGATGGACACTCAGAGTCGCACACAGACCGGAGCTTTGGAGCGGACAACGACCAAAAATGCAATGCATGGATTGCGCCAGTGCCGCGGCCAGTGCCAGATTGGTGTAGTGGCCCCTGTTGGGGGATATGGTACGATGTGATGGTGCACAGTAAACTTCAGCATCAGATGGACTAGCGCCGGACCTCAACGGTGCCTTTTCACCCGTATACTTGTAAGACATGTTTCTGCAAAAACCGCATTTGGCGTTAGAGGCGAGCTAACTAGCATCTGGCTGTGCCGGGCCACCGAGCGGACCAAAACTCCAAGAGCAGCAATATTTTGTCTGATAGTTCATGATTCCCAAATCGCATAGGGTCGTATTCGACAGCCCGCTATGCAAGTAAAAGGGAGAGCAAGAGAGGCGGAGACGTGGAGCACAGCAATGATTTGGTTTCCTCCGAACTCCAGAGGCCGCATAATCGATATTGACATGAGGTGATCGGGCCCTGTCCAATCGATTCAGGGGGGCCGTCAGAAAGCATCATAGGCAGAGTTGACGCGACAGATGCACAAACAAAGGGAGAAATGCTGCCCTGCTTTGAGAATTAGATATATGGAACCATGACACGACCGAGGGCGAAGATCTCAGCCTCTCAGGCAGTGTCAGCGTCAATCATCATTACGGATTGCCACTTTTCCCGCATTGCTGAACACTCGTATTGATCAAGGGTGGTCGAAAAAGTGCCAGGCACATGCTTGGAAGGCGCTAAAGATCATCACCGGCCCAGGCACTGACAAAAGGTACCACGGCAACCTTACTAGGTACGAGTGCTGCCACTGTGCCAGTTGGCCTCCACTTGTGGTCCCAAAATGGTCCAGTCTTCCACTCACTCCAGAAACTGCCAGGAACGGACCGAACAAAGGACGAGGAAACAAAAAAGTAAATCCATTTGCTCCGCCCATCCACCGCCTTCCTCCTTTCCCTGGTGAACCATTCACATCCTTGGCGAACTCTCTCAGCTTGTTTTCTCTATCCGCGCTCTTTTGACCGAACCGCTTGCAACTCATTACTCTTGAAGCATTCTCCTAATTGTAAATACATCAAGTACCTTATTCACCTTTGGCTTCTTGCTCTTCGTTTGCCTATTTTTCTCTTGTGAGAGACCATCTGGCACCACAGTACACCACACCCAAAAACCCCCTCTCTCCAGCTCCAACCGCTGGTTGCCAATCACTCTCCTCGAAGCCTGTGCGACACGCGCCCCGACCCTCTGGATCTCTTGGTTCAGGTCTATCCTGGCAGCCAATCGACTGCAACCCTCTCGTTCCCTGTTGCTTCCGGGAGCGGATATCCTCACAGGTCCTCCAGCGTCTCCCGTGACGTCGACTCTTACCATCACAACACTCCTCGAACGTCCCTATATATTGGTTTCTGGACTGTACATGTCTGCTTAATCTAATACAATCCTGGACCGCCAATTCAGCTCTGTTGGTTGACCTGTGTAAGTCGAGACTTTGCTTTTTTCCCTCTATGCCTGTTCACGACTCTTTGGTGTGCTTTGAGACACTTGGTGGCTCCGGTTTGTGGACTGTCCCGGAACCACGACGTTGTTGCTCGAACCCTTCGAGGTGTGGCTCATGTTGCCGTGAACTATACCATCGGCTTGGAAATATCGAATGCACGTCCAAGCCAATCCTCGAAACTCAATCAACGCCTCGACTAGGACTGTTCTCTAGGCTTGCGTGCAGATTTCGTTTCGTAAAACCAGCCTACGACGCTGAGCCACACTAGTGCTCGATGAGGGACCGACAGGGCACAGATCTCTGCTAATTCTGGTTCTTTCTGCAGTTGACCGATACCTCGCGTCATTCAGAAAATCCTCCGACGAGCCATCCGCAAATAGAGACACCTAGTGCTGCTTCGGTGCGACCGGAAGCTTCCAGCTGTAACAGTCCTTGTCGAGTGTCTCTGTAGGACTATACTTGAGCTGTCGACGCATTCGTAGCATCACCGACGACAAACCGCCTCAGTAGAATCTTGACACCGAGAGTTGATGGGCCATCGTTGAATAGCCTGTCCTTCGAGGTCTAGATTCTATATGCCTAGGTTTTCCGTTGCGTTCGGCAGGCGGAAGTCAACCGCTGACAGTCTCGACAATGACGTGATAGCTGAACCGTCCTTCCGAGTCCTGGATCGCTCGGAAGTTGCTCCCGGCAAGTCATTCGATGGAGGGGCTAGCTTCGCAGCAAAAGCACATACCTATGCAAAACATAGCATCTCAGACACCAAGGTGGAGGACAACTTGTTTGCGGACCTCAAGCCACAGACAAATCGGTGAGTTACCTCTCTGACCATAGCTGGTCAAGATGCTGTTTGGAATGTGTAATCCGGCCGATGGTCGAATTCTGCGACATTGATCGTCAACCTTCCCAAATTGCCCCTTATTTCAGCGGACGCTAGTTCATACCCTCGTCTGAATGTGATGTGCTAATTATAAACAGGGGCAGTGGGTCGTCCAACACGACAAAAACAATCTCAACCGACACTTCCTCTCGTCACAGCAATGTCTCAACCGCGGCCTCATCTGCTGATTTCAGCAGCCACAACGAAGAGCACAAGGTCCCGCACCGGAAGCCCGTAGGCGATGGTACAGGCCACTCTGGTTCGAAATCCTCATCTGGCTTTCTGAAGGCAGCCGGTCGGTCTTTCTCCTTTGGCGGGCAGAAGAAGCAGTTACCTGTGGTCCCCAACCTTGACGAGCCTTTGCCTCCGCCTCCAGTTCCTCCGCACTCCGAAGACTTTGGAGGCGTTGGCCGAGCGAGAGCCGCGACTGCATCAACATCAGCCACAGTTACGCCGCCGAAACTCGACTCTGATTTCAGCCTCGACCTCGGAGGAGACTTTGGTAAGATGTTCGGCTTCGACAAGCGTGCGAGCGTCTTGACGATCCGTGGAAACGAGTCCAAGGGCCGTCAATCCCTTGGCCCAAGGTCGTTGACCGGGAACCGTCTGAATCAATCTACTCCCATCCCTGCTCCGATCCATATTAACAAGTCAGCCAAAGTCGATGCTTCACCTCACTCTTGGGGTAGTCAGCATTCCAACGAAGGCCTGCTCACTCACAGTCCCGTGCTCGCATCCCCGGTCAACGAGAATGCGCCACCGGCCGTTCCTCGGCAACCTTCACCACTTTCTGGAAAGCCTCTCCGCCCTGTCACATCGCCGGAGACAAGAAAGCTCAGCGGATTTTTTGGAAAGCGCGCATCGCCCACAGAAGAAACCGAAGAGGAAGATGCTAAGCTACTCAAGGACTCATTGTCAACAGTGAGCAAGTTCATGGCAGGAAACAGTGCATCAAACGCGGTATCGAAACCAAAACCGGAGTCTAGATACAGACGCGACGAGGATACATTGGCAAACTCGCAGACGAAGATCAGTAATATTGAATTGGACGACATCGGGGACGACAATCTCTTTGACAACAGCCTCACGCACTCGAGTAGGCTTGCGAATCGTTTTGTAGCACGGAAACCTAGCCCCCCGCGAACCAAGGTCATGACCCCAGCTCAATTCGAAAGATACCGCCAGGACAAGGAACGTCAGAGCGCTGCACCGGATGCGGAGAAGACCCAGGACAAGTCTGACGACGATGAGGAGGACAACTATGATGATGAAGAGGATGACATTGAAAGAGCCAAGCAAGCCGCCAAGCAAAGGCGGAAACAGGAGGCACACATGGCAGTCTACCGGCAACAAATGATGAAGGTTACTGGCGAATCTTCTGGTAGCGCTCCACCGTCCCGGCCAAGTCTGCAGATGTCGTTTAGCACGCCAAATCTCCCAAACATGGTCGATCCTAACACCCCGGGGAAGCTGTCCGATTCCGACGAGGACGAAGAGGTGCCTCTAGCTATTCTCGCAGCACACGGTTTTCCCAACAAGTCCCGCCCGCCCACCAGACTCAGCAGTATGATGTCAAACCCTAACCTGCGCGCTTCGGCACAACCGAGCTATCAAAGACCTGGCTCTGCCGCAGGCGACGCTCCTGCTGGTGGTAGTGGTCGACTTCCGGCCTTTGCCAGGAAACTACCCCATGATCCATTCCTTGGAGCCGGACTCGTGCACAATCCGGTGCGTGAGAGCATCGCCTTCGGCGGTGGAGCTCCGGCTCGTGGGCATCCTGGGCCTGTACCGCCTGGAGGTCTCGTGGGCGTAATAGTCAACGAAGAGAGGTCCAGGGCGATGAGGAGAGGAAGCCCGCATGTGGACCCACAGCAACCTGCTGCCTATGACCCTATCGCAGGAATTCCGCCACACATGCTGTACCAGAACAACCGCGCTTCAACCATGATGACGCCCGGCGACCAGGCTCAAATTCAAATGACACATCAGATGCAACAATTTATGCAGATGCAGATGCAGTTCATGCAAATGATGGCTGGGCAGAATGGCAATGTCAACATGGGTGCCAATGGCCTGCCTAACGGGATGGGCCCCAACGGCCTGAGTCCGGCAGCTATGAACAACATGATGGCTATGGGTGGCATGGGCGGTCCTGATATGCGCCACTCGTACATGGGGAATGGGTCAGTTGTCGACCTGCCGCGGCCCGAAAGCCACAGTCGCAGCATGAGCATGGTGCAACCGAGTTCTGCCTCGTGGATCCAGCCGCCGCCCCAACTCAACCCCGGTTTCGCACCGTCCATTCACATCCAGGGCGTCGGATATGCACCTTCGATTGCCCCGTCCGAGCGCAGCAACGTCGGCCTTCCGGGACGGTACAGGCCCGTTTCGCACATGCCTGCGGCTGTTGGCCACGAGATCCCGCGCACATCTACCATATCCGGCGCGCTCGCGAGCTGGGACAAGCAGCCGAGCCCAACTGTGTCGGTGACGCCCGTGTCGGCAGGCAGGAAATCGGGAAGCGGGAACAACTCGGATGACGACGATGAAGAGGGCTGGCAGGCCATGAAGGAGAAGCGAGAGAAGAAGCGGTCGGTGTGGAGGAGCAAGAAGAGCTTCAGCGCCGAGATCGGGGCCTTGATAAACTGAAAGGGGCTGTTAATGGTGTTTTGTTGGATGTGATTGGGATTGTTTCGGTCTCGCGGAAAAAGACTTATGCGTCTTTAACCAGCATATGGCTGATTAGATTTGGAAGCCGGTCTATTTGGATCTCAAAAAGAAGGGGCAGAGGTTGGCCGATAACTCGACATTGTGTATATTCACCATTACATTGGGATTTTCTTGACACTGTACATGGGATCATTTCTGGAAGGCGAGCAAAGAAAGGGACCAAGTTCTTTTTGGGACGTTCTTGTGGGATGATTCACGATAGACCTATCACCCCTGGATGCAATAATCAACTAATACTAGCTCTGCTTGAGGTTTTGCCTGATGTGTTTGAAAGTCTACCATGTCATTTTTGTTTTATGGATGCCCAGCCCATCTGAACGTCGGTCGGTGTCCTGGCCGCTTCGCATGCTACGGATGTTAGCCTGCGCGAGCCAATGGACGCCATTTGAAGTACTGGAACTTGACCAAAAGGCCAACCAAACGACCTGAAACAGTGGTCGTTAAAGATACCCAAGCTCATCTATCTCCAGGCCCCTCTCTTCGACCCAGCTCACAAACCAGTGGCTGCCAGGCTACCGCCCTCTCAGATCTTCCCCGCAGCCCAGGCCTTCCTCTTCACAGCCATCTCCACGGCGGCGAGCCCCCAGTCCTCGCCGTGGTTGTGGCCGCCGGCCGTGAGGCCCGCGCGGGCCTTTGCCTGCTCGTCGGTCAGCACCGTCAGCACGCCGAAGATGACGGGCACGCCCGTGTCGAGGCCGACGCGCATCAGGCCCTGCGAGACGGCGTCGGCGATGTACTCGAAGTGCATCGTCTCGCCCTTGATTAGCACGCCGATGGCGATCAGCGCGTCGAAGGGGCCGGTGCCGGCGCCGGTCGTGGGCAGGGCGGTCAGGTCGGTCGTCGAGGAGCCGAGGAGGTCGCCTGCTGTTGCGGAGGAGGTGGAGGAGGATTGAACTTGGGAGGCGGCGTAGAGTCTGGGTGGGACGCAAATGTTAGTTGGGCTGAGGGGTAATGGGTTGTGTAATTCATGGTTGAGGGGGTGTGTATGTACCTCTGCACTGCGATTGGCAACTCCCACGAGCCGGGGACGGTCTCAACGACGATGTTGCTCTCCTGCACGCCGCAGGCGAGGAGTTTGGCCTTGGTGCCCTCCAGCAACGGCTGGATGATGGTGTCGTTCCAGCGGGCGTGGACGATGCCGACGCGCAGAGCGCTGCCGTCGTGGACTTGGGGCGCCGGGCCTTTGGTGTCTGAGTGCATCTTGAAAGGTTTGTGTAAGTGGTGGTGTTTCTTTTCGGTTATGAAGCTATCGAGGCATTGAGGTGAGTGTGTGGGAGGGGTAGCTTTCGCGGGGCAGAAGCCGGAGGTGTCGGATTGATTAGGTGAGGAAAGGTGAGCACCGAATTGGATCCGCTTGAATAGGACGAGTCATCAAGGTGTACACGCCGTATAAGTCCGCCAAGTACAGTACAAGGAAGGAGCAACGGGAACTATCCCCGCGAATTTCCAATTCAATCCCACACATTCTTCGAGATAGAAGCATGTCTGCTCCTTCCCGGTTCCTTTCGTTCCTTCCTCTTGCCTAATTCGCCTTATCCCGTTACTCACAACCTAGATTTTGATGCCTGGAACTGTGCCTGGAGGTCATTTGTGAAAATCACGATGTGTTCCTTCCTGATGAACTTGTCGTGCGTGATTCCCTTGTCTATCGTGGGAAAAGAAGATTGCGATGAATCTCATGGCTTGAGTTGGGTATTTCTCTTGATTCAATGTCTGCCGTCCCAGTCCGTTTGTTCATTGGCATATTGGTCTTACAGTCATCGATGATGGCTCTCTAAGCAGTATTGGCAATCATTCTTTTAAGTTGTTCGAATGCCCAACTCCCCATGTCTCTCATTGTTATACGTTCTCTTTACGACGGGAGTCTCACTTAGCAAACATGCCTATCTCTGCCTTGCCTCGGGAGACGATCCATCTCTTGGGTTCTCCTCTCGTTTATTCCAGTCCTGTCGCAGTTGTGAAGGAGCTAGTCGACAATGCCATTGATGCTCATGCCACCTCTGTTGAGATATTCATATCAGCAAACACTGTGGACAGCATAGAAGTTCGAGATAACGGCTACGGGATCAGTCCAGACGATTTTCCTGCCCTTGGTCGTCGTGGCTGCACCAGCAAACTTCGAAAATTTGAGGATATTGAGACAGCCGGAGCGGTTACTCTTGGGTTTCGCGGGGATGCTCTAGCCAGTGCAAAAACCTTGTCCACACTTCAGATCGTGACCCGAACGTTCGGAGAACAGACCGCATCAAAACTGTACTTCTCAGATACGGACGGGGTGGACAAGATTGAGCGAGTGTCTGCCCCTGTCGGTACCGCTGTGAAGGTCACGAATCTGTTTGCTAAGCTTCCTGTTCGCAAAGGATGTGCACTCAAGGAAGTCCCTAGAGTGATCTCCAAGATCAAGGAGCTCCTACACTCATACGCATTTGCCAGACCTCATGTCAAGCTCACCTTCAAGGTCCTCAACCAACCCAAATCCTCATGGTCGTACTCTCCAGGATCACATCCCAGCATTAAAGAAGCAGCTTTACAGGTTTTCGGCGCTGACCTGGTCTCGAATTGTGTCGAAGCCACCAACAGAGGAGCTCAGGATGATACTAACAGATTCAGTAATGAGTTGGCTGGGATTTTCAGGATACAGGGGAGTGGTGCCTACGCGATTGATGCACTCCTTCCGCAGCCGGGTGCAGATCCTACCAGAACATCCAAGGGCGGGTGGTTCTCAGTTGACTCGAGGCCTGTCTCATACTCCAAAGGTACGATGAAGGCGCTCTACACAGTTTTCAGGACTCGCCTCAGTCAGACACTAGAGATCCCTGACTCTACCACCGTACTGAGGAGCCCGTTCCTGGCGGTCAACATCAAATGCCCTCCGAAAACCTACGATCCGAATGTTGAACCATCTAAGGACGAAGTGCTATTCATGAACTCGCAACGACTGATCGAAGTATTTGAGCGCCTGCTTGAGGATGTGTACTGTGTTGGCCGACCTTCGATAACTCTGTGTGAAAGCCGGAAGTCCGACCCCGCCCCGAACTCATCTCACAAGGACGCAAACGTCGACACATCCACAGAACATGGTCAGCTGTTGTCTCCAGAGCACACAATAGATAAAAGCCCGCTAGATGCCCCTGCAGCGGATATACATACTCCGGCCGGCTCATGGGTTCGAAGCCCAGCGAACACTAGCTGTCCTAAGCCTCAGCAACGCCCTACCGCGCTGCCTATGATAGCCGGCGATATCAATCAAGTGGAACATGCCTCAAAATACATATCGTCGCTGTCTTCAAACACTTCAAAACCGCATTCTGAGTCGGATCCACATGCCTGTGCGAACCAGAACTCCCGACTTAACCGAGCACGCCAAGTCGGCAGAGAATGGAAATTGGATATGTCCGCAGACAAGGAGGACAACGACGACGCAGGAAGTGAGGCAAATCCTCAGCACCAAGACATCATTGAACCTGCCATGCCCCTGCGCAATGTGAATCCTTGGGTGATTGCGAAGTTCAACGCAAACCGCAATCAAGAATCGACTGTAGCTGTGCAGCCAGCCCACCGCGCGGCTGTTGTCCAAGACACTGCCCTGCAAAGAGCTGTCTTGGCCGATCCACAAGCGGGATGGCCTATTCTGGGAGTGCGCCCGGTCTTACATGTTGATCATGATGCATCTCCGGCACGGCAAGTCCCTAGATCGACACAAGCAGCTCGTCCTCAAGTACCTGGTGTTCCGGGAGGGTCATATCGGATGCCGATTGCCAGTCCTACACTCGGAGAATCCAATGCTGCTCAGCGAGTCCAACGCACTGTAGGAGATAGACGGGGCTCACAAGGCTCTCTCGCATCCCTTCGACATGGGGATAAGGCGCATCGGAAACCTGGAGGTGGTACTCGACAGCAACCCACGCTTGAGCAGGAAGAAATTAATTGGTTTCAAGATCCGATTGAGACTACGAATGGTAAACGCACCCGGCGTGGAAAGGGGAGGGCTGCCTCCAGAGACAGGCCGACTATTGAGCTAGCAGGTCATACAGGATTGTCGCAGTCTGAACCAGATGTCAATGTAGACTTGGGAGCCATAAGACGCAGACAGATCCTTGCTGAGAGACATAGAGTGGGAGAGCCACTTAGTGGGTGGCTCGACACTTCGGCCAAACCTGAGGACAGTGGAGTAAGAAACCCGTCTCTGGAGGCACCGGACTTATCTGCTCAGTCTCAGCTTGCATTGCGTGAGGACAAGACAGCTGCCAACACTCGTCTGCCCCCTGGAGATCCACGAGCGTATCTGATGCGGAAGGAGTGCTCATTGCCGGCAACCACACCACGCAAACTTCGGCGCGTGAAGTCTTGCATGTTGCCGCTTGAGACTACCCCAGCAGGAGAAGAGACACATAACTTGATGCATACGGTTCAGGTGAACAGGGACCGGCTTCCTCAGTATATGGCCAGGGCGTACAGTCAACACATGCTGGAGGCTGCCCTCGATAAACCGCTGAATCGCCGGATTAGCCAGAGTGAGCTCAAGGACTTGGAGCGGCGATTGGGAAAGCTCCTCTCAGAGCTAGGACCGGATAAGTAAGAGAGACAATGTCAGGTCGAGCACAATTCTCACGGGGCTTGCGAAGGTTAAAGCAGGCGAGCTAAGTGCCGGTATTGGAGTCTCTGACGTCGACAACCAATCTCTACGTGTAAGTTAGCCGGTGTATGAACTGTACACGAGACATCCATAGACACCAACAAGGGTTCACTCCTGGCAGAGATAGTGCTCAACTCGACATTTGCTTACATAGAATACTTAGCTCCATTGATCAGATAGTACAACAGCAAAGACATATTTCTCACTCGTGCCCGTGCCCAATCAGTTGTTCGTACAAAGCTCCAGATAGCACGACGATAATGCGGCGGTACCCTAGCTGCCAGGAGTGTCATACTTCAAACCAGCTGTGGAAAGCTGTACTCCGTACCGTGTACATTATCAACATAAGCTTTGGGAGCGAAGTGGTAAGAGACACGTCAGTTGTGTCATTGGTACACAAAACGGTAATGTTTCATTACCGGAAGGACCTGACTTGGATCTCGCTGCAAAAGCCATCGCCCTGTTTTTGTTCGTATTATCGCATGAACTATTAGACCGGGGAGGTAGGGGCTCACACTCCAGTGGCATGCATCGATCTGCGGGTTGGGGATCGATGCAGGCTTTTGCAAATCTCGCTCTCTGTAGACAGAGTTACATTTGTCCGTTCCTTCAATTATTCTGCAACAGAAACACCCTCTTATGCCGTCGATACTGTGAACCACAATGGTACGAGGTGTCAATAATAAGCTGGCTGTGAGATGGTGCCCTGAGTGTCTTGTTGAACGCCACGACATTGCCAAGCCAGCCCTTCCTTAGCGGCGAGACGCTGCGGATGCAAGCCACAGCCCACCCAGATGGTGTTTCGTGTTTCTGAAAATAGGCTCCCGCCGTGCAATTGGTTAACCAAGAATCCCGAAGTGCGGGAGGCTGAACGTCATCGTTCGTATTTCGTCCTGCGTGTCGTGTTTGCGTGCCTTTTTGAGACTCTAGCAGGAGATGGAAGGGTATCATACATATGGAAATACGTAAGCAACTTGGGAAGCTACCTCGGACACGTCCAAGCAGTAACGGTAGGTTACCTAGCTAATGGGTGGATGGATATTGAATGTCTCTGTCCTGCAGCTCGATCGACAAATCCTCAAAAACTTTGTGATCAAACCCCGACTCACCTCTCCCACAACAAGGCATCCATGTGGCTGGACCGTTCTGTGGGGTTCCTCTTCGTGTTACGCAAGGGTCAATCACAGCTGCGGCAGGCACCCGGCTGAAGAACGCTTGAGGAGTGTTGGTTCGGCATCTTCTCCTCAGTCGACTATACGTAGAAATGCCCCTTTTATTCAACGGTGTGATCCCGGCTTGAGCTTGTCGACACTTAGCCAAGGCAGCCTCTAGGTTCCATTCGGTTGAGTTGACGGTTGCCAGTCACACTCCCCAATAAGGACTAGTCCACCAGCCCTCACGTCATAAGCGCGCTAGGTAAGACGGATTAGACGGATTTCGGAAATCTGCGACAGCGCTAGCAGGACTACCACAGCGAGGTGGTACGTACCCCTGCCAGCCCTGCAAGGGAAGGTGCACAGCCATCCTGCTATCGCTATCGACGTGCGCTGGCCTGCACCACACCTTCTTTCTGAGCCCCGACATTTCTTCTTTGCCCATCACCCCATCGAGTATCGCCCAGTGGCTTGCGATCGTCAGGTCCACCATCTTCCAATATAACAAGATGAGCGGGATGGAATACAGAGGTTGATGCCTGCAAACAACATCTCGCCGTCCGAACTTCCTGCCCTTCCGATCGCTTGGCTTTCCCAACAATGAGAATTGTCGATGGTGTTTCCGGCACTCGAGTCACTCCTTATACCGTTGCTACCGCCGAAACCCAACCAGAGCCGTCAGATGCAGTGGGATATGGGAGATCTGGGCATTGCTCGTCTCAGCCTGAGGAAGAGGAGGAGATTGTAGGATCTCGGGAGCTGCAACCTTGTGCGGACAAGCTCGGTTTGAGGAGGACTTTGGAGGTCTGCAAGTGTAGTGATGGTATTACATGCGGATCTCGGGCGCGACACGGCTTGGCTGGAGATGCAGCAGCCACCTCTTGCGAACATAGACAAAACCCTTCTCGATATCGACCATGGCGTCCTTCAATATTCGACACCGCAATGGCCTTGACGCTGCTGGGCTGCGTCCTCTTACAACCCGCCATGGCTGCCAAGATCCCTTTCGAAAACTGTCTCCCAGACTCATACCGATTTAACCAACCCACGTTATTGCAATGGGTGCCATACGAGGTCCACGCTTCATTCGACACGGAGGATCCTAAACATACCCTCCAAATGACCATGTGGGGGAACGTGACAGGCTCGCTCTATAACGTGACTCTGCCGCCGCCCGACAGTCCCGCCTGGACAGATCCGAAGGAGATAGACGGGAAGATCGTGGCCGACCCAGAACCAGATTCCGATGCGCCAAAGCTCACCACTCTCCATAGCAAAGTTGACTTCCTCACATACGAACCCTGGAGCGACAACACCAACTTCTGCAATACGTCCTTGACTAATGCAACATGTCCCCTTGGACCTGTCTTCAACACCTCTGGCATGTATGTAGCAGTCGTGTTCTGGCAAAGGTGTGATATAGATGGCTGACCATTGACTATAGGCTTCTTCCCTATGGCCTTCCTTCTGTTTCTATGACGCACGACTTTTTCTCCACCTATGCTTTTGCGTCAATGTCGGCTACTTTCCTGGTCATCTACGGTGACTCTAAGTCCACCAATATTGGATGTGTGTCGGCAACTGTCACCCCGGACTTAGGCAGCTTGGCTTGGATGCTGAAGATATTACCGCTGATTATCCTGCTCTTCGTCGGGTTCGGTACAATTTTCGCCGGCATATTCAGCCCCTGGGGAACATCTGATGTCTTTCACCTCACGTCCAACTACGGTCGAGACGCTGACTTACTTCGTTTGGTGACCCCTGGGTTTGGGGACTGCCTTCAGTATATCCAGTTTATTGTCCTCTCAGGTGCTCTGACGTTGAGCTATCCGGGATTTTATCAGCCGATTGTTAGCCAAGCATCCTGGTCGACCCTGATGTTCAACGAAAGCTTTGTGACCAAGGCGCCCGGCTGGCAGAGCTTAGTAGACGGCATCTACGTCACTGATGGGCATTACGGACTGCAGGACCTTGCCCAGCTCGTGGGGATGGCTAATGTGGAAGATATTTGGGCGGGCATGATAATATGGCTTCTTGTTATCATCGCCTCGGTACTTGTTCTGGTTCAGGCCGGTTTTGCGGTGCAGTGGGTCTATCGGTTCGTGAATAATGTTCAAGAACAGGACCTACGCGCCAAGAACATTCCATTCTCCATTGGCAACGTCATCCGCATCGTCTTTAACTACTTCCTCCTCCCCATCGTGGCGCTTTCGACGTTTCAAATGGTCGTGGCGAACACGTCGCCGGCCTATACGGTGGCATTAGCTGTCATTACCCTGGTTCTGATAGTTGGGTTTGCTGCTTGGCTCCTTTACCTGATCGCATCGACGAAGCCAAGATCCTTCCTCTACGATGACTTGCCGACGCTCCTTCTATACGGTCCCCTCTACAACACATATTCGGACGAGGCCGCGGCGTTTGCCCTTATCCCAGTACTACTCACTTTCTTGCGAGGAATCGCCATCGGTGCGGTACAGCCCGCTGGTGTCGCCCAGCTTGTGATACTGGCTATTTGCGAAGTCATCCAAATCCTCACGATCCACGCATTCCGACCATTTCAATCACCGACGTCTATGAATGCGTACCATACACTGTTTTCGGCAGTACGTCTCGTCACCGTGATGTTGATGATCGCCTTCATCCCCTCTCTTGGGGTCAACGAGGGCACGAAGGGCTGGATAGGATATGCTATCCTACTGGCGCATGCCGGTGTGCTGGTATTGGGGTTTCTCCTCAATGCGCTCCAGACAATAGTCGAAGTCATCGCCCGGATGGCCGGTGCGGGCGGTGATGACGTCCGCGGACAAACTCGCGGTGGCCTGTCTAAGATTTTTGGAATGCGCCAGCTGTCGAGACGTACATCAAGACGGGAGAACGGCCCTTCAAGGCATAGCCAGCTCTCCACCTCAGCAATGCTCGATGCCGAGGATGCATCGAAGTCTGGATATGTTATGCCCGGCGGTCGCGTCAGGAGCGAGTCCGCGGGCAGCATGGGCGTCTTTCTGCAGAGACAGAGGACGTCGTCAGCAATGGATGTGGCAAGCCTCGATGCCGGAGTCAGGAATTTTGACAAGGCAAGCTCCTTCACACCGACCACACCTGGAGAGGCCAGTACCTTCTCGTTCTTGCCGTCCCCGGGCATTCCTGGGCGCCAGAGCACGAACGCACTGCCACTCAATCCATCAGATCCTTTCTATCGCCCGCCTCGTCGACGCACGACACTAGACAATCAATCGCCGCTTGGAGCAAATCGTGGTTCGTGGGCCAGTGGTGATCTATCTCAGAGAATAGGACTTGGGGTTCTCGGAAGCCCTACAGACCCGGCCGAACTGGGGGCTGATATTTCCAGAGCTGCTACCCCAGCACCTCACGGACCACCAGGCGCAAACCCGACTCCCAGGCAGGACTATTCGACAAGGGAGGTCGATTTCTACTACGGAGTTAGGGGCGAGAGGTTAAATTCTGACGCGCCAAATCGCAAGCTCAGAACAGGGCCGGCAGACCCAACGAAACCGATGGCTTCGGCGACCGGGTGGTTTCGAAGCCTTCTGGGCGGCAAGAGCAAGGAAAAGGGCAAAGGGTTTGAGGTTGTGCGCAGCTCACGGATGCCACCGGCTATGCGCGCCAGAGGTGGGGAATTCGACGACGACCCGCCACCAGAAGGCGTACCTGTTGCGATGGGCGTGTTGCGGCACGGTCCAATCGACTCGGACGACGAGGATGAGGTGAAGAGGAGTCCAAAGCCAATGGTGGTGCATTCGGACAATGAACAGCCGCCTGCGGAGAGGGAATTGCTGGATGCCGTCGGAGCTCCTCAAGACGACGAGTATGACGATTTGCAGGCGCGAGAGCCATCCGGTGACGCGGCAAATCTTGCTGATTCTGCCGTCGGGAATTCGCCCTACACAGATGTGCCGCCGGCGCCGCAAGTTCCACGCAAGAGCTCACGGCGGCAGTCGGACGGAACAGAACGGCACAAACGAAATCTGTCTCTAAATCTCACGGTGCCAGGGTCGAGCAGGGGTACAAATCCAGGACATTCCGCCAGCGCCTCGACATCACGACTGCCATTTGAGCGCACTTCATCTCAGAAGCGGCTGTCGTCTACATCGTCGATGAACGCCAGTGACGATTTTAGCCAGATTGACCTGCAAGAACCAACGGTTCCATATGCTGATCGGCCGGCCAGTTTTGGCCATGTCAACCAAGGGAGTATCAGCCGAGTCGACAGAGACGTCGATCTCCTTGGCAGCGCCGCCGAGGTCGTGGACTCAAGAAGATCCGCCTCCGGGTCTGACTCGGCATCCCAGCGACGCGTCACTCCTTAGATCAACCAATTTCTCTCAGACATCTACACTGGACATATATAGACCTGGATAGGTCGGGCGGAACACTGTGACTTGACAAAATGCTCTTTAGCGACGGCGCATAAAACGGAATCTAGCGACCACGGCTGTCATTTCCTAGGCCGGACTTATTTTGGATAACTATTGTTTTGTAATCGGGGGTATTCAGACTGCAGCAGATATTTCTGCGAGGCTTAGGAAACAGATATATTCTTTATCTCAGGACTACATCATTGCGCTGGTTCAAGGTGAAATAGGGGGTTGAAGACCATTATTCGTAATAGCGTTTCACTGATAGAGCGATTACGACCTGATTTGTGCATATGTTTCCCCATTAGCTTATCCTTATCGGAGAAAGAACCGTCCCGCAGCGTATTCTAGTCTCGCTGCCCCCTCCAAAGCGAATGTTCAAGTTCCAGGCTCGAGATATATAACCCACACACCGAGACACAAAAGTCCCTCGCAAAACCAGCCTCGCACAGCCTCTCAACATGGGTCGCGAAGAACAGCTCGAAGAGCGCGAAGTGCTCGAGTCCATCTTCCCCGACGAGATAACATGGATATCTGACAGCGAGTTCCGGATAACCATCACACTCGACCTCCCTCCAGACACCAACGCCCCAGACGACGAAGACGAAGGGGAGGCACCCGTCATCATCCTGTCGGTCCGCTACCCGGAAGAGTACCCGGACAAAGCACCCGTGCTCGAGCTGCAGCCGACGCCCAACGCGCCGCCGCACAAGTACTTCAGCGTGGCGGCCGACAAGGAGCAGATACTCACAGCGCTCGAGGCGACGGTCGAGGAGAACCTGGGCATGGCCATGGTGTTCTCGCTCGTATCGACGGTCAAGGAGACGGCCGAACAGCTGATTATCGAGCGGAGGGAGGCCAAGGCTAGGGAGATCGAGGAGGCAAAGCTGGAGGCCGAGCGGGAGGAGAACAAGAAGTTTCACGGCACGCCCGTCACTAGAGAGACGTTTATCAAATGGCGGGAGGGATTCATGAAGGAGATGGAGGAGCAGAGGGCGAAGGAGGAGGAGGAGAGGCTGGAAGCACTGAAGAAGGCGAAGGGGCCCAAGGAACCGGTCAAGCTGACGGGGAAGCAGCTGTGGCAGAGAGGCTTGGTGGGCAAGGTTGTTGAGGAAGAGGACGATGATGAGGACGGCCCTGTTGAGCAGGCCAGTTCCGGAGTTGCCGAGTTGAAGGTCGGCTCATGACGAAGTTGAGTCGATAAGTTACGGAAATCCATGGGACGGACATGCAATTGCATTGCACGGCGTTGAGGTGCCTTGTTACTAGCTCTTTTCTAGTCGCGAGCCCGGGACTCTAAAAGCCATGCCCCTCTGTTGGTATCAATCAATGGCTACGACACTCTACCGCATCTCTTCATCCTCGTCTTCGTCTTCGTCTTCGTCTTCATCATCCTGGTTACCATCTTCGTCATCCTCCCACCCCTCATCATCCTCATCGCCCTCGTCATCCCCGATCTCCTTCCGCACCAGCTCCAACAACTCGTTGGCATGTTCACCAAGCCTCTCATCCTCGTACTCCTGCTTTTGGAACAACAACAAGCATTGTGCAAGCCATCCTCTAGATGACCGCCAGGCGCTCTTCCACTCCGCCTCTTTCTTTTTCTCCTTCAACTTCACGCCCGCATTATACAACGCAAACCCGCCAAGATACCACGCCTCAACACTCTGATCATCCTCAGTCACCAGTCTCTCAACAACCTCGACTGCCCTCCCCTCCATACCAACCTCGATCAGCAACCTCGCTAGACCAATCCTCGTCGGAAAGGCAGGTACCCTCACGTCCTCCGTCTCTACATCTCTCCAAATAGCCATACTCCTCTCTAGCGCCGCCTTTGCTTCATCCACTCTCTCTTGCGAGATCCTCACGTTGGCCACAGTCTGCCAAGTGTCGGCATGATCCGGCGCTACCAGCCCAGCCTCGGATATTAGTGCCTCGCACCTCTTCTCCGCATCTTCTTCCCACGACAGATCCGTCATGTACACTTCGGCCACGGCACACAGCGTCTCCGCAAGCTTGCGCTTCTTCTCGTCAGCTATGTCCGCCAAGCCTTGCTCCTCGGCCTTCCCGATCGCTTTCCGCAGGGCGCCCGCGCCGCGCTCGAACCATTTTACCGAGTCGTTCCCGCCCTCTTCGGACAACTGCGCCAGCCAGAGGAACTTTTCTGCCCCGCCGCCTATCTCGTCCGGTAGAACCCCCTCGGGATCCGACTCCACGGCGCGGAGGAAGTACGCCCGCGCATCGTCTATGTCACCTGTCTCGACGGCGATGGAGCCGAGGAGTGTGAGGGCCGCGCCCAGAGGGGAGGACAAAGGTGAGGGCGCTGCTTCTATGGCTGAGAGTGCATCGCGGGCGATTTTGCGGGCTGAGAGGGCGTCGCCTTGTTCGAGGAGGGCGGTGGCGGAGGTGAGGAGGGCGCGGAGAACGGCGGGGTCTGAGGTATTGGTGGTGGTTGAGGCTGGTTTGCGGAGCTGTTTGCCCTTGCCCTTCTTTTTTGAGGGGCGTGTTGGTGCCATTGTCAATATATAATCGGGTATAGATGAGGTGGAGGGGAGAGAAGGGATATTGTTCGGAGAATATGTGAATTTGAGAGCTTGGCAAATAAGATATACTGCGGGATGGACGCAAATGGCTTGTCTTGTTACAACTGCATCTCAAAATTTTGGATATCTGCTTATCGTGGGCATCTTATCGGTTAACCCCACATCGAAAGCTTACAGGCTCTGAGGCTTGGCAGCAGACACACCGCCCAGCATTTTGCGCCGGCTCCACTAAAATTTCCTCAGACCATCGTCCAGTTTTTCTTATCGCGAGAAAGTGAAGCGGCAGCGTCTCAATTCAGGTGGATTTGAACATTTACTAGGACAAGACTTGACGGCCACCAAACAGCAACCATGGCATCCAAGTTCGCAAACGGTGGAGGCAAGAGGAAGGCCTCGAGCGATGTGAAGGACAAGGTCAAGAAGATCAAGCTTGACACGACAGCGCAAGCTGATGCCAGGAAGAGGTCCGACCCCGCCAGGAAGTTTGATGCCTCGACAAGGAAAAGGTTCGACTCCTCGAACAAGTACGAGACCAAGAAGAAGTTCGATTCCTCTAGGAAATCACTGGTTTCCAAAGACGACAGTGACGATGACAACGACTCGAGCGCTTCTGATGCGGAAGAAGGCGGCGCAGCACTCAAGGGTCGGACTCTCCCTTCGAAATTTGATAAGAGCAAGGGAGACTACAATGGCAAGTCCACAAATGGAGCCAACGGCAAGACATTCGAAAAAGGTATGTGCAAGATGACACTCGCTACGCTCTCTCCACCACGGGAATTGACCCGTTGCAGAACCACCGACAGGCCAATCCTCGAAGGAGGCTCATGCCAAGCAAAGGCAGCTTGCCCAAGAGCGCAAGGCCGCCAAACCCCTGGCCGAGGAACTTCACCAACTCAAGAAGATATGGGAGAAGCTGCGCCGCAAGTCGCACGTGCCCAAGGAGGAGCGGAAGGTTCTCCTCGAAGAGCTGTACCCTATCATCAACGGCCGCATCAAGGACATGGTCCTGAAGCACGATGCTGTCCGCGCAGTACAGACAGCAATCAAGTACTCGACCCGCGAGCAGCGGAAGCAGATAGCGAAAGAGCTTCAGGGGACCTATGCCCAACTGGCCGAGAGTAGATACGCCAAGTTCCTGATCGGGAAACTGCTGGTCCAGGACGACGACGAGATCAGGGACCTGATTATCCCGGAATTCTACGGCAAGGTCCGCAAACTGATCAACCATCCTGAGGCTTCCTGGATTCTCGACGACGTATACCGTGGCGTTGCTACCAGAGATCAGAAAGCCTCGCTCCTCAGGGAATGGTATGGCCCTGAATTCTCGCTCTTCAAGTCGGAAGGCTCGGAAGACCTTACCGCAGATCTATCCAAGATCCTGGAGAAGGAGCCGGCCAAGAAGCCGCACGTCATGAATGACCTGTTCCAGATGATCAACTCACTCATCCAGAAGAAGATGACTGGTTTTACCATGCTTCACGACGCCATGCTGCAGTACTTCCTCAATCTGTCACCTGAGAGCGAGGATTACAAAAACTTTGTGGAAACTATCAAAGAGGATGAGAACGGCGATCTTCTCAAGAACATGGCCTTCACGGAGTCCGGCGCCCGTTTAGTCTGTTTACTCCTAGCTCACGGCAACGCAAAAGATCGGAAACATATCCTGAAAACGTTCAAAGACACATACCAGCTCATGGCAGGAGACAAGCACGGCCATCGTGTGATTCTTACCGTCTACGACGTTGTTGACGATACCGTTTTGACGTCCAAGACTATCTTCTCTGAGATTCTAGGCAAGAACGAGGAGACTGACGTCGGCAACATTGTCTTCATCGCAAATGACCTTAATGCCCGGACAACCATTATGTATCTCTTTGAAGGAATGAGCAGAGCACTGTTCCCTCCGAGCCACAAGACCGACCTTGAGCTCCTGAAGGAGGTTCAAGCAATCCGCCAGAAAACCAGCAAAAAGGATCCCGAGGTTCGCCGGAGGGAATTGGTAGCTGCTCTCTCGCCCCAACTCCTAGCGGCAGTGGAGGCATCGCCAGAGGCCCTTGTCGCTACGTCCTTTGGATGCCAGTTCGTCACAGATGTCCTGCTCTCCGCAGTAGGTGACAGAGAGAAGGCACTCCACGCCATCGCCGCCACGGCTGCCGGTGACCCCGACGCACTCGTTGACGAAGAAGCGTATCCTCCCCAGAAACGTCACATCTCCCACGAGCAGCACGCCGGCAGGATGTTCAAGACACTTGTCGGCGGCGGACGGTTCGACAAAGCTACTGGCAAGGTGAAGCCCGTCGATCCTCCGCTGAAGTTTGCGGACATCCTCTATCCTCACATCAAAGAACACATTGTATCTTGGGCCACGGGTGCTAGCTCCTTCGTGGTGCTGAGTCTGTTGGAGTCTCCGGATTTCTCCGACGTGAAGAAGCTGAGGAAGGTACTCTCAAAGAATGAGGACGCGTTGAAGAAGGCCGCCACCGAGGAGACCGCCGCTCAGAAGGCTATGCGGGAATCCCTGGCGGCGAAACCGGTCGATGCGAAGGTGAAAAAGTCAAAGAAGCCGTTCAAGGAGCATGAGGCTGGCAATATGGGCTCTAAGCTGCTGCTTGAGAAGCTGAAGGCATAGGAGGCCGCGACGAGATGGCACTAGCTTAGACCTTATTGGCGTACCGGGAAATCAAACCAGAACGTTCCCCGGCTTGTACTGAGTGAGAAATGGTTACGTATGAAAGACAGCTGGACACCGGAAACACTTCCGGTCTGTCTTGGTACGGGTTGCAACGGCGTCTTTGCATATGGAAGCCGTTGCAGCCTCCTAAGACCCACTGGCACACCGATACGCGAACGCGCTGTCCTGCGCAGATTGCTTGCAAGTGGGATATAGCTTAAACATCAGGATATGCTGTTTCACGGGCAAATGAATGGAGTAATGGGTCTTCTACAACTTACATGTTCCCTGACATGGGTATTTTGCAACCAAGAATGGATGTTCTGACGTACAGCGGAACTTGACTGGAACGCGACGCAATCCTCAGTGTGACGATAGCTTGTACGTTGCTATGCTCGCATTGTATGCATGTGGTATATCGTGAGACGAGAGTCTCATATTCGCTTCCACTCTCACAGTCTCCTTTTTTAAGCTTCACCTACCTCTATGCCGTTTCCTTACACCGCTGGGTACGAGACGATCGTTAAGCTCTCAGAACCTACGTTTGCAAGATGGCTCTGCTTTCATTACGGCATTGGGAGATTGTATAGTTCAGAGATCAAAGGGTGAGTGCCTCTGTTACCGAGAAAGGCAAGGAAAGGAGAGAGTGGCATCCGAATGGATGTTATATATAAGTATCAACTTCCGTATCGACTATGTCATTTCCTCTCCTGCCTTGCTCATCTGCCGACATGGTTGGTGCTGCTACACAGTACCTAGTCATTAGACGCTTCAGTTTTCTCCTCACCGTTTAGTGTTCTTGCTCTACCTGTCTTCATAAGCCACACACAGCACTCACAGTGAGAAGGCATCGTTCATTATGCCGCCTAAACCCAGCCTCTTGCCGCGATATTACGACTGTGACTCCGGCTACCGGTTCTATAACTGCAAAGTCGGAGTGCAGTCGTATTCAGGGTGTTGCTCGGTCGACCCCTGTGGCTCCCCTACCTTCTGTCCGGTCCAGAATCAGGACACGAAGACTGTCGGGCTTTCCCCGTCAATTACCAGCGGGTCTGTTTACGCGACATCTCAGCCACATCCAACGTATCCAGCAATGAACAACGATGGTTCCCCAAATATCATTGGTGGTTTGCCGTCACCCGGCATCGACTCTGGATCTGCAACAACTCTACCACCAAGCACTACCGGGTCAACGGTCCATGCAGGAGTGGCTATAGCAGCTGCAGTCGGAAGTCTGGCGATCGTTGGAGTGGTCGCCTTCAGCTTATGGCTATATCGTTTCCTCCTTCGCCGTGCTCGAGATCTCAAAAAGGAGGAGAGGCGGATCAAGAAGGAGGGACGGCGCAAGAAAATGTATACCAGGCCTTCGTCGCCAATCCGTCCCTGCTCACCATCCGAGAAGCCAAGGCTTGATCGTTGGCCAGGCTTGTTTCGGTCTGGTACGCCAGACCCCACGGTCAGCACATCCGGCTATGAGGGTGGCAATAACTATCCGTATCCTACCGAACTCGACTACCGGTACGAGACCAGATATGGTGTCAGCTATACCGCACAATTACCCACTCCTCTCCCTACAGCCAGGCGTCCATCTCGAAGCAGATCCGGGAGCAGGGGCCACGGAAACGAGAATTTCCGCTTCGAGGATCATTCCCCAATCTTTCATTCTGCGGCTTCGCGGAGTAGCAGCCTCTATCCGAACTATTCGCCTTCAGAGGAGTCGAATTCCCACAGCTACCGCCGGCACTCTTCCGACTCGATCACCCTGATACCCGATACTAGCATGCCCTCAACGGGATATTTCGCTGGAATACCGGAAAGAATTGCTCCGGCGGGAGCAACCTTCCCGAACCCTACCCGGACGCCTCGGACAACACTTTCCAGACTCTGTACAGGCCGGTTGGTTACCAAGGCGGACCTGTGACGCCGGTCTGGGACAGCGATGGGGTCCTGCAGGAGCTCTATGTGCAGGACTGGAGAGATATTAAGAAGTAATGAATGCGGCGGTGGAAGAATCGTCTCTTTTCTGCTTTTGTTGAAGGTTTTGTAAGGATTGACTTGGGCTTCGGCGGCATTGGACAATGCATCTCTTTTCGCTGTGGCTGATATGTGTTGTGTTGTTGGATTTGAGAATGGATTGCTTTCTAAAGCCGGGGATCGTGCCGATTTAAACGCAGGAACTGATTCACACCGATGCATAGGCAATGTTTCTCTTTCTTCTTTGCTTTCAATCATTAATACAGCTCTGGCAAGAAAATGACCAATTTTGTGTAACCTGAATCCTTAACGCCAGCCATGCTGATTGCTCTGAACCATGCGCCTCCCTCTCTAGAGATATACCGCTCATCTTGGCCCTTAATCCAGGCCGTATAAAGGAAAACGATTCAACCAAACGCAATCTGCCGTCGTCATGCTGAATGTCCTCCAAGCCATCGCAACAGCCGTCTCCCGGCGGTTTCCGTCAAGCACAAGACGCTCACTGCCGGGTCCATGCTGGCATGACCACCAATACCTGAGGAGATCCTGTTCTTCCTGTCTGAGACCTTGCCTACCGTATTCGACTGCAGCATGGCTTAGTCCTCAGCACTCTTCTGCTGAACAACCCAGTCTCCTCGCTCCTGCCAAGCCGGTGACTTTCTGGACTTCCTTTAATCGTTTCAAATCCTCCCAACCATAATGACTGCGTTCGACCGCCGTACAACCATCTAATTCGTCATAAGCTTGTACAACTCGTCCAGGAGTGTCTGCAGATCATCGTCGCTGATCTTGTCTTGGAGCGACGGTATGAGCGTTTTCGCCTCGTCGGCAGTCTCGCAACATAACGAGCCTACGTCCTCTCGTCAGTAAACCCCAGCCCCGATCGCCTACGCAGCGAACTCCACCCCACCATCACAGGAAAGGAACGTACCGATCTGCGCCCTCTCGAACTTGGTCAGCTCCTTCCGCGCGCTGAGCAGCCGCTCCGCAGCCTCGACGTTCTCCTTCCCCTTGATGCGCGCAAAGGCGTCGAGGTAGTCGAGCGTCTTGTTCAGGATCTCGGTCTCGTTGCGGTCCTTGCGGTCCTTCTTCCGCTTTGCGAGCAGGGCGTTGATGACCAGCGACGCCTCGGACAGGGTCAGGGTGTCGACGTCTTGGAACTCGCCCAGCTTCAGCACGGTGCTGGCTTCTTCTTCGCCCGGCGGGGGTGGTTTCGGGCGCGAGGTTGGGGCGTGATGCGACATCTTCTCGTTTTCTTTGTTCCCGGTCTGTGATGCGCTTTCGAGAGTTCGGGCTGGCTGTATCTTTGTATTTTCCCGAGCCTGACAATAGCGCAGTCTGGCGCGCTAGCAGTGAACCTTCGTCGCCCGACGATCTGGGTCGGGTTATGCGCGATGAGATGGCAAGTCGCGACAGTTCAGAATCACGGCCGAAGGAAGGGTGTTGCGTTGGTCGACGGAGCCGAAGCTCGTGCCTGGAACCGCGCGTGCCTAAAATGGTCAAGGCCCGCTTTGCAAAATGCCCATGCGGCTCGAGTCTCGCTTAGCTGACGAATGAAAATCGCAGCCTCGTCCTGCAGAGCTGAAGCTTGGCATCATTACGCTGTCCAATCGGACGATTCAAGAGGACTTCTTGTGTGAAGCTACCAACTTTATCTCATTGTCCTCTGTTTGATCCAAAACGAACGTATCACAGTATGAGTTGCAGATCACTCAAAGACGCGGGACCCACGAAATCGATAATGGTGTGAAGGCCTTAGCGAATCCAAAACATGACGCCGATGAACCTGCAGCTGGCACCCTGAAAGGGCCGGACCAGGTACACTCCAGCCTAACCAAGGAGCAACAGAGTTCGGCATGTTTCTTTAAGGAGTCCTAGTTGACGACAATGAACTCATCTTTGAAAGTCCTTGAGGGGTACACTATGAATCTGGCTGCAGCATGTTCCGCAACTTTAACTCTCAAGAAGCCTTGGAGGTACCCTGCACAGCCAAGTAAGAGGAATCCTCTGTTCTTATCGTATATAGTACTGGTTACATTCGGTTTCACCAACACATCCGACCTCTTGGCTTTATGTCTGGATGCCTTTCCTTAAGCTTCGCGCGCTGGAACAAGAAATACACTTCATTCACGGAGACCTTTGCCTGCCAAAACATTGCAATGCTCCGTTGTCACCTTGTGTCTCTATCCCGTGCTACAGGATGGCTGCCAAGATACAACAAGTCTCTTATGTTCTCCTGAGAAAGCCCTAGCTGAGGTTCGGGTTGGTTACGATGTCTCAAGCTATCGCAGCAGCAGGGAAAATGACGTTGTGTTATATATTGCCATAACCCAAGAGATAAAGTCTATAGCCTGGCTCTACCCTTAACACCCGGTGGGAGACAATCATATCATCAGTAGCTTTTTTGACCCCGAATTCGGATCATTGTGTTCTCTACCAGACCTGATTTCGGCGACAACAAGCAGCAAGCAGCAAGTGTATCCAACATGAGTGGCTTCCCGAAGCCAGCGAAACCCGCGGTCAACGGGTCCAGCTGCAAGCTGTGACCTTCGAAGTCAGAGCAGAGACATACTTACGACAGTTTGTAACTTGGTACCGAGGACCGGTTTCTTCGCCGCCTTCCTTTCCGGCCGCTGGACCGTTCCCAAAGCCGAAGACGGATCTCTCGTCATTGACTCAGACCCAGATGCCCTCTCCTATAACTTGGCTTTCCTTTCTGGCGGAGTCTTTCCCCTCGTCTACAATGCTGACACCGGGCACAGCCAGACGCTGTGCACAGACATACTTACCCAAGCAAGGTACTATTCAAATCCGGAACTGAGTGCTGGCTGGAGAGTAGGGTGTTACCGCAGGGGTGTCAACCTGGTAGTGACGGCAAAGCTCCAGGAGGTGTCTACGACAGCACCCGTGTACGTATAGTATGAACGACGAACGGCATAGTTCTCCATAAATAGCAGTTTCTGGTTGAGCAGAATGGATTAGTACATCGCCTCACGCTTATCTCGTCTCATAACCAGTCAAAATGTCATTCTCGCTGAGAGAGGTTAGAACTGTGTGCATTATCGGCTAATGAGATGACGGAAGCCAAAGGGCATAAGCCGTACGCCGTGTCCCATAAGCAGGGCTATCTGACGATCTGCTCGCCTGTTCACCTTGAGTCCATTGCAAAGGGCCATAAACGCTACGCTTGGTCACTCTGACGAGGTATGGTACTGTTAGGTGTTCGATGCAAAACATGCCCCCAAATAAACGTCAAGCACAGTAGTCCGCATGGGATCTTGTCACTTAGCCTGTGGCATGGGTCTCGGAATGAGCTATAAGGTTGTGGATACTCATGCCGCCATGACCATTCAAAGAGAATATGCAAAGGAGCCGCGTGGCTTCATGTAATGCGATGATACTACGTTGTGACATGTCTCTGGCGACAAGTTTGGAGCTCTAATATACAAATATCAATCGAGAAGCAGTCAGTTCCAGGGGAGCCGAACAGGCGTCCTAGGTCTCTCACAGTAGGTGATTTCCAGGTCTTGAGCAGTCTATAGCCGACATTTGATGATATGACTCTGATCTCATCGCTTACATGACATGACCTGTGTTGTATTTCATCACCGTAGTCAGGCATCTTACCTCTGAAAGCCTGTGTTTGATATACGAGCTTGCGAGGAATCTATCCCATCTCCTGCAATCAGATTAGAGGTTACCTATGACTGTGGGTTGTGTTGTTTGGGGGAGAAGTCCACCTTTGCGTAGAAATTCAGCCCAGCTCACCCGAAACCTCACCATCACTTCACCAGAACACCGCCAATCTCAACCTCACATCCATTTCAATTTATTGAGCTGTCATTCAATCCCATTGCAGATATCCTGCAATAACTGCAAAAAGCAGTTACGCACTGACCAACCTGGCCAACTATATATACCTGCCTCCGTATCCCCTTCCTCCCACTTCTCCTTCCTTTCCTCCTCATCATCTGGGCATCAGCCCAAGGGGAACATTCCCTACTCCTGGACATTCGGCACCTCTCGACAACATACACTCGCCATTCTCGACGACACACTCGACGACACTCCCGACAACACTCCCGACAACACTCCCGACGACACTCTCGACGACACACCCGACGACATACCCGACGACACACCCGACGACACACCCGACGACATACCCGACGACACTCTCGACGACACTCTCGACGACACACTTTCGCCATTCACCTTGCGGGAACACTACCCGCCACTTTTTTTACTTCTGCCCAACACCCCTACCCAACACCCATCTCTCGAGTGCGCCCCCATTGTCACAACATATACGGCTCCGCCCATTTTCGACGGAGGTTCAGGCCTCCCCGACCCTCTGCGAGGGTCGTAGTGAGAGGTGTCAACGGGAGTAAACTTCGGTGAACTCTAACGTGAGTCGGCAGCGCCCGGCTCATAAAGTCTTGTGCTTCAACGTGTGAGCAACCAATTTTTGAAACCCACTCACTGAGCTTGCTCAGAATCATATTTTTTTTCATTGCAAAGTCCAGCTTGTCTGGACTTGTGAAGGAGAAATCGTCCTTCAAATTCGTGCTATGATATCTTGCTTTCGGTTCTCAGCTTTGAGAATGAAGTCAAGTTTGATGCATTTGATCATGACTTGGGGCTTTTCAATGATGGGTGCTGATCGCATGTCTTACTCTGCAATAAAAGAGGCTGACAGTTGGGAGATTAGCCAGAGCTCATACCTGGACCTTGAGGCTCACCATTCAAACAGGAGATAAGTTTGCCTTGCACCTGGAGACTTCAGACTTTGCATTCCTCATCGTTCATACGTGCGCCCTGGAATAGTATACACTGGTGCTGCTATGGAGGGCCCACTCAAGGACGGGCATATGGAACCTGTTGCACATTGGATATGTGTTCCAAATCTCTTGAATCACGATGTGCACTTCCCATTTCCACGACTTGCTGGTGTTTGTAATACCTCCGTGGGGCAAAGCCGAGGGTTGGTGCTCTGTCACAAGTTGCGTGGAGTGATCCTGTGACCTCGAGGTTGTAGTCCAGTCGTTGGAATCAAAGATCCTCTCGAAGCAGGATTGAAGATATTTGAGACATCCCTGCAGACACATCTCTCAACCCTGCACCTCCTGCTTCTCCCCAGTGCTCCGCACCCACTCCGCAAACTCCTTCCTCTGTCTCCGGATGTCCACGAATCCTGGCCGAGTCTCAAGCATCCTGAACGGATTGCCGACGTAATCTCTACTGACTTCCCCGTCGGCATTCATGAAGCCCTGCTCGCCTTCCCGCTCGATCTTGCCGGCCCACACCCTCCACTGGATGGGTCGCAGAGGCGGGGTGCCCAGCGCCAGGCCGAAGCAGATTATTGCCGTTGCCACGAGAGTTTCCAGCGATATGTCTAACGGTAGCGAGACGGCTGTCGTGCCGGGAGCGGACGGGTTGACGGCGGATGTAGTGCGGAAGGATTGCAGGGCGGAGTGTTCGTGCGCCGAATAGCAGCTGCGGATGGTTAGAATCGAGGTCCCATTGGTGATCAATGTTGAAGCGAGAATGACTTACGCATGTGCTAGCAGCACGAGGCCGAAGAAAGTGGTGGTTTTGGATATCCACGTCATTTTGCAGTGTGACCTGGAAGAATAGGTAGAGGTGTCGTCGTCGATGATGGATGAGGCTGTTAAAGCTACCTGTAGTGGTCCAAGCTTCTGTTCCAGGGAGGGAACTTGGCTGAAAGCTGCCGTAATTACGTTCTCCCGCACACCGACTTCACCCCCAATTGTGACCCAAACCAACAATGGCTCCACACTGCTTTAAGTAGCGCGAACAATCACCTTCAAACGCGCTTTTACAGAATTTCCATGCCATTTACTGTCCCTTCATGACTTCCTAGGTTTTGGGAAAACGTCCCTGCTCTGTCGTATGGTTCTCAAAGCACCTCAGAAATGGCTCCCAACTTCACGCCGTCTTTGAGATTTCTCAAAAGTCATTTATGGCCACCGAAAACTCGACATAATAGCCAAGACAAAGCTATTATGGCATGAGGAAATGTGACATGTAAACAATCAGCTTTGCAGCTCTTATTCTATTCTGACCGGACCAACACCCTTATGAACCAAGTCATCTTACAAGGGCAATTCTACAATGTACTCTCCCTGTATGTAATCCCTAGTCCCTTTTCCGAAGGAAGAAAAAAAAAGCAAAAGCCTTTGTGTGTGGCCATGGTATCATCCGTCATTCCATCCATGATCCATGACTCCCAGAAACACCAAAAATACCTTGTCCAGAATCCGAAAGAAGGAAATCCTGGGAGAGAAAAGAAGGATAACAACTTTTACACGTTGTTCCCTCACACGCAAAGTCCTGCAAGCTCTAACAAGCGCAGCTTTAAAATACGCGTGGCCTCCCTCATCCCCCTCCCTTGCAAAACTCTACCTCCGCTCAAGCTCCGGCAGCAGCCTCCTCCTCTGGCAGCCCAGCCGGCGGCAAATCCCCAAAGTTATCCCACTCGTCGCCCTCGACGGCCAGCGAGCCGCCCTCCAGGACCTCCCACGGCTGCTGGTAGAGCTTGTCCAGCTCCGGCTGCACCAGCATGGCGGCCGCGTCGCCGAACTCGTCGCCTCCGGCCAGGCCCAGCTGCCCGATGGGGTACGTCGTCGACGTCGTCGTCGCCTGGTCGAGGTACATCTCCTGCTGCTGGCCTCCTCCGGCTTCGTGATCGCCCTCGCCCCACGCACCGCCCTGGTGGTGGTGGTGGTTGTGCGCCGGGTCCAGCTGGTGCGGGTAGTGTCCGTACCCCGTGAGGTCGAGCAGCTCGCCCGCCGCGCCCCCGCTGTTGGTCAGGAGACTGGGGTCGACCCGCTGCGCGAGGTACTGCGGGTAGACCTGCTGCAGGTGCTGCGCGTCGAGGTACTGCGGGGGGTGGTGGGGGTGGTGCTGTTGTTGTTGGTGATGCTGCTGTATCTGCGGTGGAGGAGGAGGCGGAGGGCCGCCGTACGCGCCGTAGTCGTACCCGCCGTGGTGCGGCTGCTGGTGGTGGCCGGGGTGGTGCTGCTGGTGATGGATCATGGCCGGGCTCGGCGTCTTCTTGTACATGACGTGCTCGATCGCGCCGTCGCGCACCTGCATCGTCTGGTAGTAGTGGCCGCCGGCGCCGGCGTGGGCGTCGTACGGCTGCGGCACGGGCTTGCCGGGGTTGGTGGCGTGGAAGGCCGACCGGTTGGGCTGGTGGTACCCGCCGGCTGCCCCGCCGCCGGCGCCATATAGCGACCGCGACTGGTGGTACTCGTCGTCGTCGAGCGGCGTGTCCATCCTCCGCGGCCTCTTGGTGGAGCCGTGCCAGTCGGGGTCGTTGGGGTCGTCCTCCGGCTCGTCGTCGTCCTCGCCGTGCCGCCGCTTACCGGACGCCGGAGACTTGGACTTGTGCGGCTTCGAGGGGGTGAACTTGTAGCTCGGATGCGCCTTTTGGTGGTTATCGCGCTCGATCCGCGCCCACTCGGTGTACTGGGCGCGGATGCGCTCCGGCTCCAGCGGCCAGCTGTCGCCGCAGACCTGCGAGACGACCTGGTGGTTGTGCTGGCTGCACCATTCCTTGGCGCGGTTCTGGTAGGCCTTGCGGTACAGCATGAAAGCGTTCATGGGCCGCTTGATCTTGCCAGGAACCTTGCCCTCGGCTACCTCGCGGATGCGGTCCTCCGTTGATCTATGCACGTACGTGGCTATGTCGACAACTTCGATGTGGGAGTCTTTTGTTATCTCGGACATGGGTCCCGATAGGTGCGGAGACTTCTTTACCGCCTTGGGACGATCCTTGCCTGTCTTCTTTTTCGCAGGGCTAGAGGCCGGTGGAGGTCGAGATGTGGTTGTCGTCTTACCGCCTCGTGTGTATGTGCTGCTGCGGGTTACGCGCACTTCGGCATTGCGGGCGGGAGTGGGAGGTGAGGTCGCGGGCGTACTGTAGGGCTGCGAAGACTGGTATCCAGTTAGCTCGAGAGTTGCGGTCAGCTCCAAGAGGTCCTGCTGGGTAAGCGGGACGGGAGCAGGCTTGCAATCGCGACAGGGGATACTTACTGCTGTGCCATAGTCCTCCGTAAAGTTGTACGGGCTATGCTCGTATGGTGGTGGTTGAGGATAGCTGTATTGAGGATACGACTGCATCAGTTGTTGGTTGGTGGGCTGGTACACGGACCGCGGCGGCACCGGTGTGCCGTACCTCGTCGCCGGCTGCGATCGAGGATGTATCGATTCCATGTTGATCTGCTGCTCTTGAGGGTAGTAGGCGGTGGAGGTTTGATGGTGGTGTTGGAGGTAGTCGCTCATGTGCCCTGTCGGAAGCCCGTGGGGCGGTATCTCGGCTTGGGAGAGGGCCGGAGAGGGCGGAATGGCCTTTACCATTTCCTTTCCTTTCGAAGATCGAGTCTCTCGACGTTGTTGTTGTTGATGATGGGAAGGCGATACGTCCGTCATGGTGGCCTGGTGGATGAAGAGGATGAAGGCTGTATGCGGCTCCGCGAGACAACAGATGGATCAAGGGGCCAGGAGCGCTCCTTATCAAGCCAGTTGGAAGGGAAAGTTGAAGAAGAGTGCTACGAAAGATCTCCGATCAGCCAGGACCGGATGATTCTTGTCAGTGTCCTGCAAGATTGCCTTGTGTGGTGTAGGCTTCCCAGTGGGTCGCTCAAAGAACTTGGCGGCGAGTGCCCGTGGACAACTAAGGAATTCCGGAAAGATGAGTTCCCTCTGGACTAAGGTGTATATCCGCTGCGTGCTGCTTGCACGTCAGGATAGGCGAGGCTGACTGGGTGAGCAGCGACGGGAATGGCGGACTATCGGTGAGGACCTCAAGCCCTGTTGTACTGCTAGGCTGGGCAAGCGGAGACACAGCTGTGACTGCTCTTGCTCAGTCTCCGAGCCGCTACCTCTACCAGACCACTTGGGTTTGGCAGTGTTTAGGATAGCGCTGTCTTGCGTCGTCGAGAGCCAGCGCAGCATTAACGGTGTCTGGCACTAAAAGCTGTCGCAAAGCTGTGCAGCGTGTGGGGACGGCGACGCAGGAGCTGTCAGTCGTTCGGGCCTTAGACGGTTTTCGGAGGTCTTCTGGAACAAGAGTTCCTCGGAGGATGGATCTGTGCTTGATCACTGAGAATGTTCTTTCCTTATTGCTTTTTGCGGCCGGCTGCCGGGGCTCCTAAGTGGGTTTCCCGCAGAGGGACCTCTCCTTTGTGTGTCGCAGAGTGTCCTTGTGAGGAGAGAGAGACTAAGGCCCAGAGCTGGACAGCATCCTCAGGGACCGACGAGCCTGAAAGGATATCCGAAAATACCGTCTTTGTCGCAGCGTCTTTCTTGACTGGTACTAGGGGAAAATGGAAAAGGTAGGTCGAGAGTCATATGTGTTTCTCCACTTGGTGTTCGTCTTAGTCCAGTGTTGATGGTGGGTGTTTCTATATGCGGATGCGTGGGAGGTCGCCGGATTCGGCCAGATGGTGGTGTTGAACGGGGGCACCTACAACTAACCGCAGACGCAGCATAGCAATGGAAGACCAGGACGCCAAACAAGCATCTATTCCGGCCTCGAATAGAGAAGCATAATACTAGTTGCGCTCATCTGACATCTACACCGTTGTGTTGGTTGCTAGTATTCCTCTACCGGACCAAGCCTTACCTGCAATCGCCCCGTCAGACCACCACTCGCAGGGTCTACCAAGTCTCTCTTCCCTGTCTACTGCAGCGATGTGAGGAGGCACATGGTACCCTGCGCTCATCCACACACAAGTGGAGGTGCAGCTGAGTCTTCAAGACCAGGATGCCCTGGGTATTAGGGTTCTTTCTCCCCTCTCCTCCACCTGTTCGCGGCAAGCATCCGGTGGGTGACCAACTTAACTCCGCTCAGAGCATGTTCTCTCACCTCCGACAGTTGGTAAACTCGTCAATTGAAAGACTTACATTATTCGTCCCATTGGTAGCACCTGTCACAGGAGATCTGGGACGTAAGACTCGGGGGAAACGCAGGTACCAGAGACAAGATTTCCCATTTTGTGGGTTCCTGTTCCGGTTGGAATGTTTGGACGACTCACTAACGGAAACGGGTTCGGCTCTGCCAATAAATGTGGTCGTAATGGGGGGGTGAAAGTCGTGGGCCAGCTCGCTAGTGGCATTCCTTTGACGTTCGATTCTCCCAACGGCTCGGAACTCTTGGCGGCCCATGTCTAGTCTTTTCCGTCGATGATCTCTTCATCCCTTCCGTCATTCTTTTTGCTGTGGCAGTTTGCTTGACAGGACCGATATCTGAATAGGAAACGCAACGGGCTAAAGTCCCAATGTCGTTGTCGTCATGGCGGCGGCGATACCTCCGCACGCCCAAGGTTGGGGCTTGTCGAACGCATGAGGAGCAACTGCCAACGGCCAATTTGAACTTGCAGACAGGCATCGCCCTTCCTCTGCATGCAGCAGAAGCATGGTCACAGCGTACTAACCGGCCATCTAGTGTAGCTGCTAGGACCCATGCCGGCACTCTCCGTTCAGGTCAGCCCTGTCCGAATGACCTTTGGATGCTGCAGGGCCTGTCTGTTTGAACCAGATCGGCCCACGCATTTGCCCCTGCAAGCCCACCGGATAGATGCATTAGCTTTGCATGCGGACGCCGACCTGTTTGAAAACCGGTTGGATATGGAGATAGATGGACAGCCAAAATAGAACACGCCACACAGACACTTATCTGTACATGTCGCTTGACTTGCGTAAGTCGCTAAGAGAAGTACGGTCACTTGTTCAAATGTACTTTTTCTTCTCTGCGTGTTGACAGTGTGCAAAAATGCGCGTGGATTGCAGCAGAGACAGCGGCACGCGAGATATGCCGTTCGTGACTTGGGTCGTTGGGATGCTTGCTCAATTGACGTCGCATGGAGCGTCTCGCGGACGGCTTGGGCATTTATTCATGTTGATCTCGTTGATCTTCTTTGCTGGACGTTGGTTGAAAGACTCGCCTTTCTTGCGAGCATCTCTACTATTGACTAGAATTGAAGTCGCCGTATCGTCGCAACTCAAAGAGAGGAAAGCCCAGCGTCCAAAGGTCTCTCTCTCCGTCGCCGTATCTCACCATCATCGCTATTCTCTAATTCACTTGCTATCTTCAGATTCTGGACGTCAAGCTGGGCACCAGATATCCCTGTGGCTAAGGCTGGTGAACCTCATGTCTCTAACCCTCTGATCAGAACCCCCCTTTTTGCATGCACCCTACCAGTATTTGCCCCAGGCGTTCATGCATGTCTTGTCCGGGCTTGTCTTGCGCCTGGACCAAGAGTTCGTGGAAATCACCTGCCTCTGTCCCTGACTTGACATGACAAGTTACCTGTCAGCCACCAACTTGCTTCGTGCCCTCTTACAGATGGGAAAACAGGCAAGAGGTCTACATCCCACCGCTAATTAGCTTCGTGGGAGTCGCCGGCAGTCTGGTAGCTTGGCAGAGTTGTCTCTTTTCTTTGACAGGCGGTCTGAGCCCGTGTCCGGTGGCTCTGTCGCTCAATGGCAAGTGTGTCTTCAGTAATAGACGTGTCAGATCTCCATACAACTAGTGATGAACCGGCCATCGGGACCGAACTGTAGCTGCAATGACGAAGTTTTCTGTAGCGTTGTTCCAGGGCTAGACCTCCGGCTCGCTCTCAGACCGCATTCTGCTAAGAAGATCGGTATTCCAACCGTTCCGGTCGCGCAGACAAAGAAAGAGATCTCGGAGGCCGGACGGCTGACTAGAGCTAGCCTCTAGTGCAAGTACTAGCCCCAAGAAGCAAACTTCTAGAAGGAAGACAACATCCATGTCAACTCACTTGACCCATCCCTTTCTAACGACATGCAACTGGCAAAGTCATTTTAGCTTCTAAGATTCCTCTAATACAAGGTAGGCATCTCTATCTACTGTCATGGCCACCTAGCCACATCCCTGGCCGGAACTCCACCTTCCCAAATCGGGGGAGACTTATCAACTCCCCGTAACGTCAATTCAAAGCAATGGCATCCCCTTCCGCCAAAACAGCTATCCATCATATGTCACGCGCACTTGGCAAGCAAAGACATAAAGAAAGCCGGACGCCACCGGACGCTCCGAGATGCTTAGCCTACCTCTACCCAAGTCAAACACGAGGTAGACACATGGCAAAAACGATATCGTAAGGCCGTAACGGTGTCCGACTAAACTAGCTAAGCACACCTAACCCTTGTCCCGACCGTATCCTTCGCTATACTATGAAGACGCCGCGTGGTCAGCGGGTCGACTTAGTGCGTCCTGCACCTGCGTATGCAGTGGACTCCTCGGCGCCGGCGGCACCGCATGCTTGACAGGCGGCGTCAAGATCTGCTGTGGCGGCGAGGGCGTCAGCTGAGCCGCTGCCGGTGGGCTCAGGATAGACGGCTTGGGACTGCCGGCACCGAAAGACGACGAGAAGGACGACGCTGCCGTGCCGGCACCGCCGTTCAGCTGCTTGTGGCTTAGCGGCGGGGAGTGCTTCGTCGGCGACAGGCCACCGCGCGAGTGCGGCAAGGGTGTCGCCTTTTCGCCTGGCCTCGACTCGTCGAATGACTGTCCGGGTGTGAGTTGCGGAGCTGCTCCTAACACTGGCGAGGCGCCGTTCGGTCTGTGCGGAGATTGATGGATATTCTCCGAGGAGGGTCCTGGTGGTTGAAAGACTACTGGAGGTGTCGTCTTTGTTGTCGGGAAGGCGGCGATGGTCCCTTGCTTCGATGGAGCAAACATACTTGGCGTTGATGGTGGCAACAGATCGCCTGTGGCCACGTGGGATTGACCTGCCGCTCCATTAGAGTGATAGAGCGTGTCATATGCTTTGGCCTTATTGGGCGACTGATCGGGAGGTGATAATGTCGGGTGAGAAGAGGCCGAGAAAGGGTTGGACCCTAAGACGGATCCGTTGGTAAGTGGGTGACGGTTTGTGAAAGCATTGCCAGGAGCCTTCGAAGGTCGAGGCATGTCTGAGCCGTTGGGAGCACTGGTGTGTCGGGCCTGGTCCGGCGGCATGAGGGTCCCATCGCTGCCAGAAATCTTCCTTTCAAGCTCAACCACGATTTTGGCGTTGCGCGGATCCTGTGGCGACGAGGGGCCGTCGGCCACCCTGGGCGCGTCCGCAGGAGAAGATGAGCCATGCTTGACCTTAATCTTGATGGTTTTCGGCTTCTCCGCCTGATGACGCCGGCAAGGGGCACATATGAAGTGGAAATCCTCGCGTTCGGCGTCCTCCTCTTGGATGCCGAGGCACTTACTGTGCTGCCAGACATTGCACCTCTCACAGGCAACACTGTGTGTCCCGTCGTCGATCTGGCCGTAGACACCGCAAGAGCAGTCAAATATCCAGTCGTCCTCTTCCTCCTCAATCTCCTTCAACGCTTGTTTGTTCTTTTCAATCTCCGCCTGGAGTCGACGACCAGATAAGCGACCATCCCCACTGCTTAGCTGCCTACTATCCTCAGAGAGATGCGCCAGCTCCTCCTCGTGCTGTAGACGACGGGCCTCGCGTTCCTTGAGTCGCTGCTCCCGGGATATCATACGACGCTCCCGCTCCCGTTCGATCTTCAGCCGCTTTTGCTCCTCTTTCCTAGCAATTGCTTCTTCCTCGCGCCTCCTGCGCTCTTCCTCTCGTGCCTGTTCTTCAGCCTTCTGATGCTCCAACTTGTGGGCGAGTCGGCTGGATCTTTTTGCATGGGCCATCTTCTCCAAGGCTAGGAGCTCCCTTTCTCTCTGCTGCTGTTTTCGCTTTTTGGACTCCTCCTGCCGCTCGAGGATGGGGACCAGGTGGTCTTGGAGCTGGTCCCGCAGAATCTTCTCGTCAGGATCTTTCGTCTTCTCCATCCAGCGCAGGAGCTCCCGAACTTCCTCCAATGTGACGGCGACACACTCCCATTGCCTTCCGCCCAAGCCATCATCCACGGGTTTGCTAGCATTCCGGCCGTCCTCGGAGTCTTCATCACCACCGTCCCCCGCATCGCTTGTTACCGCAGACGAAATGCGGCGACGTTTGCTCGCTCTCGCCGCCGCTTTGCCCTTCTTCGAGTTCTTCTTGGGCGTCATTGCAGGAGTTGGTGGCTCGGTCATCCGGTACACGCGGTTATCGTCGAGAACATAGTACGTGCGTTCTTGCCGGTCCCAGCCATACGGCTCAATTCTCTGAAAAAAAGTCAGCATACGTAGTCATGGTCGATGCTCTCACAACTGGCACATACCCAGTTCGTCTGGTCTGTAACATTATGCTCGTCTGTCTTCTCCCGCAACTTTTCTGGGTTCATCATGATGAGTTGAGTCATCAGCTGTAAGATAGAGATCTACGACAATTTAGCACGATGCTCTCGCCTGAAGCTATGGTACGCATTTCAAACCTTTGTGTATATGTCGAGGTCCGTGAAGCGGAGTGGCGGTTCGTCAGCAGGACCGAAGGGATTCTTGTCGGGAGCTTTGGCTAGAAACTGCCTCCTGCTGTATTCGTCGAAGAGGTCATGTGTGAGGCCGCGATGCGACGAGAGATACTTCAGCATGGACAGGCCAATATCTTGCAATTTTGTCGAGAAGGGCTTCAGGCACTCGGCTTCGAGGTCCTATCATGCGGTGGGCATTAGTATGCAGGACAAGACGGGGAATACCGTGATGACCACTCACCTCGATATCAAAGTCATCGTCCATCTTGATAGCTTTGCCAAAGAGCATTATCCATTGATATAAATTCGCAAACTGCCACATGCCCCGGATGCGCTCTAGCATGGATGGCTCATGGGTGGTCTTCCTGGGAGTATCCCTTTTTGGCGTGTCGACTTTGTCGCCACTCACTTCCTCGTGAGGGCGTTTCCGCAAGGATGGCATCTTAGCTGAACCTGGCCGTGCCGCTAGATTGAACCGGGACGACGTTGGGCGAAAGGATAGAATGGGCTGACGGAGGTGACGCGCTGGGATTTAGATGACGGCGCGGGCGGTTAAGAGGCTTAGGTCGAGGCTAGGAGAAAGGCTCATTGCAATACTCTGTAGCCCTTGTTGGTATTGCTAGAGATTCCCAAGGAGGCAGCGCAGAATATGAAGAAGTAAACTTTTTGTAAGCTAAGGTGTAAAGGTAACTTGTTGCTGACTGCTTTGTTTGCTGGATGCGACCTCGAGTCTTGGGATGTTGAAAGTGGACCGCCAAAAAGTTCGCGCCAAAGCCGATGTCATGAACGAGACGCGCCGGAGTTTGAGCGTGCCTGCCCGTAGCTTTAATGAGAGTGGGGCCTGTTTATGTCAGCAATGATATCGTTCTTAACTTATCTTATCGGGCAGGAGTGGGTCAGCCAGTTCAGTCTTACATTATGTACAGTCCTGGGTTCTCGGAGTGTGTTTGTGCGCGGCAGAAGTTCGGTTAGGTACGTACTCTCGTTCACATGCTCCTTCCCTCTACCGTTCAGTGCCGTTTCAGATCCAATGTGAGACAGCGTCTGAGCAACTTGGACTTGAAGGTCACTTGCGTACTGGGGTACGTACCGTAGCAAGTGTAGCAAGGGAGATACGAGCTGTGGACGCGTGTCTGGACACTGTGAGGGCTGGCTGGCCAGTCCTCCTCTCATTCAATTCAGTCAGTTCAATAGTATCCCTATCTGCAATACGTTGCAGGTACCCTCTTGCTGCGCATTCTTGTACTCATGTCTTTGGGCCGCTCAATGCAAGATCCGGTCGAGTTACCTTTCCGTTTCGAAAGTGCACTTAGTCCGCCTATTTAGATGCAAATACGTACGAGAGGGACTGATATGAGGTGGATTCATTGATTAAAAAACGGCGTGGTGACTTCTCGCTACCTAAATCCCAGGTGGTCTTCAGCGCAACGGTCAGCCCCGCTATTCTTAGCCAGGCACAGATGGTCAGCTCAGACAGTGCATTACACTGTGCAACTTCATGCAAGGAGGAAGGAGGGAGCTGAGAGCCAGACGGCATTCACGACCCGCACGTCCAGCTCTCGCGATTGACATCTTGATTTGATATTCCTTTCACTTTTCGGATCTTCGCTACTCAAGGAGAGTCCATCGCATGTGTATTCACCACAGTCTATTGCCCGTGCTCTTGGTTATATGACATTGAGAAGTTCCAAGTTGCTTTTCTCCCAAGGATCCGACCTCAGAAGCGTTTCCACCCTTGACGGCTTCTGCTGCGCCTCCGCTCCACTGTCGGTCCAATCTGGGGGATTTCAAGCGGCAAGAAAGCTCTCCTTGTCTCAACAACAAGCATCACAACACCGGCTTCGCTTTTCGAGTGAGCTGGTACGTTGTGTAGGATAATGCCCCCGATATCACTGTGACGCGAACCTCCTGCGAGTGCGCACGGCGCGCATTCCACGGATTCACTCGACGACACTTTTACGAGCTTCTACCTACATATCTACACGTGTAGAACCGTGCCTATCGATCCCGTTCTGTTCGAATCCTGTCCGCCTTCTCGCTAAACATGGACAACACGCACAACTCAAATCAGTCCTCCGGCCCGCCGCCGCAATCAATACCTCTGCGGAACCTACAACGCCCTCCAGACAATGCCCATTTGCCGTATCAAGATACATACGCCCCTCCATACGAAGGACAGGATGATGGCGTTGGAGGGGCAGGCTTGTCAATACCACATCGCGAACCACATAATGCGGCCTTGAGTTATGGGCATAGCGCATCGGAGCCCACTGAAGCCCAGATGTCTGCTAACCTGCCGGGTATATCTTCCTATTGGGAACATCCGTACCAGCACCCACACGATGACGGAGACGTGAGCCCGAACTCTCCTATTGATCACATGGCTTTACAATATGCGCTGCCTCCGGATATTAGACAAGATGGGGAGCTACTAGGCCCTCCACAACCCATGCCATCGACGAGCTCTGCTTACATTCCGCCGACCCCGTACTATGAAGAGGCACCGGATACCGACTCTATGGAGTCCGACCGCGTACCTCTCAGGCAATCAGCGCAACCCATCGGCACATTGGAACCTCCTGAGAACGAGACGCAACCGCGCGACAGCTTCCACACCGTCTCCGACATGGATATCAGCCCTGTGCGGCCACGTAACACGCAATTACTCGGCTTCGACCTCGAGAGCCAGTTTGTGTCCGGTGGGCGCCCGAAAAGCTATGGCGATTCGTTGACACCGGAAGGGGGTAAGAGGAGGTCCCGCTCGCCCAGCACATCCGGGGCACTTTCGAGGGCAGGCACTATTATGAGAGCCATGTCCCAACGTGTCGTTGCGATTAGTGGTGAGGGCGATTTGATCGAGCGGCAAGAGCAGCGAGACAGGTCTCGCTCTCCCAGTGCTGATGGCCGGAAAAACCACGTCTCGGCCCCAATGTTGGTCGACACCTCGTATCCGTCACAGGTGTTCCAGGGGACGCCGACGGAAAAGAGAGGAGAGCCGGAGCTTGTCGTTCCCGAGGATCCTTCGTCCTTCTTCTCTCGCCCTCGGGCACGACTACCAAATCCTTTGAAAGGGAAGTCCTTGGGTATCTTCGGCCCCGATAACCGGCTAAGGAAATGGCTGTGCGATATTTTAGTCAACCCCTGGACTGAACCTCTTATCCTCCTTCTAATCATACTGCAGGCTGTCCTCCTTGCCATTGAAGCTGCACCGAATGTGTTCAAGCCCGGAAACGAGCGTCCGGATCGATGGGGTAGTACCCGGATTGACTGGGCCATCTTTGGCCTCTTCGTTTTCTTCACCGTGGAACTCGTCGCTAGGATCATTGTTTCCGGCCTTGTGGTTAACGCACCTGAATACACCGCCGCCGATCGCAAGCGTGGTGTTCGTGAACGAGTCGCTGAGCAGTACAGACAGATTTTCCGGCCGCAGCGTCAAAAATCTGTCAAACGCCCTCCGCAAGAGTTCACGCCTACTTTTGCTCGGTCTTTTACAAGACTGCAGGGTCAAGCTCTACCGGAGACGTTGGAGGAGCAACAGCGCCTCCATCTTGCGCGACGTGCCTTTTTAAGACACGGCTTCAACCGGCTCGACTTTGTTGCTGTGGTGTCATTCTGGATCTCGTTTGTGCTTGGCGTTACTGGCCTCGAGAAACAACACCATCTCTTCCTGTTTCGAATGCTCAGCTGCTTACGTATCCTGAGGCTATTGGCTCTCACCAAGGGCAATGCGGTAAGCCCTACGCCTCCCTACGCGAATAGTCGTAGGCTTTCCACTAACACGGTACATGCAGATTATCCTCAGGAGCCTGAAAAGGGCCGCCCCGCTGCTGGTACGAGTCTCGTTCCTTATAGGCTTCTTTTGGCTAGTATTCGCCATCGTCGGTGTACAAAGCTTCAAGTCAAGCCTGAGCCGTCAATGCGTCTGGCTCGACCCTCAAGATCCTACCAATATCACAGCTAGCTATAGCCCCGACATGTCGTTCTGTGGTGGTTATCTCGATAACGTCACCGGGGAGGCGCGGCCTTGGGTATACGCGCAGATCCCAGGTACACTCATTGGCCTCCAGGATGCAGCGACTAACAGTAAGGGGCACCTCTGTCCGCGTGGCTCAATTTGCCTACAGAAGGGAAATCCATACAACGGAACAGTGAACTTCGATAACATCGTACACTCCCTGGAACTTGTGTTCGTCATCATGAGCGCCAACACCTTCAGCGACTTAATGTACTACACAACAGATTCAGACTACCTGCCGGCAGCTTTATTCTTCGGCGCGGGCATTATGATTATGATGCTTTGGATGACCAATTTGTTGATCGCCGTCATCACCTCGGTGTTTCAGGTCATCAGGGAAGAGAACAAAGCCAGCGCTTTTGCAGCGGACCAGAATCCTACAAGGTCTCACCGTTCCGAAGCCTCTAACAATAATTTTGGACGTCAATCGACTCTACAGCAGCTCTACACCAGCACTTCATGGTTCTGGGTAATTATTATCGCCTTCGGTCTCTTCGCGCAGTCGTTCAGGAGCGCCCGAATGAGTGCGAGTCGAGAAGTGTTTATCAATACTGCAGAAATCGCTGTCACCATCGCCCTTGATGTCGAGATGGTCTTTCGCATCGTAGGGGACTTCAGAGGCTTCCATCGGAAGCTGCATAACCTAGTCGATCTGGGTCTAGCAGTGATAACATCGGTCATTCTGATACCGCCCATTCGAAACTCGGGACAGGTCTATGCCTGGCTCACGGTCTTCCAAATATTACGATCGTATCGGATTGTCCTCTACATTCCGATGACTCGCAGGCTTATCGAACTCGTCTTGGGCAACGTTAGCGGTATCGCCAACCTGATGCTCTTTGTGTTCTTGATGACATTCCTGATGGCCATTTTCGCCGCACAACTTTTCAGAGGCGAGATCCCTGCCACGGACGCCGACGGCAACTTCATCCAGGTACCGTTCAGTGACATATACAATTCTTTCCTGGGCATGTATCAGATACTATCCAGCGAGAATTGGACAGACATCCTGTACAACGTCACCTCGTATACCACCTCGCTGCAGATGGCATGGGTTGGAGCTATCTTCCTTATTGCGTGGTTCATCCTCTCATTCTTTATTCTGATCAACATGTTCATTGCTGTCATCCAGGAAAACTTCGATATCTCGGATGACGAAAAGCGGCTCCGTCAGATAAGGGCCTACGTTCAACAAAAGGAATTAGGCACTTCTACCGCCAGCCACCTTACTCTATCGCAGGTCCTAAACCTTGGGCGTAGCAACAAGCGGAAGGATCCGACATACGGCGATGCGGTTCTTCTGGAAACTTTGTTGAAGGAGGCCGTGATGAGGAAGTTCCTGAACGAGTCTCTTGATCCAGATAACGATGTCTTCCAGGAGTCGCCCAACCCTAACGATGGCAAGTCTGCGCCAGCGCCGGCGCCGCGGCCAGTCCTCGAGGCCGGGATTCTCGAGACCGGAATTGTGGCTTGGATTTGGAGCAAGACTGGAGGTCGCTTCATCAGCAAGGAACCGAACCCCTTTTATTCCACCTTTCGACTGAATGACAACCCGAATGGAACTGATGACCCTCGAGAGATGGCCCACCAGGCTTACACCGCCACCTATACGCGGCGGAAGGCACAACGCGAATACCTCGCACGCCATCCGATGTACAACACCTCATTGTTCATCTTCAAACCCAAGAATCCCATTCGGCGACTATGTCAGAAACTCGTCCCACCCGCCCGAGGCCATGAACGAATCGATGGCGTCGAGGTGAACAGTGCCTCTTACGTCTTTCAGGGAGTAATCTATGCTGCAATCGTAGCGATGGTGATTCTGGCTTGCGTCACAACCCCATTGTATCAGCGGGAGTACTTCAAGACCCACGATTTCAGCCCTTTCAACTGGTTTGTCCTGACCGATTTGGCCTTTGCCATCGTCTTCACCGTGGAAGCCGTGATCAAAGTTATTGCGGATGGCTTCTTATTTGCGCCTAATGCGTTCTACAGAAGTTCATGGGGTATAATCGATGGCATAGTCCTCATCACACTGTGGATCAATATCATCACGTTGTTCACCAATGATGGAGCCGTGTCCCGTGCTGTGGGCGCTTTTAAGGCATTGAGAGCTCTTCGACTTCTGAACGTCAGCAACAGTGCGCGACAAACCTTCCACTCCCTCGTCATCATTTCAGGCTGGAAGATCCTCAGTGCTGCCTTCGTCTCCATTGCCCTTCTGATCCCATTCGCGCTGTACGGGCTGAACCTTTTCAGCGGAAAAATGGCGTCATGTAATGACGGGGGCAATATCACCGAGCTGGTCGATTGCTTCGGCGAATACAACAACACGCCGTTCAGCGGAGACTGGAACGTGCTATCCCCGAGAGTCGCGTCGAATCCATGGTTTAGCTTCGATGATTTCGGGTCTTCCCTCTTCATCCTTTTCCAGATCGTCAGTCAGGAAGGATGGGTTGATGTATCCTTCGCTGCTCAGGCCATTACGGGCCGCGGCCTGCAGCCACAGGACGGAGTTGCCCGAGGGAACGCCATGTTCTTTGTTGCATTCAACCTGCTGGCAACAGTCTTCATTCTCACCCTGTTTATTTCTGTATTCATGAGAAATTACACAGAACAGACAGGTGTGGCCTTTCTGACCACGGAGCAGCGATCTTGGCTCGAGATGAAGAAACTTCTCCGCCAGATCTCGCCATCCAAGACGTCTTATGATGACTCGAAGAACAAGTGGAAGAAGTGGTGTCATAAAAGAGCTATCGAGAAACGTGGGAAATGGTACCTCTCAATCACGGGTGTCTTGGTTCTGCACCTCATCCTTCTGCTATCGGAATTCTATCTGGAACCATTGTGGTGGACTCGCACACGAGATATCGCCTTCCTCGTTTTCACGCTGATTTACATCGCGAACATCACCATTCGTATCTTTGGGCTCGGTTGGAGTAGGTTTCGCCGCAGCTCTTGGGATGTATTTTCTGTGATCGCAGTCACCGGTGCTCTAGCGACGTCCATCCTCTTCCTCACGGACACCAACCGCGACACCTATATACAGCTCCACAAATTCTTTCTCGTGGCAATTGTACTCCTGCTCATCCCGCGCAACGACGCCTTGGATCAGCTCTTTAAGACTGCAGCCGCTAGTCTATCAACCATCGGCAATCTTCTAGCCACATGGCTCGTATTCTTCTTGGTCTTCGCGATAGCGCTCACTCAGACGTTTAGTCTGACCCGTTTTGGCGAAGGTGAACAGAACAACATCAACCTTCGGAGCGTTCCGAACGCCCTGATCCTGCTCTTCCGGATGAGCTGTGGTGAAGGGTGGAACCAAGTAATGGAAGATTACGCCCAGGTTATACCACCTCTGTGTGTGGAGAGCTCCTCATTCTACGATAGTGACTGCGGAAGCACCGCATGGGCTCGCGTGCTCTTCATTGCTTGGAACATTATCAGCATGTACATCTTTGTAAACTTGTTCGTGTCGCTCATCTACGAGAGCTTCTCCTACGTATATCAGCGCTCGAACGGCCTCTCTGTTGTCGACCGTGACGAAATTCGTCGGTTCAAGGAGGCATGGCGCAGCGTCGACCCCCAAGGGACAGGTTGGATCAGCAAGGAGACATTCCCGCGCCTCCTAGGCGAGCTCTCCGGTGTGTTTGAGATGCGCATCTATGACCACGAGGATTCAGTCAGGCAGATCCTGGAGGACATACGCGGCGATGATGCTATGAGCATCAGACATCAATCAATTGCCAGCGTAAGCCAGCTTCAGACGGGTCTAGATCTGAAAAAGCTCAACGCGCGGCTTAACCAGATTGACCGCGCAAGGGTGCAGAAGCGCAGACACCGCTTTGCACTTTTCTACGAGGAGGTCATGTGCCAGGCTGACCCGGAACGCGGCGTATCCTTTACCCATGTTCTCATGACGCTTGCTCATTACAATATCATTGACGAGAACGCACTGAAGTAAGCAACCCCTCCAACATGACTAACTCCAAACGAGCACTACTAACCCGCTGTGCTTAGACTAGACAGTTTCCTCCACCGACAGAATCTCATGGGCCGCATACAAGACGAAATCAACCGGCGAACAGTTGTTAACTTTTTTGAGATGATGCGGGTCAGAGTAAAGTTTAAGGCGCATATGTCTAGGAAGCATTCATCGCGCATGACGGGAATCCCGCAAATAGATGTGCCCGAGATCTTTATCGAGAATGAGGAGGGTCGTGCCCACCGCGAGGCGGCTGATGGCTCCAATAACGACCGGTCCGGCATTGGCAGGGAATCAACGTCGGAGACCACTGTCGTTACGTCACCTGTCTCTTCGGCGCTCTCACCTACGGGCGGCACCAACCCCTTCCTCTCCGCCAGCGAGGCACACGCGCAGCACCGCTCCTGGAGCGGCGCGCCGGCAGATCTATCGGCGTTTGATTCCTTCTACGGTCCAGATGAGGGACAGCAAGGACACAGGACGCAGGCGAGCGCTTTCAGCTTCGAGCTGCATGAGCCCGAGGCGGGCGGTGGCGGCGGCGGCGGCAGCTCGAACCGGAGTAGTAGGCGCGGGAGCACGGTGCGGCCGGAGCAGGTCACCGAGATGCTCAACTCTTCGGTCTGGATGGACAGTATCCGGCGAAGTGCGACTACGAGGCGCCCTCAGGGCGGAAGCGAGGGCGCTTGGGGAGGATATAATCAGTGGCAGTGAGACGTGGACATAGAAGCATGACTATTTTGGCATTGATGCGATGACTGGAACTTGATTTGGATTATGGGACGGAACTTCTGGTTCGAATGATGGCGTTTTGGTTGATGGTCGGAATATGAGGTAATCCCTCTTTACTAGGGTACATGGTCTTTCTTCCCTCTCCTTATCTGCTCCTGGGTTCCTACTCATAGCACCTTAGACCGAGCGTTTGATTATGGCGTGCCAAATGGTTTCGAGGCTCGAGCGAGGATGATAGAACTCGAGTATAATGTACATATCTCTGAGCTCCAAAAAACGAGAGAATGTCAATAGACCTTAACTATCTAGGAAAGATCTGCCTGGATGTCTTCGGCGGTGACCTGATACTGGCCCTATCTCGGATGGTTTATGAGCTCGGGAGCTGTTTTTGAAAGATAACTCACGATACTTCACAAACCAAAGCCTTAAGGACCCGCACAACACCTTTTTGCATAAGTTGGGCATTTGATTTGCACGGGTAGCGGCTCCAAAGAAATGGCATAGAAATTCCACACAGCCACGATCCCATCCCAAGTCCGTCGCTCCCTTGGATTCCAGATCAAGGGAACGGAGATCGTCTTAGGGGGTTTGCTATGAGGCAGTGAAGGAGATGGGACGTTGGGGGCTAAGGGGTCGATCACGTTCATGCACTGACGAGTCTCGACGGCTCATGGAAGTGACGAGAATAGCGGGTTATCATGCGTTGCAAGAATCGGCAGCTCAACCGGGGCTTTCTTCGTTCTGGTGCAGAGGCGGTGCTGCAGAGCGATCAAATCATCCCTTTGGTCCAAATCCGGCCGTTCTGCATCGAGCGACGTGGCCCACAGGTGACGATAACATCCCTTGCGAATGCACTAATCTTGAAGACTACGTATAGGAGAGATGAATATGGAAACAAAACGCTATCGAGATATTTGGATATTGGATGCCTTCCAGTTTAAGGAAGGGAGCTTGAATGTTTCAAGGGCCCCCTATGATACTTCTGCCCCATCACAAGCCCAGATCCTCGTATGTTGGGGAACAATAGCAAGAGGTCTAAGGAATCAAGGGTCGCAACTGCAGAGTGTTCCCAGTTTCAAGAATTTCGAGAAGCCTTCTGACTTCGGTCTGAGGAACGTCTGCAATTTATTGGCGTGGCAAAGGCGGTCGAGTTGACGGAGAGTACGCGAAAAAGAGCATGAAACAGCCGTGCGTGCATTCCCAGACGAGCCCCTGACAGGCGAGTGTTCTCTAACAGTTTCTCGCCAAACTTTAGCGAGTCTCTGTTAGTGTATGATATCCGGCCTGTATTTTCCGACGATCACACGCTGCAAAGCCCCGCTCAAATGACCGAGTGGCCCAATTGACTGAACCTCATCCAGGACCAGATGCGACAGGCCCTGACACATTCCACAGACAAAGGCCTTCAGAAGCAGCAGACCTTGAGCCGGACCCCTTTCCTGGTGCACCGCTGAGACGGGCCCTTACGTGATTCTGTGCCTCTCTTGCAGCCAGAGGCAGAGAGGCTGAGAGGTTTGTTTCACGAAGTCGCAACCCTTTGTGACTGCCAAGAGACCTCAGAGACGAGAAGAGTCTTGAAGCTGGTCAGAAGCGTGGAGCCCGTTAACAGAATAGCGAGTGCTATACTTTACCTTTTGAGAGTTTCGACACTGTGAACAGCTGAAACTCGCTACGGTGCTCCAGTGCTTGCTTGGGGCTTTCTTTGTTCGTGACGGTAGAATCTCCCTGATTGATGAAAACACGACTGTCTGCTCCGCCAGGCTATGTTGTGGTCAAAGTGTACTCGGCAGGGAGTCTTTTGCATATCATGAAGCCACACCAGAGATCATGGAGCATGTCCAAGCCGTGATGGCATAATTCACCCCTGGCTCGACCCCTTCGACTCATCTCCACTGTTAGCTGAGCTTTCTTTCTCCCATGCATTTCACTAACTGGTCTTTTGCTCGGGCCCTGCTTTTGTCTGATGTACGATGCTATTTCCAGATAGAGCATCGGCCTCCCTTCAACACCCCCTGTCACCAAGGGAACCACATTTCCCATTCCCGTACCCCCTCGCTGTATCCACAGATCCACCTTCCTCGAACCTCCCTGACCACATGTACGATACTTAAAGCATACAAGTGGCCGCCTGCTTACTGTCAAGCCTTCTTTCTCTTCAGCTCAGCTCGTTTTTAGCCCTCACTCTCAACTCACCGGCGCGTTGAAGAAGACATATCTGGATTCGCACATCGGAACACAGATGACATCTCTGCCAACCAGGTTGTCCAGTCCTTAAATTCTGCCCTTCGCTTCTCGTCATTCGTTTCGACACAACGGTCCTTGAAGACATTGATATACCCCAAGGCTGAGCCTCAGTTTTACCATATACACAACCAACATCTAATCAACCATCTCACCTGAATCGTAACGCGCACACCTGTATCTCGACACCTAGCCAACTCAAGATCACTTCACATCAACCACCGCCAAGATGCAGCCATCACGCTTCCAGACCATCACAGCGCGCTTCTCCCCTCACAATCTGCGTACCTCTTTCCGCAGGTCTTCCAGCTCGGCGTCATCACGAGCGAGCAGCGCAGACCGGAACTCGTTCATGTCGGCCACCTCGTCACCTGTCGGTAGCTCCATCAACAGCATCATCTTCCGGCAACCGTCCCTGGTCGACCTCGAAGAGGAGCGCAAGAGCTTCGGCAGCGAGCTGACCATCCTCGAGCCGCGACCTATTGTCTTCTTTGGCAGCTTCGAAGAGAGGATGGGGTCGTTCTAAGACGACACGCAATTGGCGCTTTTAAACTTCTTCTGGAACCCAGTCTCTGGGCTGGATTTACCTTTTACATCTCATCTTGGAGATGCACCTACTTTTATCGTCGGCGGGATCCGTTGAGATGGCCGCGTAACGAACTCACGCAAACACCGAGCTCTGGGAGGATAGGTGGCAGGAAGTGACACGACGTATGGTACAACCTGGAGCGCTCCAACGCTGACAGGCGGGACGCACATTATTCACGAAACGGAAGAGGACACTGGAGCAACTTGGGAACATCTGAATGGCGCGCAAGGGGCGTTATTGGTGCGAATATTTGAGAACAGTCAGATGAGTTCGATTTACCTCTTTCACCATCACGGGTTGGCAGGGAATGGTTCTTCTACGAGCTTACTTAAAGGAGATATCAGACACTACGTCTTAAAATATACCAACTTACCAGTCCTTCTTATGGGCTGGTAGGGCACTTTTGACTCATTGAACGACTTACACATACCTCTGTATTGTGATGGAAATCATTTCTCCGTCTCTAAACAATGATCCTAAACGACTTATCATTCCATCTCAAGAAACAAGCCGTGACGAACGGCCAGCTATCTCAAACCGTCGCGTCGTTTCAGAAGTCGAAACATGGAGTCGTTGCCCCCCCCGGAGGGGCCCACATGTGGCATCCTAAACGGGTCAAGTGCCCGGGCCGCAGTGCTAACGACCCACACCGTCCTCACCGCTGGGCGGACCCACACGTACTAAACTTAATTCGTACGACAATTGCAGTAGTACCTATGGTAGGATTATGCATGTTACTACGCAACTACGATCTCTCAATAATTAGAAAGCAAAGCAAAGTATAGAACGATTATACGACAAGACGACAAGACGACAAGGCTACAATAAGACAATAAGAGAATACGCGAAGAACAGAAGAGGAGAAAACGAAAAGAAGAACAGGAACTACGAGGAACAGAGCATGAGCGGAGCTCCAGGGGGACGGAAGATGCGCTCTCGCACACNTCAAGACGACAAGACGACAAGACGACAAGACGACAAGACGACAAGACGACAAGACGACAAGACGACAAAGAACTTCTGATCCCTTATAATGATACACTCTCATCGGGGACGGAATCTTCGCTCTCGGACTCGGGATCTTCCAGAAACAGCTCATCATCGTTGATACCGCTGTCGTCGCGGTCCTTACTGTCCCCCAGGATACGTCCCCTGTCCACGCTGGGCCCGTTCTTCTTCAAGATCAGCTCTTGGTTCTTTATGACGTAGCCCTTGGTGACGCGCCGCAGCTGGAGAGCAAATATGCGGCTCTCGGCCGAGTGGGCTTTGAAGAGCCTTCCCACCGTCTGGCTCCTTGACGCCGAGACCTGCGGGTTGCCCACGTCGCCGCCAAGCGAATTGGCCGCGCCGGCCGGCAAGACGATCTTGTCGAGCGGCACCTCAATGTTGCCGCTCGCGTCCCTCATCTCCTCCGCTCCCCACTCCACTCTGACGTCCTCGTAGATCATCACTCCCACCACCAGCGCCACCTTGACGTCCCGCTTGATGACGTCGCTCAGCTTGATCCACCCGGGCACGCGCGACCTGACCTCCTCGTCGTCCTTGACCTTCTCGAAGAACGTCTTGACGTCGCGCAGCCGCCGGTAGCGGATGAACTTGCCCTCCAGCTTGGCGACGTCGCTGGTCTCGCCCGAGAACCTGACGCCGGCCAGGGACTTGAGCACGGCGGACAAGTCCCGCCTCTCGGTCTGGTGGTTGTTGACGACGAAGTCCGAGAAGCTGCCGCCAAACGTCTTCCACTCGTGCGTCTTGATGTGCGACCCTTCGCCCAGCTCGGGCACCGTCGCCTCTCCGGCCGGGTCGGCGTAGTTCATGACGAAGGCGCCGAGCAGCGAGTCCTCAAACTCTGCCGGCATCCGCGCCCACTCCTTCAGGATGAAAAAATCGGGGTCTGGCGGCGGACCCATGGCGACGGTTCTCGATGCGAGCACCGGTGGGGTCGGTCTGACCGGTTAACTACCTTATCGTGTGTTATAAAGGGGATGCTGTTCGTTTCGGGCTGGGCGCGCGGTTGGTGGGCGGTCAGCACCAGTCGATCCGCAAAGCCGAGCCTGACAATCCGCTCTGGATTTGAAATGAGTTTCTATGCATTCGATTGTGGCTCTAGTTGTAGTTGCATGTTCAAACAAAACCTTGAGAAGAAATGTGTATATTTATTTTCATTCCCATTTCTCCAGACTTCAAGACGCCGGTCATTCCGTCTCTCAAGATGCCACAACATGGTAGAATAGCGCGATTTGCAGTCCCTAAAAAGCTGCCATGCGTCGGGTGCCCGATCCTTCCGTATACGTGGATGTGCAGAAGTCGCTTTCAGTCCTGCAGATAGCGGAGAGTTCATTGGCAGGCACTTATGCAACCGAAGTTCAGCTCATGTTGGACTACCAATAGCCTATCGAGCCCAACGATCACGGAATCCCATCTGGCCCAAAACTAGCCGCTGTAATGCTCCAAATCCTACATTGCGGCCCCGGGGCAAATGTAGACGCTCACGATCGCGAAATCTCAACCGGTTGTACTGAATATTCGGTGGCCTAAAGGGCTATTTTCTATGTATTGATTCCTACAGCAAATCTCCCTTCACATATCCAGAGACCACGGTGTTGCCGAATCTGGACACGCTGATCTCTTGTAATGAGTATGCGATAATAATCGGGCCCTCAGTAAAATACCTATCGGAGTCTTTAGAAAGGATCCATCCGCCAAGCTTCGTTTGGACGCCGCCGTAGCTCGATCGATCCTTTGGTCTCTCAATCGTACAACCCCAGGCCAGTTTCAAGCCCACAACCACATAGAGCTTAGGTGGAAAGACTCTGGCGGAACCTGTGAATTTAACAATAGGTTCGAGTTTCATTAAAGCGTCAACAAACCGTCGCCCTGCTGCGAAACTTCTTGTCTGGATACGCGCTGCTTCGAACTTGATGCCGTAGGTCTCGGGCCATATGTTTGCTAAGTGCTTTGTAACGGACGCCGTTGACTCAAATATCGACTCATTACTAAGGACGAGAGAGATAGGTGGTATATCCTTGCGGTCCAGCAGTCCACGTAGATCGCGTGGGCGCCTTAGGATCTGGCCGAGGCACAGCGGACTGTCTTCGCCAGAAAAACTAAAGAGATCCGGCATAACAAGCCATAGAAGCGTCTGGTCACGCGACGATGGTGTGCCGAAGCCAAGTTGGCTTGGTGAAAGCCCTAGTTGTGGGTAGCGGTTCGTGCCCACTTCCTGCAGTACTTCTTTGACCTTACCTTTCTGTTGCTGGCCGTCTTCACCACTAGAGGAAAACTTGTCAGGAGAAGGCTCATGAACAGAATCAGAAACGTCTTCTTTCAACGTTTGAGCGTTTCGTTCACCCTGGTCGTCGGCATGCGAGGGATTTGGCCCATGAAACCTCTCTTGGGAAGGAGTATTGTATGATATCGGATCAAGAGTCTCCCGCGGAGAAAAGTCGGGCATGTCGACCTGCCCCTGGTCAGAGTCGCCGTCTGACTCCTCGTCTTGTGAGTCAGGATCGACATTCCTCATCGTGCAAAGCGCCATGAGTGCAACCTGTCTCTGATGCCTCCCGATGTGAGACTCGATGGCTTTTCGAGACTTCACCAACCTCTGGCAGAAGGGGCATGTCGCCTCCGCTGTCGGCGGTATTTCTCGCCCGCGTGCTAAGCTCTGGGGGAACAATGCCGAGGCGTGGGTCTTGTGGCTGGAGGTCAGATGCTTATCGAAGTCCTCAAACTTGGAGAATAGTCCGGGACACCCGAAAGGACAAGTCCATTGCCGTCGGTGGAAAGTTAGTTCATGTTCAAACCAAGCGCGTCGACTCGAATATAGCTTCTCCGGCTCTGCAGAGCAGCCCGGGAAGGTGCAGACATACGGCCGGATGTCTTGTAGAATATGTCTTCTGTAGCAATGCATGAATGATTAGCTGCGTGAGATCTGTGATATTGTAGGTAATGCACGTACTTCCATGTCTTCTCGGTCGGTAATGGGAGGAGGAGATAGCACGCTATACATGTGCGAAGGTCATGAACATGGTCGTCCGGATCTGTCGGAAATGGCGGGACCCTGTACATCAAAGGCGTGTTGGATGACGCCATCGAGCTGGTGTCGCTGGCGCTGTCATCGAGCACTATGTCCTTGTCCAAGTGGTCCGGAAGTGAAGTGTTCGAACGGGCCCTGCTTATAAGCGAGTCCGTGTCCGCCTCTTTTTGCGCAGGAAGATCTGGCATGGTTCTGTTCATAATATCCTCATTGGTTGGCCATGATTGCACCCTCATTTCCATTTTATACTTCTCATGATAGTCGTGAGTGTACTGCAATATCCGCCGGCGTCGAATACTTGCCGTCAAGAGTCGACTCTTAAGCTCTGGTGCCATAGACGTAAAGTCGTCGCTCAGCTGAGTGGCATCTCTCTCCCGGAAAAGCTCATAGTCTTCAAGCTTGATATCCTGAGCCTTGCGGTACCGATCTGTAGATAGTGCTGGTCGGATGGCAACAATGACTCGCAGCAGAACGTCAATCATCGTATTTACATGAGTAATAGGGCTCTCTATCGGAACCATTGCAAGGACTCTTGATAATGCCAGGTTCCCGTCCAACTTCCCCTCGTCGATTACAGATGGCTGTGCTGTCGCTCCTAAAACGTTTACGCAAAAAGTATTAGTTTGCTGGCGGTGAATCTGAGGCTAGGTTTTCGGCAAGCCAACCTTTGTTCTGATTTGCCGAATCATCTACAATCTCTACCAGCGCACTTTTGATGCTCGACAGACAGTCAAGAACCATGTTGCGAATCTTGGACGCATCTCGAAGACGTTCATCGAGCGACTGTGGCCCCGTCAGATGGGCACCACTGGCATTACACCACGTTTCGAATCGTTTGGCGGCCGCCATTGTATCGTTCCATCGTCGACTGCCGTGCTGTTCACCGCGGGCGACATTTTTGTGGTGTGGATTCGTAGCTTGCTCCCGGAACAATAATCGGCACAACCTTGTCTGTTCTGAAATCGATGGCGGCGCATTGTTATCCGGCATCTTCTTGCCAGTTGGAGAAGAGATATTGATAATATCAGGGCCCGCTCCGTCGATCGGCTCCTTAAGACGTGAAGTGGAAACCAAAGGCTTCGGATGAGGATTGAAATGCAGTGTTGGTTCTCATGAGCAAGGGCAGAAATGGGTTGTTATCATTATATAATATCATTATTTGGGAGTTGGGCGCACACCCCGAAGCCCCCATTCTGAGGCTGAGGCGGATTGGTCAAAGCCGACAGGAGGTTCAGGTGAGCGTGTGAGCGTGTGAGCGTGTGAGCTAATCAGAGCAAAGTTTCGGTCAAGGAGTTGTGGTGCAACCGCTTTGCGCGGCTGTCTTGATCTCTCCGCCCCAGCCCCAGCACCCATGTCAATGTAGAGCTCACTGCAACCGGCTTTCACGCAGAGCCTGTTTATTGTGACATCTCAACGGATCCAAATTTGGTATCTGACACTGATCAACAAATCTTGACTGTCTTCACCGAGACACCGCCTGGCGATCTCCCAATCTTAGGGCGACATTGCCGAGGAGTAGAAGGCCCAGGCACTTACACCAGCTCAATCGCCCGCCATTGTGCTTGCCGTGGCGTGTCTTAAAGCTGACCCAAGTCTGCTGTGATAACACAACGTCTAGCCTCGAGAGCACTCTGGCGCTATATGAGCAGCAACATATCCTCTGTAGTGGCTTTCGGGGCAGTGTCTGCAACGGAAGTTGAGCGCCAAAACTGGTCATGAAGCCTTCGGGACCATGACGATCTCCGCGGCCATGGAGTCTAACGCAGTCGGCATCGCGCTATATCCCCATACCGGGCTCGTATTCCAGAGCTTTCAAGTTATACTGCAACAGCTCCTGGAAGTGAAACTGAGCCCTAGACGTTATTTTGGGAAAGCTGCGATGCTCGTTGATCAATTCAATGGCCGACTCAACGCAGAATTCTTCGTCTTCAGCGGCATTTCCGCGGACCTGATTGATCAACCGTACGAGCTAGATGAAGATGGCTGGAGACTGGCCGAACATGCGGTCTCCAGCCAATGCGGAGTCTTTTATGGGAGATATCTTGGTAGTCTTGGCCGTATGCTGGACGCGCTCAAGCAAACGACAGGTTTTCTCGGCCTGGACAGCAATAAAGTAAGTCAAGTCATCTCTGTCCTCATGGATGGCGGATAGCATACCTGGGGCACGCCAGGACCGCACCTGACGAGGTATCTGACCGGAGCTTAGCTACTCTTCGATAGAACAGTCGAGGTTTCGGATGACCAGCTGAGTTCTCGTAGCTCCCCCATGTGTCAGATACTCAGAGACAACGACCGATGGGCTGAGTTCTTACTCTCGCTCGGGACGGTCACGGGATTCATGGGCGGCGACCTGCAGCTTCTGCTGTCAAAGGTGCACGATGCGAACGATGAGCTGAGAGAGATTGTAAGGAGCTCCCATGTCGAGCCGTCTGAGGCATCATTCCAACCGCTAGATACCCTTCGTGATCATGTTGCGATCATCGCCGAGGTTCTGGGCGAAGAAAACGGGTTCGTCTGCCGCTGCGAGCCTCCCCACAACGCATTTCTCAGAATAAGAGAGGGATTTGTTCTCAAAGATGAGAAATCCTTCTCCTCAATTCGAGATCAGGTCTGTTCGTTGCTAGTGCAGAACACGACCAGCACAACGGATTGTCCGTGGAAGTGGGCAGATCTTTATACGGAGACAGTCAAGAATGACAGTTCTGTCCGGAAATCCGACAAACCGAGTGTTTCCTTTGCACCTTCCAAAAGTCCGTGTACCGTTACGGAAGCTCCTTCCTCGCCGACAAATGGATTGAGGTCGCTCAAGAATGCCTCCGCCCCAACGTCGAAAAGCGAGTCCAGTCACAGACATGGCAAGAAGATAATCGGCTCCATTCGCATTGGCCGTAGGAAGTTAAAAACACCAGAGATCGCCAAGCCCTCCGATGATCCAGTAACATCCCTAGTATCACATTTAGGAGCAGACCTTTGCGAGTATATCAAGGCAAGCCGGGTTGGCCATAACACACCAGATGGAAAAGTTCCGCCTCCTCACATCACGCTCTCCCGGCGAGACTCGACTTTACGAGTAAGGATAAGCCAGCCTCCAGCTCCTCAGATCACGCTGTCTCGGCAAGATGCGACGTTGCAGAAAACGCTCAGCTATAGCACGGTGGATACCGCCATGTCGGGGACCGCTCCGCTGTCTGTCCAAAAACAATTCACAAAGGTTGATGGCGTGGCGCTTTCGATCGAACAGAAACTTCAGCTGGCGTACAAAGTAGGCTCCTGCCTGTTCTACCTCCATTCGACGCCGTGGCTACGGGAAAGGTGGAACAGCGACAATATTTACCTGCCCCAGCGGAGTGACGGCGATATGGTCATTGAGCCTTTGTTCGCCAACGTGCCCACCAAGACCGCGTTACCACACACCAATCACCCATCCGCCAAGAACCAAGTTGCCCACAAGACGTCCCTAATCTCATGTTTTGGTCGGTTCCTGGTCGAGTTGTGTTACGGAGCATCCTGGGACCAGATCGAGAAAGCCTTTATCTCAGACGCAAAAGTCCCGTCCACCGTTGAAGCGGATGGCGAGGTGGTGCGTAACATGCTCTCCTGGGTAGAGGACCCAGCCGTGGCCGTCTGGGACAAGCCCTGCCACCAGGAAGGGCACTCGTTTTTCGATGCCATCAGGAGCTGTTTTCTGGGCGACTTCTACCAGGATCCGCGCGCTCTGTCCATGAGCGACCACGAGTTTCGTGCAGGAGTCTACAAGGAGATTCTGCGCCCCCTGCAATTCGCTCTGGAGGACTTTCAAGCACGGCAGGTTCGCATTTTTGGGCCCTTGATCAAAATTGGGGAGGGCATCTCCGGTGGCAACCAAATCAGCAAGAATCCATTCCACCTTTTTGACGACGAAGATCTCAAGGGAGATGTAAAGCAAAAGTAAGCTTTCGACTCTCCAGAGGTAGTGGACTGACGGACATCCGGATGTTTGCCGCTGAAAATGTGATAATCCGGGAGGCTGTTTTCTTATGCGTTTTGGATTAAAAATAAGAAATGATCCTTCTTCTTGTAATCATATACTTACGCTGACCGGAATCCAGAACAGACGATGCCGACGAATGGTTCCTCAACTATGCCAAAGTGCAGGCTGTTGCAGGACAAGTAAGTCCACGACGGCCAGATTCACCGGACACAAGGATACGTGTAGCGATCTTGGATACCGGCGTCGATGTGACACATGATTTATTGCGAGGACCGTGGAGAAGGCGACAGATAATTTACCGAGATTTTGTCGGCCCTGGATCAGACATACCGCAAGACGAACATGGCCACGGGACCCACGTTGTGTCGATTCTGTTGAAAGTTGCGGAGAACGTTGATGTCTATGTTGGCCGCATATCGTCCGATGGCAAAGGGTTCAAGAGCCACCAGGTCGAAAAGGTAGGCTCCAACCCCGATATCCCATTCGCTCGGCTCATCTAGCTGTGCCACGAGTAAAGCAACAGCCACTAACCGGTACTGCAAGGCTATCGAGTGGGCAGTCGAGGAGAAGCAGGTACACATCATATCTATGTCATTCGGCTTCCCCAACCTGGACCAAAGCCTGGAACCGATCCGCCGCGCCATACTCAAGGCCCACGCAGCCGACGTCCTCGTATTCGCCGCGGCCGGAAACCGCGGCAGGGGCTACCCGGTATCGTTCCCGGCGTCGATGGACGAGGTCATCTCGGTCGGTTCGACAGACGGGAACAGCAGGCGCAGCGACTTCGTGCCGAAGCTCAGCCCCGGCAAGCGCCTCTGCGCGATAGGGGAGGCGATCGACGCCGCTTGGATCTGCGAGGACAAGAAACCGCACAACACGATGAAGCGAAAGGCCGGCACTTCGTACGCGACTCCGGTCGTCTCGGGGATAGCGGCTATGATCATGGACTTCGTGTGGTCGGAACGGCGCACGCAGGGCCCCGGTGAGAGGTACGAGCACCAGACGCTGAGGACCAAGCGTGGGATGCTGGCCGTTATGGGTCTCATGACCGTGAAGGATAACCAGGACACTGTTGAGAGCCTCAGCCCTTGGATTCTGTTTGATGAAGACCAGGCCACGCCTATCACCGGGACCAGGAATGCAATTTTAGATGAGATTATTTTGAGGCTGCGCACTGTATATACCAAGCCAGCCACTTAGATATGGTACCTAAGTAATCGATGTTAGCACTAATGAGAGTCGAGGATCATCCTACCACAGGACCAGCACGGGAGGGATGGCATGGTCTATGCATCTCAAGGGAGTTTGACCAACACGGCTCGCGAGTCATCGAGCCCCGGGGCCGAAGGAGGATGTTGTGGCAGCCGTGGCTTGGCCACCCAATGACATGTCAGTCAAAACCTCAACGGGACACAAGACGGATCGTCAAAAGATAATAGTTCAGCCATGCCATTTTCCGATGCTCATGCGTACAAAAAACCCAACAGTAGTCCACGTGTCTCCCCCATGCTCCACCAAAGTAATCCCACAAAATATCTACATTTTGTCTCATGGTGCCCCATCGAGCCGTCTAACCAGGATCCCAGAGAGCTGTCGACTGCGCGACACCCTCGACCAAGAAAAGCAACGACATAAGCAAGAATGTAGCCAGGTGCAATGCGTGGGGCCGATACCTCATCCCTCTAGGACGGGTATCCGGCAGGCCGCGAAGACACCGGATCTGTTGGTCTAATGTCGATTTAATGTCGATAGCAACGGCGATGCCCAGATCCAGGGGGTGGCAGCCGGTATGAGACAAGGAAAGAAAAGGAAAACAACAAAAAGTCAAACCCGGAAAAAAAACCGTTTCCGTCAGAGACCCAATAACCCATTGACACCAGACGCCGTCGCGGGAAAGACCGAGTAAGGATGCATTAATGAACAGTGACGCGGCCACCCGATATCCCAGTTTGTATCCCTAGTGAAACCGGGAGATACGATCATGGCGATTGTCCGTTGGAATGTAGGGGAGTGATGCCTGGCTGCCGGACAGAGAGTATTTTGCGTGTATAACAGGCAACGATGCGGATGTGAGGAGGTATCGTCGATCTATAATTCATCATGCGTCATCAGGTAGGTGTGTCTCCAACCACACATGATCTGTTCCGGTGTATCCTGGTTTGCGTTGCTAACAAGAGGATGTGGTCGGTCTTAGGCGATGTAAAGCTGCGCAGTGGAGACATGTTGTTCATAGAGAAGTCTATGAGATCTGATCCAGAGAGAGGTCTGTGTCAGTGATGCCGTAGTAAACGGCATTCTTCTTCGCCCATTGGCGAGTAAGGATGGATGCTATGGCTTTCAGTCAGCCCTCGTTGCTTAAATTGGTCTCAGCTGCATTGAATCCAACATACCCTTCATGAACTTCTTGCTGGCGTATTTCTTGAAAAACGCTTCGTGCACAACAGGGCGTGCGAGGTAGTCTACCATAAGGCGGAAGACAGGCTCGATTTCCTCCTCGGTGTATCCGGCATAGTAGGCGAGTGTCTCGTCCTAGAGGGGCTGTTAGCGGGACATGCTAAGGGAGTAAGGCGAACGTGTAACATACCCATTCCCCACGATCAAGGATCACGCGTGCTAGGTACATAGCACCGGCGGCAACGTGACTTGGACGATACTCCATAAATCGATGATCAAGCAAGCTGATCTCCATAAGATACTTGCCGACAGTACGGGTTTGGATATCGTAGTCATCTGCTTTTGAGATACGGCGGAGGAAGTTCATAGGGTTGGGGTAGCTGAGGTCGTAGTTAAGGGTACTGAGGAGGAACCTCTCAGCGCTGAGAATCTCTGATTCGCTGAAGCCGTCATCCGCAACATGGCGGAAATTGGCCACATGAGGAGAGAGGACTTCCTCGTACTTGGAGGCGATGAACATAGCTGTGATGCCGACGAGCTGGAGGCGGTCAAGCTGGACAACCTTTTCGGAAAGGAAGCGATCGATGACGTTGACCGCAAGGAAGAGAGTCTCGGGCAGCAGATGGAAGCGAGTGTGAACCTCGATAAGCCAGTCGACGAGGATACCGCGCGTCTTCCACTCGAGATCGTCCTGGTGGGCCATGTAGTTGGGGTTAGGAATAGACTTGGACTCGAGGTCGCGGAGGTACTCGAAGATCTCATTAGCATACTCGGCAACCATGAGCGGATCTCCTTCGTCGTCGGCCTCGATTGCTACGACGAAGTCGGGAATCTCTGGTGCATCGGGCACGTAAACAGTGCCAGCGGGCTCCTCCTCAAACTTGGGCTCGGTCTTGACGGTCTTTGCCGGCTCAGCAGAGTGGATCTTCTTGCGAACGGGCTCGCCCAAGTCCTGCGAAGACTCCTCCTTCAGGTTCGAAGATGTCGGTTGAAGAGCCTTTCGCTTCTGGGCGGGTGCAAGGGATCCAGAGCCGGACCCAGAAAGCTTGGGCTCAACCTTGTTGTTGAGCTGCTTGGGGACGAGGGCCGTTCGTGGGCCGTTGCTAGTGGTAGTCTTCTTTTGGATGCCGCCTGGGTGAGCCTTTGAGACTGCTGCAGCCTTCCCACCAATAGCTTTCTTCCCCTCGACAACAGAATCGACCTTGGTCACATTGGAAACATCGCCCAAGGCAGCGCGTTTTCGGAGTCCAGCCTGGGGAGCAACCGTTCCGCTTGCCTTCTTAGCTTGGAGGCCTTTCGTAGGAGCAGAAAGCTCATCACCACCGATAGCTGCCGCCTTAGCCCTGGCTCTGGTAGTACGCGTCGACCCGCTGTTCTCATCGTTCTCGTTCGTGGCAACCCGCTGCCTGGCGGCAACACGACCCTGTAAGGGAGCACGTTAGACGATGTGCTCAAACGTGACAACTGACTGCCAGTCAGTGTAGTTCGTGAACCGGATAGACTTACTGGAGGAGGCATTATGGTAGAGGTATCTGAGTAACAAAACCAAAGGTAATTGTGTACTGTTCGCGAGATGATTGTTAGCTTTGATACGGCCACAGCTTGTAAACATGAAAGAAAAGTAAGATACATGAATATATAGAGGGAAGAGTGGTTATTGTAAACGCGGAAACTAATTCTTCTTCGCGTGCAGTGCAACACGTCTAGACGCAAGTGCCGAAGCTGGAGCCAAACATACCTGATATGAGACTGATCGAGAGACAAGCTTCCCAGTAGCTTGTCTGCCGAACGTATTGAAGGTTGACGATGTCCCAGCTGAAGGTATCCCAGGTACTGATATCTTAGGATGCAATAGACGCGGGTTAAGGCTCGTCCAAACAATGGATATGAGGTTCGGATGACTCTGTCAGACGCGTCGACTGGCTGTCAAGAAGGGGTAAGTAAAGGCCCCGAAGACAGGATTCCCACGGTTGAGCGGGAAGGAGGCGTTTGGAGGAGTGTGACGCCTTTGTTATGGGATGAAAAGAAAGTGATGTTGGTGATGGAGGAGGTTGAAGAGAAGGAAGATGGGGCACCAGGACTGAAGAGGGAAGAGACGTGTGTGGGACTGGGAGGGCAAGTACCAGATCAGACGTGCCGGGCTAGGACGAAGTACCTTTGTCACTAGCGCGACTGGGTGGATGCTGTAACCAGGAACACCGAGTGGTCTTGACGCCGGGAGAGTATCAGGACCCATTGACCAGGCAAAAGCAGGGAAGAATATGAAAACATCAACTAGAACCTGTAGCTCTTGCACTTACTCACCGATCGTGAAGTCGAGTGAACGTTTGAAGAAGCCGGAGAGTAGACAGCTTCAATCTTGGCCGTGATTCTGAAGGGAGGAAGTGTGACGGAGTGGACGGGAGTGGATGATGTTATGACGGGCCGTGGGTACAAGACGCCAGATGCAGAGGTACGCGGTCGAGCTGCGTGCAGGGGTCTTTTTGCTAGTTCCAAGACACAGAGCCCACAGTCAACACTGGCAACCGCGGAGCAACGCGGCTGCCATTGGACCAGATTGGGTCTTCATGCCAGGTTAGGAAAGAGCGGCAGGGGCAGGGGTACGTACCGATCGTGCCCGCGTTTTTCGCGCGGTGGCTGCACGCGATGCCCCACAGTAACCGAGCACGGCCACAGATTCTCAATCAGAAATGTGGCTTGACAGGCACCGCCAAGCTGTGGCTCAAGCACGGAGCCGGGAAATCTTGGGAACTTTTTTTCGACCTCGAACATACGGCGTAGTATCTATCAATCCGCACCGACGCTTAGCAGGCGGGCACTCATTCCTAGCAAGCAATTGCTATCTCTGAGTTGCATCTGGCGATCGCCATTTTTGTCCCCTCATGTTCTCGTGTCTGAATTGACTCTGATCCATCCCTGGAGCTCGGCTTGAGCTTCCAGAGCTCCCCTTCGACACAATGCTCCAACCACGGCTGCGGCCACTGGTGCAGAGCTCTTCGGCAATATGTCGCAACCAGATACGACTTTCCCTAGTCCGAGCCTATGCGACACCCTCGACAGAACCCAGCCAACCCGATGCCTCGCCAGCCGCCATCAGCCCGTTCGCGAGTGCATTCGCTGCCCCTACCCAGGCCAAGGCCTCCTCGGAGACCGTACTCATGCGGACCTATAAACCGCGGACACCCGGTGTCCGCCACCTGAAGCGCCCGATCAACGACCATCTATGGAAGGGCCGCCCCTTCCTGCCACTTACCATCCCCAAGAAGGGCATGGCCAAGGCAGGCAGGAACAACACCGGCCACATCACGGTCAGACACCGCGGAGGTGGTGCCAAGCGGAGGATAAGAACGGTTGATTTCCATCGCTGGACACCCGGTCCCCATCTTGTCGAACGGATCGAGCACGATCCGGGCCGCAGCGCACACATTGCGCTGATCACGAGCCAAGAAACAGGACGGAAGAGCTACATCGTCGCGGCCGATGGGATGAGAGCCGGCGACATTGTGCAGAGCTACCGGTCCGGAATCCCTCAGGATCTGCTCGACAGCATGGGCGGCATCATCGATCCGGGTATTCTCGCTGCCAAGACGGCGTGGAGAGGCAACTGTCTGCCAATGCACATGATTCCCGTCGGTACGACCGTGTACAACGTGGGCTCCCAAGCAACTGGGCCTGCGGTCTTCTGTCGAAGTGCGGGTACCTACGCCGTCGTCGTGTCCAAAGAAGAGGAGACTCGGGATGACGGCAACAAGGTCATGGTGGGCAAGTACGTCAATGTCAGGCTCCAGAGCGGAGAGATCAGGAAGGTCAGCAAGGACGCGTGCGCTACCATCGGCGTCTCGAGCAACAAGCACCACCAGCATAGACAGCTGGGAAAGGCTGGAAGGAGTCGTTGGCTTGGAATCAGGCCGACAGTGAGAGGTCTGGCGATGAATGCTTGTGAGTTTTGGTCTGATAGCCGGGAGCGCATAACAATCACTGACTGGTCGGTGTAGTCGAACATCCTCACGGTGGTGGTCGCGGAAAGTCCAAGGGTAACCGGAACCCATCGAGTCCCTGGGGCAAGCCGGTACGTTTTCTAATGATCATTGTTCTATTTGGAATTACTTCTTGCTAACGGTTTTACAGGCCAAGGGTGGTTTCAAGACGAGGCGGAAGCACAATGTCAACAAATGGGTTGTCACGCCTCGTGAGCGCAATATGGGCAAGAGACGCAGCAAGCAGGGCTCGAGCTCCAAGGCTTAGGTTGTTGGGTGTGACGTATCTGTACACTAACGATACCGGCACTGTACATGTAACATTATTTCGGTCTGGCAACAATAGAGCACTGCCCCTTGCCTGGGGGCTGACTTGTGTTGCACACTCTTGTCAACTGTTTTCGTCTTTTCAGTCGGTATGCTTAAGAAGAGGTGTGAACACGAGGGCAAGTCTATCTACGTACCAGTGGTTGGATCGGGAATGTTACCATCCAGCCACATATTCTGCGGAAGCTATGCTACAGGCATAGTAATCCTCCTACCACAGAAGTAAATGAATCCTATTTCATGCCAGAAAATCTGTGAGAGCATCGGATCGGTCTCTTGAGCTCCGTCCTCAACGTGTTTTTGGATTTCCTGTCTTGAATTCCACGAGCGAATTAAAATGAAGCAATGGCATCACGATGATCGTGTGCCTCACTGCCAAAACTGATTTCTGCCAAGCTACTCCAAGCTCTTGATTGGCTACTTTATTTCCCGCCGCCCTGCTGGATAATTCTTGGCGACCACATTCTCATGCTGTCATTTCAGTTTCACAGTTCAGAAGCTATCGACGTCTACAAGGTGCTCTTTTTCCCGAATGAATGAGGTATCTTTTCTCGTCGTCTCAACTATCGAATAACTAGCCTGAGTCTCGCAATTTTGCCGGCAATTAGCAAATCCATTTCTTCAGCTGAAAGGCGAACGTGAGGCGCATCGCCCGCAGCAAATGAAGTCACTTCACAGTGGGCTCTAGATCGATCTAGAGGATCCAGCTGCGCCAAGCCATCAGCCTCAATTGAGGGTCTTTGAACATCTCGGCTTCGTTACAAAATGAAAGGGGGTATGTGCCGTCGAGAGGCAGATATGAGGTAAGGAAGGTGTAGGCAAAGAAAGAAAAAAAGACATTTACTTTTTCTCTTCTACTATCCAATACAAGTTTCGAATTTCGCCGGGACGTCAAGAGACAGCAGTGAATCCGATCGAGAGACACAGCCATCATCACGCGTGTCACTTTGCTCTCTCCCTTCCACTGCCAGTTGGCCAAGTATCCATTCCTTGTGCGAGACGAAAGTCTGGGCGTCTCTAACCAGTGGTCGATCCTCGTTTGCCACCTTCGATCTCACTCACTGCTCTAACACGGGCAACTCACACTTCTTTCTGCAACCCATTCTGCAGTGCAGTTTCCGGTTGTTGCTGAGATCTGAGTGGCGTACCGTTGGCTTGGGCTCAGAACCATTAGCTGCGGTCGGGTAGACTTCAGTGCTAAGTTTAACTTCCTACGAAGCGCGTGGCGGACTTTGGAGACCTCGAATTTGGACACGCACAGTTGAATGGTATACCTAATCTAGGTAGCTTTCGTGCGCGACTACTGTGATAAACTTTTCGTTCATTTCTGCCGTTTCATCTGCACAGCACAAAGGCAAATGAGCAGTGCCGACGCAGCGGCTGCCACCCCGTTTATTCCGGCCTCGAGTGCTCACTCATACGCACCCGGCTATCGTCGCATCGACAGCTTCCAAGGCGCGCAGCGTCGTCATTCTGGAAATATGGCAGACCGGAAAAAGGGCACTTGGCTGCTTGTTGCATCATACGTCTCGGACTGGATTGTTCTCATCGTTGCCGCCGTCGTCGGCTACGTACTTGGTCACATCACGCCTAACAAGCGGCCGTTCAGTCTGGAGGATCCCAACATATCGTAGGTCACGAGTGGCACATATTGCACCCCATAACGCGTTCCATTCACCGTGGTCTAACAAGCGAGACAGATTCCCATATACCATACACGAGACAGTGCCAGCATGGCTCGCGGCGGTGGCTAACACCATTGCCCCCATCGTCATCATCGCCATCATCGCCATCGTCTTCGTGCCCGGCGCAACAGTTCCCAAGGGCACGCCCAAGTCGCTCGTCTGGAAGCGCAAGTTGTGGGAGCTGCACACCGGCTGGCTCGGCCTTGCCCTCTCCATCGTCTCGGCCTGGTTCATCACCAACGGCATGAAGAACCTCTTCGGCAAGCCGCGGCCGGATTTGTTGGCCCGGTGCCAGCCCGACATAGCCCACATCAGCACTTACATCGTCGGAGGTATCGCCAACATAAGCAGCAACGGCCAGCTCGTCAGCGCAGCCATCTGCACCAATCCGGACAAGAAGATCCTGGACGATGGATTTAGGAGCTATCCCAGCGGCCACTCGAGTTCCTCCGCAGCAGGTGCGGCTCTATTCTCCCTTTCCCCAAAGAGTTATTCAACTAACCAGCGATACGGTCAGGCCTCATCTACCTCTCCCTATTCATAGCCTCCAAATTCGCCATCACGATCCCCTTCCTCGCCTACTCCTCCTACTCGGACGACACCCACGCCGCCGTCTCCGCCTTCCCGTCGCGCATACCCCCCGCCACCCATAACCCCTCCCCCCTCCCGTACAAAGGCGGCGAGACCTACGAGCTGTCAGACCACCCGTCCCACACCGGGACCGACACCAACACCACCACCAACCCCAACCAAGCCCTCAACCTCCCCTCCGACCCGACCCTCAAGGCCCGCCAAGCAACCCACACCCGCACCGTGGCCGCCGCGCGCCGCCAAGCCGCCGCCCCGCCCCTCTACCTCCTCGTCCTCTGCGCCGTCCCCACCTTCGCCGCCGTCTTCATCTCCAGCTCCCGGTGGTTCGACTTCCGCCACCACGGCTTCGACATCCTCTTCGGCTTCTTCATCGGGCTCGTCACCGCCGTCTTCTCCTTCCGGTACTACCACCTGCCCATCGCGCGCGGGGCCGGGTGGGCCTGGGGCCCCAGGGCGCGCGACAAGGCCTTCTGGGCGGGCGTGGGGAGTTTTAGTTTCGCGACGGAGAGGGAGCTGCACGCGGGGTTTTATGGTGGGGAGGTTAGGAGGGCTGGGAGGGACGAGGAGGAGGGGTTTGGGGGAAGAGAGGGTTGGAGAGCCAACACGGGGACGGGGACGGGTAGGGAAGGGACGCCGACGGCTGCTGTTGGGAGGCAGACGAGTAGATTTGGGACTGGCGATACGGGGGTGTAAGATATCGTGACTATGTTACGGGTTTGGGATACTGTTTCCAAGTTTTTGCATTGCATTTGGCGGCGCAGACGTGGGTGGACCGACTGCTTGGTCTGGAAAAGGGGATGACTACTCTACATGGCTTGTCAACCGTCGGCGTGGAGAGATGGTCAGGCAGTACACTATCTGGCTCGTCAACTCTGGATGTTGATTCTGGTATCTAGCCTCTTGTGGGATCATCTGATGTATTTTGGTTAGATTGTACAATACATATAGTGCTCACCCGTGTCACTGGGTGACTAGCACCGAGCAAGCTGATTTACAACCCGATCCGCGAGAGTGAGAGTGGGATTCATTTCATCTCCTCCGACAGCTAGTCGTAACTATATTACACGTCTGACGTCCACAACGACTCATACCCCGTGCCACGAAAGTCATTACTCGGCAGCTCGTCTCACCTGTCCAAGTACCAAGGAAAGTCAGACCCCAAGTTGCCGCCATTTTCCGATTATAGCAACATATCTCCATCCTCCATGGGAAGACCCGTCTTGTTGTGTGGGCGCGTATAGCTCTAAACCAAACCAAGGCAGTCCTGCGAAGACCTCCGTCATCACCCCCAGTAGATAACGAAAGTAAACCAAAGAGGTATCCAAAACAGAACCAGCCAAAACACCAGAGTATCATCAAATAGATCAGAAAATCATCATTACCCCCCGGCCGACCACCCAGCAAAGGCCCCAACCCAACCACCTCCCTACCGCAAACTCGTCTCCGTATCCCACGCCAGATCCATCGTATCAATAGGCCCCATACTCATAATACTCCTCAGCACCCCCTCCGCCACGGGCGTCATGCCCGTCTGCCCCACCACGGCCCCGGGCATGTCCCCCCACCCGGCGAACTCGTTCCCGCCGCCGCCACCCGCGCCGCCGTCGGCACCGCCGCCACCGCCCGCGCCTCCGTCGCCCACCATGCCGAACCGCGGCGTCAGGCCCGTGCCGCCGTTCCCGTTCACGACGTCCGGATGGTGGCCGAGCCCGAAGGCGCCGGGACCGCCCGCGCCGTTGACCGAGGGCAGGTCGCCGAAGAACGCGGCCGCGGCCGCGGCGGCGTCCATGTCGCTCTGGGTCTTGATGCCGTGCGATGCGGCGGGGCTGGTCTCGAAGGAGGATGTGCGGCCGGAGCTGCCGTTTCGGTGGAGGCTCGCTGCGGAGCCGGGGGCGAGGTTGTTGTTGTTGTTGTTGCCCTGCCCGTTGCGCTGGTGCTGGTGGTGGTCGGCGGAGGAGCCCGAGTTGGGGGTGGGGCGGTTGGACTGCCCGTCGGGGGAGGTGCCGGACAGGCCGTTGGAGCTGGTGTCCATGTCGTAGCCGTTGGTCTGCCCCGGGATGGGCATCAGGCCGTGCAGGTGCGGGTAGGGCGAGGTGCCGCCGGGGCGCTCGCGGGTCGGGAGGGACGACGTGTTGGTCTGGTCCGGCCCACCGGCGGACTGCCACGACTGCGAGGTCAGGCCGCCGCCCGCGGAGCTGGGCGTCTGCGAGACGCCGCCCCCGCCGGCGCTGGCGCTGGGGTCCGTGTCGGTGAGGTCGGGCCCGCTGACGGGGTTGCCGTCGTCTTCGATGCCGCGCAGGAACTGGCACTCGTTGCGGTAGGCCATGATGCCGGCCGTGCCGTTGGGTCCGCTGCCTTCTTGTTCCACTGTCGGCTGGCACTCGGCGCCGGAACGCTCCCATTGAGATCTCGGGGCGGGCTGTGGGTGGAGGGGGTCTGTGTTAGCGGCGGGCAGGTCCTTTCTGAAGAAGCAGTGGTCGTTGGGACTTACGCTCTCGGTGCTGCGGGGGAAGGCGTTGCGGAGCTTGGGGATGCGGGCGCCCAGGACCTCGAGGTCGACGTCGAGCTGGACGAGGAAGGACTCCGTCAGGGGGTTGCGGCGCTTGAGCGCGTTCATGGCGGAGAGGAGGAAGCGCAGCGCGTCCTGGACGGCGCTGTCGTCTGCTTTGCTCTTGAGGTACTGCACGAAGACGCGGGCGGCGACGTACAGACAGAAGGAGATGAAGGGGTTCATCTGCAGGGTTGCAAGTCAGTACATTTGTATTTCTATTGCCAATGAGAAGGCAAAGATGGTGGGAAGAGGCTTTCTTACTGAAGCGAGGTCCAGATGGGAGATCATGCGCATAATGCTTGCTATCTCGTTCGCCGCCGTGATACATCGGATCTTGCTCTCTCCGCTCACAGTTCCCGGCATGCGCATCTTATCAGCCTTGAATATTGCCGCCTGGTGCAAGCAGATGGTCGACGTGTGTATGCACATGTTTGTGAATATGACGTTGGCGCTCCCCATGCCGGCGGGTAGTTTGAGCTGTGGTGGTAAGCAGAGAGAAGTATTGAGCAATATGTTGTCGAGGTTCCGATGCCGCCTCCAGAACTCGCCGTTCATCGAATCGTCGTCCCCGTCGTCGGCATCCGGCCGGTGGAGATGGTTGAGGTTCCGTCCGAACAGGCACGCCATCAAAACGATGCCGCCAAACGAGGACAGCTTCCCGGCTCCTGCAGGCGTCATCGAGTCCTGTAGTGTGCCCGTTGTTTCGGGCCGGCTCATCTCGAAGGCCTCCTCTGAAGAGGGCAGGTTCGACATGATGTCCTTCTCGTCAATCGTCATTGGCCAGCCGGTACCGATACTGCCGTATCGATCCTGGCAGAATGCCATCCAGAATGTCCGCCGCCGTTCTTCCCGCTCGGTCCAGTCGCGGGGTGGTGGTAGACATTGCTTGACATCTAGAGCATTTCCGTCAAGACGGTGAGTTCCGATCCTAGAAACGCGTCAGAGAGTCGGTCCCAAGTGTTTGAGGTAGAGTCAGTTCACTCACATTTGACATAGTCGGATGGCTGAGCCTGTGCTCATCCATGCCCGGGGAAAGTACATCATTTTGAACTCGTATGCTGCAAGTAGGACGTGTGTCTGGGCGTGTGAGACGGAGATCATGTGTTCACCATAGCCCTTGACATAGTCCAGTTCAACGTATTTCCGGGCGCGTTGGTAGAACAGGTCTTTCAGATCGGAATACTTGTCTGTGACCGAACATGCTTGCGTCCACATAGCATACCGAAGACATACCGGTGGTCGCTGATTAGGTGCGCTGTCATTGTGTGAGCGCTTGGGTCCCGAGGAAGTTTTACCAGCAGACACTACTCACAGATTCATAGCAGCGAGATATCGATACTTGTGTATCATGGGTATCGAGGGATGGACTTTCTCGAAGTATATCTGATGCCTACAGATACCGTTAGATTCACGATCGATTTCCACCCAATTTTGGTGTAGGGCTCGACTTACAGCTCGTCGATGGTCTCTTGGGGCGGCAATGGCTCCTCGAGACCCAGACCAATCATCTCCCAAGTGAAGTTTCCGTCGATATTACTCATGCCCATAGCCAAGTTGCTGTTGAAGTTGAAGTCGTCGATTGGCGCATTCTGGGGCGACTCGCCATTGAAGTTCCACCGATCCATATCTCGACTGCTAGCGATACCTATGGAGGGGTCCGAGACTGTGAAGTTTGGGGCTGCGGTAACCGGCTGGGGTTGGTTTGAAGCGGCGTCGACGGAGATGGATATGGCCTTGGCCTTCTCCGCAGTCGTGGTGGGAGAGACATCTTGTGTCTTAAGAAGCGTCTCGACTTGCTCTGCACGGAAAGGTTGGATTAACGAATCGCTCCACTGCTAGCCATCGAAGGTGAAGGATAGGAAAAAAGCGCATACTCAGCCGTTCCTCCAGCGCCTTCACGTATCCTCTCTTGGGCCCGCTCTTCCTCCTGACCTCGTCGTAGGCGCAGTTGTGTCCCAGGCGCGTGCAAGTGCTACAGCTAGGCTTGAGCCCGTCGCACTTTAGCTTCCTCTTTCTGCATATCATGCATGCCAGGCGCTTGGGCTTCGGCACGCTCGAGTTTCCTCCATTTCCGGTCTCGTTTGTGGCGTCGCCATTCTGATCCGAGACCATGATTGTGTCGGGCGGAGTGCCGGATGAAGACGACATTGCGGCCGGTGGCTGCGCCGGGTTGTGGCCGCGAAGCGATTAGGTTTATTCAGTCTCGGGCGGTGACTAGAACGTCGCAACAGTTTATTATGCTCGAATTGGAAGGACTCGGGATGAATGCTGGGCGCCGAGCTGTCCGTGTAGTTTCTGCTCCGGGTGGTTTACAAGACACAACGACGGCGAAAGCAAGATGTCGCCAGAATAATTTAGATGGAGACGAATATGGATGACTGAGCCATGTACTTGGCGGATCTTCAAACGGAGGAGGATGTAAGCAGTAAGAAGAGTTGAGGTGTTTGTGTAATCGGCTGCTAGGCAAGAATGCCTTGGGACATAAGATCGGGATCGCTGAATTGATTTGCGGGCGGGGACATGCAGGAGGTTTCGCCGTTGACTTTTGTCGCTAGCAGACAAAGGACGATCTAGAAGCTAAGGGTACCTAGTTCCGGCCTAATATGGGGTTGAGAGTTGAGATCATGCCAATGCCCACGGGTGAAGCTGGCCGGACATCAAGGCTTTCAGGGTGTCAATTCTTGAAGGAGACACTTGAAATCACTGATGGAACGGGAAGAATAAGCTCCGGAAGTCAGGCTGGTGTGAATGGAAAAAGAGTCCATGTGGTGGTTGGACTCGTGGACTCGCGGGACGCAACTGCAAGATCTGGTTTTGGAACCCCAAGGCAGCCACCATCCACCGTCACCCAAAACGGCGGGACCACCTTACTATACTAAGGTACTGCTGTCGGGTGGTAAGGCAAGGTACTTGGGTTTGGGGGATCGGCTTGTTGAGCGGCACGAAAACAGGGGTCTACCTTACCCTGTCAAGCCTGTTCTCAACCGTGGTTCGCGATAACCGGACTTAACGTCTGCCTTGCGGTGAATAGTGCGGTACTATGCGGTAAGCTAATCAACGTGCGGCTGGTACAAGCCCTACCGTAGTACCTAGTACCTGAAGAGATTGGCACGGCACCCAGGAATGTTGGTGGCCCCGGTATTTGACAGAACAAGAGCTTGTCAATGTGTTGGCTACAGATAATGCCAGTGCCTACCTTACCTAGGTTGCTCTTGATCATGGACGTCACACGCAAGGGACTGTACACGTGTAGTGTAAGGTACAGTATAAGCTTCCAGGTTATTCTTGCTGATCCTGTATCTCTCGGTCCGTCTCCTCCATATTAGGAATTCACGTCGCCAGCGAAGCTTCTCAGACATGCAGAATGGTAACTAAAAGGTACCGCATACCTATTGCAGTTAGGATGACGGACGCGGCGTCAACTGTCGAATGGGAGTCGAGACCTGGGGCGATTATTAATAGCACTGCCCCCTCGTTTTGTGGAACTCCATGGATAACGCCAAGATCACTGCATAAGGTAGTAAGTAGCGCAAAAGTCAATCTACTATAGTAGAGGTACACAGTAATGTTCTATCATCTGATAAAAAAACCACCGTTCCGGAAACGGTGACGGAGAATGCTGTAAAGGTACTACAATACCTCTCCATCCATGTCTGAGGCCACAGAGAGATAGAAATGATACAGCCAGTTTGGGATGGGCCTCTTTTCTGGTTCATATATTGTCCCTGCATGTGAGTTAGTTTTAAGGTGTCGCGTCTGACAATGGCGTGGTCCCATGTTCCCATCATCGTCGTCAGCGAGGGCCGCATTTTCTGTCGATCCCGCATGTCCGTAGGGCTAAGGTAGCCAGGGTATCTAGGATGCCGGCTTGACTCCGGGTCTAAACCGTGCTCAATTTATTGTATGACCTTTTTGGGGGGGGGCTGCTAGACTTCTCCCTGATTGGAGCTGCTGATATGATGCCGACTCTATGACATGTCCATAGCCTGTAAAGAGAAAATGCACAGCCTCAAAAATCGGCAGCCCATTTCCCTTGAGAGCACACGCCTGACACGTTTGTGTGATTCAACGCGCCGAATGCGAGGCCATGCAGTGAACGGCCCGTGTTTCTCACTGCGGCTTGTAGTTTCTCCGCTGCTGACATTTGAGGTCGCATCGTATTCGCATTGTAGCCATCCATGGCCTTTACCTTTGGTGCTTCCCTTGCCAAGCTAGCACAGTCCCCCGTCTCGACACGTGTACTACCATAGTACTGGGAGGAAGCCGGACCGGCACAAACCGACTCCCGGCAGGCCGTGGCAGCTTGAGAACACGGCCGCCAGGCTATAGCTTGGTTCAAACCTCTCATATGGAGCTTGCCCGGACAATGTTCGCCGATTCTGTAGACGTCGACCACGGCGCCGTGCCGTGAAGTGGCCGGTAGACTTTCGCCGCAGTAAATACGCTGTAACATTGGATTCCTGCTCCGTCATAGCAGAGCCGTTCATTTCCGATCGGGATCGACGCCCGCAATGCGTAGGGCACCTACGCTGTTATCGCTGAAAGCCAGACAATATCGCGTCGGGGCCCACGATACGACAGGCGACGGCCCGGCCGACTTGAACGTGTACATGTGCTCACCGGTTTCCGTATGCCAAACATGGACACCCGCTTCTGTAAGACATGTCAGTGACGTCCGCTGAGGCAAATGCTCACTACAACGGGTAGGGCATTCACTACACGCTCTAAAATGAGCGCCGTGTGTGGATTGGAGCGGGATAGAGCCGGTAGACATGTGTTTCGACGTACCTTCGTCACTACCGCCAGCAATAAAACTCCCGTCAAATGTGAAACCTAGCAATGTCAATCCATCTGCTATGAAGGAACACCAACAAGAGAGAGATCAACAAGCGTGAACACTCACTAATACTCCGTACCGGACCGCTCATCTTGGTAACCGTCCTGCGGCATATCCAGTCGGTTGTGTCCCACAGGGCGATGATGGAGTCGGTGCCGCCAGTAGCAAGAAAGCGACCGGTGGGTTGGAGCTCGGCCGTCACACAGGACGAAGTATGGCCGGTGAGCCTGAACTCCTTGCCCTTCCCATCTTCCGCGTCAAGTGCGTAGTCAAAGCGCAGGACCGGCTCGAGTTCGGGATAAGACAGGATTCTCGTCTGGCCCTCGCCCGTGGTAACAAATATTTTCTTTCCGCTCCAGCAGAAGGCAATCTGGTTGGTCTGGACAGCCTGCTGATGGGAAGATATGGGCGTCGATTGCGTAGGTGATATGATGAAGAGTTTGTCACTCTGCGTAATCCGTTAGTGCTCGTCGTTGCCTGCAGTAGCACAACAGGAAAGTAACACCAACCTTGTTTCCCACGATCAGAGTCTCACCATCGGGAGCCCACACCAAGGTAAAGGCATCTCCAAGGCCCTTGACCTCGTTGGTGCAATTCTTGGTCCTGACGTCCCAGAACTTGACTACCCCATCGTCGCTCACACTGGCCAGCTCCGCGTCTTTCACCGGGTTGAAGGCTACTTTTTGGATGGCGGCAGCATGACCCTTCAGCTCGGTCGAAAACCGGACGGTGGGCTTCTCGGGGTTCCCTGTGTCTTGGTTAGACCGCCAACGGTATAGACGGGGGGGCAGGAGGATACGTACAGACGCGGAGAGTCTTGTCTGAAGATCCAGTAGCTACCAGATTACCCAAGGGGTTCCAGGCTATGGACCGTATGACTGATGAGCTAGACCCCCTGCCGGATGACGATGGGTCGCTGTAGAACTGGCTCTTGAGCGGTGTGAAGTAGGCAGCGAACTTGTCCTTCTGGAGGCTCGCTCGAGGGCGAAGAAGGGGAGCCATGACTGGATCAGTGGCGAGGGTATATATAGAGGAAGAATCCTTGAGAAGACAGAAAAGCCGAAGCCGCAAACGAAACGACACTCTCCAAGCACTTTATGAGATATGACAGAGAAACACGGAAACAGTATCGTCCAGAGACAAAGCCTCAGCTACCTCAATCCGGTGAAAGCCCTGCGCTTCCAGCCAACCACAGTCAGTCTACTCAGAAATAATAACCAAAAAGAAGAAAATGCACAATGGACCACAGAGGCAGGTGCTCTAAGTGAGAAAAATATGGGACAGAATAGTTGTAGTGAGCATCAAATCAGGTCTGGAGAGGCCAGATGAAGGCATCCCTGGCGGCGTGCTGGAAGCTTGAACACATAGCAAGCAAAGCTCCCCCCTCCAACCCCACTTTTCCCCGGTGCACCGCGCTACTGTAGGGACCCGATCCACTGGGACGGATGTACTGACAGCACTGCAGGACAGCAACCTGTGAGCTTTGTACCTCTAACTGCACCTCCAGAAACATACCTTGACGTCCATACCGAGCTCCCCGGTCCTTCGGATTTCTGCAAACCACTATATCTTCCATACCCAGACAAGGACTAGAGCCGTTTCTCTTTTCTTCCCTCTGCCAATGCGGCTAATGCCCCCTTGATGGGAGCTGGCTGACCAGAGCCAACATGTACTGGCCTGTTGGAACTCCTCGAATCTATGCGACCACCTCGTCGTCCGCTTCATCTCCCTCCTCTGCCGTCCAGGAGGATCCCGAGGTCGACGTCCACCTCTCTCATGATGGACTCACCCCTCCCACACCCTCAGATTCGAGGAGGCCGTCATCGCTGCTCGCCGTCGACTCCAGCTCCAGCCAGGATGCATTGGCTCTCCCGCCGACGCCGATGACGCCCGTAACTCCAGGCCTGCGGCCCGTCGAGCACGACTACCTTACAGATGGTGGAAGCTCCGATGTAACACATGAATCCGCTGCCGCCGTCAGTATACCGCTGCATGAGCCGATTCTGGCACTGCGCGTCGCCCGGCCTGGGCATCTCTTCGCCGTCATCACTGCTACTTCCATGACCATCTGGCAGACAAAGGTATAGTTGGGTGTCACTTATAAGCTATTCACACAAAGACTAGACTAACAACTCGAAGCCAACAGTTGTTCTCGCCGTGGTCGTCCGCTCCAAAACCTCGCTAGAATCCTACGGCACCAACGTCGACCTGCTCCTCCGCCCCGACTCGGCCATCTTCGTCGTCCACACGAGCCTCGGCTACCTAATAACATACTCTCTCGCAACCGACGCCGACTCACGCGTCTACAAACCTCACTTCGTAAGCCACACCAACGTCCAGCGACGACGGCAGAGCCACGTGGGCGGGCCCGGACACGACGCCCCCGACCAGATACTGTGGGGACCGGGTGAAGGCCCCGGGGTCCGAGACATGAGCGTCCGCTTCCGCATGGTGATCAAGGTCGACGCCGGCATAGCGAGCGCGCTGGCGCTGGACGACGAGCTCGTGGTCGCGACGCGCAAGCCCGCGGCCGTGCAGTGCATCCGGTGGACACCCGACCCGTCCGGCAGCCAGACGAGCACCGAGATCCTGTCGCGGATGGCCTGGCTGGAGGAGAAGAAGGTCACCATCACGGAGATGACGCACGACCGGCCCATGAACCTCTCGACGTGGATCACCAGCGACGGGAGGGCCTACGCGGTCCAGCGAATCGCCCCCGGCACCGAGTCGGACCCCAAGAAGCTCTACAAGGGCTACTGCTTCCACACCCCCCAGACCGCCGGGGAACACGCCGTGCGGACCGTCATCAACGCGCGCTTCTCGCTCGTCGCCGTCGGCTGCGCGGACGGCAGCATCCACGTCTACTCGGCCCGCGACTACTCGGGCAACATCCCGCCCTCGCACGTGCACCGGCTGTCCGTCTCCCCCTCCGTGTCGGGCCGCATCTCGACGCTGAGCTACTCGCCCGACGGCTACTGCCTCTTCGCCGGCTACGCCCGCGGCTGGGCCACCTGGAGCGTCTACGGCAAGCCGCTGACGGCCAGCTTCGGCGCCGCCGTCGAGGACCCGGCCACCAACCCCAACGGCGAGGAGTGGCTCCGCGGCGTGCTCGACGCGGCCTGGACCGGCGGCGGCAGCGAGCTGCTCCTCGCGGCGCCCTCCCACGAGGCCGTCTGGCTGCTCGAGATGGCCCGCAGCGCCGTGACGGGCTGCTACGGCGCCGCCAACCTGTTCCGCACCGTCCTCCAGACCGCCTCCAGCGTCCTCATCTACCGCGGCTACGACCTGCCCGACCTGACCTCCATCTCGGCCGAGCCCTTCCTGTGGCACGCCGCGCGCGTCCCCGCCGCCTACCTGCTCGACCAGTGGCCCGTGCGCTGCGCCGTCATATCCCCCGACGGCCGCTACGCCGCCGTGGCGGGCCGCCGAGGGCTGGCGCACTACAGCGTCGGCAGCGGGCGGTGGAAGACGTTCGCCACCCCCCAGGCCGAGAACGAGTTCCTCGTCCGCGGCGGCATGTGCTGGTACCAGAACGTGCTGGTCGCGGCCGTCGAGGTGCCGGGCCCTCCCGGCTCGCGGCGCCACGAGATCCGGCTCTACTCGCGCGAGGGGCGCCTCGAGCTCGGCTCCGCGCTGCACGTGCAGCCCATGCCTGCCCCGGTGGTGCTCGTCACGCCGTCGGGGGAGGACTCGCTGCTCGTGTACACGTACGACAACCTGCTGTACCACTTTGTGTTCGCGCCGGGGGGCGGAGGGGCAGGGGGAGGAGGTGGTGTGAGGTTGGTGCAGGTTGGGCAGATTGCCTTCCACGGCATCGTGCGGAGTCCGGCCCGCGTGAGGGGCCTGAGCTGGGTGCTGCCCGAGAGCCAGCTGGCGGACGGGGATCCGAGCCAGGACGTGGCCGTGGCGTCGGTGCTGTTTCTTGTGGACGGGAAGCTGGTGCTGCTCCGGCCGAGCGTCAACGACGAGGGGCAGCTGAAGTACGACATGCGCGTCGTGGCGCAGAGCGTGGAGTACTACGTCAGCATGCGCGACCAGCCGTTTACGTCGCGGTCGGGTGGCGTCGGGAAGGTGGGGGACGACAGCGAGGACGACGACGGCGGGTTGAGGCACTCGCTGTGGATATTTGACGGGGGCGAGCTGAAGGTCTGGACGGATATGGAGGCCGTGCTGAAGGCGGTCTCTGGGGAGAACCACGCGCGGGAGCTGCCGAAGACGGTGTCGATACCGGTGGACTTCTATCCGCTGAGCACCTTGTTGGGCAAGGCGACTGTGCTGGGTGTGGAGGCGGATTTGGTGCAGAGAAGGGATATCAACTTTTCCTTCTTTCGATTCTCGATAAGAGTAAGTTTTGGGATGAGTTTACTGGACGGAAAAGGCTACAAGCTAACGGTGTGGTTTTACAGACGCATCTCTTCCTGCCAGAGATTCTCCGGCACTATCTAACAGACAACAAAGCTCTAGAGGCGCTGCGTCTGGCGCGAAACTATCAGAATCTGGAGTACTTCGCGCACGCGCTCGAGATACTGCTGCACCATGTACTAGACGAAGAAGTCGACGCGGACCCGGCGCCCAGCCCTGAAGAGGCGGTCCTGCCGCGGGTGCTGTCGCTGCTGTCGTCGTTCCGGCAGTACCTCGACATCGTGGTGCAGTGCACGCGCAAGACGGAGGTGCGGTCGTGGCGGACGCTGTTCGCGTACCTGCCGCCGCCGCAGGAGCTGTTCGAGGAGAGCCTGCAGCGCGGCGGGCTCAAGACGGCGGGCGGCTACCTGCTGATCCTGCACACGTTCGACGAGATGGCCACGGCGAGCGAGCAGAGCGTCAGGCTGCTGGGCAGGGCCATGCGCGAGGGCGACTGGGAGCTGTGCAAGGAGCTGGCCCGGTTCCTGGCCGCGCTGGACGAGACGGGCGACACGCTGCGCGAGGCGCTCGAGATGGTGGGCGTGTCCGGGATTGGTGCCGCTGCTGGGAGGAGTAGCCCCGGTGGGGTGGGGTTAGGGATACAGAACGGGTTGTTGGAGGTGCCGCCTAGCAGCAGCAGGAGAAGTGGTGGAGGAGGAGGAGGTGCTGCGGGGGGGAGCGCGGGTAGTGGGAGCGTGAATGGGTCCGCGGCGAGCAGCACGCTTGGTCCGGGATCGGTCAAGGGTACTGGGAGCGACTCGGATGTGGATTCCGCGTCGATAAGTGCCAGCGATGCTGGGAGTGTCTCCTCTGGTGCGAGGTCAGAGAGCTAAGTGGGCGAGCGTCGCAGTGGTGACATGGTTGAAACTCTGGGCCGGGTGCGGGTTGGGGGCATCCGCGGTTTCTTCTTGCATATTCTTCTGTGATATTGGCTCGCATATTACAGTGGTTTCTGCACTGGCTGCATGGTGTATTGGGAGTTTGTACAGATTAAAAGTGCACTTTTGGCTCCTTGAAAGATACGTATCCCCCTTGCAGGTACACCTGTTGTAGGATCATGCAGGTCAGGACAGTGACACCTCCTCCTCCTGAGATAAATAACGAAGCGGAAGTTATACTTTACCTTGTCCCTGGTTTGGTCTGCATGGGGGTTTGCATCCAAGCAGTTTGCACAGATAAGTAGTGCTGTCGTCTCGCCGTATGGAACTCTGGCGCTTAGATCGCCTCGTCGTACGAGCAGCTTATAAACATAGCTGTCCCGAACTATGCACATAGACCGGAGACCTATCACACTAAGATGCGAACAGATCCTGCAGCAGTGCGCCCTTGGCTACGCCATTCCTCACCGTGCTGTAGGTCGCCATTAGCTTGAGGTTCTTACCTCTTGATTGGCCATAATACAGGTGTGACCCCCCCGCGCTGCTTCCCCCCCTCCTGTCGCCGCTCTGGAGCTCGTGTGCATTTCCCACGAGCCAGGTCATCCCGCATGTGACCACACCGCCTGCGCAAAGCCGGGCAAAGGCGTAAAGGCAGCGTGATGCATACTATCCACCCAGCGAGGGGGAGGTGAAGAATGCTCGATGGACCCGTTTGACTTCCCAGATGCCCCATTATATGCGAATGAACAGCAGCAGCATCTTACCTCCAGTATTGACGCACATGCACAGCACGGCTTCCATCACGGTAGCCATCTCCACCATATCCACAACCCACAGCGGAATTATGGCCAGGTCCAGGTCCAGCAATATGACTTCCCGTCGGTTGAGTTTCCTGCCGGGCAGCACATGCCGGGCAACGCTGTAGGGGGCGAGGCCACGTCTCCGGCATCCCGTTGTGAAGTCTACGTTCCTGCTCAGGGCTACCACGAGGGCAGCCACTTTCTTACTCCTCACGTGAACGGATACCATTCCATGCATCATATCTCCTCGCCTTCCTCCATATTTTCTCCTTTCCGTCAGCCAAGTATAAGCGTGCTAGCGATGACATACGGCGAATCTGGCCCGAACCTGCAGCCGACGGTCAACGTCGGGGGGACTGGCTCGTCCTCGTTCCAGTCATTACCGCAACCGTCCCCATCACTACCACAACTTAGACCTAAAAATGCTGGTGAGACTGTCCCTGCTCACGCTCCATATGTGCGAACCGATCCTGTGCCACGGCAGGACCAGTACGAAGACCCAGGTCGAGGGTTACACCAAGACGGATGCCCTCCTAGCAAAGAGGAACAGGCCGGTGCAGGGCCAGGCACCAAGGCACCAAGCTACATCGTCGACCCGCCAAACCTGGCAGACTGGAGGCAGAGACTCTTTAGTCTCGACGAGATGGTAGTGATGACCAACACAGAGTAAGTCAAACCCGTCACCCTCTTCACTTCGCTCCCTGCGTTCCGAGACGGTGCTTTGGCGCGCAACGGGAGCACTATGAGAAAAAGGGGTCACCCTCTCACACGTCCAGGTACGAGACCTACTTCCCCCACATAGACAACGTGTACTCGCACCGCTCGACGCAGCGGTACAAGCGCAAGTCCTTCGTGTCGTACTACTGGGACTGCAGGCTCAAGGGCCGTCCGCCGGGCACGCCGAAGAGCACGGACCCGAACAAGAGGAGACGGAAGCGCCAGGGCCGAGGGCTAGGTCTGTGCGACGTCAAGATCAAGATTGTAGAGTACACTGTTCCTCCTACTACCGAGGGCCGTTGCACGGCAGACCTGCCGGAGGAGGTACGTGCGGCTGTTGGGCGTAGCATCGACGAGCGGGGGGGCAAGATATGGACTATGCAACGGGTGTGCGGCTTTGGGTCCTCCGGTGATAGGAAGGGGGTTGAGCGTCCGATAAGCGGTGGGACGCCGGCTAGCCACAGGCATACGCTTGAGAAGAGCGACGAGATAAAAAAGAACAGTGTGCTAAGGTGGGCCGCTGCACAGAAGAAGGAGGCTAGAAAGACTGCTGCTGCTGTGGTAAGACCCGTAGGATATAAAGCCACAGGACTGGCGGCTGCGACGGTGAGGAAGAGGAGCAGGGTGGCGGCTCTGAAGCTGTATGCTTCTTGCTTCTGGTAAGTGAACACCATAAGGGCCAAGCTGGGCATGCTGACGGAATCCAGTCCCTTTTCTCAACAAGTCTGGATCGCGCTCGAGGCGAAGGGTCTGACGTATAGGTACCTCGAGGTGGATCCATCTGACTTACCGGAAGCGCTGCATCGGCTGGAGACGAGCCTGGAAGGGCGAGTGCCAGCCATCACACTGGGAGATTGGCATTGCAGTGAGAGCGATCTGATTCTCGAGTATGTAAGTGTTCGAACATGCGTCAGGCGGGGACACGACTTTTATTGCTTGAGCTTGCTCACAAGTCTTTGCCCACCTGTCATAATTGGAGATTTCCATGTCGTCGAGCGGAAGAATAAAAGCATTGCTGACATGTGCAACGCGGCAAGCTGGAAGAATCAGACGGCAACGTGCCTCTACATCCGGCCGACCCGAGGCTGAAAGCGACGTGCCGTTTTTGGATCAGGTTCATCAACAGCGAGATTGTGCCCGGCTTCTTCGCGCTGCTAGCCGCTACCGAAGAGAGCGTGCAGAAGGCGGCGATAGATAACTTGCAGCGCGACATTACTGCTCTCGCGCAGGCAGCCGATCAGGTCGGTCCTTACTTTCGGGGAGAGCAGATGTGTCTCGTTGACATACACTTAGCGCCGTTTGTGGTGAGAATGTCGAGGGTTTTACAGCCGCTGAAGGGCTGGATGCCACCAGTATCTCAGCCGAGGTGGCAGATCTGGGTTGACGCTATCCAGGGGAACGTCCATGTCAGGAATACGATGAGTGCTGATAGACTTTATCTCGAGACGGTGGATCAGCTTATGAAGTGCAGGCAGAGTCTCAGGTTGTAGGTTGAGTTCGTCCTGCGTTGCATAGACGGGAGTTTTGGTTCAGTATATTCATCTGACTTCCCAGTCCTGGACAATGGGACGGTTATGAGTAATGATATCAAAGTGGTGGTTGTTTAGGTGGTGAGATTTCTGTTTGAAGTCATCGAGTGGTGTACATCAGTAAGGTACCCTTCACAGTATACTATACGTACCTTCCTTGGCGTGATAGTGGTCTGTGCACTGGACTGTCCAACCCTGGAAGTCTTTCACATGATGTGGGGGCAGGCGCGAACCAGGCTGGCGGACCCTTAGCTGCTGCAGGGCTGCTGTAGACAGAGAAGGAGCCAACCCCTCCATGGTGGGATCTCCAAAACACCAAATCGAACATCCAAGCCCGATATCTTCTAGCCCCCAACCATCTCTACATCCCCCTCACGCCACGCTACCGCCAAAAGGGTGCCTACTGGCGTTTGTCAACCAGCTGCGCATCGCCAACATTTGTTTTCGGCGAGTGGTAGCTTCTCCCTGTGAATCATTGGCAAGCCCGACATCCATACCTTGCGCAATCCCACCATCGCCAACGAGCCCACCTTATGTCCTCCTCGTAACCGGCGACAGGCGAGACGATAGCAATGGACGACTTTGTCAGCGAGTCGGATAGCGACTACACTAGCTATTGGCGTGACTGGGTGAGTAGATACGTGATACAGCCCATCTCTACACATGTGCCCCGTGGGGCGCAAGGAGCGAAAGCAACCGTGATATCGAACCGTGACGATACACCTCTTCTGTGTTTTCCCTTGTCCACTACTGCGCACTCTGTTTCTATCCATTTTCTTGACCAACACACAACGTCATACACATCCTCTCCCACCAAGTAGCCACAACCTCCGTGGATCACTTCCGTATCATTTATGCACTATGTCAACGACAATGCCCCCTCCGCGGTGCACGATGCGCTTTCGATCTAGGGTTCTTAGCAGCTTTGCCTATGCATAACCAACATAGAAGACCAATAGCTAACCATAATCCCCCGTGGATTCGCAGTTCATATCCTCGCGCGGCAATGAGTACTTCTGCGAGATCGACGAGGAATACCTCACGGACCGATTCAACCTCACCGGCCTCAACGTCGAGGTACAATACTATCAATACGCCCTGGATCTCATCAACGATGTTTTTGATCTAGACTGCGATGATGAGATGCGGGAGACCATCGAGAAGTCGGCCCGGCATTTGTACGGTCTCATCCACGCTCGATACATTGTCACTACTAGAGGCCTTGCAAAGATGGTGAGTTAAAGATCATGCGCGTTTGGCTCAGACTTCTGGGCACCCTTTCTAGGTAATGCGCGCCTCACATATGACATTTGACTGACCCCTCTCCCAGCTTGAGAAGTATAAGAAAGCCGACTTTGGCAAATGTCCTCGCGTCCAGTGCAACTCACATCCCCTCCTGCCGATGGGACTTTCCGACGTTCCTAACAACAAGGCCGTAAAGCTCTACTGCGCTAGGTGCGAGGACATCTACAACCCCAAATCCTCCCGCCACGCCGGCATCGACGGCGCCTACTTCGGCACCAGCTTCCACAACATCCTCTTCCAGGTCTATCCGGCACTCGTCCCGGCCAAGAGCGCGGAGCGCTACGTGCCGCGCTGCTACGGCTTCAAGGTCCACGCCGCGGCCGCGCTGGTGCGGTGGCAGAACGGCAAGCGCGACGAGATGAAGCGCCGGTTACGTAAGATGGAGATCGACAGCGGCTTCCGGGACGGCGAGGACGAGGAGTGCGAGGAGAGCGAAGAGGACGAAGAGATCGAGGAGGAGTTTGGTGAGGCCGGGGCGCCCGCTGGCGTCGTGGAGGGCGGTGCTGTTTAGGAACGCGGCGACGAACAGTGGGGAAACCGGGGCCACAAATTGGACACCGGCGTGGAGAGCGAGCTTGGCGAGTCTACGGCGCCTCCTGCCAGTATGGCTGCGCAGGAAGCAAAGCACGAGGGCAACCGGGGCCACAAACTGGACAGCGAAGGGCTGTCTGCCACGAGCGAGACCGGAGAAGGAGGGGCAGTGGTCAGCCTTCATATTCGCAATAGCATCATCCCTGTTTGGCAAGGGTAGTAGATGAGCTCACAAGATGGCCGCCTGCACGATGAGCGGTACGGAGGTACATTTGGCTGTGTGACCTTCACACAGGCGTCGAAATATGGCTTTATGGAGGGTATCATTCAGACAGGGTGGTGGCCATGGCATGTCTACCTAAAGCCGCATGCGAGGTAGTTCGCATGCTCGCAGCCGTTGATGAACCCGCGTTTGAGCATGATGAGGAGGTGTTTACGGAAATGCTGAAACCCAAAGGAACCAGGGTTGGAGATTCGCATGGCGTACTTTACGTAGGTAGTTACACGTGGTCATAGACACTCGATTATTACTTCCTCTAGCCCATAGGGCCCCTTCTTCTGGCGCGTCGTGGTGAGTGAGTCCACTATCTTGTCTCTATGTACAGTCGACCAGACTTCGATACGATCTATCTTAGTTTCCACCAGCACAGTCACAGGCTTGCAAGTTGGGTCAGATCGAGCTTAGGGGGATATTTGCACCTGTATTATCCTAACAAGCTAGCGGTACTTCATCTTGTGTATCCAGTCTGAAGGGGATATAACGATCCAATCTAGGGGTTGTATGTGCTCCAAATCGAGTAGGTATGCTTTCGCCTCAATCCCAACACTTGCCAGGTCATCGTTTACTTACCTGCAATTCCAGAACCCTCCAAACAGCTCAACACGTATTTCTTGTGAGGAATGTCATACTTACCTCGGAGCTGTCAGAGCAGCTTAAGGCTTCACAGGCTTCACGTTGTACTTGGCAATCTTGGGGTTGGTCGTCTCGATCTCCTCCCTCTTGGCCTTCCGCTCCTCCAGCTCGGGGACCACTCTGTCCTTCATCTCGCAGGCGCGGCACTCTTGATTATGTAGCGGGCGGTGATTGGGATGCTCTGGACACTGCCACTGGTGCGTCTTGCAGTACCACTCGCCGTTCTCCTTGACCTGGTGGCACGCGGGACCGCCGAACTTGGCTCTTGGGCAGTGATGCTGGCCGTGGCGGTGGTTACTAGCGCCGCCCTTCGCCATTTTGTCACACAATGGTCTGGAATCACTGAGGTTGAAGATGTTAACAGTTTCACTGGCAGTTTCACTTGGCTCTTGGTGCTGTGTGTGGTGGTGAGAGTACGGGGCAGGTTGGGAGTCCTCGAGACGGAGGCTAAGAACGAAGACTCCACCGCCAGGGGGTGCATGGCTGCATATATACTAATCTGCGGTAAACATCGCAGGCTGTAGCAATGTTTACTCAAAGCAACTATTCCCTACTTGTATATCTATAGCGTTGCTGATGGAAATCGACAATGGCTTTGTCGTGGATGCGGTAAATTGGACGAATAAAGGGGTAAACACCATTACAGCGAGCGTCTTTGCTTTGTTCTCTCTGGGACAGGCTGGAGAATTGCTTGCTACAATATGACAACAAAGACTTGTCAGACCAGTTTAAGCCTGGTCTCTCGTCTTCATGTCGTGTATAAAGTGCCCATCATTATCCACATTCATCATGCTCATCATCCCAAATATCATAACACACTTATACGGCAGAATCTGCCATGCACCAGTAATAGCAAACCGGGATTACTGCTTATAACTCCCTGAACATGGAGATTGTCGCTGGCACGGGGCCTCCGACGGAGATAGAGCCACTACCCGACGTCAAAAGCCCAACCGATACAGACACTTGGCCGGGCATGAACGACGTCGACGACACCGCTTACGCTCACGGTCTATCGACGGTACGATGGGTGGACAGGGAGCCTCAGGCACTTAGTCTCTGCAAAGACCTATGGCCCTCGGCCTTGGACTACGAGGTCCACAAGCGCTTTGTGGGTAGTTACAACGAGACGATCCCCATCACCATCACACTGCCAGGGTCCGAATGCCCAAATCGCTTCATCCTTCGACTACCAAACCAGTGGAGCGATACTCCCGTCATGGAGTCCATCGCCACACTGCACTATGTCCGGACCTCGACACCGATCCGCGTCCCCGACATCATCGCATTCGACACCACCGCGACCAACGCTCTGAACAGCCCGTACATCGTCCTGGAGCGTCTCGGCGGCCAAGACCTCGACGATCTCCAAGACGACCTCACGGCCCAGCAGCGAACCATCCTCGCAGCCGAGCTGGGCCAGCTGTATACGCAGCTGCGCCAGATCCGAGCATCCCACTCCGGACGGATCGTGCTGGCGTCGCCAGCATGCCACATGCCGTCCCTGCGGCCGGGCGATACCCTCTCGCACATCCCCATCGCAATCGAGCCCTACGGCGCGCGCGTCGACGGGGACCTCGTCACGGAAAGACCCATCACGGCCGAGATCGAGGGCACCACCCCCAGCGACTTCGTCGCCGCCGGCGGCCTGACCTCCGACCCGCCCAACCTGCCCCTGCGCGAGATGCTGGTCCGCGCCTGGGACCGGCGCGTCGTCCAGCGCGCCGCGTGGTACCCCACAGACAACTACACGATCGACCAGTTCTCGACGCTGCGCTCCATGGCCGCGACGCTCGCCTCCGAGAACCGCGTCCCCCAAGGCCAACCCCCGCACCCGCACGACTTCTGCCTCTGGCACCCGGACCTCTTCCCGCGCAACATCATGGTCGACGCGGCCCGCTCGCCCATGATAACCGGCATAATCGACTGGGACGAGGCGGTCTTCGCGCCCGTGTTCGCCACCGCCGCGGCGCCCGCGTGGCTGTGGGAGCCCAACGCGCGGTACACGGCCGACGGGGAGGTGGTCGAGGGCGACGAGGAGGGCTTCGAGCGGTCGGCGCGCGAGCCGGCCGCGGCGGAGATGCGTGAGGTGAAGCGCGTGTTTGAGCAAGCCGCGGGGGAGGACTATCTCGCTACTTGTGCGAGCCGGTATGCTATTATTGCGAGGCGGCTCTTGAGGTTTGTCGTTGCGTGGCACTGGCCTTTTTGGTGGCACGACTGGTATGACGAGACGGTTGAGGAGTGGCGGGCGCTTCGGCTCGAGGAGGAGTCTAAGGCCGAGAGCATCCCGGAGGAGGACGATGACAGCGCGTGGGAAACTTGCTCTGAGGACGAGGACGAGGACGACGAGTAATCCCTCCTTGAGTATGAATAGGAAGAAGGACCAAGTTGATGGGAATGTGAAAGGTGTTTGCCAGCTCAGAGGTAGCTATCTCGCACTCAGAAGGACTTGAGTTGAGAAATATCGAGACGATCTAGATTACTCAAGGCTTTAGGACGGGACTAAAAAGTACAAAGACTAACAAAGACTTGGGATAGAGCTGAAAAGAAAAGGCTGTTTCGTACCTATACCCTTCTGTAGAGCCAAACGTGACATGTCGATTGACGTGCAAGTAATGGAAAGGAGCCTGGCACTCAGGCTTCGAGAACTGATTATGTCTATATACGAGTACCGCCTGACCAACAGCCACCGACCAAATATACAAAAGAAGTGGTGCTGTCTAGTACAAAAACCCGCAGGTAACCAATCTATCCCAACGCCCAACCCAGAATCATACCCAGTCGTTGCCTCTCAGTATTCCTATCCTCCTCTCCCACCCTCGCTCCAAAACAGTCGTACACAGCGCTACGGCCATATAGTAGCCTGCATGACCCGCCCGGCATCCCCCTTCCCAAAGATGGTCGAGAACCGATCCCTGAACTGCACGTAGTCGGCGCCCGTCGTCTCGACGGCACTCGAGCCGCCGTAGACGTTCCGCCGCCTCATGGCCAGGTTCCAGGCAAAGGGGCTCGCGCTGGTGCCCGTCATCAGGCCCGCGCGGAGCATGATCTCGTAGTCGACCAGGGCGCGCTGGTCGTAGGTGAAGGCGTCCAGGGCGGCGCGGTACTCCGGGTCGAAGAGGATGTCCTTCTTGAGCACCGTCGTGATGTTGAACTCGCGCGCGCGGTCGACAAAGGCCTTGACGTGGGCCTCGGACGCGCCCGTGGCCAGGAAGACGAGCGGGTTGCCGCTGCGCACGGCGTAGTCGAGGTAGTAGGCCGCCTGCTCCTCGTAGCTGGGGAAGACGTTGTTGTTGACCGTGTCGGCCTCGGTGCGCAGGTGCACGCCCACGAACGAGTCGTTCTTGATGCCCTGCCGCGGGTCGATGCGGAGGTTGAAGCGCTTGTGCAGGTTGAACAGCGCGGCGGCGGCCAGCTCACGGGCGTCACGGCGGACCCGCAGAATGCGGCCAAAGTGGCGTGCGAACTCGGGGCCGTCGGACTCGGTCGGCCAGATCCAGTTGGTCACGCGCAGGTTGAAGCGGACGGGGTGCTTGCGCTCGGCCGGAGGGGATTTTTGGTTGACGTAGGTCTTGATCTGGGTGCTGACGAGGCTGGGCTTCTCGATGATGGAGGTGTTGACCAGCTGGATGCCCAGTTCGCCCATGGACATTGGCGTAGAGGTCAGGAGGGCGGGGACTTCCCAGAGGTCGCTGAGGGATCTGTAGACGCGCATCTGGGGACAGTAGGTAGAGAGCGAGGCGTTGAGGTGGTCCATGTCGAAGAAGTAGTCCATCTCGTTTCCGCGTATCGGGGCTTTGACGTTGGGAGAGACGTCGGCTATGTTTTTGTCGTTACGACGGATGATGCCGGGGAGGATGAGTTCGGCTAGAGTTGATGTGTCAGTTAAATCTTTGAGTATATCGGGTGTGTTGAAATGACATACCTCCCATCTCAATGGCCAACCGGATGCAGTTGAGGTGGGCATTCTTCACGTTTCCTAGGCCTCCTGCCGGGGAGTCACACGACAGGAACAGCCCCGGTGTCCATGTCTTTCGCTTGCACAGATCTGCTATACTGGAACCGTCGAAGTCGCCATCGATGTCGTGCTCGAGGAAGTCGGAGATGAAGAGCTCCTTCTCGTCCTTGAAGGTCCGCAGATACTCCCTGTATGTCGTTGGCGTTGTGGTGAAGGAGGCGACTATCCAGAAGATGAAGATTAGTGGTAATGCGACCTTGAGTAAGTTGAAGAGCTGCGACGAGGCCAGCATTTTTGGCAATCACTTCAGAGAAGCGGCATGAAGAGAGAAGATGATAACACAACTAGGAAATGATGATTAGAAAGATGTAAGTCTGGGCTCGACGACAGACACTATGCTGCTGTCGAAGGAACACGAGATCATGGCGCTGAATGTAGGGAAGCAAAGGAATTCGTTCCAAGGGATGCTGGAATTGGCATGAACAAAAGGGGAATTGGCAGCCACTAGTGGCATTCAGCTGGCTGCGTGGCGGCCAAGACTCGCTGCTTTCCAAGTCACATGCAACTGGAAACCCTAAAGTTGGGCTGGAAACACGAAGACATCAGTCCAACAAGTGGTGGGAGAGGAATTCGTCATCACAATCATGACACCTCACTGATTCAGAATCTACAGAGACGAGATAGAGACAGAGCTCTTGAGGTTGTAGTTGAAATAGAGCATTAAGGTACTCAACCCCGTCGTCCATTCAGGCATCTCCTAAATAGGGAAGGCGCAGCCGGCATTTACACTACTACTACATAGTGGATCCGGGCCTTTCTCCGACACAGTGCACTGCACGGACCAGCAGCTCATCCTTCCAGCTCACCATCACCCATCCAGTACTCAGTACTCCTTGAAGCTGACGTGATACATGTCCATGTCCTTTCTCAGCACCCGGATGAGATTAATATTGTCAGGAATAACTGCAAGGTGCCCTTCGTTAGCAGACACATCCTCAACTCTCTGGGAGCCACATATAGAAAAAAGGAGTGCACTCACCACCACCCTGCCGAGCAGCCATATGCGATTCCCGCGAGTCCCAACCCACGAGCAAGGCCACCGCTGGCCCCTTTTCACCTCCTTCCTCCTTACTGATATCACTCACCGTAGTTCCGACAACCGCCCCGTGGTATCCGACACCCTTCCCCTTCAAATCCTCCGTGACGACATCCACGAAAGTCCGCATGTTCTTCTCGTACCCTTCCTCGGCACCGTAGCCGGTAGCAATCTCCGTCGTCGGGCTGGTCAAGACGTCAATCAAGCCGTCTGGGGGCGAGAACTTGATCGTCCTGGTGCTCGCGGACGAGCTGAAGGCCGAGAGCTTGGATGCCGACGAAGGGGAGAAGACTTGCGAGCCTTCTAGAGATGGGTAGACTGTATAGCATGGTCAACTCTTCAACGAAACTGCAAACGTAGTCTCGCCAAAGGACTAAAGTTTGGGCTGTACTCACCAAAGACGAGGACGCCAATGTCAGGGTTCTCGAGCTGGTGACCGAAGAGGGCGCGATTGTTGCTGTCGGCCTTCTTCACGACCGAGATGACATCCAGCAAGGCATCGCCGGCCGGACTGCCTACTTCGTCGAGGTGCGCGTCCGGCTTGAGCTTCAGGAGCGTGAGCTGGACTACTGCCGTGGAACCCATGGTAGCTCTTAGTTGTAAGATTTGGAGAGTGGAAATGGCTCGTGTGAGGTTCACGTAGACACAGAAATATCGGAAGCTTGATAATCTGACTGTGAGTGAGGAAAGGTTTACTGAAGATCTGCGAATAGTAATCTTTCACGAGATTCGTGCTTAACATCAGTGACGTATCTGCTGGAAGCCGAGCGGAGCGGAAAGAATGTGGGGTTATTCCCGAACCATCAGCATGTCGACAAATCAATGGACTTTCAGTAAGGCAAATACAGCATCACAGCGAAACACCGGCGAGTGTAGTATATTTGGGTGCAGAACAGCCCAGGGTTGCATTCGCAGGTGTCCAGCTATTCTGACCATGTAGAGTCTAAACAGACCTCCTCTATATCCGCTGGAGTGACCCGGAATCCATCTAACCGTATCGTAAAGACAATAGTGGGAGGTGAATCATGCACATTGTCTTGACTCTAATCGTAACGTAGCTGGGCTGGTCAACGATGAATCTTTCGTGGCACACAGCACTCGTAAATTCGTCAAGCCATTCCAGTGCCCGAACGCCGTCTGGAATGATCCGTCTAGATTGCTTTTACTGCCGATTCGTCAGCCAGGTCCTTTTTGAATTCCCAATGCTACCTTAGTGGCTTACCATTGGCACCTTAACTGCAAAGAACTGTTTCGTATAGCCATCGTACTTCGTGAAAGATCGTAAAGGCGTCGACGTCTTTCACCGCATTTGTTGCTGGCTCCGTCGCCGAAACCAGCAACCCCATTGGGCCTTTTTTCGTCCTGCCCAGGACGAAGGTCCCGGCGGCGACGTGTCGTGGAATTGCTGGCGGCCGTCCATCTTGAGAAAGGATCCGATCAGCTACCGGTCCGGGCTGAGACTAGGTGACTCCCATGATTCAGTGTTGCGCGACGCTGCCCAAAACGTGGAGGTTGTGGGAGTTGCGAAGTGAGAACAAAGATATGTTGTCAGATATTGGAGCTGCGGCACGTCCGCCTTTTGTCTCACGCGTCCCGGTCCGTGCTCCAAGCTATCAGCCCTGAAGCGAAATGGCTGTCGAACTTCCAATCACATGTTGCACTTCCTTCACATACAAAACTACCCTGGTTTTCCAAAGTGTTGCAAACTATCTTCCTGGCAGATCACATTTTAGATCCTCGACTTCATGATGTCTAATGTCCACAGGTCAAACAAGTACCGGTGCTTGACCGCCCAATTGACGAGCCAGTGAGTGAGTAGCTACCCATAACACAGGACGTGATGGCAACGCCCTCAGAGCCCCCGCCTATCAATGCCAGCTTCTTCACTAAACTCTGGGTCTTGGTCGCGCACAAAGTCTTATCCCAGAGACAGATTCAACGATGGCGGAAGGATCCTGGTCGTGTCATCTTCGTCTCGTCAAAGCTCTGCATCAAGGCAACGCCAGCCACCAGGCTTGCAGAGGCGCACGCGATGCGTTTCATCTCCCAGAATACCTCTATCCCCGTTCCGAAGGTGTACTCCGCTTTGAAACACAAGGGAAGGACATTCATTCTCATGGAGAGGGTCCACGGCGATCCACTGTCGCAAGGATGGGTTCAGCGGCCCGCCAAGTCCAAAGCGCGGATCCTAAGCCAACTGAAGGCCGTGACGGAACAGCTTCGAGAGATCCCGTCGCAAGACTTTCGTGGCGTCGCTGATGTCACCGGAGGGCCCATCTATGACCAGCGCCTCCCGAAGACGGATCTCTGGGGACCGTTCCCTACGATCGACGCCTTTCACAAAGAACTTCGGTTCGGTCAGGAGATCGAAGACTTTAACGAGCACCAACTATCCAATCTCCCAGGACTTGTTGAGCTTATTGAATTCCATCGCCAGCCGTGGCCCAAGCCAGCTTTCACTCACGGCGATCTAAGTAGCCTGAACATCCTGGTTAGAGGCGATGATGTCGTCGACATTATTGACTGGGAGACTGCCGGGTGGATGCCGCCTTACTGGGAGTACACCTCAGCATGGCATGTCAATCCTCAGAATATGTTCTGGCAGGGGGGAGTCGACAAGTTCATCACACCTCTCCCTCACGCGCTCGAGATGGAGATCATCCGACGGAAGTACTATGGTGACTTCTGAGTAAAAGCTAAGGGCACAGCAGATCGTTTATGTCAATGAGGCTAGAATATGCCTAGTATAGACAAGCTTGCAGCATGTAAAACTACGTGGCAGAACTGGCCATAAGCGTAAAGCCACGACGACCGATCGGGCTGCATGTGCTTGCTCGCGTATAGCCGGCTACCTTAGGACGTAACCGAGTCACCGTCAAGCAGTCGCACGCAGTCGAGGGCGCCGTCACTGACGGGATATGTTGAATTCGGTTCCTCGTAGTGCATGACGACTACCACCAGCAGAATGTCAAGGTTAAGGACGACGTCGTGGCTTATGCCAGACTAGAATTTATTATCTTCTGCAGACATTGTTTAACATTGTCTGTCCATGATTAGTAAGCAAGAGCAAAACAAGTGCCATGCCTCGAGAAAATAGGAAGGAGCTGTTCAAGCCGGATTGAAAAAAGGCAGGAACGACCGACTGACCGACCCGGCATCCAGGTATGCGGGTTTAGCAAAACGTTAGGGCTCAACCGGGATTTGAACCCGGGACCTCCTGCAATTGTGCGTAACCCAAAGCAGGAATCATACGACTAGACCATTGAGCCTTTTAAGCCTGTGACTTTTAAGCCATGCCTGTTTGGACAGGATTACCGTAACAAGACTAATAGTCTCAGAGTTCGCTGGCTCAGATTTAGCTGTGTTTCAATGTGTGTGTGGGGGCGCAGGTGCGGCGGTTAAGCCCACTAGCGTGGAATGAACCCACCGGCGTGTCCTGCACGTGGCATGCGCTTCCCTAATCTCCTTATCTAATCGATACAGAAAATGTCCGTGCGCTACGGCGGGTACCCTACACCTGCAATCCCCATGGCACCGAGTAGTGTATGTATTAATTGGACTCTGGACATAACTCAAGCACCGCATTTGATCAAGTCATCGTGCTCGATGGGAGAATGTCGTGCTGAATGAATCATTGCACTCACGTTATCGTGTTGTTGGTCTGCGGCTCTTTGGGCGGGGACGACATCATCCCGTCTGTTGCTGTTCAGTGGTGTTTCCATCAAAGCGCTGTGGAAAGAATGAGCAAGCTAGCTTTGATATTCGGACCTATGGAACTTCATGGGTTGGATAGGATATCTTTTCTTAGTCGCAGGGTCTCCGAGTGAATCTGGAATTTCCAGCAAGGGTTAAATACACAGATCTGCCTCCGTCATCTTGCTTGATGTGCACCCAACCGCAGTACAGTACCTCCAAGCAACACCCCGGTTAGATGCCAGGTATGTACAATAACCACTTCAGTTCCCCTTTTCGAAGGATGACTCCACAATCCGGTGCTCGTCCTTGAGTGACATAGGACCAGGGCGCTGGGCCAGCTTCTTGGAGCCACTCTCTGATCCCTCCTCGGGTCGTTTCTGGATAATGTATGCCAGCAGGGACTCCAAAGGGCTGTCCTCCATATCCTTGATTTGGCCTTTGGGGAAATACTTCTCAGTTCTCAAGCTGTACCAGCGCAGATCCTGCTCCGATGCGAACAGCGCCACTTCCTCAGGCCTGTACAGGAAATCGACGAGGTTGACCCAGACCGTCTTACGGGCCTAGAGAGTCGTGCTCAGTAATCAGTGTTGGCTCGGATACTATTGTGGTATGGATGGAAACCGTACCTTCTTGCACTCCTGCTTAGTCTTGAACTCGGCCTCCAAGGTGAGATCGCGGCAGAGTCGCTGCCAATCTTCAAGCTTTGACTCGCCGATGTAGTCGTACCATTTCCTGATGATTTCGATCCACGAAGGCTTGGGCTTGCGTGTCTTGTGAATAGCGCTACCGGTGCTGTAATGGTTGACTTTCTTCTGGTAACGGTTGGCCGATCGATTGTAGCGACGACGGACGTGACGAGCACGCGGGGCGCCCGAACCATCGTCATTAATGCTGACGCGGTCGAGGGTGTTGACCCGGCCTTGAATCTGGGAATCAACTTGATGGTCAGAGCCATCGATCTCGTCTCCAATCATCTCTTCTTGAGGCATGATGGCGGTGATGTGATATGAGAGAACTTGATTGATAGACGACGGTGATGTGAAAGGTCAGATGGGAGATGAACACGAAAGGCTCTTCGCTGGGCGAGAACGCGGGACGGTCGAGGGAAAACGAACAAGTCTAGGGTCGTGGGAGAATCAGAAAATTGAAAGTCAAGGATTCTTCTTATCAACCAGGCTGAAGATATGCCGGCTGGCATAGAACGTGAAGGAAAGTGGCTAGCTTGGGGGTACAATACACAGCTCAGGTTCTCGAAGGCGTATGTTTGTTGGTATTCCGGGCTAAGAACATGAACCAGAGAGAAGCACATCCGCAGGAGGCGCAATGGCGCCCCTCCATACCCTACTCCAAAGCCCGTCAAAGCGAGTTGAGGCCGGTCACGATCCTTCAGGCTCTCAGCATGTATCATCCCGATTCCCCTGAGTTATCCCACATCGCATCAGGCCCTGGCCCCTTTCTTCTTCCTCGGCATCCCCCACCGCGGGTACAGGATGTTAGCAAGCAACAGCTTCAAAGGACTGCCATTTTCGATCCGCTTCCTCGGATACGTCCTGTTCGATTGCAGGGTGTACGCCGACAGCGCGGCTTCACTCGGGAATCGACGGACCTCCTTCTTGTCCTCTGCCAGGAGGAAGTCGTGGATGTTTATCCACACGTGTCTCATGGCCTACGGAGCCGCTGTCAGCTTCCAGAAGTCTCTGTTGGGATGAACTAGACATACCATTTTACACTTTTTCTTGCTTGTAAAGTCACCCTCCAGGCCCAGGTCCCGGCAGAATCGCGCCCAGTCCTCGAGATTGCCCTGCCCAAAATAATCCTTCCACGCCTCGACGACGTCAAATTTGCCCTTGGCTTTCGCCTTCGGCCTGCTGATCATCAAGGTTGACAAGTTCGGAGGAGAGTTGTGTTGAGTGGTGTTGTTGGCCGGGTTATCGATATATGCTGAGACGGCAAAGTACGGGCCAATCTGACTCGAGCCGTTAGGAGAAGGCCCATCCGCGGCTTGCTGAGCCCGCTCGGCATTGCTATGTTTGCTATCATTCTTCATCATGCTGGGTGGTGGAGCGTCGGGCCCTGCCTCTAGACCATGGCTTGCTTGATGGCGGGAGCTGGATGAGGACCCCATCGTAAGAGGTGATGACGGGTGGATATATAACAGACGGTACACGGTACATAAGAGACTAGGTCCCTTGACCTTGCTAGGCTGATCTGTCGTGTTCCTGTAATTACAAAGACACACAGTGGTAGGCTGGCGATTGCAAACAGAGGGCAGTTTCGGTAAGCATCCACCCGCCGCCCTAATAGGGGTTCATACATTATAAGCTCTGAATCCAAAGAAAGAAAAAGACATATGTGGCCTGCGTCTATGCACGCGGTGTTTCGGATGCCTGCATGGCGAGAGGTTGTAGGGACGAAAGCATCCAACCTATGGAGCAGAGGATCGAGTCTCAAAGCAGATGCATGCCGTGGACCACTGCGGCTTCGCAATGAAGAGAGCGATTATACGACGAGACGACGATACGACAAGATGACTGCACGAAAGGACGATCACACGATAAGGTGGAAGAAAAGTCAAGGGGTTGTCTGACCTGGCGTCATGAATGGACGCCTTTGACAGTTGAGAAACGTGTGAACACTCAAGGCACGATATAGCGACCTCAGCCGGCCGGACTCATCAAACCTAACACAAAGCCAAGCTGACAGCGAGGAAGATGTGACTCACCTTATACCATCCATCGCTTTGGCAGGTGTATCACCCCTATGATCTATCTTGGGTGAGGTGAGCTCTCACATGTCGGGCGACAGAGAAGAAAGCCGACAAACGCGGCGTCGGATCGTTGCGTAGCATGAATGCTCCATATCCATTCATTATGATTACCTCCTATGCATACACACATCCATTCCCCGCGATGATCGTTGTTCCGCACAAGTGCGCCCAAGCCCTTCGTACCAGAGGCCAAAACGCGCCTTTGCCAAGCAAGAACCAGAGTGTGCCGTCCCAGTACTCCTTCCTCATTCGGATTGCGACCCGTATTCAACTGAGTACCACCCCGTAAGCCCGGTCTCAAGCCAAACAATATGAAAACCAAATCCCAATCCATCCCTTTGGGACATCCCATTAACGCCACGCCATGTAGAAAGCGAAAGCCGTTGCTTACTTCTCGCTCGCTTCCCAACAGGCCTGCTTGCGTTGTCAAGCATCCATCCATGATGCCACCTTTGAAGATCGTACATAACCAAAGACGGGTGTCCCGGTGGCCAGCCAAGCGGCCAGTCACCGACCGGGACTTGCGGACCCTCAGTCGAAAGAAGACCTCCGCCTGTCCCTTCCGACAATAAACAGCAACGGCACTCCGTAAGCGCCCTATCGCTCGTACTTCTCGCTAATCGGCGTCTTGGCCAGCTTTCCGCCCTGGCTGGACCGCTTCTGCAGCCGCGCCTCTCTGTCGCGAGACATCCTATCGCTCACGCTAGCAGACGGGGCCAGAGTGGTGGAGCTCGAGCCGTGCGCCATCGACCCGACGCCGTCGTGGGAGATGGGCATGTTGGGCGACATGGCGCTTATACCCGCTCGTAGAGCGCGCTTCTGCTCGATGTACATCTGTGCGGCCTGGCTGAGCGGAAAGGCTGGCAGTTGAGCGGGTATCTCGGCGCCGTTTTGGATCAGGAGCTCGGCTACGGGGAAGAGGACCTGTTTGTCGGGCGTTCCGGCTTCGCTGGCGTGTGAGGACCGGGTTGAAGGATTTGGCGAGGGGGATGGGGAGGGAGATGCGGGACGGACGGCGGCTAAGGCGAGGAAGACGGCATGGGTGCCGCGTGACTTGTCGGTTACATTCGGATTTGCACCGAGGGCCAGGGCATAGATGACGTCTTGAATCTCGTTCTTCTTGATAGCGGCGAGGAGCGTCTCATCTGGCGTCGGGTATCGTGATAAAGTAGGGGAGATTGGCTCGACATAGGCGCGGTCCACGTACTTGGCGGTGATGAACTTGAGTCTCTGTTCACGGGTTGCTTGCGCTGTGAGTTTTTGTGACGGATCCAACCTTGCCTCCCAGACCATGTTGGCGACCCTATTGCCCACTTGGTGTAGCAAGTCGACAATGTCGGGCGTGAAGGAAGTGATGTCCAGTGTCAACGACCGGATCTTGCTAATATGGGTGCCCAGGGACCGATGGATACCGCTGCATTCGATGCAGATAATGATGGCAAGGTTGATAGATACCCACTCTACCCTGGAGCTGGACCCGCAATCCGCGCACCAGGAGTTGCCTTCGTCGTGTTTCCGGAGGGCCTGGAGGAGCTTGTCGGGATTTTCCTCGTAGCTGGTGTTGCGGGCTGTCCCCGGGCGCGCGCCGACGGTAATACGCCGCTGTGGCACCGCAGCTGCAGCGACGCTAGCATGGTGATGGTTGTTGTGACCAGTCGACGGACTCTTTCCGGTCAGGATGGAGCCTATCTTGTTAAAGGCCGACTCGTGAGGTGCTGCTGCGGGCTTAAAATGAGAGGCCCTACTCTCTACAGCGCTCTGCAACGCATTGTTGATTGACATGATCCAGCTGTTCATGTCCTCCTCCGACGTCGCCTGGTATACGCGTCTGAACTGCGGTGTTATGACTTCGAAGCAGAACCGCCGCTCTGCGTTCCGTGCTTCTCGGACAGATGCCACCCGGAGATCGATCGGTTCCATGTGGAGGTCAAGCTTCTGCTTCCAGTTGCTGTATTCAGAGAGCTTGCCCTGGTCGAGAACGATCCAGAATCTGAAGATACAGTCAGCAACTATCCATAACAAGTATCCAGGAGTTGTTCATACTTATGCCAGCCCTGCTTATTCGGGGCCCGAAGATCGACATGCCCGCCTGGGCGGTTCAGAGCCCACAGCAGACCCTCCTTCCGCTGAGTGCCGTTTTTCTCCGCATTGCCTAGCTGTGTGAGATCTCGCTCCTCAAGATCACGGATGCCTTTGAACTTGGAGCTTTGAGCCGGGCTCCCAACAGAAGTATGATGTGTAAGACTACCTGGAGACCGGGACATGTCGCCGGCGACAACCGTTGCACTCGATGCGGTACTTGGCGTTCCCTTCAATAACGAGCCCGTACTATCGGCCCTGCCCAGGTCTGTATCCGAGGTGGAAGTATTACCGTTCGGTATCGGTGTCTGACTGGGGCCTGTTACGGAAACCACGGGCTCCGGCTCGTTGTATGAGAGGTTGCTCTTTTCGAGCAGTCTCCTCTTCTCCTCCCTTTCTCGGCGTTGGTATTGATATTCTTTATCTGCTTGCTGCACCTCATTTGACAACGCCTCCAGCTCTGGAAGAAGAGCATCGACCCTCTTCGCAACGCTAAGGAAGGACCTGGCCTGGGCGTCGGCATATTTAGTAAGATAGGACAAGACCTCCTGTTCCTTGCGGCCACCGGAGAGGTCTTGCATAAATGACGAGTAGTCGAACCGCTTGAGCTCAAAGTTCCGCCGCTTGGTCTGATACTTTGAATCGCTATCGGCGAGCTTCTTTGTCTTGACCGAATCCTGCCGCTGGCCAAGGTAGCGGCTCATGTAGGAGTAGTAGTCTTTGCTCTCCTCTTCGAAGTCGCGCTTCTTCGCCTCGGCTTGCTTGATGTCGAAGTTGTACAGTTTGTTCAGGGGGTCAACAAAGATCTTCTGCAGGTTCTGCGCATTCTGGCGCTCGTACAGCAGGATTTCGCGGGCGATCTTGTCGAAATAGTGATCGATAGCAGGCTGCACGGCATTGGCATTTGTTGACGCTGCTTCCTTCAAGGCATCGATAAACTCGACAAATGCGTCGTTGGCCTTGTTCTGAGCAACCTGGGCTTGCTCGGCCTTCCGCATCACATTCTTCATCGATGACCTCATATTACCGGTCTTCAGCTCGAGTGCCTTGATCGTCGCACGGAACACAGGGCCATCGTCGGCCACGGTCATGTCTTCGCCGGGACGAGGACACGAGACATCTACCTTGATAGGCTCTTTCGGTGCCGCCGGCTGCAGTGGATGAGGTGCGACGCCATTGCTCGGATCCTGAGCGGCTACAAGAGGTGAGCCTGGCTCGACCTGCTCGGCTATGCTTGTTCTAGACTCGATCGACTGTGCCGATACTACCCTAACCTTCGGCGGTGCAGCGTTGAGGTAAAATTGCGGAGTGGGAGAGCTCGGTTGGCTGAGATATGGTGAGACATCTAAAGATGGTCAGTAAGAGGGTCCTAGGTCGAGTCACCTCACAAAGGTATACATACTCGCCACCCAGAATGAGAAGCTGGCAAGCGTATGTAAGCGATGGTTGCGCTGGTCATATTCGACGAACTGGAGATACGTCAGTAATGTGTCTGTGGCCTGGAATCAATACGGCATGGTTTCTCACGCTGCAAGAGTTCCTCCAGCCGCCACCCTTGTCCTCGGTATTCTTTGGGGGTTTCCATTTCCACGACCACTCAAAGGTGACAGACGGACTCCCACCCGTGCTGTAATCGCCGACCAGCTCGACGTTAGAGTTTTTATGGAGGTTCGGGTCGGCCTGAAACTCTCGGGTTACGAGATTCTCGACTTCGCGAGGTGTAGAGGCATAGACGTATGTGAGGCCATTGATCTGGGTGTCTGTTGAGGGAGGGGGCTCTGCGCTGTCTGACGGCGGTGCCAGTGTCTGTTGTGACTGTCGGATAACAAAGGTGAAGGTAAAGATGAGCTCGTCGTCGTTCGATAGCTTGAGAATGAATGCTGGACCACCAGCAGAGGCCGGTACTTCGGCGTCCTGGACATACTCCAAGGGTTGGTTGTCGCCAGCTGGTCGAGATGCGGATACTCGTGCTGCAGGAAACGCATTGGGAACGATATTCACCGCGGTGCGCTTTCGTGGACTAGATATGACAAGCGAGGAGATCGATACTGGGCAGACGCATGGGTTAGCTCGTCTCGTCGTGATATCGCTACGCATGGTAGCAGAGTACTGAAATCAGCAGCACATCTTACATCGATTCTGGTCGCGCAAGTAGAGGGCAGCAGGCTCGTCAGGCCTACTGGTGACGTTACCCATGGCGCAAAGGATGGGTTGACGGCAACGCCGTCAAATGATGCGAGGCTGATTTATGCTGGAAAATAAAGGGCACTCTGTAACAAGGTGGAAAATGGAGCAGGTCGAAGACGACGAGGTATCGCCAGCAAGGTGGACACGATATGTCAGTGGCAGTCCGCTCTCATTGATTCATGCGGAAGGTTCCCATTCGATGAAGGGCGGTTTGGCGTAGTGGATTAGTGGCAGTAGCAGTGACAAAACACGCGCGGCGGGGTTATAAGGGGTCCCTGTGGGCTTGGCTTCTTAGCGTCCCTTTTTTCGGTACACCTTGGTTTGTAACGGAGGCAGCAGCGAAATGGAACCTCAAGATGGGAAAAGCAAAAAGTACACTGTACTTACCCGACCTTGGGCAACCAGATTCTATCGAAGGATTAGGAGGAGTCTCAGAGACAAGATACCGCATTATTCAAATTGGGAAGAATGAGGTGCTTTGCTAAATGACTGCGACACGGAGCATGATTCCATGCTGGGATAAGGTACGTTCCATTTCATCGTATAAATTGCCAGGCACATTTAAATGGACACCACCAGTACCACACATCCGATCTGCACCAAGGTAGGCTGCTCTTTGGCTGATCATCCTTAAGTACCACATAAATGCAGAAAATGGTCCTTGATACATACCATGCTAGACACTTCCTACCGACCTACTACTACCAAGTCAGTTAAGTCTAGATGTGTTAGTACGAGTATACGCAAGGTTACCTTACTGCACCTTTAAAGCCAACGCCATCTGAAATGGGAATATGATCCTAGAATCACCCCGCCTGACGTCACGCCTGCTTCGCACCATAGACTCGGTGCCCAAAGACACTGCCTGAGGGTCGATCTCGAACACGAACAAAGGAATACTCTGCGCGTATATGTCAGGTCGGGGCAGTCTGGTCGGTTAACTCGAGGACCGATACTGATATTGTACAGTAAGGTACCTTACCTACCTAGGCACTCCAAGATTATCTTATAGAGCACCAAGTATTTGACCAACTCCGCCGTGGATATTTCCCCCCCACACTTCCCCCCCCGACGCCTGTTTCAAGATCAATTTCCAGAGCGGTCAGCCGAACCACACGCTGGCGTAGTAGAAACAGCTGGCCACTTTGTACACGATTTCGGGGATATCCGAGGAATTGCGCGGTCCTATATCTACGTGTAGGAGACTTACTATGTACTGTATAGTAGGTGTCTGCTCATCGCAACAAGCATCAGCAATACGGACGGCACAAGCCGAGGTTTGCCTGTCTGACATCAAGGCCTGTGTCGGCACCTATCCGGCCCTGCGGCGCGAGTCTTCTTAAAATAAACCGGACTTGTCATTGGTCCATCAGCTTGCAAATACCTCTTACAGGTCAGATACCTAAGGCCCGTAATAAGGTACCTAGGTATTCTGAGTTTTGCCGTAACTGCCATCTGGCCGTCATCCTCACTGCCCGGTCGACCTCGTCCCAAACTCAGACACGAACCTGCAAAGTTCTTACTGAATCACCGTGGAAATAACCTAGAAACCCGCTAAGACTTGACACGAAACACCGGCCTCAACAGTGCAGCTTACCTCTTTCCAGCTTACAGCTTACAGCAAAGCCGCACTGGCCACAGCTTAAAACAATGGACCACAGCACCAAATGACGTGTAACCGTTAGTTATCGCTATCTGAACCAACCCTCCTCCTTTTCCTGCTGGTCGAGTGAAACCTCGCCGCCGACTCCTTCGAATTCCAGCCAGTTCGTTCCCGCCTCTCCCTTTCGTACGCTTCTGGCACTTTCGTTTCGCACAAGAGAAAATTCGCGAGACCCCTGCTGTCGCTCTGACAATCGACGATACAAAATATGACGCCCTGAACGACCTTGTGTCACTTCCTGATCGTCATTCCGGCGCTTCGATCTCGCGCGCTGCGTCCAACACCAGCCGCACCGAGCTGAGAATCCCATTTCGCCGCTCTTTTGCATTGCCCATCCGGTAGCCATGTCGACGGCTTCCAGACACTCTTATGCTCCCTCAAAGGGTGGCAGCCAGCGAAGACGCGCTCTTTCGAGGGCTGCCCAAGTCGACGTCAGCTACGACGATGCCTACTCGTACGCTTTGCGCGTCGCCTTCCTCAACTACCTGTTGCAGCCGCGGAAGAAGCGCAAGGAATATATCTCTCAGCCCAAGCAGCCAGTTCGCTCAAACACTGTAGGCATGCTGGGCGAAGTCTTCGGCCTGGGCGAGACTCATGCGCCGTCTATGAAATTGCCGTCCGGTTTCCGTGTCCAGTTGGAGAAGAGGCTGTCCGGCGTGGTGACTGGCAAGGAGCACATGGCCGGGTACAACGACGCCCTTCTGAGGCGGACCTTCGCCGAAGCCTATACCACATTCACGGAAAAGAACTTCCAGAAGTCCGTGGACAAGGACCGCAAGGTTGAGCCGCTGTTTCTCATGTTCTACACGGCGGCAACCAAGGCCCTCGGCCGTGGCAAGGATCCGAGTGACAAGAGCTGGACCTTCATGGTCGACCGACATACCGCCATGTTCCTGAGGCTCATGGTCAACGTTCTCAGAGACCACGGTGCCGACAGGGATCGTCCCGAGCTGATCCAACGCCTTACGACGTTGGAGAGTAAGTTGCTGACTAGCGATCAAAACCTCCTGGACACGGGACAGGGCGAGAACAAATACGTCGAGGTCGAGATCCCACTGACTTACGAAATCAAGGACATGCACATGGTGCAGGTCGTTGCTAAGATCTTCGGCGTCTCCAATTCCAAGGCTCAGGCGGACATCGATGCTAACAAGGCCTTCTGGACCGAGGAGGCTGCTGTCAGAGATTTGAAACAATACCAGACCAGGCTCTCGTCCAACATCGCTGGCACCCTGAGGCGAGAGGACTTTGATCTTGACGCGGCATTCGACGAATGGAAGAAGAATGAGAACCACCTCCTTGGCCAGATATTCACCGAAATACTCTCGGTCAGGCCAGAGCTACGAGGTACTACTTCTACAAGCACCGATAAGCCTCTGCCCACGCGCCCTCAGTCCATGTATGCCAGAGAGCAGGCTTACGCCGAAATCGGCAAGATGCTCGCAGAACCCGACGCTGGAGGTTACGCGTTCGACCAGCCAAGCCTAGCCGGCCTGTCGCTTGAGGACTCGAACAGCATAAGAAGCGTCGACGAGCCGAACTACACCTTCATCCCTCCTGAGCCTCGTGCGTTCTACAAGAAGATCTTATACTATACCATGCTGTATGAATCACTGCAATACGACCCTTCGCTTCCGTACACTCCGTTGGGGGAGCAATCCAACGAGGTACTGATCGAGCTGTCTGTTCGCTGGCGCCTTCCTCAGTTCACGCGTTATGTTACCTTTACTGAAGTGGCTGTAAGGATGTTCCGTGATCAGGAACTGACGGTCGGTCAGTTGGATTTTGCCCTGGAGTCGCTCAAGAGCCCGCCGCACGAGGTGAAAAAGGTCCCGCCAATCCAGTCATATACTGTGGCTCTGCCAGATCTAGACTTCACCCGATGGACTATAACCGACTTCGCTGCCTATCAACATGCCCTGGGAGATGCCCACGTTGCGTTGCTGCGTGATCTCTACGACACTCTGGTGCGTTGCTACGAACCAAAGCCCCCCTCCATCAAAGACCTTATGATGGTTCTGGGCAGGCACATCTACGACGATCCCGCCTTCTCGCAAAGACCTGAAGATACCGAGAACTTCAGACAACATCTCGACCACGCGCTCCGGGACAAGGCGGCCCAAGTATATCGGGACTTTGTCGATACCATAATTCCACAGAATCAGGAGGAATGGGATTTCAGCCACGTGGTACAGCTTGGAAAATCCGTCACCAGCATCTGCCAGAGGATCAAGAAGCGATACAAGAATAATCCCGAGATCCTTGGCGTCAGCCCCTACGATATTCTGGTACAGACAATGTTTCCAACCTTCGAGGAAGACGCCAACGAGTTCATCTCCCGAGTCCTCATGGTTGCCAAGGAACGCGGCGTGCCCGTCAACAAGAATGATGGCTTCGAATTGTACAAAGAGTTGGTCGAGATACGCAGTACTCATCTGTCGGATGCGAAGCTCAAGGGCAAGGCCTTTGCCTTCCATATCGAGGGCCTGCTGGAGGACTTTGTCTGGAGACATATCAGGGACGCCGACGAGCAAATGGAAGTGCTGATCGACAACGCTATTAAGCAGGACCAGTTCCAACTCGTCTCGAACAAGCCGGACGGCTACGTGGAGGATAGCGCCCGCCATAGCACGTCAGTTGTCGATGTGTTCTCGCTCTTCAACCAGACGCTCAAATCTGTCGAGGATCTGAAGTGGCAAGACCCGGTTCACGTCGCACGGTTCAAGAAAGCCCTGTCCAAGTCCTTCGCTGCTGGCATCGGCCGTTACTGTGAGGTCGTCGAATCGAGGTTCGCAAAGGAGATGGACAGGCAGACCGCGCAAGAACTGGTGGCTGCTACCAAGACCGCGCAAGAGAAGTTCCTTCAGTATGCTAGGGATGCGTTAACCACCAAGGAGAGGATTGAGCCCTTCCATTTCTATCCCGAGGTACGTTTAGAACCCGTGGACTGGCTGTTAACGTAACTAACTATGAGCCAGTCGTTTGTCAAACTGAACAACATCGAGTTTGCCATGCAGGCACTCGACAAGCTGGAGAGCGACATGAAAGTCTCTGAGACTGCTGAACTCCTCCGCAGGGTAGAGCCTAAGCAGCACGCCAGGCGGCCGAACAAGTATATCTTCACGATTAAAGTCGTGGAAGGAGAGGACTTGAAGGCCTGCGACCCAAACGGATACAGTGACCCGTATGTGATTCTTTGCGATGAGTACCAGAAGCGTCTGTTGAAGACGCAGGTGAAGTACTCGACTCTGAACCCCCACTGGAACGAGTCATTCGACATTACGGTATCGAGCCCGCTCAACATTATCGCTACGATCTGGGACTGGGATAGGATGGGCGACCATGATTTTGTTGGACGCACTTCCCTTAAGCTGGACCCGGTGCATTTCAGCGATTATCTGCCCAGGGAGTTCTGGCTTGACTTGGATACCCAGGGCAGACTCCTGATCAGAGTCAGCATGGAAGGCGAACGTGACGACATCGAATTCTACTTTGGCAAGGCGTTCAGGCATCTTAAGAGGACTGAACGCGACATGGTTCGGAAGATCACCGACAAGGTATGCTCTCCTCCTTGCAGAAAAGCCTCCGCAGTTTGTGCGTACTGACAATGTTGTAGCTCACTACGCACATCAACGCTTCCTTGTCACGCCAGGCCTTGAAGAACTTGGTGGGTGGAAGCATTACAGCGTCCGTTACGAGTCTTTGGAAGAAACGGCAGTCAACCATACCGCCTGCCACCTCTCAAGCTGTCGTCGAGCAGTCTCTCCAGCCTCTCTTCGAATATTTCCAGGACAACTTCACGATCATGAACCTAACCTTGACGCACAACACGATGCAGGCAGTCATGGCCCGTCTGTGGAAAGAAGTCCTACTAACGATCGAGAACCTCCTCGTCCCTCCGCTGTCAGAGCAGCCATCCACGCAGAAGCCGCTCACCCAGGCCGAACTCGACGTTGTGTTCAAGTGGCTCAACCTCTTGTTCGAGTTCTTCAACGACAAAGGCGAGGGCGTGCCGGCCGAGGTGCTCAAGTCGCCCAAGTGGCAGGACCTCCAGAACCTCAACTTCTTCTACTTCGAGACGACGGAGAACCTGATCCGCACCTCGGAGACCATCGCGGCCGCCAACGCGCAGAAAGTGCAGCAGCTCGCGGCCGTCAACAACAACCGGCTCTCGGCGCCGGCCACGTTCGGCCCGACGTTCAGCGCGGCGGGCTTCGGCAGCCTGGGCACCATCAGGCGCGGGCGGAGCATCATGATGAGCCGAAACCTGGGCACGATGCGCAAGGCCAAGGAGGACCGCCGCAAGGAGGCGCGCGAGGACGCGAGCGACGACATGATTCTCCGGATCCTGCGCATGAGGCCCGAGGCGGCGCGGTACCTGCTCGAGAGGCAGCGGCAGAAGACGAGGCAGGAGAGCCAGGCGGCGGCGCAGGCCATAGTGCGGCAGAGCGCGCAGCAGGGGTGGAACTCGGGCCAGCCGGCTTTTGGCGGGGCGCTCTACGGGAGGAATAATCTGCCCAGGCGGTAGTAGCGCCTATGGCACGGGTTTGCTCTTACGGTTTCGGTGCGACGATGGGGGTTTGGCAGAGTGGTTCTTTTTGTTCTCACCGTTTCGGACATCTCACGATACATGGGTTTGTTGTTTCCTCTCCTCCTTCGCATGACTTGCACGACCATGATGAGGGCATAGGGGCGTTTTGCTTCAGTTTTTTTTTTTTTTTTTTTTTTTTTTTTTTGTTTTGGCGCACATTTGGAAAACCAACGGGATTAATTTTATTTTTTTAATTTACAAGGGTATATGGATTTTTTTGGGGGGCACATTTTTGATTTTATTATTTTTTTTANTTTTTTTTTTTTTTTTTTCTTTTTTTTTTTTTTTTTTTTTTTTTTTTTTTTTTTTTTTTTTTTTTTTTTTTTTTTTTTTTTTTTTTTTTTTTTTTTTTTTTGGTTTTTTTTTTTTTTTTTTTTTTTTTTTTTTTTTTTTTTTTTTGTTGTTTTGGACGACATGTGAATACCCTACGGCATGAGTTTGCTTTTGTTAATTGCCCAGCGGATAGCTATTTATTAGGGAGCAGCCATTTGATCTTAATGATTATTATTACCACTACCAAAAAACAGCCTCAACGGCAGCAAACCTCAAGACTGATGTTGCCACCACTGAGGGCGAGGAGTGATATGGGCGCCTTTGGGGGTGTAAAAATTGGGGTAATTGACCTTTTGGCAGGAAGAACCACGCAGCCGTCTGCTTCGTACGCGTCTCAGCCCTCGCTCATTATAAACTGACACCAGAGCAGGTACAGAACATGCTAGGTGACGGGTATCACGCACATATCGCGAAGTGCGGCTGGGAAGGGCATTGGCCAGTTCTTGCATTGCATGACAAGGGCCAGTGCCACGGCAGCCTGAGCTGCTCCGGCACGATTCGGGGTCTGCCCTAGCCCGTAACACTGGGTCGAACGAGTCCTCCTTCAGCACTGCCATCTGGGCCCGACCTGCGACATTCTTCTGGCCAGAAACTGGGCCGCGTTTCCTGCTAGAAAACAGGCGTCTGCTGGACCAGCTGCTCGTATCTCCCTCCAAACCGCTTTCTAAAGAACCGCCAGCTGAACGCTCAAGCTTGTGCCATTATGTTGTCGACCAGCAACGATATCTTGCACAGCTTCGCTTCCATCTGTCGCTGGCCCACTAGCTGCAGACCGATGGGGAACCCTTCGTAGCGTTGGCGCTTCTCCTTTGTATCTGTATTAAGTGTAAGCTTTCCCATGGACCACACAACCAAGGGCAAAAGGGGGGCGGGTCCTTACAGATCGACTGAACCCTAGCATCCATAGGGCCTCGTGCGGGAGGAAGGTCAACATCGTCTTTGCTGAGGTCAACCTTGCCGCACTGCACGATCGACGCGGGATAATCCAGGACATTCCAGACGCGAGAGAAGTGACTGCGGATCAGGGTGTCGTGTGGCCGCGGCAGACAGCTCTGCGGCGGGCACAATATCACGTCCATGGGTCTGCCCGAGGTGCTCTTCTTAGCAGTGGAAGCCCAGTAATGAAGCCAGTCTGTCTGCAGGTCGAGTCTTTCGGCGGTCATGGCCCAGAGGTCCGACAGAGTCCCCTCTTCACAGGGGTAGAGGTTGCCTTGAGCGACGGAATCCGTGTACGGTTCGCCGAACAGTTCTCGAGCAGCATCAAGGGCCTGGCAAAAGTTAGCATATACCGTCACATTAGATACCGTCTTGGAAGCCCAGCCAAGCGCACCTTTCCGCCCTCGATCTTGAAGTGCTTTTGTGCGTTCTCTGCCAATGCGGCAAAGTTGTGGGCGTCGATCTCAACCACCTCGTGGCCCGCGGCCCGCAGCTTGTCGCACGCCTCCTTCATGATCCGTAGGAGCGGCGGCAAGGGGGTGGTCTCGTAGTCCTCCAGAATGACGCCGAATACCAGCGGCCTGTCCGGCAGCGGCGCGGGATCCCAGGGCAGATAGGCGCACCCGGGATCGTAAAGCCACGGTTCCGCGTCGGACACGGAGCGCAGGAGCAGCTCGCAGTCTCTCGCCGAAACAGCCAAGACGCCGTTGACGCACAGGATGCCGATGGCCTCCGCTCCGAGGGTCAGATATCCCTGGAGCTTATGATAAGGTAACCGACCAGAAGATGGTTTGATGCCGTATACCCCGTTACAGTAGGCGGGTATGCTAAGGTCCGACTGTTCAGTTCCAAAATTCCCGCCTATTATCCAAGCATAATGGAGGACAACTTACCGGACCGAGCCACCGACGTCGGTGCCGATGCCCAACAAGCAGCCGCGCATGCCTAGCAGAGATCCCAGTCCACCGGAGCTTCCCGCGGCAGTCAAGACCTTGGACCGCGCATTGCGGGAACGCCCCCACACAAAGTTCTCCGTGTCCGGGGTCATCATGGACTGCGGAACGTTCGTCTTGACATACATGACGGCGCCCAGGGCGAGCAGCATGTCGACGATGACGGAGTTCTCCTTGGCCGGCTTGAACGCAAAGGCGGCCATGCCGATGGTCGAGTCGACCCCCGCCACATTGATGCTGTCCTTCAGGGCGATGGGGAGGCCGTGCAGAGGACCCAGTGGCCTGCCCGTCTCCTGCAGATACTTGTCTAGATAGGCGGCGCGCTCCAGAGCCTGGTCGAAGAAGATCTCCGTGAGGCAGTTCAGCGCCTGCTGGGCGACTGCCGCTCTCTACCTGCCCGTTAGTCTCATGCATAACAGAGTACATTGGGTCGAATTGGGCATCTCACCTTGCAGAAGGCTCGGGTAACCTCCACGCTGGTGTACTTGCCAGCGCGTATCTGCTCTAATAAGCCCCAAGAATCATAGCCCTCGGTAATCTCCAGCTCTCGTTCTGACAGCAAGGAGCTCCGACGCGGCAGGTCTGTGAGGTCGTCTTCATCTGGGACCTCTATCCGCCATTCTGAAGGAATTCTGCTGTCTCGCTCCTGCAGCTTACGCCGGCTGATCTCTAAATAGGGGGCTTCCGCCATAACGTCGATTGGGATATTACAATAAAGCCCGTGATGAATGAACTCTTGAGGACCAAAATCTCATGCACCTGTATGCTCAATATGACTGCTATGAATGCCAAATCACGAGATACTCGCTCCCTATGTCTGTCTTGGTGGCCTCTTTGACAATCGGAATTGCCGAAGGTGGACTCCCGATAGCCGGAGCACTCGACACCCGGGACGGTGACCAGTTCGGCGGAAACATGCCGAAACCAAGTTCCTGCGGAACATACCGAGACATCTCCTACGATTCCCTTTGAACTCAGACTTTAGTGTAATTTTGCTATCATTAAGACCCTTATCCATTACATTTATCCAATACACCAGTGAACTGAAGGAGGTGAATAAGAAAAGCTACCAGTCTTGGGGAGAATCGTGACATTGAACTTTCGTATCATCAAAGATGGTCATCCAAGACGACAAATACTCCTTTGACAGGGACTTGATCGGCTACGGTGAGCAGGGGAGAAATGCAGAATGGCCAGGAGGTGCCAGGATTGCCGTTAGCATATGTGTGAATTATGAGTGAGTGACCCGGCTCAGGCTGTTGACCAAGCCGGCTTCTCTATATATTGAAAATCTAATAAACAGAAGCTAATCTACCGAAACAGAGAGGGAGCAGAATCGACAGTCCTGAACGGCGACGCTCAGTCAGAGACCCTGAACTGGGAGAAAGGTAAGCTATCAGGGAGTAATCCTACAGGTCCAGCAAAGGCAGGAACACGCGCTGACCAAAGTGACGGGGGAATGCAGCCGGCGGCCAGGCCTTCGTCAACGCCCGCCAGCCCAACGTCGAGTCGGAGTACGACTACGGCTCGCGGTCGGGCATCTGGCGGCTCCTGCGCATCTTCGCCCAGCACTCCTTCAAGTTCACCGTGCTGGCCGTCGGCCAGGCGCTGGAGAAGAACCCGGCGGTAGCCAAGGCGTGCGTGAGCGCCGGCCACGAGATCGCGGGCCACGGGTACCGCTGGGTCGACTGCCGCGACATGCCGGCGGCGGAGGAGAAGGCGGCCGTGCAGCGGGGCGTGCGCGCCATCCAGCGCACGTGCGGCGTCGACCCCAAGGGATGGTACGTCGGGCGCATCAGCCCCAACAGCGCGGGCGTGGTGTGGGAGGCCTTCGAGGAGCTGGGCCTGACGCTCGAGTGGGAGAGCGACTTCTATGGCGACGACGTGCCGGCCTGGGTGGATCTGCCGCCGGGGCTGGCCGACGTGCGGAGGGCCCGGCGCGGTCCTGACGCGGAGGAGATGGGCCTGCTGCAGGTGCCGTACTCGTACGACGCCAACGACATGAAGTTCCACATGGCGGCCGACGGCTGGGGCAGCGGGTCCTTCTACGACTACCTCGTCGACGCCTTCGACATGCTGTACGAGGAGGGCGGCAAGATGATGTCCATCGGCATTCATCCCCGCATCGTGGGCAAGCCGGGCCGCGCCAGGCAGATGCAGAAGTTCCTCGAGTACATCAGCCAGAAGCCCGGTGTCTGGGTGTGCACCCGCGCCGAGATCGCCGAGCATTGGAGAGCCAAGTATCCCTACCAGCCGGCCAGTTCGAGGAAGCCATAAATATGTCTAAAGACTCAGTTTCTGCTTCTCAAACTCAAGTTCTCTCCCTTCATGTTTCATTTCGTGCTCTCCAGTGCTTTATCTTGCGCGCACTCTGTTCTCGGCTAGGCTAGAACACGTGCCTTTACCCTATCTCCCATCCTGTGTTCCAGCTCTCGGCCGGGAATGCATCCATGGCCTGGAAGATGCTGTCCTGCATCCACGTCTCGGCGCTGATCTGGTAGTCCTCCAGAACCGTCTCGAAACTGTCCCAGACACGGTCGTACGTCCTGCCTCCCGCAGAGACCCTGCCGTCGTTCTGGTTCACCAAGGTCTCCACCTCCAGCTGCAGCGGTCTGCCGCCGTGGCCATTGGTTCCTTCGGGGTGCGTCGCCTGCCGGCCCGTTCCGTCGTGCTGACCCTCGATCGTTGCCGCCACGAGGCTCTCAAAAGCGCTGCGCACCTTCCGCGCCGCGGGCCACCGCTCGGAGATGGTGTACAGCATCGTGCTGCAGGCGCGGATGTCGCTGCTGAACCTCGTGTCGAACAGTGCCGAGTCTAGGCAGAAGCAATAAACGAGCACCAGGCCAGCCACAAAGTTGGCGTGTAGCGCCAGCAGGGAGAAGGAGATATACGACTGGTTGTCATGGAGCCGCTTGTACAGCTGACAGACCTGACCCGCGGAATAGGCGACTTGTCGAAACTCGGGGTGGGTAGGGGTGAATGTAGGGAGCAGAGGGAGGAATAGGAGGAGGCGCGCCTTGTGGTACTGGATCATGTGGTAGTCTGTCGTGCTGTAGGGGACCTTATCTTCGGTTTCGGTGTCTTGGAGCTTCGGAATGTTGGCTTTCCACTCCTCCAGCGCATCGCGGAGTTTGGCGATTTTGTGCCAGCTGACGGAACTGACGGGCTTGTCGACCCGGCACACAGTATGCGAGATCCTGGACTCGATCTGCTGGACCTTGATGATGTGGATGGCTGCGGTCATAGACGTAACTCGACCGGGATTCGCCGACGACTCTGCAATGGCAGCTGTAACCTCCTCGTCCGTCTCCAAGGAGTCGTCAATGTCGGCCGGCAGCGCAACGTCAATCTCTCGGTCTGCCACCGAGTAGGGCCGGCCTACTGTTCTGGCGACGGATCGTTCCAGCATGTACGCCGTCCAGAAGATGCGCTTGCGACGTTGGTCGAACAAGGCGGACGACGTATTTGATTTCCTATGGAGCCCGCAGTCTATACAGTGACGCATTGTCGTCCCAATCATCCACCTGCTCCCGGTCAGTTCGCGGTTTCCCGATGGCTCAGGATACAATGCACCAGTGAGACGTACCATATTCCGGGGCCCGTAGGCGATCGTAACTGATAAATGGAGAGTAACAGCATTGCCTCGAGGTTCTCGAGACTTCGTACGTCCGATATTGCATCCTCGTCGGCTAATGCCGCGGCGTAGTGAGCCTGATGTCGGTTAGTCCAGGCTCAGATATCACTCTTGCACGGCCACCCTAGACATCCAGGGGGATTGTGGGGGCTACAACTTACTTCTGGAGAGGGAGCAGTGTTGTGGTCGTTGGCCAACTGCAAGTACCTAGCCCCAATTGCGTACACGAGGTGCAGAGTCGCATAGCCGAGATGGTCTGTGTTGGCTTCCGGCGAGCGTGCCTGACACGCAGGCACCAAAGTCGCCCTGACCTTGCTCAGGGTAGATATCCTCTTTCTTGACAAGAAGGGGTGTTTAGGATGGACTTTGGAGAAGTAAGCACTGATGAGCCTTTCCGAAACCTCATCACTGGGCATATCTGCCTCGGCGACGGAGCTGTTGCTTTCCTGGCGCTTGGCAACAGCCCCAGAGAGGGGAGACGGACGAGCACTCGTGCTGGCCCTGCGGCCCGGTGCTTCCAGCCGGGGGACATGCCTAGATGTAGGATGCATGGCAGACTTGACGAGCTTCGCAAGGGGAAACCCGCTGGACGTGCCCAGGTACGAGTTCGGCGACAAGGCCACGAAGCCGACACCCACCTCGGGACCGGGCTCGAGCTCTTCGGTAGGGGCATCACCGGGCGAGTCGACGGGTTCCCTTGACGATCGCCGTCGCGCCGCCCGACCCCTGATACTCGCCAGATGGTCCTGTGCGATGTCGGGATCTGCCGAGGCCATGGACCTCTCCAGCTGGGCGATGTGGCTCTCCAGAGACCTCACGTACTCTGCCGGGTAGATCTGCTTGACACCGTACACGCAGGGCTCGCCAGCACACAGACAGTTGGAACAGGTAGGGAACTCATTGTCGCATCGTTGCTTGCGGCCTTTGCACCTCTGGCAAGCGACGGCGCTTCGATGACGTCGCTTCGGTGGCCTCTCATCTGGTGTGGCGTCCTCCTGCGGCCTTGAGCCGCGTCCAGAGTCCATTCCTACCCTCAGAGTTGCCTGTAGCTAGTCGTCCGGTCCCTAATTATGTAATGATGCCACTTTGATGTCTTTGTCTTGTATCCTTGCTTGTCCTCAGACTCCTCCAGGTGTCAAATGCAGCTCAAGTCCTTGGAAGAAAGGAGATCCTGGGCGTCGTGATGCGTTCGCTCAAGGCATGCCCGACGATACTCCGACACAGAAACCAAACAACATGCTACTATGACCAGCGTTGAAGTCATCTCGGCGCTGGAGACCACTCACCCATGACGATTTGGCTGGTGTCCTTCCAGCGCGATAGCATCAGGACCCAGCCTATGGATAAGGTCACGTGATGCCCTGATTAGCTGACCGCCATTGGACTGTTGGACTGAGGGACCCCCCTGCTTGCCGTCGGGTACTCCGCTCCCTATCAGGACCCGAATTGACCAATCACCAGCCACTGGTGGTCATATTCTCTCAACCCTTATCTTTCCATTCCAGCAGTAGCGACGACTAACGAATATGAGTTTATCTCTATCTTTTATCCAAGGGCGAATCTCTCTTTTCGGGATGGACCCCATTGAGCGCTCTTATCTGCAGGGTTCAGCGGATTTCCCGAACATTTCGGGTTCTCTTTGTAACGGAAGAGATGTGGTGTGGTCTGGCTGGGATAGACTCCCGACGAAAGAAGAGATAGATATCATGGCGATCCAGGCCGTGCTAGCCTTGCCTTCAGACCTTGGGACTTGGGACATCTGATATCACGACCACGCAAGTCGAGGCCGAGTAGATATAAGCAAGGGTGGTCTCGTGTCCAGTCCATCTTCTTTTCTGAAGAATCTGACCGTCACCCAACATCTCCATTCTTGATACCACAAAGACAGTTTGCTTCGACTGTTGACTTATACACATCTACCCAAGATGGGTGTGCGAAGCTTCCTCCACACGCTGGACCAGCGCATGCAGACGCGGGAAAGCAGATTCGACAAGTCGGACTCATCAGAGAGGAAATGGGGTAACGAAGATCTCGACCCTACGCCGTAAGCAGGCACCTGATCACCCTCATTTCTCCCGTTATTCTTGCTCACAATATACACAGGAGGCCACAGCGAACATGGAAGCACTGGAACTACTTCATGTTCTTCTGGGCTGTCTCGTTCAACCCCAACCAATGGAACACAGGCTCCAGTCTTGTCAGCTCCGGCTTGGTATGCAGCCCCTTTTCCCCACGTGCCCGTCACACAGTGGCACAGTCCTCCATCACAGACCTTGCTAACATGAAGGGGACAGCTCTGGTGGCAAGCGACGCTCTCCGTGGCAGTGGGTAACCTGATGTGCTCTGCTATCCTGGTGGCTGCATCCCGTGGTCCCGCCGTCTACCACGTCGGATACCCTGCATACGTCCGTGCCAGCGCTGGCATGTACGGCTCGTTATTCTTCGTCTTCCTCCGTGGCGCCGTGGCCATCCTCTACGTCGGCACACAGAACTTCTACGCCGGCAAACTGGTCGACGTGATGCTCCGGTGCGCCTTCGGCTCCAGCTGGGAGAACATCCCCAACCACTTGCCGGCCGACGCAGGCATCACCACACGTGGCCTCGCTGCCTTCTTCATCTACTGGTTCATCCAACTGCCCTTCATGCTCATCCACCCCCAGAAGGCGAAGTGGCTGTACACGGTCAAGAGCTTAGTCTGCCCGCCCGTTCTCATCGCCGTGTTCGGCTACGTCGTCGGCAAGAACGGCGGCTTGAGCGGTGCGACCAAGCTCACGGGCCCAGCGTCCTCTACCTCGCTCGGCTGGGCTTTCATGCTCGGTATCAACTCGGTCTGCGGCAGTATCTCCCCCGAAATCATGTCGAATGCCGATCTCGCGAGGTACGCCCGCAAGCCCAGCGATGCTGCTTGGTCCCAGGCCGTCGGTATCTTCACCAGCAAGACCTTCGTCATCTTCCTGGGCATCGCTTGCTCTAGCGCTTCCAAGAACCTCTGGGGCACTGCCTACTGGAACATGTGGGATCTCCTCGGCGCCATCCTGGACCAGAACTGGAACGCGGGAGCCCGCACGGCCATCTTCCTCGCCTGCGTGGTGCAGGTCCTGGCTGTCATGGCGACCAACTTGGCTTCCAACTGTCTGCCGGTCGGAGCTGACCTTACCGGATTGTTCCCCAAGTATTTCAAGTAAGTGGAAACTGAAAACGCTCCCGCTACTCACAGCGACTAGACGCTAACATGTCCGTCACAGCATCCCCCGTGGCCAGGTTCTATGTGTGATACTCAGTCTTTGCACCGTCCCTTGGAAGCAACAAGTATCTGCGAAGAGCTTTCTGACCTTCCTGGGTTCCTACGTCGTGTTCATCGCACCGGTGATCGGCATCATGATGTACGTCCTACATAACCCCTATTCGAGACTGAGAAACCCCTTTACTGACCGGCGCTCCTACACAGTGTCGACTACTTCCTCATCCGCAAGGGCAACATCCACGTCCCGTCCCTGTACGACCCGCTGCCCGGCGCAACATACTCCTACTGGAAGGGCTTCAACCTCCGCATGTACGGCGCCTGGGCCATCGGCGTCGCAATGGTCATCCACGGCCTCGCCGGCTCCTACAACGTCAAGACTAGCGAGGCTAGCGTCGACATGTACCGCCTGGGCTTCATCCTCGCCTTCACGACCGGCAGCGTGTTCTACTACATCTTCTGCTGGATCTGGCCCATCAACCCCTATCCCGCCGGGCGCGAGGCGGTCCCGCGCACGTTCGAGTACATGGGGCCGACGGACGGCTACTTCGACGACGGCGACGTCATCGAGGGCAGGAGCGGCAGCGAAGAGCTGGACGACGGGCTCGTCCCGACGGAGAAGATTGCCAAGACGTCTGCTACGGAGATTTGAAGAGACTGTTTTTGGGGCCGACATATAATTTTTGCTGCGAAATGTTGTGCTAGTTGATAGAGAAGGAGACTACCTGTAACCAGACTTCGAACCTCAAGGTCCCAGTATGATTGGAAGCGATCAAGTTTTTACTCTTAGGATCTTTATTTCTAATATCCATTTACTCCTTCTGCCTTCTGCTCAAAGCGCCTCTTTGCATGCCATTGAAGACAATAATACTCAGACCCTGAGCCATCTCATTTGTGAGAGAACTCTTAGGCATACGCTCTAAGTCTAAAGGGTCGTCTCTGTTTCGCTAGATCGTTTCTGAAGAACCCCTTGGGTTGGTGTCCGCTATGCCCTGCCGAATTACCGCACTGTCATAGAATGCTTACTGCCCAGTTCTTCAGTCTGATACACTTATTCATCAAGATGACATAAAGACGTAAGGCGACGATAGTTAGGGTCTAGTGTAGAGTGGCAATAGCATTGCGTCCTAGCAGAGTCCCAGCATCTAGAAGCCAAACTAGCGGATCGAATCGGGTACTTTAGAACCAGGCCATGTTCCGAAGAGGCTGCTTTCGCTGACTGGCTTTTGACTGTATGGATCAAGAGATACGTAGCCGACCGTAGTGGACTTTAATGGGGTGACAGTGCTGACTCCCAGCAGTTAGTGCCCGGATCGTCGGCAATTCCTTGACATGCCCGAATGACTACCCTGTCGGATCGGCACTGATAAGGAATGTGGTCGGCACCTACCGACGGCCGGGCATGTTCCGATGCGGTAAATGCGAGAAGTTTCGGGATTTCCACAAGAGCTCTCCCTGTCTTACTCTGGTAGTAGACCAGTATTGCCTCCCCGATCTCCGATGTCGACACTTCGAATTGCTGTCTTTGCGGGCCTTTTGAGTAATAGCGCTTTGCAATGGATAGAAAATGGGCACCTCTTACTGGGTTTGGAAGTGTCTCGCTTCCTTTGAATGGTCGTGTAAGAGCCAAGTGACAGGACGGGAATTTTTCTTGCGCTCCGCAGCTTAGTTCCTTAGATCCAGACTTCCGAACCGTTGCCGGACTCTTAAACTCAACTATGTTCAGATTCGCCCTAACAAGTGGGAGGCTATAGCTCGTAGTCTGGCACTCGAGAGCACTTCCACCTTCCGGTGTCCCTCGTTGTTTCTTCTATTCGATATTGGTCTCTCCATGTTCTTTACTATAACTTGTCACAGTCATGTCCGGGTCCACGTCCGAAAAGGAGGCGGAGAGTACACTCACCACAGATGTGGCCGATCCTGAGGCCCAGTCGTCTCGTTTTCAACTCGCGGACTTGTCCGATTCTACGTTGGAAAAGACGTCCGAGGGCTCACCTCCAGTTGTCCAGGAGGCTGAAATAGAACCGGGCGATGTCGAAAACGGCCCAGCACCAGATCAGAGCTCCCAAGAGCGCCGGCAACAACCACAACTCACAGATTATACCCAACGGCTGCCGTTCGCAAAGCTCATTTCTGTGTACCTGTGTCTCGCCACCTGTTTCTTCGTGTCCTTTCTCGACGTCAACTCTGTCTCTACCGCGCTGCCGGCCATTGGCCGTTCTTTGGGCGCCTCAAACAGTATCACATGGGTTGGTACGGCGTACTTGCTCGCCCAATGTGCCTTCCAGGTCCTCTACGGCCGTCTGGCGGATATCTTTGGCCGCAAAGTGGTCCTCCTCGGCTGTGTTATCAGCCTCATCGTGGGCGACATCCTCTGTGGATTCGCCCAAAACGGCCCTTGGCTCTACACGTGCAGAGCCATCAGCGGCATAGGCGGAGGGGGTATCAGCTCCCTCGTCCAGATCACCGTCAGCGACCTCGTCTCATTGAAGGAGCGGGGAAAGTACCAGGGAATCCTGAGCGGCGCCATCGGACTGGGCGCAGGCGTCGGCCCCTTCGCCGCGGGCGCACTCGTCCAAGGGAATCAGGAGAATTGGCGGTGGGCATTTTGGCTTCCCGCCATTCTGGCGGCGCTGTGTGTGCCCCCACTGATGATCCTTCTGCCCCAGAAGCCGGTCGTAGGGAGCTGGCAGACCAAAGTACGCAATGTGGACTGGGTTGGACTCGGGACCATCGTTACGGGCATTTTGTTCATTTTGGTATTTACCTCTTCCCGAAGCGCTCGGGTATTCCCATGACTGACCATCGTTTGTAGATTCCTGTGAACTCCGGGGGTAGCATCATAGCGTGGGACAGCGCGGTGGCGATCTCGCTCCTGACGATTGGAAGCATTCTCACCATTGCCTTCGTCGTGGTCGAGTGGAAGTTCGCACGTCTGCCAATGATGCCACTTCGGCTCTTTACTTCTCTGTCGAGAAGCACCCTGTTTGCCCAGAATTTCCTCTTCGGGTTCGTCTGGCAAGCAGACCTCTACTTCCTGCCTATTTTCTACCAGGACGTTTGCGGGTTCGCCCCGATCAAGAGTGCATACCTGACGCTGCCTCTGCTGCTCGCCCAGAGCTTAGCGGGAGTTTGCTCTGGCCCGGCGATGAGTCGACTGGCCAGGTATATGCCTGTCCTGTGGATAGGATTCGTACTCTGGACCATCGGTGCGGGCCTGAAGCTGCTGTTTTCCCGGTCCACGTCGACTGCCGTGTACGTGATCGCTGTCTTGATCGAAGGCGCGGGAGTAGGATTTGTCTTCCAACCTTGTAAGTCCCCTAAGTCTCCTGAGAATCGCAGCATCTATCACATTTATTGACACTCCCAAACAGCCCTGGTAGCCTTGCAAGCACTTGCCAAGAAGTCCGAGCTTGCTGTCACCACCTCGACCCGGAACTGGGTTCGTGCACTGGGCTCCGCCGTTGGAGTTGCAGTAGCGACGCCTGTGCAGTTCTCTATCACGATGTCATCATTGCCAGCGGATTTACCTTCGAGCATAGCGTCTGCAGTTAGAGATGGGACATGGAAGATTGGCGATTCGCCATCCTGGGACGACGCGATACTCGACGCAAAGATGAAAGGGCTCCACACCGTGTTCATCATGTTCGTACCACTCGTTGCGCTCTGTCTTCTTGGTTGTCTTTGGATTAAAGATATTTCACTGCAAGGAGATGACGAGAAGGGCGGCAAGCGAGTCGAGAGTCGACTGATATCTAAGCTGCGCAGCTTTCAATGCATAGAGACTTAGAGTAGATACCACGGTGTATGAATACTGATTGAATAAGACCCATGTATATAATATCCAGACTACGGTATGATGACGAAAGGAAAAGAAAAATAGAGTCGAAGCCTACCTACACTGCAGTGTTGGAGGGATTATAGGCGTGAGTGGCCTGTGTACTGTAGTATACGTAGCCTCGGCTAATCTCCGGAACGCACAGCTACGAGTTTAGCTACCTCGGAAAACTCACCGGTACAGACTAGGGAGGTAGCTAGTACGATAACCTCCTTTAAGAAGCACAGTCTCGTCTCAAGATTTAGGAGTTGTCTGTTGTTACAGTAATAATCATATACCTATTTGTTATAGTCTATCATTTATACGTGCTTATATAATCTCCGTATTACTTCGAAACCGGTTCCCATAAGCATCGTTAATTCGGCTTCAGCTGTTGAGATTTCCTTCTGACTCTGCAGAAACGACATCGTGGAACCTTCCCGAGATCCTTAGGACCGGTAGCAACCTCGGTATCCGAAAGCCGGCACCTTCAGTCTTCACCTGCAAGACATAAGCGGAAAGATAAAAAGTCTCTCTGCCTGCATGCAGCCCCAGCCAGCCGCTGTGCGCAGGCTCTGTTTTCCCTTTGGGCGAAGGCCATTATCTTCAATTCAGGCAGTGACAGTGGCAGTGGCTCAGCGGTGTCCACACAGCCAATCAAGAGCAATCACGCTGGCGTCACCCAGCCGTGGAGCTCAGGCAGGTGCAAGGGCTGGGACGACCCCTCCCCCTCCTTCCTCGTTTTCAACAATTCAGTCTATTTCCGCCACAACGGCCGCATCACCGTCTTCAATCAAATCGACACTACGGACTGCCCAAATAGCCCGTCACCTGTCGACCACTTCTTCTGCTAGAGATAGTAAAGACACAGCAGCCAACACCATGTCTTCTTCGCCCTACACCCTCCGCAAGGTGGCTGCTCCGTTCACGCTGGAGCACCGCGTGTACATCGAGAAGGACGGTGTGCCCATCTCGGCCTTCCACGACATCCCCCTCTACGCCAATGCCGAGCAGACGGTGCTTAACATGATTGTCGAGATTCCTCGCTGGACCAATGCCAAGCAGGAGGTCTGTTCTCTCTTCCGTCTCGCCGCCACTTGAGTTAAATAACTAGACAATTCGAAGCTGACAATATGCCCAAACGACAGATCTCCAAGGATGAGCTCCTGAACCCCATCAAGCAGGACACCAAGAAGGGCAAGCTGCGGTTCGTCCGCAACTGCTTCCCCCACAAGGGCTACCTGTGGAACTACGGTGCCTTCCCCCAGGTAAGCTAATTCCTTCACAAGGCTTCAAATTGCGAGAGTCAAAAGTCACGCGATCTGGAATCCTGACTTTGATCGGCAAAGACCTGGGAAGACCCCAACGTGATCCACCCCGAGACCAAGGCTAAGGGCGACAACGACCCCCTCGACGTGTGCGAGATCGGCGAGCTGGTCGGCTACACGGGCCAGGTCAAGCAGGTCAAGGTGCTGGGCGTCATGGCCCTGCTGGACGAGGAGGAGACGGACTGGAAGGTCATCGTCATCGACGTCAACGACCCGCTGGCCCCCAAGCTCAACGACGTCGAGGACGTCGAGAGGCACCTGCCCGGCCTGCTGCGCGCCACCAACGAGTGGTTCCGCATCTACAAGATCCCCGACGGCAAGCCCGAGAACCAGTTCGCTTTCACCGGCGAGTGCAAGAACAAGAAGTGAGTCCTTCTGTCTCTCCCTGAGATACTTCGTGTCAAACGAGACAACAACGGCTTACTGACATGACGCAATTGTAGGTACGCCATGGACGTCGTCCGTGAGTGCGCCGAGGCCTGGGAGAAGCTCATCACCGGCAAGACCCAACCTGGCGGCATCTCCACGTAAGTTGCACCCTTTATCCCCTCATTTTAGCCGTACATTGGCCCAGCTAGCAGACTCTAACATGGAGGGAAAATAGCACCAACCTGACGGTGGCCCACTCGCCCAGCCGCGTCACGCCCGACCAGCTGCCTCCCCTCCCCCCCAACCAGGACCTGCCGCCCGAGAAGATCGACAGCTCCATCGACAAGTGGTTCTTCATCAGCGGTGCTTCTGCTTGAGCGCCATTGCGCAATTGTGCGATTGGCTAAGTTCCAATCACTTCGTTTTCGAGGTCATAGAGAAAATATCCCAAATGCTCTTGATGGTTATAGTGAACAGGCGGTAAATAGTGGTGGTCCATGATCCCAGGCCTGATGGTAGCTCAAAACTGCTCAATGCACTGCTCCGGGGACGTAGCTTCAACACAGTCCATTTCTCATCGTATTCTGCCAGTGACACCTGTGCAAGATTGACCTGATTTGGTATTTCGTGGTAATTGCAGCCTTCCCCCAGTATAACGCCTGCCCCAAATGCCCCAATTGTGACCCTTGATATTGTACACCTTTTCTATGCAAACAAAGCTGTACTCCTACAACCCCAGAGTGTAACGTCTTTTAACCGTCGGTCAGATCAGCCTGCTTCTGCAAGACTCTCGAATGCCGGTCGACCTCCTCGATGATGCTCTTGATGCCCATCTTGTCGCAGTCGATGTTCATCTCCTTTCCGTCCTCTACACAGAGCGTTAGCGTCCAGTCAGCCGGATTGCAAACGACGTAACCACTGTTTTCAACTGAGAAGTTCCCACGTACTGAATTTGAGGTGCAGCATGCTCGGCTCGGTCGAATGTCTCGGCAGTAACGTCGTCTGGATGGTCATGCCCTGCGAGCGAGCGTTGGGCGGGAGGAAGGAGAGGAAGAGCCGGGCGGCCTTGGCCTGCTTGGAGAAGGGGTTGAACTTTGTGTTCACCTCTGTGAGGAAGCGGGAGATCATCGTTGGGGCGTGTTGGAACGATCGAGTGGTGGTGATGTTGCGGCACTTGCCGAGGAATAAAATGTGGAAAGTTCGATGGTGGTGTTGAAGATTGGATGGTCTGTGCGGCGGAAGCTGCCGCTGGGAGAGCTTTTAGGAGGATTAAAAGCCAATCAGTGTCGAGTTTCGAGATGTGACGTCGCCAGATGGATTAACTGCTAACTTACACGTCTTCCCTAGACATCTCTCCTTGCTACTACCTCTACTTCTACCGCATACCCCTCTACAGGGTTTACAGCCTCATATCCTACGAATTCCCTTTCCTTTTCCCACAAACCTGGACTGGGAACCAACCAAAACCACCCACACAATGTCCTTCGAATCCCTCCAAGACCGCCTCTCGGCCCTACAAGAGACAACCTCCCAACTATCCGACCTCATCACACGCCTCGCCTCCCTCAAATTCCAGCCCGGCTCCGTGCCCCTCGATTCCACCCCGGACTCCAACGTGGCCGCCGAGCTCAGCGCCGAGATCAGCCAGGTCCTGCGCGAGGAGGAGGAAGACCTCGAGCTGCTGTCCGAAGAGGTCACAGACCTGCGCGCCGGCCGGCGCGACAGCGAGGCCGCCCACGTCAAAGCCCGCCTGGAAGACGGCGTCCGCCGCCTGCAGGCCGACCTGGGCCGCGCCCGCGTGGCCTTCCGCAAGGCCCAGCTCGCCGCCCGCCAGAACCTCGACGCCGCCCAGCGGCTCGAGCGCTCGCTCCTCCTCGCGTCCTACTCCGCGGCAGCAGCAGCCACCACCTCCTCCGCGCCGTCGGCGTCTGCGTCGGGGGCGTCGAGTCCCACGCCACAGACACACAGCCAGCTCTTCCCGCCGGGGTACAGGCCGTCCAAGAACAGCCGGAAGAAGAGACAAGGGGTCGTTGACGACAAGGACTCGCTGGTCGACGCCTCGAGCTCCGTCACGGCGGCGCTGCGGCGCACCCACGCGCTGATATCGTCGGAGCTGTCGCGCAGCCAGTTCGCGCAGCAGACGCTGGTCGAGAGCACGGCCGCGCTCGAGTCGCTGCACCAGCACTACGCCGGGCTGGACGACCTGCTGCGCAGCTCGCGCGACCTGCTCGGCACGCTGCTGACCAGCAACAAGACCGACACGTGGTACCTCGAGACGGCGTTCTGGATGCTGGTCGCCACGCTGGGCTGGCTGGTGTTCCGCCGCTGGGTGTACGGCCCGGCCTGGTGGCTGGTGTGGTTGCCGCTGCGTACGGTCTGGGGCACGGGCCGCGGAGCGGTCGGGCTGCTTGCTGGTGGTGGTGGCGGGAGGGGCGCGGAGGAGGTGCGGGTCGTTGGGGATGTGAGGGGGACGGAAGGGGCGGGCGGGTTCGATAGTCAGGGGAGGGTGGCGGTGCCGACTGTGCGGACTGCCGGGAGGGAGGAGGGGGCGGTGTCGCCGGATGGGGACTCCATGGTTGAGAAGATTGGGAGGATGGTTGATGAGATCGAACTGCAGGTCGGAGAGGAGCGGGGGGAGGATGAGGGACTAGAGGCTGGAGAAAATGGGAGTGAAGGGGATGATGAACCCAATCCCAAAAAGAGGATGTGGGAGGAGGATAAAGAGCTTCTCAAGCAAGCAGCTCAAGAAGCTCAGATCCGGGATGAGCTGTGAGGGAGACAGTTGACCGAATCACAATACTATTACACTACACTCCATCGCGGTTGTCCACCTGGATACTTTATTCATGCACAAGGAAAAGGTAGGCAGCCTGCGCTACTGGAAATTGCAACTTTTTGTCTGCCTATTCCATATGCAGTCCTCCGTCCTATGGCCGATGATCTCGAATACATGCTCTCCATGTATCACTGCCCCTTAACACCCAGCATGATATATATGCCCGGTATCCCATGCAAGCCGCCCATTCGAACACCACAAATCGCCTTCAATGCATATGACAAAGGGAATAAGTCCCCTTCCCACAAAATAAAGCATGCGCTCACACACGCTCCTTCCCATCACCGCCCATAACCCTACTAGCAAAGCCCATACCCGCAAACAACATCACAAACTTAGGCAATACGCCCTTCCCGTCCCCGCGCCGCCCGTCCTCCGCCCTGACCGTCTCCAGCGCTCCCCCCGACGTCATCGGCCTCGGCCCCGACCCGCCGTCCGCCACCAGCGCCGCGGGCCTCTTCCTCTCCCGCCTGTGCGAGTAGGTGTAGTGCCTCACCGTCGCCGCCGACGCGGGCGTGCCGGGCCGGCTGCTCCTGTCGGACCCGCCGGCCGAGGCCCGGTCCCACACGTGCTGGAGCGGCATGCTGAAGCGCCGGTTGGGATGGGCCTCGTGGAAGCCCAGCCAGCCGGCCGTGGAGGGGCGGTATTCTTTCTCTGGCGGCAGTTCGTCTCCGGGCAGGGGGGCGATGGTGTCGACTGAGTCGCGGGTGAGGGAGATGCTGTGTCTCTCGGAGGGGGAGGGGGAGGAGGACCGGGATTCGAAGGTGTAGTGGGATATGACCGGAGATGGAGGGTCGGAAGGGGGGATTGTCGGCGAGAACGCCGACGTTCGGATGGAGAACGGCGTTGGTATGGGAAAGGTAAGATGTCGAGGCGTGTTTGGTAGGACGGGGATCCGCTCTGAAGTAAGGTCTGAATTATCCTCGTACTTTTTGTTGTCAGATACCGAATGACTCTCCGACGGCAATTGGTCGAAAGGGTCTGGCGTTTCTACGGCAGTCGGATAAGGCGAGGCTGATACGGGAGAATGCTCTGTCCAGCCTGTTAATTTCTGCTCTGTCGCGCGGCCCTCTACATCCTCTTCGACCGCAGGTGTATCCACGGCAGCAGATCTCTCGGTGTCATAAGGATGCGGGTGCTCAGCTGGCTGTGATATATGTTGTGGAAGAGGCTCTAGAACGAGCAACCAGTCCGATATTGCTGGTGAGAACAATGTTGGGAGGTCCGATGCGTCTGGGTAAGATTCGGACACAGGAGGTGCTTCGACAGTCTCGGTCTCCGGCTCCGCCGACACCGACTCCTTGGCTAGAAGATGGTCTTCCTGGACAATCCCAGTTGCGGTGGTCGACTCGTTATTGTCCGATTCTTGGAGCACTGGACCAGCATCGTCGGATGCCGCCGCAAAAAAGCCCGCTTCCAGCAAGCCACGTGCAGCCAGGTCAATAGACGGTTCTGGTTGTTGCGGACTAGCGACCTCAGCGGGTGTTGTGACACTGGAACATTCGATCTTGGCGTCTGAAGCCGAAGCTGGCATATTGTCCGAGTCCTCTTTGGTTGCGGTACCCGCCATAGTCACCGTAGCTGCCACGGCCGCCACCTCCTTGCTCGTTGCAATGTCTTCAATCTCTAGAACCTCTTCAATTGCCGGCATTTCAGGTGAAGGCGGTAACTCCAACGCCGCGGGATCAAGGATAACAGTATTGGAGACAAGGTCCGCCGAAATACTTATTTCAGGCTCTTCAACGTCGTCTTGAGTCTGTTTGTCGATCAGGGAAATCTCATGTCTCTCAGTGCTTTCAAGGTCACTAGATCGCTCGTCCCTATCTTGGACGCCAACACGGTCATCTTCAGCTAAGATCTGCTCGAGTGGTAAGAGTGAGAGCTCAGAAGGCACCTCCGGCAGCAACGTTCGTTGTGGAGGGGTAGTAAGCTCGTGCGTTTCCTCAATGACTACAGGAGTTCCTGAACGCCTGCTCATTGACATATCCTCCGGTTGCACATCCGGTTCGCTTGGTTGAGCTTCAGGCAAGACCAGTGGCTCAATTTCCTCCGGTTCTGAGCTTTCACTGGCTGCTTCGAAGCTATCGTCCTGTGACTTCTCATTGCCGACCCAATTGTAATCTATCTCTGAGAGGCTGAATGGTATGCCGGGATCACAGGCGTCCCCATGCTGGGCTTCCTCATGCTCCGAATCAGCCGCGGCGTCTCTAGTTGACAGTATAGGAGGCAAAGACGAAGGCTCAGAGACCCCCTCAAAACTCTCGTCAATGATAGGCGACGCCGGTGTGTATGGTGGCACTTCTTCTTTCTCGGTAGAAGTGATATCCGACGTGCCGTCCAGCACGCCGTCCTCGGTGGGCAGAAGTGCTTCAGCTGGCGAAATGTCAGGCGAAGACGGCAAGCAAATTCCTGTTGGGTCCGGGGTCCGAGATTCAGACTCGAAGCTTGTGTCCATATCTTCATATCCGTCAGGTTCGGCCTCGTCCGTCTCCGAGTGTTGCCCTTCTTCCGCCACGCCAACACCCTCGCCGAAAGCTGCTCCATCCCTGTCATTCACATCCCCATTCTCGGGGTAGATCGGATGCTTCTGCATTGACTCAAATGGAGGAGACGGAGGCAGCTCTGTCATAGATGCTTCCTTCAGCTCGAGATCTGCATCGTATGTGCAGTTATTAGCTCCTATATTGTCCGCGACAACGGCTGATACACCATCTTCGCATCCTCCATCCGGAGCCGTCTGCATTTGGGTTTCGACATCAGCGAGCACGAAACCGAGTATTGACCCGTCATCACCCTCCCTGTCAACAGCTAGATCATTGAAGGACGGGGCTTGTTCGTCCCCGGCAGGAATATCCTCAAACTCCGCCGAAGGATCGCCGCACTCCGCTGCATCAATATCACGAAGGTGTAAGGGAGCATCGTCCCCGTCCGCAAGAGGCGTCTCTTCTGGTTCGGGGTCTGATCGTTCATCTTTCCCGTAGTCAAGAGCTGACACGGCCAGAAGGCTGTCATTGAGAAGGTCGTGTTTTCGCAACATGGTCGGTGTCATGAGAATGCTGTACCGGGGCGACGAATCAGATCCGGTGCTCAGAGCCGGCGTAGACGGGGCGGTGACATTCTCGTGTTTCTCCTGGTCGTTCAAGACTTGCGCTAAGTTGCCGTCCAGATCGTCCTTAGGCCCGTCTTTGTCATCCTCTCCGTAAGCCAAGTATTCTGACTTCTCTGGTTCTTCGTCCCTGGACTCTGCTACGTCATCGTCAATATGCGGCTCGTCATCGGCACACTGTTCGGCCGCCGGAACCGCATAGTCCTCAACATCGTCCGTCACTTCGGATGAGGCTGAGTCCCACTCATCAGTGGAATTGTGTGAACGCTCTTCCATCAATTCCGAGTCTTTAACCAGATCAATCGCACTGCCAAGTTCGAACGCCGGGCTTGCTGTAATAGAATCCGCCTTTTCTGCCCAGATTTCAGGCTGCTGGATATCAGCAGCCAGAGGCGGAGTTTCCAGCGGTGCCTCCTTCGGCTCGTCTGCCACTTGGGGGCCCTTGAATTGTGGAAGGGTATCTTCTGCGTGCGGCTCTTCATGCGACATGCGTCCAATGGGTTCCAAAGTCGTTTCCGAGGGTGGACTCTCAGCAATTTTCTTTCCTTGCAGATAACTGTCCGTTGCCGGGGCAGTTTTTTGTGTTTCTGGCGTCCCGCTTCCGAGAGGAGATACGGATTCCTCGCTGGGGGATACTGGGTATGCCCCGGGAACAAGAGGGAAGATTCGTGGGCTAGTCGTTGACCTTCTCGTGGACTTCAGACTGCCTTCTGCATGCGTGGCTCGCTCGAGACCGCTTATATGTGCTTCTTGTTCGTCAGTACCTTCGGACCGGGCTTCCTTCGTCTGCGTGTCATCCTGCCGCTCATGAGATGAACGTGACCCAGTGTGTGATCGATCAAGTAAGAAGAACTGCCGAGGTCGTGAAGGCTTGAGAGAGGACTTGTAAGTCGTAGGTTGGCCTATCATATCCCGGCTCAATCGATGTCTGTTACCAAAGGGTCGGTTCTCTTTCGAATCGAGGGCACCAGTTGCCCTTTCCACCATTCCCATGTTCGGACGCTTGAGGACAGTTTCTATCGTCGGGCAGGTACCCGACATCGAGGAGTCCAGAGCGGTCTCTAAGGGCTCGCGGATGGACCAGCTCGACCGCGTAATTTCAAGCAATCTCACTTCCGAGTCGGCCATCAAGCTGATCCTATCGTCTATCGTGTCCCTGATACGGTTGAGTCGCATCCCAAGATACCGTACAAAGTCCTGAGGGTCGGTGGCGTTGGAGTCGTTAAATAAGGCGAGTTCGCTTCCGAATTCTCTATGTAGGTGGCCGTATGAAGGCCCAACATTATTCGTTATCTGTAAGTCGATATTGACGGCGTTGCCGTCCGGAAGCGGCAATGAACCTGTGTCTTCGAAGGCTTGGCCGTCCTCATGTTTCGCTTCAAACTGTTGTTCCCTGGCAGCTAGAGAACCCTCAACGATTTCGGACATGCCCCAGAATAGTTCGCTGGCGAGTGAGAGACTGAGCGGCACGTTCTGAGTGCTGTTGATGCTAAGTTCCTCCTTGGCAGTCGTCTGCGCTGCCCGCTGATTTCGACTCTTCAAGGTCAGAATGATTGTGTATCCCGGAGCGGACTTGGAGGTTGCTGATGCCTCGAGGAACGGTGACCATGGTATAGAGCTCCGCAGCAGAGGGTCAGACGACAATGGCCTGGTCGTATCTAGCCCGCGGCCTTCTTCACGAATAGAGCTATTCAGCCGCTGGAGGTCGTCGGCGCTGGACTGGAGGAAGGGTTCGACCATCTTGTGAGTTGCAAGGATGACTTTCTTCGTGAAGTTGACCGTTAACGGCTGTTCCTGGTAGGATTTGAACGTTCTCTCGGCCCTGTACCTCCCTTTCGTGATGATCCGGAACGTGAGCTCGAATCGCCGTCGCTTCAGCGTCTGAGTTCCTTCATGAAGCCGGTCTAAAGCCCGTGGATCCTTCCGAGTTATAAAGTCCTGGCAGCGATGCTCAATGTGCTCCAGTAACCCCTTGCAGACCTTGTCCGTTGGGATGAAGTCTTGAGAGCTTGCATAACTGAGACTATATCGCGACCTGATGATGGGGTCCGTGAAGTTTATCGCGACATGGACAATGAGTGGACTAGAGGAAGTTGCCGTATCCTCTTGGGATACCGGTGACAGAAAGCCGGTAGGAAGACCCTCGACATGACTCGCGAGGCATTGGTCCTCCTTGGAGAGCCAGGACAGTGGGCTCGGCTCCTCCTTCCGCGATGGAAGAGAATCTGGGCTGCACCTTGCATCCCACCACGTCATAATACTGGCAAGACCCTTTTGTAAATACCTTACGCTCACTAGAGGTTATTCACAACCAAACTTGAGGATGCCATGCCATTGCAGGCCACAAAATAGAACCCAACTCTAGATAGAGGGGAGGTACTAGGTCTAAAGATGTAAACAAAAAGCACCCCCAAAAATGGAAAGATCTTAAGCAGCGGAATTCTGCCAATTAAGAGTAAAAAAAGGAAACATTACGTTCACTCCAAGGAAAAATCCCGTGTGCGGCAGGTATATATGGAGAAGAGCTACTGTACCTATCTTGTTACTATGCAGTAGCTCGGCAGGGCCAACTGGGACTTTGCTTGTTGGCTTTTGGCTGGGTCCGCCGGGCAACGATGGCGCTGTCGTGGCATGACGCCAGAGCCCGAACTGGTGAATCAGGCCATCGACAACGACGCTCATCCTATGCGTGGCCCCATGTTTCATCTGACTTTTTGGGTTTCGAAAGCTTGACTGCCCAAGGAATGCAAGGAAAAGACTGACAACTCAGTCAGCCCAATGGCAGAAACTCTTGTTGAGTCCAGGATTGGATGCATCAATCCTCGATGATTCCAAGGTGCTGGCAGTCTAAAAGTTGGACTTTGGTTCGCCGTGATCCGTGATTCCCCCACTACGCCGATGCCCTACTGCGTAGCTACAGCTCATAGCTCCACGGTTCTCCACGCGTCTAGCATGGACTTGAATCGTGTAGCTCTTATAAGTACTGCCTGCCGTGTATTGTGATGTACTGTATAGAGACGGCAAGAAGCGAGATGCGCTTGGACCGCAAACGTTCCAATTAGACCAGTGCAATCCATTTGGAAAGTTGATGGTTGGAGAAAAGGTGTAAGGTTGTCTGTCCTCTTAATTCAAGCTTGCTGTACCGATTTTGAGCACAAGTCCCCTCAAACCTTGACGACTTCGGCAGGTTATTCCCGATGTCGACCGAGGTTTTTGTCAGATCTGTTCCGACAATGCCCTGGTTGGAGTGGTCACACGATAAACGCAAGCGAGAGATACCGCAGCAAGCTTCACGATCAGCGAGTCCGAATTAGACCTGGTTCCTACTTCTAATACTTCAAATCCCGTAAGGTAGACAAGGCACTCGAGTCTAAGCTGAACAACGGAAAAAGCTATTCGTACCTGCTGCTTCAGCCTAGCACGAAGCATTCCCCAGGTGGTGACCATTGCCGACTATCTTCAGACAGTCCCCAATTGGGTCGGCATACGGGGTGAGGTAGTGTAGAATCAAATAGACCACGCTTCAAGACCAGTTAGCCTCAACATTGCTGCCACTAAGGATCGCTCTTCGAGGTTCTCATCTGTCTTATCAGTTCTCTCAGCTCCCTCTCCCGCCGCTCATTGGCGAGCTGCTCCGCCGTCTTGGTCTGCTGTCAAGCCAGTCAGTATTCTGTGCTTGCTCAAACTACTCTTCCACGAGGGGAGGGGAAAACGAACTGCTAGGACGAACCTGTTGATCAGGTGATGGCTTGCGCGCATGTGCACGTGGACTCGGCGATGATGGTCTTCGTCGTCGTCGTCTACCTTCAGCCCCGGAATCGTCAGCCCGGTCGCTAGCAGAGTCTGAAGAATGGAAACTGGAAGACGAGTTGCGGCGCCTGCCGCTGCCACCTCCTCCTCCTCTCCCGCCCCGACCCCGGCGCCGAGGAGGCGACGCTGACCGACTAAGTCTGCTGGACCGACTCCGCGAGCGGCGTCGTCGGCGGGCATTTCCCTGCCGAGGCGTGCTGTATCCACTAGACGCACTGCGGCTCCTGCCTGATCGACGGCCCTTGTTTGCACTACGACGACGAGGAGACCGCGAGCGGGACCTCGAACGTCTGGAGGCTACGCTGGAAGACGCAGACGGCGATCGAGAGAAGGACCGTGACCGGCTTCTTGACGAGGAGTACCGGCGGCGTTTTCGTGCGGGAGAGACTCTGTCTGACGACGCAGATCGACTGCGACCACCGCGTCGCCATGACCGGGGACTCCTCGACCGTTTGCGGCCGTCTCTCACCGGCGACGCACCGCGCCGTCTTGGAGGCGGGCTCCGAGATCTGGAGTCAGACCTACGGCTGCCCGCGCTCACACTCCTCGACCTCGACCGCGAAGAGCCAGAGTCGACAGACCGCGATCTCGACCGTGTGGGCGACCGTGTCCTCCGTACCCGTCTATCGTCGGCCCGACCACCACCGCGGGACGGCACATATGTGTCCCGTCCGCCGTCATACGCGTCTCGACCACCCCTCCTGCCACCGCGGTCCCCGGGAGGCGGTCCACGATACCTCGGCGGAGAGGGCGACCGGCCGGCCCCGCGGCCGAAGCCTCCGCGGGGGCCGCGCGAGGGACCAAAGTCTCGATCACGGTCGTCTCGTCTGCCTCCGCGCCACGAGTCGCCTCCTCCCCGTCCGCCTCGTCCACGGCCCCGCCGGTCGCGGCGCTCGGCTTCTTCCCTCCGCAGGCGGGCTTCTTCTGCTGCTTTTTCTGCCTCGATCTGTGAGCACGAGGTGTTAGCGGTGTCTTAAACATTCATCCATTGAGTTCGAGTGTTGCGTACCTTCTCTTGTATGAGCTCCAGTTTCTTGGCCTCGAGCAGCTCTTTGGGCACGCCTTGGGGACTGGTTTGGGCGCTTAGGAAAAGCTTCCAGAGCTCCTTACAGAATGACGGCGTGTCTCTGTCGAGAAATCCGGTGAGCTGGATCTGGAGGCCTTTAATGTCGGGCTGTGGGAAGCTTCAGCGTCAGTCTATCGCTCAAGATTCAGAAGCGGAGTGAGGGCAAAAACTGACGTATCGCGGACCGTCGATCAGGTTAAATATGAGCTCGATGACTACGTCGTCTTCTGCGCCAAGAATCTCTGTGACTTTGCCTGCTATCCATCTGTGCAAATACCAGGTCAGCATACCGTGCAATCGCCCAATATTGGAAGCAATAGTGGTGATCCGTGACGTACTTCTTCATGACCTGGAGGTTAACCTTGGTCATGTCGACTTTCTGGTTGAATTCCGCAGGGAATTTTGTCGTCTTGAGCAGCTTTGCGTCGACGCCGGTCGCCATGGCTGCGGATGTGTGTAGTTGCGCCTGTTGCGGGCGCCGAAGTCTAGTAAAGAAACGCCTCTTCTCCCAGAGAGTAAATGATGATGTTGGAGCCCGTCAATCTCGATGGCACGCCAGATGCTTTTATGCAGGTCGCGTTAACGCCATTGTGGGCCTGAGCGCACGGGCCGCTCCCCGCGATTAACCACTGTCACTGCCCGGTTATCAAAAGACTTATAGCACTGGTACGTACTGTATCAACCCCAAGGTGCTACGTTGAGAGTTTTGTCCTACAGAGTCGATAAGATAGAATCACCTGGGCAAGGCATGACTAGAGTTGCACGAGTTGCAGGATGAAGGAACACGGCTGGTCATCAACAGCAACCGTCTCATTATTAAAACAATCTTCTACAATGCTGTACAGCATCAAGTCCATCCAGGGGTATCTAGCCTCCGTTTCGTGAAAATCCCAAACCTCGACCCTCACGACGCAAACTCCTGACAACCGCATATCCCACCACTATCCTCGGACCTCTTCCGTAGTGCCTCTTCTGTGTCCAAGAGGTGGCGTCCATATCTGACACGAACCGAAAGGTCCTTGTAGAGGTATCTCACAACCGATGGTAGAGCCAGCTTCGCTCTGTCCGAGCCTCGTACATCAATTACCCAAGCTCCTTTCGGTAGTGTCACCCAGGTAGCTTCCAGTGTATGCCGTCGACCCTCAGAATGCGTCCTCAAAAGGACAATCGACACTATCATGCCCATCCCTCTCGCACAGAGCACACCACTTGCCCGCATCCACGACCCCGCTCTCCTTGCCCGCCACCGGCCCCGACTCCATCGGATTAGGCAGGATGCGCACCTCGGGCGGCACAACAGCCGCCGGCTTGGCCTTCATGGGCGACAGGGGCGCGGGCTTGATGTTGCTATCGTCGTCGTGCATGTTGTTCGGGATCGCCAGGTTCCGCAGGCCTTCCCGCACGACATCCTTACCCGTCTTGGCCGGCTCCTCCTTCTCTTCCTCCTGCTTGGCGGCAGGAGTCCCCCCGTTCTGGCCGCCTGCTGCGTTCGGCCCAAACATGTTGGTGCACGTGAGGATGTCGTGCCCGGCCGTCTCGCAGATCTCGCACCAGAGGGTACTATTCTCCGTCGCGGTGCTATAGGCGTCGCTCTCGGGCATCGTGTCTAGCGTGGCACCTCTGCTGTGACGCAGGCCGCCGCCGGATGGTCTCTTGTGGTGGTGCGATTCTGGGCTGCGCGGGGCCATGACCACCGTGCCGCGCGAGTCGCGGAGGGAGCTGCGCTGGTTCGTGCTGCTGCCGATTGTCATGACACTTCCGCGGCTGTTGAGAGTGCCGGTGGTGGCACTCCCCCTGCGGAGCGCTTCCAGCTCGCGCTCTAGTTCCTCCTCGCGAGAGGTCTTGTTGCTCAACGCGTTGCGGAGCTCGGACAGCTCGCGCTCCAGCTTCTCGCGAGCTACGCGGTCTTCGAAGGACTGCGACTGCGCTCGCTTCTTGTCTTCTCCTCCCGGGACAGAATCTCTGCTCAAAGAGTGGATGATGGCCTTAAGACCTCTAATCTCGTCTTCCTTTTGCTCCAGGTCCTTGGAAGCAGAGTTCTTGGTCCCGTTCGGGCTGCCGTTCATGGACGCCTGGGCCTTCTCGCGCTCCCGCCGTAGCTCAGATCTCGTTCGCTCGACCTCGCCTCGCAGGAACTCGACTTCACCTCTCGCCTCGGCCTCGCCCCGTCTGGCGTCCTCGAGGCCCTCTTCAAGTTCCTGTACGAGTTCTTCCAACTGCTTTAGCTGAGAGGCCACATTATCCACATCGGCAGTACGGTCCTGCAGTTCGTGTATCTCCTGCATCAGCTCCTCTATCCTCTTCTCGTACACCCGCTCCGTCTCCGTGCTCGCCATCTCAAGCGTATCGATAGTGCTCCTGAAGTCGGCACGGTGGGCGTCGAATTCGGCCGTCAGCATGGCAATCTTCTCGTTCTTCTCTCTCAGCTGCGCTCGGAGCGAGGTGACGTCCTTATCCTCCGGCTCGCTTGCCCGGCGCCCCTGTTGCAACTGCATGGCATCCTGGTTGTCGATCAGGCCCGAGAGCTCGGACAGATTGCTCTCCATCTCAGCCAAAGCCGCTGCCTGCTCCCGTAATTGGCGGTCGCGGTCCTCCAGCTTTGCTTTTAGTCGCTCTACTTCATCATCGTTGGCGTTGGTCATCGCTCGTGATGGTGGTCGAAGTTCGCTAACATTGTTTGCGGCCCGTGACGCAGCCCGTGACGCAGGTCGGAGTTTCTGGCTGAACGAAGAGACGGAGCCAAGACTACCGTTGGTCTGGGTTCGCTGTACCCCGACGGGCGTCGTCTCGTCGTCTGTGAGGGAGGATGGTGTCGTGCTCGACGTGATATTGCCCAAAGCTGAGGCACTCCGGGGTCCAATGCTGGCCTTCCGCTGCCGACCAGGAGCCAACTTGCTGGGATCGCCAGCCGTACCGCGGACGCTTTGGGCAAATTTGTGTGTTGTAGGGCTGCCGTATCTGGTCGGGACCTTGGGGCCCGGCGTAGCAATCGACGAACGCGGTGCTCCGAGCTGCAGGCGACGGACAGGCGACTCTGGTCGAGGCAGAGATTGCCGCGGTGGCTTCTTGCCAGTAGGTGACGGGGCGCGACCTGGTCCGACGGATTGGCTGAAAGCAGACTGGCCGAACTTTGTTAGTGACGGCGTAGGAGGTGTGAAGTTGGTCGAGTTTTGACTTGCAACCTTTAGTCCTCCGGGTTGCAGTGCACTAGGTGTGAGCGGTAATGAGCTGTTGCCCAAAGGCGTCGAGTCTTTCTTAAGTGCCTTGGAAAGGGGCAGGAAGATGCCCGCGCCTGGTTGCGACGTCGAGAAGTAGAATACTCTGAAGAAAACACGATTTGTCAGTAGTCGCATCAAATGACTTTTCAATCTCGTGGTCTCCAGCTTACCCATCCACGTCGCCGCTGTTTTTCCCGCGTGCAGCGAAATCCGGGTGCAGCTCGACGCCGGCAAAGGTGCCCTTGCGGCCGTTGACAGAACCGATGAAGCGCACGGTTCCCTGCATGTTGCCAGGCACATCGACCGTGTCGCCAATAGCGAGGCCTTCGCCGGCGCCAGGCCTTCCTGGTGTCAATGGTGCCGGCATCTTGTCGTTTGTCAGGACTGAGCTTGCATAGGCCTCGGTGTCATCGGGGATGGACGCAAGCGAGCTTTGCGTCAGTGCAGCAAAAGATGCCTTGCGCGACAGGGACGGGGGCGCAAGACGCGACGATGCAGCGGAATGCGACGAATAGAGGTGGTTGAGGTTCGGAGTCGACGCTGAAGCGAGTGATCCCAGGCCAGGTCCTTTGCGACGCGAGAGGGTGTGTCGTGTGGTGGTTGAGTAGGTGGATGTTGATGTTGTTGTGGTGGAAGTCATTGTGGAAAGGGGATCAACAGCCAAGGCCACTGTACGACAAAAAAAAAGTAGGTACCGACCCGGCGTGTGGGTGCTCAGGCCTGAAAATTGCGATAATGCGGTAATCAAGGAGAGCTGCTAGCAGTGTCTCATTGTTTACAACCCCCTTCTGCAGGCCAATCCGCTGTGAAAGCCTGCTTAGCAGAGAGTGACACACACACACCGCAAGACCAGAACCCCACACACCTTCACTGCACAGCGTAGCAAATGAGAGCCAGGCTTTCTTTCCGGACTTCTTTGGGTCTTTACCCGTTGTTGAGATGGTGTGAGTGGTTAAGGGAGCCTGTGCCACTGATAGGGAGTTTGAGATTAACGTGCCTCTGGAGATTATGGTGACCCCTCCAGCACGGTTGGGAGAGGTGAAGACTGAGGTACCTCCCTGATTATAGGGGGGGCGATCTGGCGACCAGGAACAGATTGACTTCCAGGTTCAGCTGCGAAAAAAGGGGTGCCAGGTCCCAACGTTGGTTGAGGTGTTGCACGAACGGACGGGAACCATGCAGCTGTCCGGGTCAAAAGACGGATCGGATCGAACTGGAGGGACGGGTAGGATACTGGCGGGAAACAGAGACCACAAGAGGGGAGAGAGAAAGACAGAGGTCAAGGTAGATAAGCTGTCAAAACAGAGGAATGACACGGGATATCGGCCATCTAAATGCATGCAAAGTCAAGGCCACATTCCCACCACAGCAACCGGCGGAAGACCAGAGGCTTATGTGCAGCGACAGGGTAGCTTTGGGCGTCAGCAAGTGGCGGCTGTACAGGAGCTTATTTTGATGAGCTGGCACGCTTGTCCTCTGCTGAATGGCGAGAGGCGGTCTGCGGTATGCTGTCTGCAAGAGAGTGGATATGCTGTGGTATGCCTTTCAATCTCTAGCCGCCATTTGACTTGTCGATATAAACAAAAGAAGACGGAAGTCAACAAAAGAGGCAAAAAAGGATGACCGGTACAGGATGAATTAAATTATCACGACCTACAGCCCGTCGAGCCGTCCCCCAGCCTTTCTCGGTTGGATGTTAGCCTTTTTTGCACGGTTCCATTTCCATTCAGTGTTCTGTAGATAGACAAGGGTCAAGAAGTCAATTTCCACGCTGTACGTGAATGCTAAGTACACAAAGTAGACAACACAGGTGGGATGTCACTTTGTTTACAGGTATACAGCAGAAACCACACAACAAGACAAGGTGCCTACCATGGAGATCTCTTCTTCCCAATCAAAGCCAGCTTCTCATACTTCCTTGTGCAAGAGACCTAAAACAGACAACAGCAGCATTTTGTCAGCTACCTTACCACACAGTATCGGGAAGGAAGGATCTCAAACATTTGCTTTTTCCTTAGAGGCGGACAGGCGGACAGGGTACAGCGTCCGAGCTGCGAACCCCTTCCCCCTGCAGAACCCTTCACCTTCGCGCCTTCCCTCGTTGCACCGGGTAGATCTCATGGAAAGTACCGGGGGCAGCGGGGAAATCTGCCGTTTCCCACATTTCGAGGTGGAGAGTGTTACTTTCGTACCGATTAGGCTTGATCTTTCTTCCATGATCTCATCCCGCCTGTTAGCCTGGGAATTTTTCAAAGACGACTAACAGTGTAGCTTATGATTATCCAATCCATTGAGGACGGGAATCTCCCTCCAGTTACACCACTACACTTCCGGCATGTGCCTCTGGCTATCGTGCTAATGGGCTTCTAGCACTGCATGTTCTAGATCTGCATGCGGCATCGCTTACTTCTTCCATGTTGGCTTCCATGCATAACGGAAGCATCTGCGGGCTCTGGTAGGCCGATATGGCAACCACCAAGCCGCCTCTCCGCTCACTAAGTCGGACTCCAAGTGCACCACAGTGGAGCTTCAAGGAACTAGCATCCTAAGTCTAAGGTTTAAGAGACTGTGATGGCTGCAGCTTAGTCTACTGGGCGATGGGGCAACTTGAGGAGTCCTTCCTTCAGGCATTCCTGCTTCGCCGTCCCGCCAGCAGTCTCTTTCTTGCTTTTGACTCGTTTCTTACCTCGGTCAGGCATGCTAAACAACAATTGATGCCGGCCGTCTCTCCGTCGTGCTTCTTCGGGTTTGCCTTGCCTGAGTCTAGTCGTTGCTGTGGGTTGGCTTGCCTGGCGGCTACGCCGTCTCTCCTCATCGGTCAGACCACTGGTCCGCCCTGTACATAACTCAAAAGTCACGATACGAGGGGAGTGTGGTAGCGTACAGCCAGCTTCACCCAGCCGAGGCTCTCCGCCGTCCACCTAGCTGTCATCAGACTCCTCAGACGCTGCTCTTGCGTCCCCCCGGAACAACATCAAATTGCAACTTCGTCCTCAACTAGCCATGGGTGCGGCTGGACCAATTTGCACTCCAAGTGTTCGCAGCGTACTCATCTTCCGTCGGAAACGAGTCAAGACCAGAGCAAGCCAGAGCCCCTCACGGGGTTATACAGGAGATTTGTAACATCTGCCACGGGCCACAAAGACAGCTGTGGTTGATCAAAGCTGTTCCTCCTGTACCTCGAAAAGTTCTCCTTTGAGTCGGGATAACTAGAGCATACAATCGGACCCTGAACATCTTCGTGACGGGATAAGTAACGTCGTCGACACCCAACGAGACACAATTTTCCGCACGAGGGTTTCACAGTTCCACCTCGTTGATCAAGAAGAGCCGCCGGCAACGGACTTTGTGTGCGCTTGGGACGGCCCAGCTGCTGCTCCGACGGTCAAGCTCTCCGGCCCTTCCCTCTGTCATAACGCTTACATCTGTCTCGCATATCCTAGGCGTCTGTGTTCGCCTCTAGCCAGGGTGCAAAAGCCCTCCATAAGATTCCTCGCGTACCCACAAACCAGACACGCGAGCAATGGACGATGAGATCACACCAGCGGGCAAGACGCCGCCACGATCGTCGGACAAAGAAGCCGCGCGAGGTACACACCACAGGAAGGAGTCAAACGTGTCCTTCCACTCCACCACGCACAGCACGAGGAACCACAAGGACAAGGGGAAGCGCAGAGAAAAAGACGGCAAGGGCAAATGGCTCCACAAGATGGCGGACTGGCTCACCGTCAGCGAGCCCTCGAACCAAGCCTTCAAGGACCACAAGAAGGACGTCTTCCGCAAGGCGGGCATAGCCGAGGACGACAAGGACGCGAGCCTGAAGCTACACGTGCCCACCGGCGAGATACCGCCCAACGCCATCAGACCGTCGGGGAAGGGACCCGACCCAGAGGACGTGGTGAGGAGACGGGCTGCGGAGAAGAAGAGGGCAGGGAAGCTGCCTCAGAGCCAGAGCAGCTCCGTCTTTGGGTCTCAGCTGTCCGAGTCGTCGTCCGACGGCCGGTCGAGCAAGACGAGGGTCGAGAATCCTATCTTTCCGTTTGATTGACCATGACGTGTCGATATTCACCATATAAAGAGCTTGGGAGGACACAATGCGATTGTCACGACAGAACATACAGGCAGAACATGACGAATGGATATAGAACTGGCGGTATTTGGGATTCAGCTACCTAAATCGGAGGGTCGGCGGAGTTTTATGCTTTTTAGGGGGAAACATCTAGTTCCTGAACACAGCGTTAGAAGATAGATACCCCGTGGGCACTCACGACTAGGGACGAAAACGGCGTCTTCAGGACAAGAAAAGGTTATGGATGATAACGTAGAAGACATCGCAATTTCAGTTTATTAAGCGTCGTGCGCATATGCTATATGCTTTAATATCCTTTTCCTATAATGCCTCCTACCCGAGCCCCCGATGCAGCCGTCCTATGCAAACACAAAACCTACAAAAACAAGAGAAAATAACTCCTCCACACCAGCCGTTTACCTACACTGAGTCTGGTACAAGCTCCTCCCTTCCTTCATCAAGATTGTCCACCTACGGTCCCAGGATTCGTCTTGACGAAATTCGTCCAGCCGCACTCACACCCACCAGTGCCGCCATCGATACCGCCCAGGCCCAAGTCACCGCCAACGAGAGGATTGACCACCACCCCATTAAACCCGACATTGTTCTGCACGAACTTGAAGTCCCCCGTGTCAATCATCTGCCGATCGTCAACGCGATAAGCCCACGTCCCCTTCTTCGTCCCATCTCCCCCGTGCGTATCGACTGTCACGGTGACGGGATACGGAAAACTCCCCGGACGAGTATCGTTCCCGATCCCGCCGGCGGGCGCGTCCAGGGCGCCCCCGCCCACGAACCGCGCCGTATCGCCGCCGGAGAGACGCGTCCAGATCTCGACCTTGAGGCGCGTCTGCGCCCAGATGACGAGGAAGTTGGCCTCGGTCTCGAGGCTGCCGCCGTCGCGGTCGGCGGGGACGTCGACCTGCGGGGGCGAGGAGCTGGCGTTGAGCGTCGCGAGGGACTTGACGTAGACGGTCTTGTTGAAGTACGTGTAGAAGCCGTAGTGCTCCGTCGGCAGGCCGCGGTCGTAGAGGCGGAGGGGCTGCTGCTCGGGCAGGGGGAGTAGGCGGGCGGGGGCGCCAGTGCCGTCTGGGTTGCGGTCTGGGACCGGGAAGTTGGTCGTGTTGAAGATGAGGTCGCGGCGGGACGGGGCAGTGGGGGCGGCGGTGGAGTTGAGGGAGGGCAGGAAGGTGATGTAGAAGGGGGTTGGTTCGCCGGCCTTGAGGGGCGATTGGATCGCGTCTGTGGTGTTGCCCAGGAACCACATTTCTTGGAAGGAGGGCGGCGGGGGGTTGGGGGTGAAGGATGACGTGGGACCGCGACGCATAGAGCGGAACGCGGAGGGCCGGGTGTTGAGCCCGCGTCGACTGATGGGGGGTTGTTGGCCGGTTATGTTCCAGGCTTGATCGGTGCTGTTGTCGTATTGAATGTTGAAGATGAATCTGGGTTGGTTCGCGCGGAAGGGCGCAGCCTCCGGGGCTTGCTCCTTTGGGAGCGTGCAGCTCCAGAGGGTCGACGGGTTGGTGCAGGCGCTGACGGTAACGGAGTTGTCCTCGCCTACTACCGTCGAGATGCCGGTTGGAATGGGCGGGAAATCCGTGAGATTGAGCCACTGGGAATAAGAGGCAGGAGCTGGACTGTGGTGCCGTGTAAGAGTAACCGCGAGGACGATGACAAGAATCAGAAGGGCTATGGAACCAGCAACGGCGGCGCAGCAGATTCTTCGCTTCTTGCGCCCTTCACGTCCAGCCCGGCCATAGCACCCGTTCGCGGGTATACAGCCGCGGCCTTTCCATAAACCGCCAATCTTGTTCGCGATGGCCTCTTCTTTCTCATGTCGCCGGCGCTGTCGCTCGGCCTTTTGTCGAGGGCCTCTTCCAGTGGCCTCTAGGAACTCTTCTCCCGAGACGAATGTGTTTAGGGGACGCGGTGGCAAAGGGGTAGGTGTGTATGTGCGCGGACCCGGCGTCAGTGGGACATCGGTCATGCTGATGGCACCCTGGGACGTCATTGTCCCAGGCATGGTCGGAGACATGGGCCCTGGCGATGGAGGGTACATGTCGTTGAGCTGGTGTCCCGGTGGGAAGACAGCTCGGTAGCGGATCTTCTGCTGCTTGGATGGTGGAGAGTATGGCGGCGGAGCTTCGCTAGGTACTGCTGAGGTGGGCATTTGAGGGCGTTGCTCCTCAGCTTGATTGATCTGCTCGTTATGTCGAGGTAGAACAGTCGAAGAAGATGCAACAGTCGGAGATGTATCTTCTTCAACCACTCTCGATAGACCTTGCTTTTCTAGGTCTCTGGGTGGCAAAATCGAGAGTTGCGTCTGCCTTCGCGATGTGAAGGTCGTCTTTGCTCCCTTTTCTGATGTGTCCGTCCACCATTGATCTGTCAATCTGCGATCCGTCCCGTGGCCGTCGGGTGAAGCAGCTGTTGAAGGGCTGGGCATGAAGGGTGAAGTAATCTGGTCCCACCAACCCTGAGATCGAGTGGCTAGTGTTGACGGGGATATCGGAGACTGAGCCTTAGCTTTGGCTTTGACAGATCTCCGCGTCACAAGCGGACTGCCATCTTCTTCAAACTCGGTCATTGGAGTTGACAGATCTACATCATCTTCGATTATAGTGGTCCTGCGCCTTCCTCCGGCGCCAGGTGGAATTGCTGGAACGGGAGGAATATACTCGTTTCTACCAGCCGCGAAAGACTGGGAGTGCATGCTCGAAGCTCCAGCAGATGACGGAAAGGCTGAGTTTGTATACTCAGTATCCGGCGACCATACCGATTGCTGCTGTACGCTTGGTAAAGGCTGGGCGTTTTGAGTTCGGTTATCGGTGCTTGGAGCAAGAATAATAGGGAACTCTAGCGGAGTTCCAACCACGGCTGTCTGCGGACTGATCTCATTCTCCGCGCCTGGTGGTAGTGATATGCCTATCATGATCCGATCATTGGGGGTGAAGGCGTTGGGTGATGCTGTGTCTTGTTCAACCGGCGTCGGTGTCAGGTCGGTGGCTGGACCCTTCCCCTTGGCCGACTTGGATGACTTCTTCCTCAACCAGTGAAAACTACCCACTGTTGCGGTAGATGGGTCGCCTTCCAAGGCTCTAAGGGCTGCGGCATCGACAAACTTGCCCATGGTTGGTTCCATGCCCGGCGAGGCCTTCATCTGAGAGGCGATATGTTGCTGTTGCCGTTGCCGAAACTTGGCTATGTCAGTATCCAGCGATATGCCGACCTTAGCGATGGTGGCCTTCTGTCTTGCTCTGGACTTGAGTCGTGTTATTCTTTGGACAGACTGCCGAGCGTTCGAGACACGGGATATTCTCGTCGTCGGCTTGGGTTTCGAAGGACTCGCGCTTGTGACTTCGATGAGTGGATTGTCGTCCTCGTCTATTGGCGTGACGGGTTCGTCATCCTCCCAGTCTTCCCAGTCATCGCGTGTACTTCGATCCGCGTTGCCCCTTGTAGGGTGCAACGGGTGGTGGTGTGACGTATTGAGTTCTTCCATGTTTAGATCTTCTGTCAAAGAGACCCGAGGATAGTGTTGTTCTGCGTCAAGGGCAGTAGTGACGACACAAAGATGTCTGATTTATTCGAGTGTCTTATGACAGGTCGAAAGCCAAAGGCTGCCCAGTCATGGTGCCAGACATGTAACAACGCTCCGTGTCCAACAAAGGGTCTTTTGTTCTCAAAATAGTGTCTTCGAGCCAGTTCGGGCTAGTTCAGCTAACAATGGGCAAAGGCGAATCGAGGAAACTGTGGAAATCGAGTGTAAAGTGAAAATAACCAGACAATAGGAGAACACTAGTCTCAAGAACTGCAATACGTCCGGTGAGGAAATTCAACGACCAAGAGCTTCCGACAATAAGAGAGTAAAGTCAAGTCGAAAGAAAGTGGAATGACAAAACAAACGACGAGCACATGCTCGTCCAAACCAGACACAGCAAGGCCAGCAACTACCAGCATCTGCGTGACATTAACTCATTCCCCCAGCCCGTCGGAATGAGAGGCGAGTGGTCCATTGCCGCCTGGCGCTGGATGGAGTCTGCCATGTTTGCTCTAGAGGATTCGCTGGCAGGAGACACAGCCAAGAGTGGGACAGGATTGAGTAGAGGCCCAAGGCCCTGTTAGTCCAGCCTCTGGATGTGAGAGTTGCGCAACTTGCGCTGAGGTGGCAGGCTCTGGCGCAGAACGAGTATGAAATAAGCGCCGCGAAGTTGAAGATATCGCCATGTATTGGTTGGGAGCTGGCGCCCGAAATCTCGGGTTGGAGGTGCAGAGACGCTGATTGGGTGCTTGTCGCGGGTCGCTTCGTGTCGACCCTGGAGCTTCATCGTGGTCCGGTTCGCTTTAGGGCGGTAGTTCCACTCTTCAAACTCATGTGTTTACGGGAAACAGCTCTTCCGCCACTTTCCGCTGCACGTACGACGCGTCTAGAGGATGAGGCGAGATCTCAAAGTTACGGGACCATGAGAGCGTTTGAGAAGTGCTGCGCAGCCAGCTTGAGTGGGTGCAGCCACAGTTGAAGTGGTACTGGTGGCTTGTGCAAGCGCCCAACTTCCAAGCGCCGACGGGAAGGATCGGACGCTGCAGAGGCCACCTGCACAGTGCCTTAGCGGCTTTACCCCGCTGCAACTGGAGATGGCGATCGCTTCACTGTATGCTGCGCTCGGGGTGAGATAAGGCGGACATGTCCCGCTCATCAGAGTGCTCGTTACATCATGATGCACCTCGATTGTGTCAAACTACTGTAACTGCTCCATAGCTTAGCTTGACAGTCTAGTGCATACCGAGTACTTCGAGCTTTGAATATTGTTCAACCGACTCCTGGACACGTAAGCAGATTGCCAAGACACGGATCGCGGGAGCCAAGAATGCCAAGCTATCAAACAGACGAACGTCATTCTACATAAGAGCCGCAAGGCCTATGTCTAAGTAGTACGTTCAAATGGGCGGACATATCAGTAGACGACAAACCTCAAGACACGATATAGCTTGCTACAGTGCAGGCACCTGATGGTCCGACGGAAGGCTCAAATTATCGCGTCCATTTGCTGCTGAGCACAAGTGATCGAGCTCCCTTAGCTACATTAGAGACCGGTATTCGGCAAACTCCTAAGTGTTGTCCTCTCCCTTTCAGACAAACTGCTTTCCTGATGACCCGACTTCCAATTGCGGTTGTCCTCTGTGACCGATGTTGCTAAGAGGCAATACTTGGTTGCGAAAGCCGCTTAGCAGCAAGCGCACTCCTCTGAACATCCACAGCAGCCACACTCCTCGAAGAAGCCTCCACGGAGAGACACCTCTTGCATCTCTGGCTGGGGCTCGGCAGTCTATCGAAGAGCGATCCCATGTTTAGCAATTGCACCCGTTTCAGACTTGTCGCGCTTTGTTCTGTCTGGTGGGTGGAACTTACAGGCTGCTGAGTGACGGTTCCGTCCGTTGGAGCAAGCTCCATCGGCTGCTGCTGCGAGGGGGGTTGCGTGGCTGGCATGATGATTGTGGTGGACTGTCAATTCACAAGTTTGCTGTCGAGTGGCAGTGTGCGAAGATGTGTCCGAGGCAGGAGCTGATGTTGTTGGTAAATTGGAAGTTGGCTGTGAATAAGTCAAGGTTGAGCGAAAATTGAGGAAAGAGAGAGACAAGACAGAATGTCTCGGAGCGGTGAAGGGTCCAGAGTCTTCTTATCCCAGCAGGGGAAGGAACAACACGAGGGGCCTCCCGTTGAATCAAGGAAGCGGGAGGGAACCAGCTTGATTACTGGCCTCCACCACAGCTTGGACCTTGTTTGGAGCTTGAAGCTCAAGTGCGTAAGAGGCAGCGGCACGTCTCCTTTCGGCAATAGACGATTGGACACAACTAAGCTGACGGTCTGTGGGATGCATTGGGGCAGCGGACCTAGGCCGGGATAGTGCATGCAACTACAGTCGTGGTAGATTCTAGTACCAATGGATCGTCAGACATCTCACACACTACACACAGCACTGAACTAGCCAGGCGTGACGACGCATTGATCCCACGCTCAGCACCATGACCACTGGCCAAGTGACGAAGATTTCGGGGTTCTCCGTCACAGCAGTTGTCCTCTATCCTATATCTTTCGTAACTGAGCAAGTTGATGTCTAACTTACTGCATAGTACGAGGAAAAGAAGTTACGAGATCCACGCAGCTACCTAGGTAACTTGTGCTGAAGCTGAATCAGCTCACATCAATCCCGACTGCCGGCCAGTTATGAAAGACGTGACTCAGCAAGGATGACGTCGCGTTTCGCAGTACGATACGTACCTACCAGTTTCTCCTCTGGGAATGTCCGGCTAAGGTAGGTAGTGTTCGGCAGGTTTACAGACTCGAACGATAATTTCCAAATTTAGGAAAGTTCACCTTGTCAAGCACCCAGAAGTTACCGATACCTTAGGTAGTTACCATAGGTAAGAAAGCGGGTGGTACCAGATCTGGTAAAGGGACCTGGAATTGTTCTAGTTGTTTAGTCGGTCCATTCACGGTACGGCAGTGGAGATGGCTGCTGAATCACCGCACCGCACCGGATCAGACCAAACCCATCGAGGACGCCCGGCTCCGGCTCCGTTTGCAACGACCGGGATCCTGACCGGCCCGGCAAGCAAAAGGAAGTGCGGTTACACAGGGCAGACCGCATGATTTATTATTTCTTAGCTTCCGTTTCACAGCTGCTTTGGTAATCTGCATTATAAGCAATTTGACCATTCCTATGAGCCCTTGATAAGAAATGGCTTCTGATATGGCCAGAGTGTCCCAGGCTTGGCGTCGATTTGCTGCAATTTTCGAATACATTTCATGACAGTTTCCCGTTAAAACTCTTCGATAGGACAGTTTCGGCTTATTTCACAGTTATCTGCCCTAAATACGATCCGCCAGAATGGTCATTTGCTCTGTCGAGGCGAATAGTTCGTATCGACGTAGCGCTTTTGGTGATGGCGCGGGGGCTTGGCTACACATAGACCATCATAAGACCTCCATTTACGAACGTCTCCGGCAAGATGCCGTTGTTACCAGGAAAAATGACAATAGGCTGCTTGACCTTGCCGTGTTTTGCGGCTTACCGCTCATCATATATCCGTACTCTGGCACTTCCCTGGTTCTGCTATCCGATGTGCGGGGAACAAATCGCGGGCTATTGTTTTAATGTCCAAATCTTTCAAGCCCGCCCTCGCTGTCGACGGGGACAATAACGGACAGTTATCTGTTATTCTTGGCGAGGTCCTCTTTTACTGTGGTACAGTGGGCGACCCCTGAGCCGGAGAATTAAAGTTACTATGTAGACTACGATTGGGCCATTATCGGCCTATTGCAGCGGGTGTTTTTGCCCATCTGTCAATTTCGACGAGATCGAGGATAAGAACGTGATTGACGCCAAGATGTTTTGCTGGGCCAGCGCTTCTCGTTGTTGCCGTGTCCCGCCGTCTTCGATTTAATTCCTGGTTGCTTGCGGAATACGATGTCGCTTTGTTCTGTCCCGCCAAGCCTTCCCTAATTCATCCAACCTTTTAAAGTTCTAGGACAAGCAACTGCACACGTCGTAGATCGATGATCTCCCCATCGTCGATAACTCCACAACTCAATCTCAAAATCTCATTCTCAAATCTCTTGCATAACCTGAGGAAATCCTACAGAACGGTGGAGCGGACAAGGTGGCTTGAACCGTCAAGTCGTTGTACCGCTCGAGATTAGGAGCTACAATTGGTGTACCCCTGTGCGACACTGGTACCTAACTAGCAGTAGATTTTTTGGTAGCAGTACCCTGCTGGTCTGTGATAACGACGTGGGACCCTTTTTTTCTCTTATTTCGTCGCTTTCTTACTGTCCAGTCCATCTTTTTCCTCCTGCAGCCACTTCGGCATCGCCAATCACCATCAAGAACTTGCAGAGTGGCTTCCGGTCAAGGTTGCCGCCTCGATGAAAACGCCTTCACACTGGCATCCTCCAAGTCTTCTTCACTGTTTGCCTCGTCGTATCACCGCCGTCGGTCTTCGTCGATACCTGCCGCGCTAGACTTCCGATTGGACGACCGAGAGGCGTCCCCTAATCGTCTGGGGGTCCAGCCCCGTCAGCCTCGAGTGTCCGGCCTGTCCCCAATCCCTGGTACGTGTCCTCCTTTTCTCGTGTTTGGATCTCGCTTCCGAATTCGTCGGTGGGGAAGGGCAAAACGGAAGCACGTTATGTCGCTTACTCCATACCGAACGAAGTGTGGTGCTGGTCATACATTCGCAGTTTTGCTGACAGTTTCCTGTTCCCGGCCTTGCAGGCACTCCTGGTATGTCTCTGTCCCGCAGTCCTTCTCCCGTTCCCGGCGGCGGTTGGGCAAGTCCAGGTCTCAACATCAACTCGAGCGGCCGATCGAGCCCCGTACCGGGCTACTCCGCGGGAAACGGCACACCTGTCATCTGGGAGTCGGCGAGACAAAAAACAATGGCCGCGGGAAGTGGATATCCGTCTTTCTCGACACACAACCAAGGCTTCTTCACCCGACACATGCGCCGCCTATCGAGCAGCTTGCCCCGGTTTACCTCCAGCACCCACTATGCGGAGAAGGAAAAGCTCGGTCGCGGTCGGTGGTCGGCCCAGAACGTGCCGTTGCTTGGGAGATTGAGAGCTATAATGGCACGGATGGGTAAGACGATGAAGCTTAGGCTGCTTGTCGTCTTTCTTCTCCTGCTATCAGTTATAATCTTCTTCAACACCCGTTCGTCACCCCTACCCGTCATGCCCAGATCTTTTGTCGCAAGCTAACCACCCCGACTTCTAGCATTAATATACTATTGGCGCCGTGCGTCCTGGCTAGGAGGAGGTCAAAAATACGTCATCATACTTGCTGCGAATGTCGGTGGAGGCGTCATGGAGTGGAAGGGCGCCCGCGAATGGGCCATCGAACGGGATTCTGTTCGAAATAAGAAGAGATACTCCCACAGATGGGGCTACGACCTCGACGTCGTCGACATGAGCACCAAGAAACGATATGCCCACGAATGGCGAGAAAGCTGGGAGAAGGTTGATTTTGTCCGGGCAGCGTTGAGGAAATACCCGAAGGCGGAATGGTAAGATTTCCTGCTTGCTTTTGAAGTTCGTCCCAACAAATGATCGGATAGGCTAACAATTCCGTAGGATATGGTGGCTCGACCTCAACACGTTCATCATGGAACCGTCGTACTCGCTTCAGAGTCACATCTTCAACAACCTCGAAAAGCACATATACCGCGATATCAACTACTTTAACCCTCTCAACATCACCCATCCGATCAACGAGCCGTACCTCGACGAAGCATCTCGAAGTCCGGTCGGGGATGGCGACCCGAACTCCGTCAATCTCATACTATCACAAGACTGCTCGGGCTTCAATCTCGGCTCCTTTTTTATCCGGCGAAGCGCATGGACAGAGCGACTGCTAGACGTGTGGTGGGACCCAGTAGCCTACGAACAAAAGCACATGGAATGGGAACACAAAGAACAGGATGCCCTGGAGCAGCTCTACATTGCGCAGCCGTGGATCCGGCGACACACCGCCTTCCTCCCACAGCGCATGATCAACAGCTTCCCGACGGGCGCCTGCTCCGAGAACGGCAACGACACGCGCATCCACTATGACCAGAGGGACAGGGACTTCTTGGTCAACATGGCTGGCTGCGAGTGGGGTCGCGACTGCTGGGGCGAAATGTACAACTTCCGCGAGCTCAGCTACTATCTCAACCGCAACCCATGGGAGCGGTTCAAGGAGGATCTGGTCGCTGTGATATGGTACAAGATCACGGGGCAGAAGGTCAAGCTCTGATGCCCACGACAGCGATACTCACAATACCTTAATCGGCTTCGTGTAGGAGCTCTACCGATGGCTGAGCCGACCACTCAGGTGTTATCGAGCCTCTGCACCCTCTGCATTCTTTTCTTCAAGTATGTCGAGGCCGTGTCGGGGTGTATTTGGCTCGTCTTTCGACGATGGTCATGTCTGCCGGGAGAGTACACAACACTTGTACAACCTTTGGCAAGCCAGGACCTGTAGATATCTGTTTCTGTCGAGAGCGTTATCGCTACACTTAGGAAGCCATTATGCTTTCAAGGGGCTGGAGTTCTATACATCAGGTCTAATAATGTCGTCACGCAGGGGAGCTTTATCAGCCAGGCAGGACTGGCTGTCTTTTCTGACATGTACATGATCTTACGGGAGATGCCGCGCTACTTTAGGACATATGGGCTGTTTCGCCGTGGAGAGAGGTTGCGGAATTGGTTCGTCAGATAAGTTCTGATAAAGTTGCCACTGGCGCTGCACTGTGGTTTGTCTTTCTGTTACGGGAGAAGACGGTGTATATAAGGTTCTCCAGCATTTATACGGAGTTTTGAAGAAGAGGTTAGATTTGGAAGGGGACTATTTTCAACTATCAACCCATCATCACCTGTACACTTTTCTCTGGGAGCCTGGAATGAAGTGTCGTACACTCACACCTTGCGCGTAACAACCTACGCTTCTTGTTTGCTATTGCGTCGGCCTCGGTCCTAGGCAGACATAAGCTCTGCTGTCAGCTATGTCGCACGCCTACATTATTCTAAGAGGATGGCCTTCGTGATGACAACTCACACTGCGCGACATTTGGCTTTCATTTGCGATACGCCTCCGCGTGGGCAGGCCATGACTGATTTGACTAAAAGTTGACTTAGCCAGCTCGGAGGAGCTCGACCGAAAAGCAGATTCAAGGAATACGCGGTAGTGTCTTTGAGAGAGATGGCCGGCGATGTTCGTAACGCGAGACTGGTTCAGCGAGCCATCGACGGTGGCAGCACTCGTTGTACTACGGTTTCCTGGTGAGAGCATTGCCAGTAGCGGACGGTGAGCGTGACGGAGAAGGAAATCAGGCTGCCATCCGCAACCACCTCGACCATCATGTCTCTAGCATTCTTTTCTCCACGAACAGAACAGGAAGTAAACCACCGAGCTCAGTTTGCAAAGCTAAGCAGAATCGACAGGCTACATGCTCAGACATCTCCTAATAATATTGAGACAGATCCCGATTTCGGGTCTGGCCTTGTCTCACGGTCATGACCGCAGCAGGCACCAAGATATAATAATGATGACTGAGTGAGGCTGTGGCACTTATAAGTGCCTGCGAGATTACGAAGGAGTGATATCATGTTAAACATCACAAGCCCATCAAAGTATAGAAACGTCACAAGGAATTTCCGAGGCCACAGCCACCAAGGCTGGGTTCTGCTGATGACCCTATGAGTGCCACGCGGCTCCTCTCCTGTGTCATACAGGATCTCACATCCTTCTCCTCGGCGCTACTAATACCAATTAATATATCTGTGCTAGGCCGGTGTCTGGCCATGCCGGAGAACGTCCCAAAACGCTGTTAGAGGCCCGAAGCGAAGCTTGTGTCGTCGAAGAGCCATTCGCTGGCCCCTAAACTGGGGAAGAGACATGGTCAAGGCTCGCATAAGAGATCGTCAGGTCCAGATGCAAGCTCAGATGTTTCAATGTTTCATGCGGCTGGATCTCGGACGACTGAGGGCTGCCATCAGCCATCTACAAGATGCACATCCCAGGAAGCGATGGTCGCCAGCCATCCCACAACTCCTAATGGCCGCCTGCAAAAACTTCAGAGTTTCACATTTAAAAGAGAAAATCAATGGTAGAAAGTTTCACTCCCACCAGCCAGGCCGGAGAATGCAAAGCTACCAAGGCACGTGATCGGGCTATGGGGCGGAGGCGCTAAGTTTTGTGGGGAGCGATCCAGGACGTGGCTTGTCAAAGTGGTTGATTCGCTCTCGTGTCTTTGGCCCTGCATTTGGCGCCAAATGACATCCCTGCCACCAAAACCCCCAGACTTCACTTTGCCATTCTCCCAAATGGATGCCAACCCTCTCGAGAAATCTGTGACTGCTCCCTTTGCTTGCTGTCAGCCACTGGATTCCATAAGTCGGCTACTCCCTACGACTTTGACACTCTATGTAGTGTCTCTCGTCAGGTTCCTGCCACTCTCCGACGTACATATTTGGAAGTGTTCTTTGTGTCTTGTGTATCTTGTGATCACAAATGGTCTTGATATGGATCACTGAGAACCGATTTCCTGTTACCTGCTCGTCTCATCCACCACAGTGCACAGTAGGGGAGCGATCGACAAAGAGAGAAGTGTGGCTTGCCCATCTCCCGTAGAGCCGCCGTTTCGTTTCCACATGTTTCAGTCCTTATGGTGGCAGTAATGCATGGGTTCTCATTGAAAAGCAAGGGTAGAAAGACAACCTCCCCGTACCCTGCCATGAGTGGCCAGCCACATCGAACTTCGTTACTCCTGTCAAGATTTCTGATAATTTCTTGTCTATCGAGAGACAATGATCCGCCGGATCGTGGTGCCGAGCTGAAGCCGTCGTTCCCCGGCGTGGCGGGTCAAGCGACTGTCTAGACCACCATCCCAGCATCTCACCAGGCACCATGTAGGCACCTTGACTCCTTAGATGTCCACTCCTTGAACCCCCTTGTGGCACTCACTTCGGCTCCGTCTGGCACGCCCAGTCGACCTATATGAATGACCACATTCCCATTGATGGCAGGTCTATCCCCATGATCACTTGTGCCTCACCACAGCCTGTATATTTTCGTCGTCATCCTACTACATCTACTCAGCCGTCACTCCTTATGCGGCGGTGATATCATCTGTCTTCTCTTACGACATCTCTATTGTCCTTGTGTCGGCATAGGTCTATTGTGGAGGATTTCTTTGACTTCTCTCATTGTTATTTTACTGCTGCCTCCCAGTGGCTTTGAGGTTCTTCTGTCAGTCAGGCACATCAATAGCACACTGTTCAAGGTCTATTCTATTGTTCGAGCTATTACCATTAGTGTATACTTGGAAGCCGACTCGACTCCCTCATCCCTTCTTTACAAAAGGAGCATATCCCTCTGAGACCAAAAGACAGTCATTACACGACAGTACATACCTGGTGACTGGTTCACAGTTTTTCCCATTGCTCTTCTTGCGAGTCTTCTTTCTTCAGCAGCTTCCGGCATCATACCAAACAAAAAAACAAACACTTGGAAGCCATCCTCAACTCGCTGATCCCAGGCAAAGATGGTTCGCATACAACGGGCCCTCAAGGCCACCCTTCTCTCAGCGGGCGTATTGGCACAGGCAGCCACATACACACAGGTTGATCAGTACGACCCAAGCAACTTCTTCAGCAAGGTGGACTTCTTCAGCGGGTCAGATCCGACAAATGGCTTCGTCAAGTATGTGGACGCCGCGACGGCCGACAGCGGAGGTCTGGCTGGCTTCACGCAAGGAGGAGTCTATCTGGGCGTGGACAACAAAAATCCAACCACAGCGGGACGAGCTTCTACCCGCGTCACGTCAAAACAAGCATATACCAAGGGTCTCTTCGTCGCCGACATCGCCCACATGCCGGCAGGCACAGGCCAAGGCGGCTCCTGCGGCCTCTGGCCCGCCTTCTGGATGTTCGGCCCCAACTGGCCCTCGTCGGGCGAGATCGACATCATAGAAGGCGTCAACAACCAGCAATCCAACGCGGTGACGCTGCACACCAGCGCCGGCTGCAAGATAACCAACACCGGCGCCGCGGCGTCCACCAAGCTCGCCAACGCCGACTGCCAGGGCAACCAGGGGTGCGGCCAGCAGACCTCGGCCGGCAACAACTACGGTGCGGGCTTCAACGCCGCCGGCGGCGGCGTCTACGCCCTCGAGTGGACTAGCGACCACCTGAGCGTCTGGTTCTTCGCCCGCGGCGACCCCATGGCTGCCCGGCTGACCGCCGCCAACGGCAGCACCACCGCGGCTCCGGCTCCGGCGCCGGACCCAGCCGCCTTCGGGCAGCCGATGGCGCGGTTCGTCGGCGACGCGTGCGACATCGACGCGCACTTCATGAACCACAACATCGTCTTCAACATCGACTACTGCGGCGACTGGGCCGGCCAGGTGTGGGGCCAGGACCCGACCTGCTCCAGCCTCGCGCCGACGTGCGCCCAGTACGTGGCCGAGCACCCGGAGGCGTTCGTCGAGGCGTACTGGCTCATCAACTCGATCAAGGTGTACCAGCAGCAGGGTTAGCACGTTTCATTCATGGCTTTGACACCTGTCTAGCGGAGCGGTTGAAGTTTTCACGAAGAGTTTTGATACCATTTGGCGGTCAGTTTCCAGGTCGCGAGTTTGAGCAAGCAAGCATCTCCCGCGTGATTTTTGGCAAGACAAGCTATGAGCATATCGGAAGGCTTGGTTTCAGGGACACACGTCGGAGTAAGGGATGGAAGCAAGGAACAAAGGCGATCTGGAAATAAGGGAGGGTTGGCATATAGCGGGCGTTTGTGGCGCATGGCAGCATTCCTGTCGAGGATGGGCAACCAAGGAGTACACAGGATCGCGGCTTTAACTGGTCCGAATTGTCTTAGGTTTTATTTTTAGAGACTCAGTCTTTTTCTTTACGCTTGTATATATTGGAGCTCGCACATTGAACAAAGCATATTTTCGCTTGTTGCATCTGTTAGACGACTTTGGTGCCTACCTTGTAGCTTCGTTTGTATATTCTGGCAGCTCTCTACACCTAGAATGTCCTGGAGGCCACTGAAATGACATGTCGATAGTGCGTTAACCTGGCTGTTCCTGTCTCTTCTAGTGCCCTTCTGGAATCGAACTGGCATGTAGCCTCTCATATTACACTTGGGTCCTCGGTCCTCGGTGTGCCCACATGTGAAGACTTTCCCAAGAACCTACAATAGGACATACTGAAAGGTCAAGGTCCTGTCATTGTAATAGTAAACTCAGATATCACCAAAAACCAAATTAGACGAAAGCAGTCTATTTTATTTCGGGGGGGTATTAATCTATTACCCGTGTGTACGTGATCGCGACTAATGAGCAAGCCTGTTCATTTCTCGACTATCTAATGGCGCTGTCGTGCCCGCTAGCCCAGAGAGAGGTAATCCGTCCCTTCATACCGATAGTATGAGAACCAAGTAATCCACCGCCGTGTCGTCACGTCTCGCGCCTCAACGGAGAGTAATAAGCTGCTTAGAGGTCGTCATCGTCTTCTTCGTTAGGCAGGGGCTGCTGGGCAGCCTTGTCCATCTCGTCCCGGTACTGGGCGAGGAGGGCCTCGTCGACGTTGGCCTCTGGGGGAGCGAGAGCAGGAGCGGCGACGAATTCCTATGCATATGCGTTAGAGAGGGCAAATTTGGGGTTGATCCCGCGAGAACGGAAATACATACCACTGCGGGGTTTCCGACGAGCTTGCGAGCGAGCCAGAGGAAGGGTTTCTCGAAGTTATAGTTGGACTTGGCGGAAATATCGTAATATTGGAGGTTCTTCTTGCGGTGGAATGTGATGGTCTTGGCCTTGACCTTGCGCTCCTTCACGTCGACCTTGTTGCCGCAGAGGACGATGGGGATGTTCTCGCAGACACGGACAAGATCGCCTAGTAGAGTAGTGTTAGTGAAATGTGTGTGCAGAAGCTAGGCTCCTCAATCTGGGTGCGGTGTCAACATACGATGCCAGTTGGGGACGTTCTTGTATGTGATGCGGGAGGTAACATCGAACATGATGATACCGCACTGGCCGTTGATGTAGTATCCATCACGGAGACCACCGAACTTCTCCTGACCTGCGGTATCCCAGACGTCGAACTGAATAGGTCCGAAGTTCTATCGATGGGTTAGCGAACTGTCATGGTCGGCGAGATCGCAAAGCTGGATGGAATCTTACGGTTGTGAATCCGAGGGGGTGGACCTCAACACCGAGGGTGGCCATATACTTTTTCTCGAACTCGCCAGTCAAGTGACGCTTGACGAAGGTGGTCTGAGGCCGCAGGTTAGCATATCGATCGGGGCATCGGCGGTGTGATCGCCAGTCATGATGGGCGGCGGGGATGCCCGTGGCGGCGATAAGAGAATGGCGGGAGGGCAGGGCCCAAAACATACCTTTCCGGTACCACCGTCACCGACAAGCACAAGCTTGAAGGTCGGGACCTGCTGTGCGGCAGCGTCGGCCATTGTTGCAGGTGTGTGAAGAATGCGGTGAGGTTTCTGAGCGATGCGGAGATGTAAACACACAAGATCTGCTTGGCTAAGGCGGGGGAGACCAGAAGTCGTCAGTTAAGTGCGCGAAGCTCGTCGATGAGGGGCGGGCAATGGACTCTAGATATGGACGATGCCGAGCCTTTTTGATCGGGGATCGGGGAGAGAGGGTTGGGGCGAGATGGTACCTTTGCAGAACGTTGGGCTTGAAGATTAAGTGATGGCTTTGGTTAAGCGACTAGAAAATGGGGCCAGTCTTTTTGAGATGTTGTTTTTTTGAATGGCAGTCTTGCTTTGGGTAGCCTTAGCGAAAAACTCGTTGTCAGGCGGCGGTGGCCCGTGTGAGGCGGTGGGCGGTGGGTGGGTGGGAAGCTGAGGGGTCGCCGCACACACGTGACGTAAGTACAGCAACTTTTTAACCTTCCATCTGCACAAGCAAGATGACGGAAGCTTCTGTGGGGCGGACTGGTAGGTACGTACTGTACAGCTTTGTCGTACCACAGCAACTTTCCATTAATTATCAATCACCTTCAATGCCTCACACACGCATTCACCAGTCCGCCTTATCTTGTCACACGTACTTGGAGTGTCTGTAAAGTGCTTCCAGTTGAAACAAGCAGTACCTTCCGGTCAGAAATAACCTGCAATTCCTGCCCGACCTTGCATGCTGGAGGACAACACATCATCACCTTTGACAGCTTGTTAGCTATCCTGCTGACGTGGGCGGCATCATGGAATGAGTCTCGCCATACGAGGTCTTTCTGGAGGTCCAGAGCTGCATGTGTAGGGTGATGTGGAAGCTGATGCGTCTTAACTTGCTTTCTGAGGCCTATGGGTATATCTTTTACATCTCCAGACGCCTTTATCACACGCCTTTACTGTACATCCTGCCTTCCTGGCTCCCCCTTGGCAAATCAGAGAAGCGTCCAGGTCCAGGACACCTTCATATGTGCCCTTCCGTATCATCCTCGCCACTGAGAATCAGCTTCGAGTATTTTAATCCAGTTCCACTCGACGACTTGAGCGCTAGAGAGGCAGGATGTGGCAGCCGAGCAGCCCTCTGCCGCCCCAGTCCCGTTTGGGCACCAAGGTCAACCGAAGCTCTTGTGTCTGTCCCCCTGCAACATTCCTCGATACCTTCACTAGGATATTCCGCCCTTCATTGCCCTGCACACACTCTGCCACCTTCCTCAGGTTGTCATTGTTCTCTCTGTTGACATACCCAAAGTTGCGGATCAGATCTCCAGCTCGAAGCCCTGCAGTCTCGGCAGGGCTGTTATCGACGACGCTATTGACCTTCGCAAACGGCTGGTCTAACTGTTCTGGTATCGAGTCCCGTAGCTCTGATGTGTCGACCGCAGCCACAGGAATGTCTTCATCGTCGTCTAAGCTGGCGAAATGCTCGTGGAGGTGCTTCTCGATAACACCCATAATCTCTTTGTAGTCGTTGCGGAGGTAGATGATGCGTGCTCTGGTAGTACGTACTGCAACGGTCAGGATCAGGCACATTAAAGTTGATGTTATGTCTCGAGACAAGCTTACTCTGCGCTACGTCGATATCAGCCCGAGGAAAGCCATCTCGCGTGAGGAGGGGTGTGTTCATGTCGACTCCATGCTATACCAAACGTCAGCCAAGGGGGAATGAGAGTCACGCCTGCGTAGGACATACAGAGTCGAGCACGCTGCTTAGAGCTTTGAGCTCCGCCTCCAGGTTCTCCTTCTTCCGCTGCAGCTCTGTGAAGCTGAGGTGCTTCGCATTTCCATTCGTGGCTCGGCTAGAGGTTGGCCCCGAAGGGATCGTAGGAGCGTGTAACCCACTCATGTCCGGTCGTGTTGACAATCCGTTATTGATAAGGCGAAACAGACGGCACTCATAGTAGAGATGACAGCTCTTGCCAAATATATTAAGCTTGGAGATTTGCCTCCGCGAAGTCAGAGCCCGTGTTGGCAAGTCACCAGCGATGACGCGGCTGGAGAAGGCTGAAGATTGGCGGGGTCCCAGCTGCTTGGGCGGGGCAAGGTCGCTAAGATAGGTGGGTCTTTCCAGCCTGTCGGAGTCGTCCCAGCACCTAAGCTCAACGCCATTGTTTACTTTGCACATGCTTTCTCAACACCAGTCGCCCTTGCAAGATATTGTTCTTTCAGCCCTTCAGAACTCACAGTACGTGTATCTTTGTCTCTTCTTGGTCTGCTATAATACTCTTGGTATTTTTGTTGGACGGGTGTCCGACTCACGTACATGATAATGTTTCAATACTACTAGTATCGTTATTGTTCTTTCTGTCATATTTGCGTTCTGATCCGGATCTCGATTGGTGTGGTCCCTATGGGCCAGCCCAAGGCCGCATCAGTCTCAGATACGGGAATGTCCTCATCAGTGCGACCGGCGCTATAGCCATGATACAGCGTAAGACCTGTCTAGTCTGAAGTGGTTACGCTCTGCCACTTCCAGGATCTTCCTTTCCTCAGATATTGTGATCGTGATCAAAACACCGTCCGCATGTCCTTTCCACTGGGGCTACCGCCGGTTCTTGAGGTCGTTCACGGTAGGCGAACGTTCCATCGCCGTCTGTCAGAGCTCCTCCTTCCCATCGGAGAATATACCGTAGCTCTGAACTGATATCCGCCCGGCGTCCTGCCTCCCGAAGCCTCGAATTTTTTCGCAACATTTCTGTTTAACTTGCATTACTCCAATGAAGCATGTAGCGGGCTAGATTCCGACCTTCTCTTTCCTGGACCTTATCCTCTTCACTGAGAGAAGGATTCCCAATTTTGGAATTGTATTCTTGATTGACTTCTACTTATCGCCTTTCTACCCATCATGAGTTCCTCCGACCCTGAACTGATACCATCAGTGTTATCCGCAACCTCCGGGTCCGTATCTCGTACTTCAAGCGCTCCATCGATCCTCATCAATCCGTCGCCAAACCCGCCACAAAGCGTCAGAGGTGACACCCCCAGTGAGCCATTCCAGGATGTAGACCTGGCTACCAGCTTAGACGGGATCGATTGTCAAGGAGTTGAAGCATGGTCGAGACTTGACGGAATGCGCATCGCTAGCGCTGGTGACGGTATGACGACCCGAAAGAAAACAACGGGTATATCGTTATATTCTATAACGGAGATGCTAACTGTCACACAGCAGACAGCCCGTCATCGCCCACGCTTGTGAAGCCATTTCATAAGTGGATAAGGACCCTCCATCGACGAGCCATCCATCGCCGTATCGTGGAGCCGAACGTCCCCTCTCTCCCTGATCGTGCTTCGGCTGGCGCCCATGATTTCAGATTTGGACGGACGTCTCACAACAGAAAGTCGTCTTCAGGCTCATCTGCTGCGTTTGTCACGGCTATGAAAAGCGCCAGTGTCTCTGTGGTTGGTACAAGTTTCTTCTCACAGTCAAGGTGGAATGCCGCAGGATCGTCACACGGCCATTCTAGAGCAGGCAGAAGCAGCGGAGCCTCCGTAGCCCATCCCCGCCTCTCGACAGATAGCACATGGGCTGAGAGGCCGATAGTCGTAGACCAGGCTGTCACGGAGCGGTCACTACAGAGACGGCGCATATTGGAAGAGCTGATCGAGACTGAAGAGAGCTACATCGGGGACGTCCGCTTTTTGATGAATGTACGTGCTGTCCGAGAAGCGTCTCGCTGAGTTTCTGATTTGTTCTCTAACCAGGCTCTAGGTCTACATTACAATCCTTGCGGCTTTGCCCACACTATCACCTGGGCTTCGGGTTTCTATTAATCAAAACTTGACCGCTATCGTCCAGCTTCACGAGGAGCTTCTTGGCGACCTACATCGAGTAGTACCGGATTCCGAATACTCGCAATTAGACGTCTCTTCTGAGATCACGAAGGTTGAACACACATCTCAGGGGCACAGAAGATGGAAGAGTCTGGATGCAGTGCTTGAAGATAAGGCCAGCTTCATCCTGTTGCAGAGCATTCCAGGCATGACAACAGAACCTCAAGTGGCTGCTGAAGTTGCAAAGGTGTTCTTGAAGAAGGTTAGAACATTGCGCTGCTCTTCTCCCGGGTCGGGAGCTAACGTAATCTGACAGATGAACCGATTTTTCATCTATGAGGAGTACGGCGCAAAATACGAACTGATGATCAAGGACGTTGCCTCGGCTCATCAGACAATACCCAAGTGGGATTCCTATCAGAAGGGCCTAGAAACCCTGGCTTCTGCTCTAGGGACGGAACACAGCGCAAGCGACTTGAAGAAATCTCTTACCATAGGAGACTTGCTTGTCAAGGTAAGCCCATCCTCCATACCATCTGGGGTTGTACTGATGATCTGCCCAGCCAATACAGCGTGTCTGCAGATACCCTCTGCTCTTTGCGGAACTCCTCAAGCAGACTCCCGTATGCGACTGCCCCCACTCCCACATGGAGATCGAAGCTACATTAGTACGCTTGCGAGAAGCGACAGGTGAGATCAACCGAGCTACGGATGGCTCCAGGATCAAGGGTACTCTGGAGAAGACGTGGCTACTACAAGACCGATTGGTCTTCCCAAATCAGGTATGCTTTGCAGTGTTCGAGCAGTATCACTCAGACTCACTCGTGGTAGAGTATCAACGCCGGCCTGAAGAACCAGATCCGATCGCTGGGACATATACAGCTCTGCGGTGCCTTGCACATTTGCTGGCAGTCCAAAGAAGGCGTCGATGGTCAATACATGATTTCTCTGCTATATCGAGATTGGCTGTGTCTAGCACTCGCAAGCAGGGCAGATCAGATATATACGGTACAAGCTTGTATCAATATCACCACGGCCAGGGTCGAGGACATCGACAACGGTAGAGGTAAGCGTTAAGCCAGTCCACTTTCGAAGGAGCGCAGAGCCATGCTAACTGGCACAGGCATACAATGTCATACAGCTCCCTACTCCTGGAAGCTCGTATTTCTTTGTGACCACCAGTTGTACGAGATCATCATGACCGCCTGTACTGTTAAAGAGGAAGAGGAATGGCGCAATCGGCTCTCCCAAGCATCTGGCCGTGACACCCAGGTGCTGAATCAGTCGATGTTTGATTCACTCGCGTTAGACATCAAGGCGCTAGGGACGGTTTTTGGAAAGCAAGGTATGAGATTTATGGTCACCTTGCTCACACCCATACCAGACTAACACCACGCAGGAACCATCGCCAGAGAAATATCCGTACATCGAGCCACGACCGTAGGGCCCAAAACCCCCCTATGTCAAGTCATTCTCAAAAACACCAGCGTGGTGCGCGACGGACCCGCCTCCTCATCATCGTCATCGTCAACCACGTCCATCAACCGCTCCATGTCCCTCCTGACGACCAACAGCCGCATCCCCGTCCTCGCCCCGCCGCGCGGCGAGCGCGCCCGCCTCGAAGCCATCCTCTCGGACGTGTGGACCCGCGACGTCCTGCCCTTCCCCGGGATAACATCCGCCACCCGGTCGTCGCGCGGCGAGTACCTCGTCAAGGCGTCGGCGTCGGCCTCGTCCGTGATGCGCAAGCTCAGCGTCGCCAGCATCACGGGCAGCTTCGGGCGGCGCTCGCACCATCACGGCGGCAGCCAGGGCAGCGGCGGCGGCTTTCGCTGGGGTAGTGGCGGCGGCGACGAGCCGGTGCTTGGGTCTGGTCGAGCCGGCAGGCAGACGAGGAGCGAGCCCACGCCGCGCCGTCGCGGCACTGACGCCACGCAGCCGTCGGTGCTGTCGAGCATCCCGGATGACGAGGCGGGCTGTTTTCCGCGGGTCGATTCGGAGTGGGCCGCTGTCGACGTCTCTGGGGCGGTCGCGCAGGTCGTCGGGGATGCTAAGCGGCTGAGAGAGGAGACGGATGGCGAGTCGGCCATGCCGGCTACGCCAGGGAGCAAGAGGGTGAGGCGGACGTTTTCGCTGCGGAAGAAGACGGGGTTGGAGATCAGTCTCTCGGAGAAGGAAAACGGGCATGTTTCGCCCAAGCGGAATGGACGGTGGGACAAGGTAGGGGTCCTGAGAGGGGAGGGTGTGGTGAAGGGGCTGCGTAGTTTGTTCCAATGAGGAGTGACGGTAAGGGATTAATCATTGTTTTGTTTGATGGAGTTCAAGATCGAGGGCTTAGAGGGAGGCCCGCAGTCATAGTATTATACCCTCTTCTATACGATGTATTATCAACTCGTTGTCTACAAGCCTACGTCGCACAGATCTCGCCAAGCTCGAGCTTGGCGAGATCTAAAGTAATGTGAACGCACTCGCATGATGGGAGTTCAAGCCGCTGAGCTCGGTACAGGCAACATAATATCAGAAGCAGCTCTTGGACAGTGTCGCGTTCATAGTGACGGAGACAAGGCCCAGAAAACTCTGGTATTTTGTAGACCATCGTCTAACATCAAGACAGCTAGCTGTGTTACGCTGTCGTAAGGATGATTCGCTAAGCCACATAATTGTGAAGTCCATCAGTCATTCAGTCCCTTCCGGGTACCAAGCAGTAGCATCCGCTCCGCCTGTCAGTGCTAGACCTCTCTGCACAACCCAACGCTAACGATATCTACTCCAGCTACCACGCGTGAGATTCTTTGGCCGCTTGAGGACTGTAGCTTTTCCAAGTATCGAGACCTCTCTCGGTTTCGTGACTCTTCTTGGATGCTTCCCTTTCTAGTAGGTACCCTGCGAATCGTTCCGTCGGCCTTGACGCTCTGGGAACTATAGTAGTCTGCGTCAGTATGTCCCGAAGCAGATTAAGGCTGGTTAGGCACGTGCTTACCTCATTCTCCTGGATCTCGCCCTTGGCCAGGATGACCTTGATGGCGTCCTCGACTACCTTGGTGCCAAATTCGCTCTCTAACGCTCCGTCAGAGGGAGTGTTGTACTCTCCTTGAGCGCCATGCCTAATTGGTTGGCGGTGGTCAGCTTGGTCCGAAGATGGCCGTTGGCGCTTGTAAGGAGAAGATGAGGCTGCGACTCTGCTGCAGCCCGCTGGCGCTTAGATGCAGATACGTTTGAGCTCAGATATGGGCCACTCGGCGCACACCATTACTGCTACAAACATGGAAGGTGTGCCGGCTAGCCTGTCCTGGACGCGGCTGTGGCTGCGGTCACTCTATATTTAAGGCAGGGCTAATAGGTCGCCTGAATAGCTGGATCGAGGCTAAGTGCTCGAGGCACCCCGGGCACATCACTTGACCAACCAGATAACACCTTGTGAGGGGTGACCTCAAGTGTGGTCCTCGAAACAATGATTTGAAGGTAGTGGACGAATTATCTTACTTGTTGGTGGTGAAGATCTGGAATGACGACACAACTTGCGCCAGAGGTGTGGTCTTCTGGCCCTCGGGCTCCGATAGATACTTCTTGTAAGCAGCCTGGTCATCGACGAAGACCAGGAAGTCGTCCGTCTGGCCCTTGTAGTGGACCTTGTGAGTCTCAGCACCTCCGCGAGTCATTTTGTCGGAATCTGGTTTGCTGTGTATGGGTGTTGTTGTAGGGAGCTTGTGAGCTGTAGGATATCCGCGTTGGCTTGATATTCGAGTATTTGCTGGGAAAGATTGAAAATTATGCTTCTACGAAGATTGGGCAAGGTGGGAGAATGTGAGGTTAAGTAGTTCTTAATTGACATACGTGTATGGCGTGTTCAGGTTGCCGGATTACTATATGACGGCTGGTGACACACTACGTCATAAGGGACCAGAGGAGCTTGCCCCGCCGCAAACCTTGGGGACCTGCATTGGTGGCCCCACCAAATGTGGAAGATCACCATGTGCCTGGCAGGAACGCCCGACTCAGCTGCCTGCTACGTCACTGTTGTCAGCGAACTTTGACGTGTAGACCTTTATGTAAAAGGCGCGATGCTCGTGATACCTTACTCAAGGTAGTGACTGACGGGTATGCCACTTCTTTGCTCCCACAGAAGAGAAGACGATCCAGATTGAAGACATACCACCAGGAGGAATAGGTAAGGAAGGAAATACTAGCCAGCTCTGCAAAACAGCGCTCTAGCCTTGGCCAACTACATACCGCTTGTCGAGACAAGTCCATACCAGTCCCATTCAGCGTTGATATGGTGACAGGCAAATTCGAATCTCTCCCAAGCGCATTCCCCTTGGAACTGTTGCGGTAGTGAGGTTGAACAACATACAGTCCACCCGAAAGTGCTAGTCGAATTGTTACCCATGATTTCTGTGTTTCTGTTCCACTCTTCACCGCCACCTATCACTGCTGTAAACCCGTGACATGAATGAGCTTTTAAGTCTTCTGTTGTACAAGGCAGCGTCAATCGATAGCCGAGCGCCTGTGGTTTCGCGGCGGTTTCGAAACTGGCCCTTTTTGCTCCGCCCTGCTACCCATGTCTGAAACACCTCACCCAGTCAACCATTGGATGAACCCGCTTCCGCCGTCAGCAGACTTCAGGTGGTCTAACGGCGGCTGCCTGTTCGCCTTGGAGCAGAACGGATATACACTGTCAAGCGAGTTTTTGCTCGTGGTTCCGTTCATGGCGGATGAGGCCTGTCAGCTCGGGGATATTTGTTATCACAGAAAGCGAATTGGACGGAAGGCTATGTTCATCGTAGACTTCAACGAAGCCACGGGGTTTTTAACATTTCCACTATTAGATGATATCCCTCCCAGTGCAAAGATCTCTTACCAAGGCCGTGAGCAAGCTGGGAATGTTGCTTTGCTTATCCCGACTCGGTGAAAAGCGGCAAGGCCGGTAGGCCACCACCTTTTATGAGCCATTGTCCGGCTGGTGGCGCTAGTACGCTCCAGATCCTCTCAGGCCCACCGCCTCCATCTTGATGGACGAGCCGTGAGGCTATACACACCGATTCACACTGCTTCCTCCACGTCGGATGGGTATCTCCCCGGATGCTGTCATGAACGCTGTCATCATCTTTTGCGTATTGTTGTGAAGATTGAATATATAGGCTGTAGAAGTGAAACGAGGTCCCAGGCCGTCTAACAGAAAACAGATTATGTCTTGTTTTGTCGCTGTGACTATGTACGGCACTGTCCTCTGCTTCGTGCCATGTCATTCAGCGTGTGACAGTGGTATGTTCCATGGTATAGACGAACGATGGGCATTTGTCGAGTGCTGCATGCTTATGCACGAGTAGCTCCGGGCCTTGCACGTTGTGGAAGAGTCCATGGCTTGGCGCAGATAATCTAGTAGACATATTAGCATCAAAACCTGTGTAGATATCCTCGAGAGGACAAAGTAACTGACCTCGCCTTCACTGTAGGCCCAGAAATACACGCCCAGTGCGACGACGTAGTAGATGGCCGGGTTCGTTCCTTGGTAGAGCAATGCCGAGGAGAGAGCTACCAATGGTAGCAGGGCGAGGCGGGCCTCGATGCTGCGGTGAATGCTCGAGCCAGCCAAGAAGCCCAAAGGCCACTCCCATGCCACCATGAAGATGCCGAACAGAAGGTTGATGATTTGCAATACCGGTATCGGTTTCACAGCTGGATCTAGCGTCTTCGTGAGGAAGTCCCAGAAGATTTTGGGCCAGAAAAAGCCCTCGAGCGCAGCAGCAATTTGATCTAATTCAGCCGTCAGTCTCTTTGCATAGAGGGCACCAATAGCGAGTTCGGTGGACGTACAAGCTCCGGCGCTGAGCGTGATGAGCCTCGCCCAGTGATTCTTGATCAACCTGCCCATTTTGCTACTCGGTTTTGGTGACGCTCGGTATTAAGTGTTGGCGTGAATCCTTTGCAGCCCGTCCTCAACTGGATGTTCCTCTCTCTTGCCGTGTTCAAGTACACGCTATGATGATGCTTCCAGACGACCTGGTTCCCCAAACGACCAACTCCTCGCGATGATAAAGAGCAGTAAGAATAATACAAGTCGAAAGTCGAAGAGAAGGTATTCAATCCGGACCAGCGGTTGGGAGCGTCGAAGCAAAAGTGTCGATATGAAAGAAGGCTATCGACCGAGTGCACAGCGCTGGCGAAGAAAAGAAGGGAATGGAGAAGGTGAAGGACCAAGAAGCCAGGAACCAAGACCGGCTGGGGCCTGCGGCGACTAATATTGGGCGGTGCCAAGGACAAGATACCTTGGTGAAGATGAGACGCGGTGGGCACGGAGAGGCACTTGCCCTGAGGGCAAGTACCCACGGCGGGGTGGAGGTGTATCAAGCCCGTGTTAGGTGGCCGGGGGCTTGTGTCAGTTGTTTCTGGCCTGAGGGTAGTATGATGTCGTCCGTTATCCAGGTTCTAGTAATCCGATCTATAATGACAGCTGGCATACGTGCGGCATTGGACTGTCTGTTCCCTTCAGGGAAGGGATGTTGTTCGGATCAGAGATGGAGACGATGGCCGGACAGGGGGTTGCCAGAGCCTCAGTGCGAAATGTGTATGAGGAGAATGTCACCGAGGGACCGGACTAGGTAGTGTCTTGTTTGATGGGATCAAGAAGCTGTGGTCTGAGCCTTGGTCACCGTTAGGGATTATCAATTAAGGCTTCTTCGCATTGAATTAGCTCGGAAGATCAGACAGGACGATGGCTGTCAAGGGGAAGACTTGAGGCAAGATGGAGTTTTGCATGTAAGAAGGGATGCTTGATCTTCCGCAGTTCGGGACGATGTGAGTTTAAGAATCGACAGGCCGTGTGGGACATATGTATGTCTGGAACGGGCCCGGGCCATATGGTCTAGGTCGGTTTGTGGGTTTGGATATGGGACGCTGTAAGCGAACCGAACCGACATCCCATGTGTGTACTTTGCAATGCAGCGGCTCTTGCGGAGAGTCCAAAGTCTCATCAGCCACGGCCGCGGCCGCATTTCAAGTCTCCAACTGTGAACGCTCGTACATGAGAGAAGCGGCAATGGGCTACAGGGGGGTTGGGCTCACTCCATGCTGCACTTGCAGTACGGGCAGCACGGCCTGAAGCAGTTTAGCCCATGACTGCAGAGATGCCCCGAGCTATTGAATCTTGGTGCGGTTAGGCAATATGGAGGGATTGGGCGGGCATTGGGTGTGCGAGAAATGGATTCTGGTGGCCAACGGAGAGTAGTGATGTTGAGAATAGCAACACAAGCCAGCCATCTAAAGTGATTGGAGTTGGTGAGGGCGGTTAGAGATTGACTCGATCCAATCAGAGCTTGCCCCGCGTTGTCTCTGCAGCGGGCGGTAGGTGCGACCGGGGTACAAGCCATGGTTGAGCAGGGATGCTGGTCTCTTGGTCAGGGAGGTACCCTGTCTGTAACCTGCCACCGCTTCACCAGTGTCGGGTGACCAGGTGGTGTCTTGGCCCCTCAAAGCCCCTCGTTTTCCCGCCCTTTGTGCACACACCTGCACACAACGCCATGTCGCCGTCGAGATGGCTCCCGCAGCTAGATCACAATCTGACTTGGAATGACCCAATAGCGTCTCTAATGATCGACTATGGCACACAGTAGCGGCGGCGCGACAGTGCCATTGTCTTTTCGTCCCGATGCATGCGACTCAATACTCTATCGCCGCTGGCTCACCGTCTTTCCAGTGCCTTGGCAATTACGGTGACGATGTCTCCGAGACTCTGGTGTCCTAGCAACCCCTTTTCCGGTAACTATCAACGGAGTCCACTTTGCTTCGCCATGATCATTCTCGTAAAAATCCATGCCATTCTCAATGCTGAGACGGCGATCAGGCGGTCTCTTACACGGGTGCCGTTGCTGAAGCAGACGACGTTTGAGATAGGATTACCTAAGGTGTCCAGGTAGCAAGCCAGGGTAGCTGGTCCGTGCTTCGCCGGCGGGAGTACGTTGCTTGGTCCGAGGTGCAGTGATATAAGACTTGCCCTGCCCTTGCATGATGTCGCCCCGGAGGACTGGTGAAGTCAACAGACATGTTGAGCCTCATATGGTATTAACTCGTGAACGTGGGACGACATTCACTTTAGGCCTTGTTTTCAGTCAGATGTCATTTCTCCTTGTCCCGGGAGCTCAGAATAGCGCAGTTGAGCTCAAGTCCTCGGTCTAGGTATTGCTATCATCAGTGAACCTTTCGGTCGCGATGCAGCTTAGTGAGATTGTCACAAATCGTAAAAAGCTAGACGGAGGTTGTCGACATGAATGGTGTCGACTCGGCTGTCGTCCGACACCGCTGGAGTGATGCCGGTAACCGTACGATTCCATCACAAGTTGGCTCCATCACATGGTCCCTTGTTCCTGGAAGAACAATCACTATGTAGACGGAGCGGACCAACCCGGACGCATTTGGAGATCGTAAAGATACGCGGTAATACGTAGCTGCAGTCCTCCCTCGCCGTCCCGGGGAGCTACTGCTCGGCGGCGGTTGTATGCCCAAGCTGATTGGTTCCGCTGCTAGAGAGCCAACATGCAAGTACTAACTAGCCTTCACTGCATTCATTCGAGTTGCAGGGACCAGAACACGCATGCAGCACCTATCCAAGCAATATGGTCGCTCCTTTATGGGCGATCCATCACTTGCCTTTGACGTTGTACTCACCGTATTATACTACTACCCGAGCCATGGTTGTGCGAACATTCTTCACGCTTCCTTGCTATATCATTGCCTTATAAGACAGAATACCGTACCTGCGCCAGGGGTCTGGCATAAGTTTCCCAGTCTATCGAACGTCCGTAAAGCAGACTCAGTCACATTTTAGCGAGAAACTACACTAGCACTGTGATATGACCAGTGATGGTTAGTAGCCTATTCCGTAGTGAGCTTCCGGGCACGACTGCTGTCAGCACGCGTCACCTTATCATCGAATATTGGTTGGGGCCAACCTCATCCACTCATATCACATGAGTGTCTAGGGCCCGACTAACACTTATCTGTTGTTCCCATGTCTTGGACATACGTCGAGGATGGTGGAGTCAAAGTTCGCAAAGTACGTACGTATGCAGGAAGACCACGACCACGGCTTCGGGTTGGTCGCATAGTAGGTTGTTGGTACTGCGCATTGTCAATTGTCAGATCTGTCTCTCTGGGTAGCTTACTTTGGGAAAGAGTTCAGACCCCTCCTGCCCGGCCTACGATCGCCTATGGCCGGCGTTTTTGTGATTTTTCGCATGTGGTTCCATGCCGGTCATCACACCCGCTGCGTGCACATAACATGCGCACAAAGTCATCACCTTTGCAAGTGTCCGACGCTGACGTGTTGCTGAGATTGGTGCTTGTGAGTCGCCAGCTATCTCTATCTCGGACTTAGTAGTTGTGCTAGCGCTGCTATATTTACACCTCGAGTCACAAAAACTTGTGGCCATCGGAAACCAACGATATGTCCCACAAGATAAGCTCTGCACCGCTGCTACCGTGCAGGTGGCATGTCTCTTTGGTCTCATTCCATGCTCGCCCCTTCTCTGCCAGCCTGTTCAACTGGACTCTGTCGTCCAAAACTGAATGACTCTATTCACAACATCCCGGCCAGCATAGTCCTGGAGGATGGCCTGTCCCTGCCCGGTGGAGACCTTATCGAGCAGATCGCTGAAATTGGTGTTGATGTCACTCAGTACGTGCGTGGGATGTTGAGGCAGAGGAGGGTTCACGCTGCAATAAGGTAAGAGTGCCAGGGCCTCTAAGCCAACAGAGCGAGGTTGGACAGGCTTCGGGGTAACAAGCTTGCCGTGGAATGCCTCCAGTCTTGCGGGAAGGTCATCTAAGCAGGTGAGCAGTATTATTGGTATGCTGAGGAACCTCTCCAGGAGCCTTGAGTCTGGTTAGTTACGCAGTCCGTGAAGGGAAGCGGCTGGAAGCATACTCTATCTGAAGCCGCGCTAAAGCCGAGTGAGCGTCCTCGCTTCCATTGCTCGATAACAGGAACACGATGGCACATCTGCGCCCTCCTTCAAGGTAGACTAGTCGCTCGATTCTCTGCATTGTCCCCGGCTGTTCTAGGTCAGGTGCTGAGAGGAGGATACAGCGTAGGAAGACGCCGCCGCTGTCAGTTGTCCCGATTCCTGGCATTGGCATGGCAATATCGTGGGTCTCGAGCTTCGTTTCTATGGCATAAATTAGACACGGCAGGCTGGACTAGCCCTGGAATGGGACATACCTCTCCATTGTCGTGTCTCCTTCTTCAAAAGCACGGAAACTGCCGCAGCCCATTCGTGGCGTTTTCGCAGGCTCGCGCAGAACATCTTAGGCTTTCGCGGGTTCAGAAGCAGACAAGGCTCGCCGAATAAGAAGTTGCTATGGCTGAGTGGTGTTTATTTTCTTCTGTAGATGGTATCTTGAGCCTGAACCCAGTACGCAATGTAACTCGATGGGTGGCTTGATGTCAAGTCTCGAGCACTTTTGACGTGCCTGCCCACCGCGACACGACCTCCATTCGTTCCTTCCGTTTTGGGAGATGCCCTCTACCAACGCCAAACACCCAAAATCAAAGATCAAAGATACCTTAGACACTTCGCTGAAACAAGCTGCCTCCTTCTAGATTGCGCTTTTTGTACATGGATTAGATCTGAGCTGAGCAGTTGCACCATCCATATCTGGACGTTTGGACATTGAATAAACCCATGTGACTACGCATTGGACAAGTCCAGCTCGCAGTCAGCGAGTGCCTATTCGAAACGCCCAAATAGAGTCACTTAGCAGCAATTACGCCGTTGGTGAATGCGTTACAGACTGCGTCGGTGTCTGTAGGATGGGTTTCTTCGTCTTGGGGTCTTTGAAGGCCCGTAAAGCATCCTCTATGGTCTGGATCCGGGTCTCATAGTTCTTTTCCGCTTGCTCAACCTCTTCTTCTCGCTTCTTTAGCTCCTCGAGCCGTTTATCGAGCTCCTTTATCCTCTCGAGGTTGGCGTCTGGCTTCTTGGCTTGGCGGATGGTCTCGTACATTATCAAGGCCGTCGCAACCAGCAGGATGAATGCGTCTCCGATGACATCGGCAAAGAGGTCTACAGCTTTCGCTTCGGGCAATGGCCGGAATTTCCTCTTCCATATGCTCTTCGGGGGCTCCTTCACCGGATGCGACTCTTTGGCGGTGGTGCCGTATTTGGCTCTTATTTCCTCCTCTTTCTTTATCTGCTCTTCCGTCTTGACGGTTGGCGCTTCTGCTTTTTCTTTTGCTTCTCTCGCTTTCGCTTCTGCATCAACGTTTCGTAGTAGAGCTACTGACAGCCGCATGTTCAGCTGATGGATCATCTGGCCGTAGTTGGCTGCAAAGTGTCGAAATCGCGGATGTACGTGGGCTTGGTGCTTGATGTGGTTCTATACAGTCCAGTATCAGCCACTGTCACCAGCTTGGGGAAGGATATGTGTACTTACGGCGCCATATTTGGAGATATGTCGCAGGAAGAGAGCTGCGAGCTTAAAGAGTGGAAGGGGAACCATCACGACAATAATTGGCAGCTACCTAGCGACCCGGAACGAACAGTCTTCTCATGTTCTGGCCATAGCACTACCGAACCAGACTGCATCCCAATCGAAGCTGGGAATGGTTCTATGTAGGCTGCAGCGCAAAGACTAGTGACGTCGAGAAGGATTATAGAGAAGTTACTATATTCTGGAACACTAAGGTAGGTACTTGCGTAGATACCTTAGTCAGCCGGTGACGACCCGGGAAGGCCCGCCGAAGGATAGCATAATGTGACCAATGAGGCGTGGAGAATGCTTTCTTGGTGGGGGTCGTGATTCTACCACAATACTGTGGAGGTTGTGCTGTTGCTGGGACGACCGTAGTCAAGGAACCCCAAACATTCCGTGCTTGCTTGGCCGGCAGAACCGCGATCTCTCCACCCTCCACAGTGCCCCGACAAGACGGAATATTCCCGATCGCGAATTTCACGGCAGAAGACACTTAGGTTTACTTGCATCACTCGGTCATTTCTGCTACAAGAAATATCGGTACATAAAGTGTCGCTGATCGGGTGAATATTGGTGAGCTTTCTATGTTTTCATCCACATATGCTTGGCGGCATATTGTGCCAGCAAAGATTGCTCCATCTTCCAGCTATTCTAACAAGTACGTCTAGTCGTTGAATTGACGATATACAGCGGAGAGCAATCGCAGCACACGTACCAGCCTCGTTTCTTCGTCACTCCAAGACCTCTCCGGCCCCGAGATCCGCCAGCTTCCTAACGGTCAATCGAGCCTTATGAGACGCGAAGGCAATGGGAGCTAAGGGCATCGACATGGAGGCCCTCTCGCCCCGAGATGCGAATGCTCGGAGGCCACCAGCCTCCGAATTCAAGACAGCCGTTACCAACAAGGCCACCGCTGCTCTGAAGCCGAACAAGGAAAAGGATCAGCATCCTATGCCTCCGCCGCCGAATGTCACCGAGCCACCAAGCACAGACCGTAGGGAGGGAGCTGTCTACCAGGTTGGTAAACTGCTTGGGAAAGGTGGTTTCGCCATCTGTTACGAGGGCAAGTTGGCCGGTACTGCGAAGCGATATGCCCTGAAAATAGTCAAGAGCAAAATGCCCCTTAAGATGGAACAAAAGGTTCGTTGCGCAAGCTCCAAGTTCAGAAGGTAGTTACTCACATTATGGTACAGTTTCAAACCGAACTGCAGATTCACTCCAAGATGAGACAACAGAATATCGTTCAGTTTCACAGGGCATTTACTTTTGAGGAGTCTACCTATTTGGTTCTGGAGCTCTGCCCTAATGGCTCTCTTATGGACATGGTCAAGGCTCGAAAAGGCTTGACGGAACCAGAAGTCCGATTCTACACGGTACAGATTGCGGGCGCCATCAAGTACATGCACAGCAAAGGCATCATTCACCGCGACCTGAAGATGGGCAACATCTTTCTCGACAGGCACATGAACGCCAAGATTGGTGACTTCGGCCTTGCTGCGCTACTCGTGACGGGCAGAGATTGGCAGACAATTCGGAGGACCACCTTATGTGGCACGCCAAACTACATCGCTCCGGAAATTCTAGAAAAGGGAAAGGGAGGCCACGATCACATGGTTGACATCTGGAGCTTGGGTATCATAATGTTCGCGATGCTTACAACGAAACCTCCTTTCCAATCAAAAACCACCGACGAGATCTACCGCCGTGCCAAGGAGAGGGACTACGAATGGCCGTCACCCGAGACTTCGAAGAAGTACATCAGTCGTGAGGCGAAAGACCTCGTGGCGAGCATGCTCACAGATGCGGAGCTGAGGCCTGACCCAGATCAGATCGTCCAAGACAACTTCTTCCTCTGCGGGTACATGCCAGTGCCTGCCGACATCAACTCGAAACTACGCGATTGCGCTCCGCAAAACCCTGCATTCTATGACCCGATAACGACCGCCCAGATAGAGGCCCAGAATCGGCATAATCTGCGAGCCATGTGCCGCGAATGCGGTGTCGGGCCGTGGAATCAAGAGAAACTGATAACGAAGCAGATATGGAGGGAATGTGCGGAGGAGGAGCAGTATAACCTCACTCCGGTCATTCCTCTGGCGCGCGGAATTGTGTACCGGCCGTTCGATGAGGTGAAGACGGAGCAGAAGCTTCAGAGCCGGATCGCCAACTACCCGCCGCCGTCATCGCAGCTCGATCACACTGAAGAGCTCTCTGCGCTGAGTCAAGGTTCACTGCCTTCCAAGGCACAATCAGGTCTCCTTCGAGCCCCTCCACAGAGTTTTGCTGCTCAGCAGCGTGCACAGAATAAGCCGCCTGCTAGTACAACCGTTTCCCGGTCACAAGCAGTGGCTGAGCAACTGCCGACGTCGACTACTGGAACAGTACGCACGCGAACTCGGCGAGAGCTACCATCTGGCAACGTGCAGCAAACCGAAGAGCCTCCAACTCTGACCACTAGTGGCAGTCGGTCTGTACGAGCCAGGGCAGCGACGAGATACGCCGAACAAGAACCGGCCTCGAGACGGGCGCAACCAACAGTTCCAAGGCCAAGAGTGAAGGATAGCCAGCCTCAGGAGGACAAGGCCACCCTCTTCAGCCCATCCGAGTATCAAGAGGAGGTTCCGGACACACAACCTGACCTGGTTCTAGATCGCCTACGGAAGCTGCAGGCGGAGTTAGAAAGGGCGCTCAACTCCCGGTCAATGGCAATCCTCAAATCAACCGACAAGACACCTTCACCGCCACAGATCGTCGTTAAATGGGTGGACTACACGAACAAGTTCGGCCTAGGCTACATCCTGAACGACGGCAGTGTCGGGTTCATCCTCCGCAGCATTCAGACGCAGGATGGGAACAAGCCCGCCATGCTGCCACCGGCATGCGTGCTCGTCCACGGCGCCGAGAGACACTGCCTGCGCAGAGACGACGTCAACTACGCGGACCGCCACCAGATCGTCCCGATGAACGAGGGCATCTACTTCTACGAGAACAACGGCGAGCAGGGCATCTCGCGGGTTCGGGTCTCGCCGGAGGCGTTCAGGATCCCCATGAACTCCGACGGCACGGTAGGGAAGCTCTCGGCCGGCAAGGACGTCTACGACCACCGCAAGCGGGAGCGGATCGTGCTCTGGAAGAAGTTTGCAAACTACATGATTGCGTACGGACGAGAGATCGAGGGCTCCAACCAGGCGGACGACCGGGCCATGCAGGTCCCTACCATCACGGACCCGACCGCTGCCCCGACCGATATCGTCACTTTCTACCAGCGGTTTGGCGACGTCGGCTGCTGGATGTTCTGCGACGGTCACATGCAGGTGAGCACGCACTCTCCTTCCCCTTACACCTTACCCGCTACACCAGCTTCGAAACTAACGTGACCTCCAGTTCAACTTCCCAGATCACACCAAGATCGTCCTCGACGCGACGGGCACATGGTGCCACTTCTGGCACCTCCCGCAAGAAGCGGCCAAGAAGCTGGAGCAGACCGGCTCCCTGGACGAGGCCGCCCTGGACGACCGCACGGTGCTGTCCTACCCGCTGCAGACGCTGCTCAACTTCTCCGTGCCCCCCAAGCAGCCCGCCGCGCGCTCCGCCGCGGCGGGGATGACGCGCCGCCTCAGGCCCGAGATCAGCCCGGAGCTGCAGGGCATCCCGGCCGCGAACCAGTTCCGCCGCAAGATCGAGTTCATCCGCGACATGGTGCGCGAGTGGAACGCCAACGGCGGTATTGGGAACAGCGACATGTCGCGCGAGAGGAGGCTCAGGTGGACGGGCATGAGGGAGACGAAGAACGTGCAGATCCCCGCAAAGCACATCTGGGTTAGTATCGGGGCCAGGTGGGGCGACGAGAGGTATAGCTGTTTTGTGGATCCGCGCAGGCCTGCTGTGCTGGGGGAGGATGTGGATGAGGCTAGGAAGGAGAGGCGGGCTTGAGGTGGCGTCTGTATATGGCGGGCCGTTTTGGTTTGGAGAGATGGTGACGACTAAGGCCGGACAAGAAGTCACGGCGGGGACGTAAGGGGTTGTTGGGCTTGTTTTGACGGCGTTTGCTTGGGATTATACATAATACCTTCTTGTTTTGCTCCTCGCGAGTGGTTGTCAGTTCTTGACGCCTCTGCTGGGGATGACACGACTTTACGGACGGACTTGTGTATATAACATTGTCTGATGGGAGCGTGCGGATGTTAGGGTTCTCGCTACGTTTCATAGCCTCGTTTTCCTCATGGACGGCGTATTATTGTCTCTCAAGTTGTTATATTACTCTCTAACTCTTCTTCTTGGGTTCCGTGTTCGTGTACTTCCCACTTACATGATGGATCCCCTTAACCAGTACCATGGCTCCCGGGCTTCTAGCCCCGTTGGGAGACTTACGGAGCACGGAGCAATGAAATGGTTCTTGCTTTCTGATAGCGGCCGTTTTATCCGTCCGTCTCCGCTGTCCCGAGTCGATCCGAAAGATTGAAGGGATGCGTGATGCCGGAGTCCTAGTGGCTGACATCAGCTAGGCGGATCTGTCATGGTAACACGAAAACCCTAATGATCCTTTCCAACCACCTGGTCCTACAATGGGGCAATACTGATTCAATATGACGCCGAGAACACACACGCATCAGCTTACCTAGTGCTGTCGATTGTGACGGCCCAAAGCGTAAAGAAGCAGCTGCGGGTAGAAGCCAGAGGTTGTCGTATCCATAGGTGACTAGCACTCCGTAGCTAGACGTGCTAAGCAGATAGAGGTGAAGCTGGCACGGGATAAGTTGATAGGCAAAGGCAAGGCGGCCTCGGCAGTAGCAAGGGATATTATTATTTTGTGCCCTTTCGGTTCGGCTCGGGGTAGCTATATATACAAAGACTTCGACCAGCCGGAGCTTGTGAGCAGAGACGCAATCAACCCAAGAGGTGGGAAAAAAACAAAAAGGGGAAACAAACGCCCGGTTGAGCACGAGGATGCTCTCAACCTCGCACGATATGCAAATGCAATGGTTTTAAGCCAGAACCCTTCAGAGCCAGGGTGCCAAGAGAGCAGACAGCGTGACGGAACAAAAGGAAACAATGCAATCCGCCCAAGGGACCCTCCAATGATAAGGTATCGGTGATATATAAGCCTTCTCCGTATGATATCCAAGTGTTGGGAAGGCCAGCGGCCAGCAGTCATGGAATTCCAACCCGCGCTTTTTCTCCTCTCAGCCCTTCTCGTGCATCACTCACTCGCGCCAGCCTCACATTACGATGCACTCCTTGTCGTCCTTCTCACCGTGGTTCTTCTTGACCTTGTGGTGGCCGTGCCGCGGGGGTCCGACCTCCATGGGCGTCCCGCCGCTGATGGCGGCTCGGATGGCGGCGAGGCGCTGCTGTGCGCGCTCGTCTCCCGCGTCGGCGGCCTTGACGTACCAGACGTTGGCTTCGAGAATGTCGCGGCGGCAGCCGATGCCCATTTCCGTGAAATAGCCCACAGCATACTGTGCCTTGACGTACCCTGTAAAGTGTTAGTGGCGGGCTGTCCAGATGAAGTTGAACCGCAACCTCAAGACTTACCAAGCTCAGCAGACCTGCGTGCCCATTCGTAAGCCTCCTCCTCGTCCTTCTCCAGAATCGGCTCCGCGCCAACCATGTACCAAGCACACAAGCCCATCATGGCCGCTGGGTGCCCCCGCTCAGCTGCGCCGGTGTAGAAGTGGACGCTCAATGCCGGGTCCCTGGGACAGTTGAGCTTCCCGTGCTCGTAAGCGTCGCCCATCCTGTAGTTTGCCTCCGGGTGACCCAGGTCAGCAGCTTGCGTGAACAACTCGGCAGCGTAGCTCTCGTCCTGGAAGATGTCATCTCCATAACCGGTTTCGTAGAGACAGCCCAGGTGGTAAGGGGCAGCGTTGTAGATTGTATCTGCCGCCTCCGTAGCCAGTTTCAGCCACTTGATACCCTCTCTGTACCTCTTCTCGCCAAGATCGCCAGACAGACACGCCTTACCCAGCCGTGTCATCGCGCCCGGATGTCGCTTGGATGCGGCTGTGCGTAGGAATTGGACTGCCTTGGCGGCATCTTTCCGACAGCCCCAGCCAAACTCGTAGCAGAGCGCGGTACGGTAAGCAGATTCCGCATGCCCGTGCTTCGCAGCCAGGACGAATAGAGGAAACGCCGAGTTATAGTCCTCCTTTCCCTTGCTGAACAGGCCCGATGCGTAGCCATCTGCCAAGTAGTATTGAGCAAAGGGATACCCGTTGTTCGACAGCTTTTGCAGAATAGTCCTAGCTTCACGCACCAGTTCCTGGGGAGATGATGTGGCAGGTTCGCTATACGGACTGTCGCGGTCTCCCTTGGCTGTGGATGGCGGCTTCACTGGCTCATCAAAGTTCAGGCCCATTTCTTGCGCGGTGGATATGAGGAACACAGCAAAGGAATACTGAATGGAGAAGTCATTAGTCTTCTTGACATTTTGCCTATACATTTCCAAGGTCTTCTGCGTGCTAAGAAGCGAGGCATTGGACCCGACGGCATTGCGTAAAAGGGAATTGTCGATTGTGATTGGCGCTGGGGCGGGCTGCGGATAGGGGACGTTCAGGAGTTCGGCATAGGATGAGGGGCGGTGATCGGGGGACCTTCGAGCTTGCGAAGATGGAGTCCTTGCGTGCCCGAAACCTGGCGACCGCCCACGAGGTCCAAAGTCCGAGTATACGGAATACGCAGATTGCGGCCGTTGCAGTGAACTCCTCCTTTGAAAGTTGGGTGTCAGATGCCGGTTGATGCTGGCCCCGTTCTCCGCTAACTCAGGGGTTGATTGTGTTCTAGGGTCCTGTTCAATTGGAGCAGTTGAAGCCCGTGGCAAGAAGGCTTGGTGATGGTACTGGAGCTGGGGAACCATCTGGGTTTGCTCCTCTACCACAGAGCTCTCCGGTGAAACTTCAGCTTCTTGACAGTCCGAGGTCTCATTAATACCCGAGACTGAGCTTGCGCTTGTCGTAGCAGACGATTCTGTGGAGGCAGGTTTTTGTGATGTGCTTGTTGTAGCATCGGATTCCCGACTGAGTCTGTTCAGATCCTGCGTCCTCGAGCTATCGCTGACGCTGAGGTCATCCGGTTCCGGACTGGCTACGCCGCTGGCTTGTGGGCTCTGTTCCACGCCAGGGCCAACGGACGGCAAGGATGTATCTGGGGCGTAGCTGGCAGTGATGTTGGGAACAATACGCATAGTGTTATGTTGCGGTTGCGAGGGCTTGTCGCTGGACTGTTCGAGCAGAGGAGTATGTGGTGGCGGCGTTGGTGCTTCTGGGGTTTTTGGCAGGTCGCGGTCGATGGGCGGAAGGGGTTTCGTGTACGGGACATGTGTTTCTATGTTCGCATTCGACGGTTGTGCCCAGTCCTCTGGGTGAAAGTTCACCTTTACGGGAGACCTCGGGGCATGCCCCAACTTTGGTGACCCCGGCGCGGGCGCATTAGGCAGAGGTTTGCTGCTGCTCGTCGGGGAGCCGTGGGTCTGCACGTTGAGGTCATGCAACGGCACTGGCTTGCGGCGAATGGGACTGTTGGTCGTCGACGACGTCGCCGAAGGCGGAGGGGAGGTCGTCACGGCCGCCATTGCGGGCTGGAGTATCGAGACAAACTCTCCCAGCTCAGTAACTCGATCCTTCAGGAAGTACCAGAGGTGGTTTCGACAGCTGATTCGTGGTGTTGCCTGAAGGACCTGTGCCTATGACGGAGAGACGAACGAGTTTGTCGCCGTGTTACTCTCGAGCACATCCGGCAATTTCCTGTTATGCTAAACACCTTGCTGGGTATTCCTTTTCGGACCAAAGCTAGAGCCAACAGCCTAGACTACCAAGAAAGGGGGTTCTTTTGCCCAAGGGATCAGTCTAGGTAACGAACGACGTTGCGGACAAGGGCCGCCGGGAGGGTCGGCTGGACAAGGGAGACGTCAGTTGATTAAAGACGAGTTATGGCGTAGCGCAGGTCGGCTTCCTCGATCAGCAACAAATGGAAAAAGCGATAGTGGAAGGAGCAATTGTGAGGACGTTCTCCGAATACGCAACAAAAACCCACGAAACGAAAGAAGTGAAGTTGTTCTCCTGCTTGGCAAAACACATCAGGCGTGCGGCCGGATCGAAGGTGCAACAGAAAGGCGGGACACTGCCTTTACTGTGGTAGACAGCAAAAAGTGACTTGCATCACGGACCGATTTAGCAGTGCGCAATGCGGATGGGCCGTCACAATATAAGGTACCATTCAGCTACGACAAGGGCCTGACGGAGCGACACGCACTCCAGTTATGTAATAAACAGGGGGCGGCGTCAGTTTATTCCAAGCCAGTCAAGCCAAGTTTTCAGGGGACCTTTTCTGCTTGCCGGGCTGGACCGAACCCACTGAAACGGTGAGGTTATGACGGCACCTCCTACCCAGGTACAGTGCGCGCAAGCCTGAACCCTCCCGTTGTAGACTGCTTCAACACAGGGTCTACTTTATTCACGTTTTTTTGTCTCTCAACGACATCTGTAAGTTCAGATTGTGGAGGTTGATCCATCTCGAAGCACAAAATGGTGGGTTTGGCAAGGAAGAGCAAGCACCCCGCTCCACAAAATTGTCACCGGATCGCCCACTTGCACTAGCTTTGCACAATATGGCGCTAGGCTACACGACGCCAGGAACGCCCACACTCCCCTTTTGAGATGTACACTACTGGGCTGCCTGGCAGAGTGCCTGGTGGTATATAAACGCCTCTTTCTTCAATGTCGTATCGTGCCGTGCAGGCTGCAAACTACGTTTGGCGACGTCTCGCAATACACGAACTGATCGCTCACATCGACTAGAAGGCCAAGACTGGAGAACGTGGCCGAGTTTGTCGGTGTCATGTGTCGACAGAGACGGTGTCCATGGCGACATTAGCGACGAAGCTCACACACCTTGTTGGCTGTTGGTCGCCAGTGTCGCTTGGGGGCCGGGCAGTGCTGTCGAATACGGTCGTTGGTGACTCGTTCTGTGAGCGCTAGCAGGTGCCGATACCCTGTGCAGCTCCACACCATCATCGTTGCTTCTTTCAGACAGCAATTGTGTTTCTCAGATCGCCCCTTAGATCTGCTCCTTCGTTTCCTCTATTTCGAAGGCAGGGAAGGGCAACACTACTAGTAAGAGTTGTCATTCTTAACAAACCTGGCTTGCTGAAGGCCATCTATCTCAACCAAGCCTTGGAAGGGCTCGACAATATATGCATTGCCGAATAAATGCATACTCTGGAGTATAATACTGTGGGCATATAGCCACCTTCAAGAATGCAATGACTTCATTGCCAAGATGAGCCAACCAGCTCGCCCTTAAAGCCTTGAACTATTCACAGCATTGAGACTGTTTCACTCAAACGAGCCATGATGTGTCGGCCAGTGCCCACAATCTTTTTCCACCTGGCAACGCGGCTGTCTCTTGATGATGCTTGGATCTGGCATTGCTTTCTAAATGGAAGGGCTACTAACTACGGAGCACAGCACGTCTGCGGTATACCACGCTACCGCTTGTCATCCGCACCGAACCAAGATCCGAGGATCCGGGCCTTACGAGTAACCAGGATACGTCCTTGTACGGACGGATACGTAGCGCCGTTTTCTCGTACCATGCAATCCCACGTTCCTCGCGATCAGCATACCAAGAACGTTGACTTTTGTTCCTGTTTAACGAAATCTCGTTTAGCTGTACTGGCGTCTGAAAGATTCTTGCATTTGAACAGAAAATAGGGGTTTAAATCTCCACACCTCTCAAGGATCTTCAGGCCTGTTGAGGAAAAGGATGCAACGTGCCGACAGTGCTCCCTGCACATCTTGCAGGGTCGCGCAGGTCCAGCTAGGACCTAGAACCACACGGTGTGAGTCTAGGGCTGACATGTCTCACTCCATTCTACACGTGTAGTAGCCTTGCAAAGAGAGGGTTAACTGCCATATCACACCGACCTATGTCCGTACCGTACAGGAAGATGTCGACAACGGCGATGGAATGAATGTTTAGAGTGGCTATCGTACGGAGTACGTCGGCAGTTCAAACCCGTTTCACGTCAGCACCGGAGAAGATCAGGTTCTCTCGATGGAGTCTATGGTTCGAGATATCGACGCGCACGTCGTTCTGTTTCACTGGAATTCCAAGAGTTCAATATACGGCACCAAGCTAGACATGTCTTTAGATAACGCTGAAACCTTCTGCAACGTCATGGAGCGTGAGGCGACCAGGTATTCAGGAGCTTCTGTCGTCAACGACCGTGGATTCTTCAAGTTCTCCTGTGCAAACATGTCCGGAACAGGAGATTCATCGACAGGAGAGGCTCTCTTTCCCTTCTGTTTCGCGGCAGTGGCAATCTCGAGCCAGGAAATCAAGTCGTGAAGCTCCTGGATTTCGGTCCCGTTCCTGACGATCTCCAGGAGCTGGAAAGCTTCGTCGCGAAGGCTTGGACTTCTGAGTCTAGAAAGGCTGAGGAACGGGGCTACTGTGGGTTCCCTTCTGGGACATGCGATATAGCCTCATTGGTTTTGAAACGGGTCTGGACTGGTATTGCTCGCAGCTTGCTTTTCTAGTTCCGGGGAAACACTTGACAGGTGTCGATAGCGGAAGGGTTTTATTACGCCCTCGCCGAGGAGGATACCGGAAGGGATGCTGAAGAGTCAATTGTCTCATGGCAAAATACGCAGAGGGATATCGGACGTCGATATATCGGCTGTGGCGCGTCAGATTGGTGGGACGGCGGGAGAGGCTCAATTAGCCCCGCGCTTCTGTAACGTGGATCGATTTTGACGACGACGACGGAACGACGAACTCATGTCGTGTTTTCGTCTAAACTTTGGTCTTGATCGACCGTTCTTGTCCGTGGCTTTCCTACTTCCAGAAGGATGGGAAGCCATCGACCGAGAAAACGGCCCTCCCTTTGCTAGAGGGTTTGCTCTGGAATGTAAGCGCCACTCGACAACGACCAGCCAACCGGTTCAATCGGGAGTTCCGGTCCGCGCCAGCCTTGAGCACTTTTAGTGAAGCATGACCTTAAACATGTATCACACACGCGATAGATCCCGTGCACGTGTATTGCACTGTGGTAGCTATCGTACACTAGGTAGCGCGGATGCATAACGGAGAGATGTTGCGAACACCAGCGAACACTCCAGAACTGATCTGTTATTGTGGACAATACCTAACCAGTCTAACTTAGAATGGTGTGTGTGCGGAGGGTGTGAGTGCACCAAAAATGATCGGAGCTAAAAAAGTGCAGCGATGTCGTCAGTCAGCACCAACACGAGCTTTGTTCGCTGGAAAGGGAAATGGATCGATTCGGCCGAGATGGCAGGAAGTACCCATGATGTCCCTGGCACTTTCCCCAGATTTAAGTCACTGGGCCAACAGCCTCTAAAATTCGAAGGAAGCGATGCTTGCTAAGTCGCCTCTATCTTCTTATTAGCTAAAAGTAAGCCAGAATATGGTAGTAACTACATGGTTAATATCCAAGTGCCGGCCCTCCCCTGGCATGTCAGGAATAGCCACACAGTCTGTTTGAAGTAGACGGTACTTGCCTAATCAAGCCTCCGTATGAACTCGTACCCAGCATGATTGCCGCCTTCAATTTTCTCGTGATGCATGGAGCATTCTGGATTTAGACCGGGTCTTAAGCGAAAAGGAAAATGAACATTTTTCAGGTGTCCCACTGTTCAAGGTCAGTCAGGTAAGGTACGTGCTATACGCTGCGGAATCATCATCATCATCATCTCTACCAATTCTCGCCTCTTGCAGGTTTGGGAGAGTCGGTCGCTCGCTTTTGGATTCTCATCCGGTATTCCTTTACAGTGCATTTTCCTCTTTCCGCTCTTTGGCTCCTCCACAAGGACAAAACTCGGCCTGTCATTCGTTGCGCCTGATCGGTCCCATCTCGATGCAACAGCCGTCGCTTCCCTTGGTCGTTTGTTGCGTTTGAAACCACAGCTGCAGCCCAGCTTCGATCCGCTCGGACAAAGCTGTTGTAAACATCCTGAGCTTCTTCGGTCCTCGCCTCAGTCTTGCTTGGGTGCAGATGCGATTGTATTAATTTATCCGGGAGCTGCCGTTGCTCTGGGACTCCATATTCCTGCTGCTTGTGCATGAGACGAGTTCAGCTGGTTGCCGAGCGCTTTTACAGTGGGTAGCCCCCTAAAGCCCACTAAAGTCGCCTCGCTGTGGTACGAGTTGGCATCTGTCAGCTGCGCCTGTCTGTGTTGGGGCAGCCCGTCTCCTGAACAACCCCTCGACCTATTGGCAGGGATCATCCCTTGTATACCTCTATCCCAGATTCTCGCCCTGCAACCACCTCCTGCCATAACATCATCGTCCCTCTTGTTGGCAAGGAGATTTACCTCTGTAAGTCTTTCCCGAGCAACTTCTCCCTCACCAAGCATCTCAGCTGCAAAGAATGGCGTCCTAGACCAACTTCTCCTCCATACGAAGTCATGTTGTTTTGGTCTTTGCCTGTACTTTGTTATTCTTCTTGAAATATCCACACATTCACCCTTTCGCCCCGTCTAGAAGGCACTGTCGCTCTTGGTTTGTGCAAGACAAGGGTGCAGTGATATCTTTCCTAAACCTGTCAATGTCAACATGCAAGAACAAGATGCTAACAAGCGCCGCTTTCTCCTTGCAGGGCCATCATGTCTCTACCCGAAAGGCCAGGGGCCGCCTCGTCGTACGACCAGAGGAATACATACCGCCCGTCCCCGTCGCGCCGCCAGCGATCGACAGACATCGAGACGGGGACATATCTGCCCGCGACTCCTTCACGAATATCCCACCAGCGAACGCAGTCGGGGTCTGAGTTTAGTGCCGAGACCCTCCAAGCCCCTAGTGCGAGCACGGAGAGAGCGCCACTGTCCCCAACACCGCATGGCGAGCGAGTGGACAGCCCGGAACTGGGCTTCCACAGGAAGAGGAGTCTAATCCGGCCAGAGAGGAACCGTATCGGCAAGGATCACCCGAACTACCACTACAGAAAGCATGCGGCGAACATGAACACCTTGCCGTCCTCAACCGGCAACGATCCCATCCTCGAGGATTTGGAGGGATCGACCGAAATCTCAGGTTCGGGAAATGGAGACGAAGTATCAGAACCTTCCCCTCTGAGGGAGACGCCTCCGAGGATAAGTCGTGACCGCGAGAAGTCAGGCGGGACGAGGAGGAGGTCTGGCCAGCACGCGAGCAAGTCCGGAAAGATCACCAAAGAAGCCAAAGGACGCCGACATAAGGAGAAGGCAGTCGAGGAAACCATACGGCCTCCCAGTCTGTGGAACGTCTACTGCGGAATCGTGACGTTTTGGTGCCCTGGCGTGATCCTGAAGTGCTTTGGCATGGTCTCAAAAGCCCAGCAAAGAGCCTGGAGAGAGAAGATGGGACTGATTAGTGTAATCCTGCTGATTATGACTTTTGTGGGATTCTTGACGTTCGGATTCACCCAGACAGTGTGCGGCTCGCCCCCTCCTCGTCTCAGGGTCAACCAGGTTGATAAGGGCTACATGATCTTCCACGGCACGGCTTACAATCTCGTGAACTCGGCCCATCCACCAGCGGCCGGCATCCCACGACGCCTGGATGGGTCAGGGGCCAACGTGCTCTTCGATCTTCCGGAGAAGCATGGAGGACAAGACGGAAGCTTCCTCTTCCAGAACATGAACGGAAAATGCAAGGGGCTCATCACCAAGGCACCCAAGTCAGATGTGCCATCCGACGCTGACGGAAACCTGGCCTGGTATTTCCCATGCGCTACTTTCAACCAGGATGGATCTACCAAGCCGAACTTGACCATTCCCTATTATCTTGGATATGCTTGCCATACAACCGCCAAAGCTCGGGACACATTCTACCTTGAGCTGTCCGGTTCGGCGGACGTTTACTACAGCTGGGACGATATCCGGAATAATTCGCGGAACCTGATCGTTTATTCTGGCAATGTGCTGGATCTTGACCTGTTGAATTGGTTCAACGAGACCCAAGTGTCGATTCCGAACAGGTTCAAGGAGCTCAGGGACAAGAGCACGGCCGCGAACCAGGCAATCCGCGGTCGCGATATCACCCGCGCTTTCCAGTCCTCTTCGGATAGACAATTGGCGGAGTGTTTCCAGGAGCTCATCAAAGTGGGCTCAGTAGACACCGACACTGTGGGATGCATTGCATCTAAGGTGGTGCTTTATGTATCCCTCGTGCTCATTCTTGCTGTCGTCCTCGCGAGATTCGTATTGGCCATTGTCTTCCAATGGTTCATCAGCAAGACGTACGCCGCCGACAAGACCTCCCAGTCCTCGGATAAGCGGAAGCGAAACCGGCAGATTGAAGACTGGACCGAAGACATCTATCGCGCTCCGCCGAGATTGCCAGGAGATGTTGGCAGCAGCGTGGCTGGCACCGGCTCTGGTATCAGCAAGAGGAGCTCATTCTTGCCCACGACATCGCGGTTCTCGGCTGTGTATGGCGCGGAGCGTTCCAACAGGAGGTCGCAGGTACCGACGACCATGGCTAGCCAGACAACGGGGCAGCAGCTCCTACACCCCAACTCATTGTATCGTCAAGGCAATGATAGCCGCACCAGCTTCCTCAAGTCGGACCCCTACTCGACCAGCAGCGTCAGTCCCACGGATGGCCCCGGTCCTGCTGGCTTTATCCACGAATCCGTCGTGCCGCAGCCGCCTTCTGACTGGACGCCGTTTGGATTCCCCCTGGCACACGTTATCTGCCTTGTCACAGCTTACTCTGAGGGTGAACTGGGTATTCGTACGACTCTGGACTCGGTCGCCATGACCGACTATCCCAACAGCCACAAGGCGATTCTCGTTATCTGCGATGGTATCATCAAGGGCAAAGGAGAGACGTACTCGACACCCGACATCGTGCTCAGCATGATGAAGGACCACACCATTCCGCCCGAGGAGGTCCAGGCTTTCTCGTACGTGGCCGTCGCCAGCGGTTCGAAGCGGCACAACATGGCCAAGATCTACGCCGGCTTCTACGACTATGGTGCTAAGAGCAACATTCCCCTTGACAAGCAGCAAAGGGTACCGATGATGGTCGTGGTCAAGTGTGGCACCCCTGACGAGATGGTCAAGTCTAAACCCGGCAACCGCGGCAAGCGTGATAGTCAGATCATCCTCATGTCCTTCCTGCAGAAGGTCATGTTCGACGAGCGCATGACGGAGCTCGAGTACGAGATGTTCAACGGCCTGTGGAAGGTCACGGGCATATCGCCCGACTTCTACGAGATAGTGCTCATGGTCGACGCCGATACCAAGGTTTTCCCTGACAGTCTGACGCACATGGTTTCCGCCATGGTGAAGGACCCTGATATCATGGGTCTCTGCGGCGAGACCAAGATCGCCAACAAGCGCGCCAGTTGGGTCTCGGCCATCCAGGTCTTCGAGTACTTCATCTCCCACCATCTGTCCAAGTCCTTCGAGTCCGTCTTCGGCGGCGTCACCTGTCTCCCCGGCTGTTTCTGCATGTACCGCATCAAGGCCCCCAAGGGCGCGCAGAACTACTGGGTGCCCATCCTCGCCAACCCGGACGTGGTCGAACACTACTCCGAGAACGTGGTGGACACGCTGCACAAGAAGAACCTGCTGCTCCTGGGCGAGGATCGATACCTGACGACGCTCATGCTCAGGACCTTCCCCAAGCGCAAGCAGGTGTTCGTCCCTCAGGCCGTGTGCAAGACGACGGTGCCCGAGTCTTTCAGCGTGCTGCTCTCGCAGCGCCGCAGATGGATCAACTCGACCGTCCACAACCTTATGGAGCTTGTCATGGTGCGGGATCTGTGCGGCACCTTCTGCTTCAGCATGCAATTTATCGTGTTCATCGAGCTGATTGGTACGCTGGTCTTGCCGGCTGCTATCGCGTTCACTTTCTATGTTGGTATGTTGCCCTCTCGCAACCCCCTTTGTCTCTTTGCCAGTATACTAACTCGGTGACCAGTCATCATCTCAATCATCCACTCCCCGCCACAAATCATCCCCCTCGTCCTGCTAGGTCTCATCCTCGGTCTTCCCGCGGTCCTCATCGTCGTCACGGCCCACTCCTGGTCCTACGTCATGTGGATGTTCATCTACCTCCTCTCTCTGCCCGTGTGGAACTTCATCCTCCCGACGTACGCCTTCTGGAAGTTTGACGACTTCTCGTGGGGCGACACGCGCAAGACGGCGGGCGAGAAGACCAAGAAGGCCGGCATCGAGTACGAGGGCGAGTTCGACAGCAGCAAGATCACGATGAAGCGCTGGGCCGAGTTCGAGAGGGAGCGGCGGCTGAGGAGCAACTACTGGGGCAGCAAGGAGAATGTCAGCGGCGGCTACGGCGGGCCGCAGGGCCAGAGGGGAGAGTACGAGGAGGGGTATTTCAGGGACGAGTAGCGAGTCCTTGTGGGCGGAAGAAAAGTCGGTCGGTAATCAGCGGTGGCAGCAGCGGTCGAGGCAAGCGAGCAATTGGTCATTTTGATGCAGGTTGTTCTGAGTTATCGCGTCGGGTCATGTTTTGTTTTGTTTTAGGTTCCAACCAGGCGCCTCCCTGGGTCCAAAGGGTAGAGAGATATGGTTCGGTGGCATGCTTATGGCGCACTGTTGTTAGCCAGTATGGCTTTTGTCGTTTGCGAGGGACTTTGTAAATACGGCAGGAAATATATCAATAATATAGTAGCTGATAGTTATCATCGTTCCTCACAGGCCAATGTCTCTTATCATTTTCTCCCTAAACTTCGTATTTCCTTTGTTGAGAAACGTCAAGATACTGTATATCATTCATGATGAATCTAGTCTGAAGCGAGCTTAGAGGGTATAAAACTTTCGTGCTACTGCCGCTGACCAAAGACTGTGACATCAGTACCAAATCTCAAAGACCAGACAGACACCTGGGTTCTCGCATACGCTCGTCCGAAGTCCTATATAGGTCCTCGACAAATCCATCCTCAGCCCGGAAAGAATATCACTCTTTAACAACCTCACTGACCGCCCTGCCCCTCGCCTTCTTCCCACTCCCCTCATCGCTCTCGTGCATGCTATCCTGCCGCTTGCTGTCCTTCCTGTGTCTGCTCGTCACCACGCCGGGGAAGTACCGCGGCTCGTTGGCGCTGAGCGTTAGGTCGCGCATCCCGTCCGTGGCGCCAAACGTGCCGTTCGCCGGCGCCGGGTCGAGGTAGGGGCTGTTGGTGTCCACCTGGCTGGACTGGCCCGTCCTGGCCGCCGCTAGGGAGATGTGGGACGGGTGGGCGTTGGCTATGTTGGTCTTGAGGCTGAGGGCGGGGGACTTGGGATTGCCGCCGCCGCCCTGGAAGGCCGGGCCCGTGCCGGTGTGGGACTTGGAGAGGGCTTCCAACAGGGGCATCTCGGCGGTCATGCTGTTGTAGCGTTCGACCCTATACGCGAAGAGGGTTAGCTATATGCTATAAGACTTAAATTTGGGGGTTTCGTTGATACTTACATCTGCTGCTCCTCCCTCAGCGTCCTGTAACGGAACTCTTCGCGGCGGTCGGGCACGTTCGTCTTATCCATGCTGTTGCCCGCCGCGCCGGGCAGGTGGAAGTTGGGCCCAAGCCACTGCTGCTTGATGGTAAACTCGTAGCCGCTCTGCTTCACGGAATTCTTGGCAAGCTCGCACATGTCGACGGGGCTGAGTTTATAAATCTGTGCTGCGACCGCGTACTCTTCTATCAGCGGCTCCTTCGTGAAAGCGAACTGCAGCGGGTCGTCGGTCGAGAGCGATACGTTCAGCCCGCGTTTGAAGTAGTGGTGAAACGGGTTGCGCTCGTAGGCCAGGAACAAGGCATTGTTACTGAGTGGAGACATGGCAATGCCAATCTGCTCAAGGTAGAAGATGTACTGCAACAAAGGCACCTTGCGGAGTAGCAGGCCGTGGCTGATGCTGTGGCAGCACAGCACGGCCGCCGCAAGATGCTCGCTGTCGCCTGCCTCGCCGCAGTGGGGACGCAAGACAAAGGTGTTGAAGCCGCGCTGCTTGCGCCAGTGGTTGAGACTGACCATGTTAGCAAACAGATAGTAGATCCAGTAGCTGTATGGCGGGTTCTGCTTGGTCTGCCAGTCTCGCGGCACCGGGAACTTCTTCCACAGCCGGCGCTCGACTTTGCTCTCATCATCGACACTGTCGAAGCCGATAACGCGCTGAAGGAATATATGCAGTTTGCGATTAGAGTCCGGGTTACGAGTGACTTCGAAGAGAGGCTCGAAGACGTTCCTAATGACGGGCTCCATCGAGTCCATGAGTCCAGATGCTTTGTATACATCGTAGAGGCGGGGAATTTGTATCAGCCACCGGACATTGTGGGAGAAGAGCTTGTTGTTGACTACCCACGCGGCGAGCTTATCCCACTCGTCATAGGAGCGGCCGTAGATGGAAACACGCCATTCGACCATTTGGTACTTACTTGACTCGAGATCGGAAATGACTTCTTTTGTGATCTCGGCCAGGTAACGCCCCTTGATCAAGTTATCGGTCTTTAGGAAAATGGTGCGTAGTCGCGACTCGCCGACAGGATTATACTTCAGATTGAACTTGTCGAAGCGATGGAACGAGTCGGTATGTGCATGCATGTCGAGCGTGTCGATGCTGAGGTCGTACGCCGTCAAGTTGATGCTCTTGAACACTTCCGCAAGCGTTAGATACTTGCCATCTCGGAATAGCACGGTCTCGTTCGGCACCTTCTTCATCTTGCTCTTGATGAAGCGTAGCAGATGCTTCTGGTTCATACAGGCGGAGTGGTGTACGTGTGTATCGACCTTTCTCACGTTATAGAAGTCGCGGTGAGGGACCTTCTTGCTGTCCGCCGTCTCCTGATACTCGTTCAACAGAGTGTATAGGTTAAACTTGCCTTCGAGGTACTGCAGCCGCCGAAAGGCAAAGCTCTTGCTCGGTCCATCAGAGGAAATGCTGAGGATGTCTTCTAGGTCTACATAGTACTCTTTGATCGTCGGCACGTTAAGCACGGGTGTATCAGCGTCCAGAGCCTGCGCATTCTCGTAGATCTGATAGACGCCGTTATCATCCATGCGAAATTTCATCTCATCCGCGGATGGCAAGGGTAGAAGATCATCCAGGTTGAAGTCTTCTCCGATGTCCTGTCCTGGTTTCCGTCTCTTAGTGACCTTCTCTGGTTGAGGCTCATCCGGTTTCACGGGAGTGGCCGGGGTGGTCTGCTGATTATCGGACAACACCATGCTACTCTGCATGCTGCTTGGCACGCTGTTAGCGGCCCGAGTGCCGTTCAGAGTATTATCGCGCTCCCCAGCCCAAGCGGGCTCCGGCGGCGGAGGGTAGATGTTGAAGCCCGGGTCATCCTTGGGGTTGTCGTTTGGCCCTTGGAGAGAGAGCCGTATGTACTTGTGCCGGATGTCGAGCACTTTGTGAATGTTCTTAAAGATGGTGCTAAGCTCAGAGGTGATATGCGGGTCGGCGTCCATGTAAGTACTGCTTCCTATGCCAGCAACCGCGCCCGTGTTTAGCATCATCTGCTGCTGCACAGCTGGGTCAATGTGTGTGCCAGGCAACCCAGTTGTTGAGAGGCTTCCCAGATCGTTTAGCTGCGTATAACTCCGATTTCCTTGGGTGGCAGCACTGCTCATGTTAACCACGCTTGGGTCTCTATTCAGGAAATTCTCGTCGCTAGCAGCTTGTGCCGTTAGTGGAGAAGCATACGCAACCCTCTGTCCAGCTGGAGAAGCCATAGCAGCAGAACCAATGTCGAATGCGCCGTTGTTTGCCAAGGACGAGATGCTGGCAGACATAAGCGGACTCTCTTGCGCCGACTCGGCCAGGGGCGCCCCGGATCCTCCGGTCTTCTGGGTTTCGACCTGACTCCTCTGAAAGAACAACTTGGCATCCATCTGACTCAATTGCTTGTCCGTCATAGGGTCATAGAAAGCTGTCTTCTTTGGCACGTCTCGGGGCAGCATCCCATCGGGCATCGTATCATGTTCGATTGACCTGCCGCCGGATTGATGCCCAGCAGCCCCGCCGTCGAGAGTCGAGTCGACGCCCTTCATGCTTCCGCCTTTGGTTGTATGGCTCTCGTTGTCGGACGAATCGGCAGAATCCGTGTCACCATGGTGGACATGTGCAGAAGGGTCTTCGTCGTCAGAGTCGACCTGGTGGCCGGGGTAGTCGGTAGCACTGAGTTTGGGCGACGCCGAGCCCGATGCTGGGTCGTCGAAGGAAAATTCTGGAAGAGAAGGAGCAGGCGACGTTAGTTTAATCTCGTTACATTGACGGAAAGATTCGTCTCGTCTGATCTCCTCTCAATTGGCTCATGTCACCATGCCATGTGTAGCCCAGGGCTGCTCCTTCTCTTTCGCAAATTGTTTCTTGCCCAGACTGCAGTGCCAATACACCACCTTAACCAACAGGACAAAGGAAGGACTCACCCATGACTGTTTCCTTCCCTCTTTGTCAACTACAAAATCCACAGAAATGGAGGCCAGCACCAAAGGTATTACGGTAGGTAGACCAGAAATTCAACGCCAATATTCTGTGTCACGTCGCTGGCTTTGTTATGACTGACAAAAATCGACTCCCATTGGAGACGGAGATTCCCCCGGAGGTCATCGCCGGCGATGCGATAAGCCTTTTAGGACCTTACCGCTAGTTTCGGCGACAAACCCCCACCACACTGAAATAGCGGCTGAGCCGTGCTAAGCCGGCGCCATTCGCTGCGTGTAGTAAGGCTATGACGCACCTCCCCTGGCCTTGTTTTTTTAAGGTTTGGCACCAACTTCCGGCCGAGCTGCAGCCCAAATGCCAATTTTCAGGGGTCGAATGCAAGTTTAGATAAACGAACGCGGATCACCAGGGAACCAACACAAGCGACAGTTTTTTTTATCGCGGCGCTCCACGCCTTCCCGTCTGTGGTGATGTATTGCTATGCTACTGGTAATAGGTAGGCTAGGTACCTGAGTGTAACTTATACCGCACTGTATAGGTGTGCGCTCCTGACGCACCTTGCACGATACCGTCATTCAGCTTTACTAGCACCCGTCCGCGCTTTGATTCTCGGTGGCTTGGGCTTCCCCTTGTCAAGGGAGTAAAGCCCGCCAGCGGAGAAGACAACTACGGCACCCAATAGCGTCCCCACAGCCAGCTGGTTCCCGAACAACCAGATACTTAGTAACAAGCTGACCAGCTTCCGAATGTTCAGCACAATCGTCACGGTCAGCGCCGACGAGGCGGCAGCTAACAGGTTGACGCCGCGTATGCAGGCATACTGCGTCAGCACGTTCAGAACTAGGTAGAACAGCTGACTCGGGATCTTGATCTTAGCCAGGAGCTCCTGCATACTCGGCTCCATGACACCTGGTATCGCAAGTGGCAGAGAAGGACTGTTTGCGAGCTTCAAGAACTGCCTCGTAATGGCCGGCAAGAACGGGATGAACAGCGGAAGGGAGAGAAGGTGAGAGTAGAACAGATTCTCTTTCCACTGCGGGCCGTAGATCCTGTACGTTTCCTCTGTGTACAGACCCATGATGGCCGAGAGTGACTGGGCGACGAAGAGGATCATGAGACCCGTAGTGAATGATTTGCTGCTTTCAAGGTGGACTTCCTTGGTTGTGCCCTAGTTTCCATTAGCAAGGGACATATTGCACGACTCATGACAGCCCATGAGCCTTACCTTAGCTTGCGCGTCAGACCAAGCGGCCATCACGACTCCCACGGTAAGGAGTAGGACGGCCACAACCTGGATGCGCGAGTACCTTTTGCCGTACAGATAGCCGGCACCAATGGTGGTGATGCTTCCGCCCGAGCGAAGGATGATGTGCACAGGAACCGAGATGTCGTAGCTGAAGGCGTGGTTGTTCAAGACGTTGATAGCAAAGAACAGCACAATGTTGACCAGCCACCTGCGTATCGGCACCCTGTTCGGCTTCAAGAAGAAGGGCGGCCGCTTACGGTCTAGCTGCGAGGGCAGAGAGATGATGGTGACGAACAAGAATTGCACAAAGGTTAGGAGAGTACCTTGATGTCCAGCACGGTCAGTCCGGTTCCCACGCTGCTCACACCGCTGGTCAAGCCAACCAATGCTGAGGCATAGTCGGTAGTACGACCAGCCCTGTGGACGGGAAGAGAAGACCTACCGCTTGCAGGCTCAACCTTGACAATAGCCTCCAGCGCAAACACATTCGAGCAGCATCCGCCAAAGATCAGTGACAGCATGGCGCCCACGGCGAGCCACTGCGGGATCGTCTCGATGAACATGCGCCCGGCGAGGGCCATGAAGCGGCTGAAGACGGGCCGGTTGTCGTCAATGCCGTACATCTCGGCCTTTTCCAGGGAAGGGGCGGCGTTGATGACGCGGGTGGGCCGATCGGTCACGGCGGGACCCCGACCGTTGGCTGCCAGGCCGGCAGCCCCGGTGGTAGTGCCGGCGCTGCTGCTTACGAGGCCATTTTGTTGCTGCGACTTGAGCAGCGTCTGGCGACGGCGAGAGGCTGTCATTGGGGGCTAGAGTGCAGTTCCGAGCATGCCAGATGGATATGAATGGTGATGATGGGTAAGAGAAGGCGCGTATAGGGCTGAGGTGAGGTGGGAAACCTAATCCAGGGTAGAGGTAGCGTCGTTGACTAGACCTGTTGTCCTCCGGGATGTGACTTAGAGAATGTGGGTCCGATTCTCTCAAGGACGAAAGTCTCTGGCAGTGCTGAGTGAATACCGAGTGGCTGAACCTGGACCGTCGACGGCGCTGGGCTGCAAGAAAAGGTTTAGGCACAGGAAAAGAATGGAAGTTCCGTTTGAATAGGAACAAGAGCCTCCTCGATTCGGAACGGGGCGTCAGACCCAAAGCTCGGCTCTACCGGATTGGGCAATGATGGGCACTCGGAATCTCAATCTCAAAACCACGTGTCAGGATATGTTGGACCGCGACACAAGTCCCAGGACAACAAGGAAAAGTTTTGGCGCTTCTGATGACTTAATCCGACGGGGACCCCTTTCGCACTAAAAAGAGAAGAAGAATCATCGATGTGGCCACAAGGCCGGACGGTTGGCGGGAAAGAATGGGGCCGCCGCTGCGGCGATGACCTGCTTCAACGCAAGTGCCGCTAAAATTACAGGGTCGGTACCTTATTGTGGCCTGAGATCGAGATGCGGACCCACTCGGCTTTCACACCACCGGTACTTACTTTGTGACTTAATATACTACCGTACACCTAGGTGTAGTAGGATTATATATAGATAAGGGACGACTATATGATGAAATGAGCGCACAAAACAAGAGAGCAAAGGATTAGACTATTACACGACCCTTTAGACACTATCGCTACGCATAGATCGAGTATGAATGTAGATGCTAACACTAACATGCGTAATCCCATCACAGTTTCGAAGTTCTTCATACTGGCTTTGTCTATCCGACGTACGAATTTGATGATTGCCTAAATAATCACTCATGCATGTTGAGAATATAGAATTTTGGACAAGAGAACAATGTCTTGGGCTACGGCACTGAGGCCGGCGGCGAGGTTGCCTAGATCTAGCTGAGCGAACTTCTGTCCTGGGTTCTGTGCCATTATGCCGGTGAAGGAGGAGTGATTGGTTTTCTTGAGGAGTCTGATACAATGGTGAGGGTTTGCAAGATGAGTTCGAGCTTTTTCATGGCTCACTAGGTCGGTGGATTCACTGCTGTCGGGGTGTTAATTGTGACCAAACAAACTATCCTCGTTGGAGACATTTGCGACACTTGGTAGTCAGGCGGTCGAGTCGAAGGAGGGTTCATTCAGGACTCATTGGAGGGGGACAGCATATCACAGAACTAAGAGCCACGGATGTCATCATATACCTTTCTTCTTCCATCTCCGACTCTTGTCCGAGTTCCTGGTTTGTGTGGATGGGTTCTATGTCCAATCCTGCTGGTCCGACATGCCATTACAGCACAATGCATCCTCGCAAAGCAGCGCCGTCTGCCCGTGTAGCATAGTTCCCCACAGCCTCTTCCTCCGTTACTTCCTACCCTACTCCCCCTACCCAGTCGACAGACGGCGCCCCCTTCCCCTTTGCAGATGACTTACTCCACCATCAACACTAACCGGACCTGGAGTCCCTATGCGTTGGTCTACCCCCATGCAGCGATCATAAGCCGTAACTCGTGCAATCACTCCGACAGATACTCGTTGGGAAGACGCAACGAGGAGGGAAGAACAAGAAACCTGACGAGCTCCAAAAGCAGCTCCCTAAATCCCGAGGCACTTATTAGGGCAATGTGGCCACCGACGACGCTCCTGAGCTGCCCCAAGAATGCCCAAAGACATATGCGTGGTATGAATCTAGACATCTAGAGAGCAGAAAAGACGAACAGCTATATGCTCATGTTAGCGAATATGGACGGCGCTTCGTAGCATGCAAGCTAGGGGTCCACTCACGTTGTTGGTAGCAGCGATCGCAATGCTGTCTTCGAACGGATGCCAGCTCATGTGGAGGATCTTTTTGTTAAAATCAATCTGGTCCGCGTCCGTCTCCTTCCGCATCCTCTGCCCCTGGCCCGCACCCGCAGCTGGGCTGTTAGCCCGCGAACCGCCTTTCTTACCGCCGTTCGCAGTCGGGCTAGTAGCCGAGTTTATGGGTGTCGGTACGCCAACCTTCTTCGCCTTGAACGCGGACTTATCCGCTTGCAGGACTACCTCAACTTCCTTGTCCGGGTCTGATGGGTAGATCATGAAGTTGTTGTTGTAGCTTCCCGTCATAACATTCTTGGCATCTCCCGAGAAGACGACCTCAAACTTGTCGAAGATGCTATCGTTTTCGTATGTATCGCAAAGGCGTGGTCTTAGGTGCTCGTGAATAGGGATTGTCTTGATCGGCTGCCTCTCCATGTTGATATCCCAGATCTTCACTGTTAGGTAGTCCCGTGAAAGTATGTATCGGCCATCGTACGAGAACCGAACGTCTGAGATCGAGGAGATGATCTCTGAGAAAAATGATCTGGACGAAGGGTCTTCTTCTTGCTCAAACACTGTTTCCCTTGTTGTTAGCACTGCCATCCAACCTTGGTTCGATCTGCAGCATGCTACTCACGCTTCGCATGGTTGTCGCATAGTGCGCTCTGCCGCATATCCGCCAACTTGATAGTACCCTTTGAGCTTGCGTACATGAACCAGTTGCAGCTCTTTGGGTGAAACTCAGCGGCCGTGATGACCTCTGTCAACTCTTCCATGTTTGCCGGCTTGATGTCGACAATGTTGAAGCTCTGGTCCTGGATATTGAGGTTCCACAAGTTGATGCGCAGATCATCACTGCTGATGAATGTCTCGCCATCACTATTCACCGAGATGCTGTTGATATGGTATGCATGCGCATTAGCGTAGGTGCGGCGCGGTACAGCCGCAACCACTGTGTCATGATGTGTGAGCCGAGGAAGCTTGAGGTCCGCAGGATTTCGGAAGTGCGACTGAGGAGGTGCCCTCGGCGCACCGCCACCCCCAGCTATATTCGCAGGCGTCAGGTCATGGGACAGGTTGTTCTCCGCCACTACCTTCAGGGATTTCTCGAACACCTTCCAGAGCTTGATGGTCTTGTCGTTGGTCGATAAAAGGTAATGAGACGCATTCTGCCGCTTGCACCATTTGATCTTATTGATCTTTTCCTCGATCTCCAACGACTTGAGGTAATCGAACTCGGGCTCGTGGGACTGAAATTCTGTGTGGAACTTGTACTCGCAGGTTTTTTTCTAACCGGAGTCTTAGGATGCATACTGCTTTGGGGAGTCTAGGGATGGCCTGGCTTACCGTCTCGTTCCTCTCAAAGAGCACAACCCTACCGCCTTTATCGCCAGTAGCCAGATAGTTGCCAGTGTCGTCAAATTCGACGGTCGAGATGATATCCGCTAAGACAGTTCAGCATTAAAGCTCGTATAGAGTCAAGATATCCGGGGTGACATGATAGATCTTGGATATAGAGCCATATCCATACCGGAAGTTAAGTGTCCAGGAGGAGGGGTCGTACCTTCTGTTATGTCTTCGACATCTCCTTTGTCACCGAAGCATCTGTCGCAGCAGAGGTCAGCAAGGCGCGAGATCTCGACAGGCGAGGAACGGCAAGGCTTGGAGGGATGCAACCGCTAATGGGTTGGGATAGATCAAGGATATGCCAGCTGGAAAACACGACGGTAGGGACACATACTGGGTGAACTTCCAGGTCGGAGAGTTCGTGTCGGTTTCCACCATCTTTTTGACTCTGTGCTGGATGCGAACCCCACTCTACCTGCAAAGGTCGGAATATCGAACGCGAGGCGGTCAGGTCCGCAAGAAAGAACACCACCACTAGAGATGTTGGTTGATAATGTGGTGGCAGATGCACGTACGGAGTATGGGTGATGGTAGACGAGGGCAGGCCGTTCTAGGACTGGTGGAGAACGCTTGAGATGGGGAGAGAAAGAGCCGCGGACTTTCTTGGAGTCGTAAGGTTGTGGGAGGTGCGGAGTCGTGGTATTGAAACGTGTAGAGAAAGGTCTCGCCGTTAAAGGAGGTGTTGATGTGCGGCGAGTTGAAGTACGGCAAGGTAAAAGTTACAGGTACGGGGCAGTATGCCAGGAGGGATGTTTGGTGGAGGTGTGACGGCGCGACGTCAAAGTGGTTTGGCCTTGATGAGGTCGGTGCCGTAATCAAGAGATTTGGCCTGCTTCCTTGGCCTCTCTGGAGGGGTGTGGCAGCTGTGGCTTGCTCAGATTTGTGGAGCTGATGGATTGGGCGAAAACGGAGGACGCGGGTTAGGACTCAATGGCGGGAGCAGTGTGAGGTGGAATGGACGGGAGCCTCCGCGACGTCACCAGCCACACTAGGTACCTTATTCACCGTTTGCGTCCGAACGGAAGGATCGAAATGGTCCAGGGATGGAAGAACAGCAGGTAAGGTACCTATCTTACCTTCTACCTTATGGTTAAAAAGTAAGGTACAGTACTGGACGTTATCATTTCAGGTGGTACCCATCGATATGAATGCGGGGTAGCAAGAGCCGCAATCAACGACTCTACTACAAACTGCGAAGTCGACCTAGACCAAAGTACCTTACATCAGCAGTTGGGTAACATGGAAGCACGGAAGCACGGGAAAAGGAGAGTTTCGGCGACACGTTTAAGCTTGTTCAAGCTACCTTGGTTAAGGAAGGAATTCAATAAGGACGTTCCGATGTTACACGAGTTTGTTGGCGCCGAGGAGAATGAACCTGCACACAATGCTTGGCCTGTGGGTGTGAACCGTAACTCGGTATCTTATGCGTTGCTCTACTTCTGATAAGAGGGAGAGAATAAATACACGATGCTTTTGAAAAAGAGAGGTAGCAATGGCCGGCGTGCCTGCGTGGCCACCCTTAAGGATTCTTTGGTCTATCGTGGAAGCCTTGAGAGTCTGCGCAATTCTCCGCTCAATCCATATGTTGCTTTCATCTGCCTTTGATCCGGCTTCTCGGGTGCTAAACTTAGTTCATCGGCTATCTGCCCCTTCTTGAACCTAGGCACATGTCATTCGGTTCGACCTCTTGAGACCTGAGCGACATATCATAAAATTATAATATTCCAAGTGCCATCAGGCAGTCTATTTGTCCTTTAACTTAATGATAGTAGTTACTGGGGAATGCAAGCGAGTTGAACTTCCCCAATGAGTCGTCTTAACTCGTATCAAACCTTGATACTTGCGTCCATAACCGCTTACCTATTTACATCCAGCGATGGCCGCAAGGCCTCCGAATGATCCATTAAAGAATGATGGACTCAGTACAAACAGTGCAGTGTCTGGGGGTAAAGGCAAGGAAAAGGAAGCACCCTTACAAAATACCGGACAAAGAACTGGTGCTGCCGGGGAGGTCGACTCGTTGACGTCCCGGATCGCAAAGTCAGCAGTCGGTCTCACCAACTCCATGCTCTCGGGTGCACCGAGCAGCAGCGTGCTACGCAGCGCAGTCTCAGAGAAAGGGTCCACGTCGGCTGCAGCAGAATCAACGTCTGAACATCGAGAAACGTTCACGCAGTTCCACCCAGACATCGCAACTAGTTCTGGACCATTCAGGGCAAATCAGGCACAAGGCCATGCAGTGGCACAAGAAGCTGCATTCTCAGATTTCTTGGACAGCACGCCTGTATTCCAGCCGACTGCATCCAGTGGAGGCGAATCCACATGGAATATGTCCGTCACAGAGACAGGAAGCGCCCCTTCAGTCACTGAGCGTCCCGCATATTCTTCGGTCGCGGAGCAGCAGAAACACGACGGCGAGGCTGTGGTCTCGTTGCTGATGGACACGAATGAGCACTTACCCGAAAACCTAGAAGACGACAGTCTATTGCCGGAAGAAAGAGAGAATCTTCGCAAAGCGCTGTTTGGGCAGTCTGCAAATGTAGAAAAGCAGGATGTGGACTGGAACTTTGTGCTGAACTTTATACCAGATTATCTCCGACTTGAAGAGCAGAACATGGACACATATATGGATACGGGTCTGTCAGACCCTGCAGAAGCATGGCAGATATGGGTAGCACAGTGGGAAGACGTTCTCACCAGGTATAATGAGGAAGTTTGGGGGGACTTGGGCTCATTGGTTAGGGAGGCGCGGCAGGAGGTCCAACAACTGGCGCAGGAGCCGCAGGATGAACCAGCGCCCGAGACACCCGCACTCCGTCGATTAAGAGCTATATTAGGACATCTCAGAGGCTGATAGGACAAACCGTATTGGCAGTAAGATCAATCATCGCAGAAAAAGCATGTGTTCAGACAAATCTCGCAACATCTTGCTTGATAGCCGGCCCCCGTTTAGACTCCAAATACGGGCACGGGCAGGAACAATCGCTCTTTCACATTTTCTGTTCAACTTTTTGTCCTAAAACATAAAAAGATTTACGCCGGCAGTGGTTTCCGTCTCGCATAGTCTTCGTTAACGGTGCGAGCATGTGAATGCTTCGCATCTCGACGCCCTTTCGCCCTGACCTCTCCTTTCCTTAGGTGGAGAGATTCCTCTTTAAATCACGGGTCACCATTACGGGACACACCGCTATGTGGCTTCCTTCTTTACCACCACAGCAGGAGCTCGACCATCTGGCTGTCCTCCTAAGAGGCCCAAGACAAGCAAGTCGGCTCAGTAGACCTTCTTCTTCTCGTCGATGCTGAACTGTCCTGGACCGCTGTTGACTAGGAGAAGCAGACCGCCGACAATGGAGAGGATCTGGAAGAAATCGTACTTGGCGAAGTCCTTGTGCGGGTGGTGCTCATGAAGCTGGGAATACCAAAATTAGCGGCTCGTCCCGCAATGAAGTAAGAATCAAGGAATGACCCAACTTACAGTCCAGAAGTTGTTGACCAAGACATTGAAAACGCTCAGGATAACCACCAACAGAGTGGCGCTAAACTTAGCCTTGAAGCCGACCACAACCATGACGCAAGCGAGCAGTCCCAACAAGCTGACGATAACCCGCCAAACGCTCCAGTCCCCGCTGAAGACAAATCCGATGAAAAGGAAAATCAGCAAGACTCTGCCAGCGAGCTGGAAGTACATCTTGCGGTCCTTCTCCTCGAGTTGTGGGAGGCCGGCAAATGCCTTGGTCTTTCGTACCCAGGAGTCCGACAGCACCATCAGCAGACCGCCCATGACCGAGAGGTTGCGCAGGAAGAAGTTGAGGTCGAAGATGAGACCGTAGCCGAGCGCTTGTGTGATAACGACGCCGATGAGGCCAGCCACGGCGTACTCGGAGTGCCGACGGGCGATGACTAGGGCGGAGCAGGCGAACATGGCAATCACGTTGACAATGAGGAAGAGGTGGGTAATACCGGTGGGAACTAGAGAGCGATAGTTAGCAAACGGCTCTCTTGGGCCTCACGACGAGGCGGAATGCAAAGGTAACGTACTGTGGCGGTAGTCGTGGAGGTAGAGAAGCTGGTCACTCCATTGTGTAATTATTCTGAGTGCGTCTTCGAGAAAGGTGACCACAATCAGGAAACGTCCGATCGCTGGGAGATATCTGTGTAGAGGCGCAGTCAGCAACATGTCTGTGTAATAGCGAATGCTTCATTTTGGTTGCAGATCACACGTACGGCTTGATCGGCTCGCTGACAGTGTCCATGAGGTCCTCGATCTTACTTGTTTGCTCGCGGATGGCGGCCAGCGGACTCGAATCTGTCTGGTCTTCTGACGGACCCCCGAATGCAGGTACCGGTCCTGCACCGATGCCATAGCTGCCTTGACCTCGCAATTGCGCCATTGTCGATTCGGTTTGGTGAGGTTATTCGACGCTGCGGACCTGTACAGGTTCTCTTATGAATTTGGCAGACCTGCTGGCGAGTGGTGAAAAGAAGAGGTTGGGCAGAGGAGCCGGCAGGGGAAGGTGCGACGAGACCCCTGGAAGGGATGGATGACGATGACGGCACTCCAACAAAATACCCCTACTTTCCAAGGTTCCAGAACCACACGTGGTACCCGAGCTGAGTGAAGACAACGAGCTTCGAAAGAGGAAAAGAGAGACAAACTCTAGATATAAACGCACGTCCGAAGCAGCGCTGCAGCTGAGGAATGAGACTGGAGGTCGCTGAGGGATTGCGAGGAGAGAAAGTTGGGAAGAGCTGCGGCGTTGATGAGCTCAGATCACAACATACAACTGTGTCCTCAAGCACAGGATCAATTCACGAGCCTCCGCTTGCTGCACCTAAGCCCATGTCACGGTGGGGAACCGCATGGGGAGTGTGTTAGTGTAAATGCGTACAGTTGCGGTGAGCACTAACTGGGAGTACAAGATGTGGGGCTCGGCACAGCACTTTAACCCGGAACTTGGGGGAGCTCTTTCCAAATCGAAGCCGGCCGTTTCGAAAGACCTCGAGTTGCAGCTCAGACCCCCTCACATATCACCCCGATGGCTCCTTCCGCATTTGATTGTATAAGGTATTCATATTTCGGAGGTCTTTGAATAAAAGAAAGCATCTACAACCCAACACTGTCAGCATTAGAGCTTGGAGGGGCGCACGGATGCTTGCTTAACAGGAACCACAGCTGACACCTTCACTGTCCTCGGTCAATCTTGGCTCAGCAGGAAGCTCAGGTCGCCGTATCTTGCCCATAATAGCTTCATCCTATTTTATTCTAGATAGTATTTTATGCTCGTGGGTACCTCCAGCAATAACGAGGCGTTTAAGATAACCCGAGATCAGAAATTATATTACTCAACCTTTAGAGCCCTGCAATTACGCAGCATCACTCAGCCATGGTCTGGTGCATGACATTCGCCCGATAACTGGCACTTCTCTCAAGCAGTTCCTCATGCGATCCCTGGTCAACACACCTCCCCTCCTCAATCAAGAAGATGCAATCAGCTTTCCGAATCGTCTGTAGTCGATGCGCAATAGCAATGACAGTAACGCCTTTAGAAGCCTTCTCAAGCCCATCCTGCAGCAACTTCTCGCTCTCGGCATCCAGAGCGCTGGTAGGCTCGTCCAGGATCAGCAGCTTCGGCTTCCTCACCAAGGCTCGCGCGATTGCCAGCCTCTGCTTCTGGCCACCGGAGAATTGGTTTCCGTTCAGCCCGCAGGGCGTCTCGTAGCCCTCCGGCAGGGCCTCTATGACGTCGTGGATGTTGGCGAGCTTACACGCTTCTTGTATCTCTGAGAGCGAAGCTTCGTAGCCCGGCCGGGCGCCGAGGCCGACGTTGAAGGCGATACTGCCCTCGAAGAGGACATTCTCTTGCGGAACCAAGGCGATGTCGTCCCGGAAGGAGACTTCACGGCTCTTTGTCACGTCGACGCCGTCGATGAGGATGGACCCCGATTGTGGAGTGTAGAGGCGCTCGACGAGCGAGATGATGGTCGATTTGCCTGCTCCGCTTGGGCCGACGAGGGCGCAGAATTGGCTTGGCCGTATGTCAAGCGTTAGGCCGTGGAGGACTTCTACGTCAGGTCGGGCTGGGTAGGAGAAGCGGACATCCTGGAACTGGACTCTCGAGGCGCCGCTGCTGGAGTGATGCGGCAGTTTTGGTTCGGCGGTCGCCTCGATATCTAAGCCTTTCTCATCTGAGGATGCTTCCGGTTTTGCGAGAGACGGAGAGGGAGATGGATCTTGTATGCGTCCTTGCATCTTGTCCGAACCAATCTCTATCAGGCTCAGAATTCTCGCCATCGCCGCCCGAGCATTGGAAAGTTCCGGTGCCAGGGCGAACATCTGACTCCATAGCAGAGCGCTCACGAGGAGGGAGAAGACGACGATCAAGAACTGAGTCTGAGTGTAGTGGCCGGCAATGATTTGTTTGGCGCCCCACCAGTATGCTAGCGCGTTCACCGTGTTGCCCAGGAAATAGGAGATTGCCTGGCAAAGACTCGCCTGCACTGTGACCATCAGCAATTCCTTCCTTGGACCTTTAAGTGAGCGTCGATACACCGCCAGTGTCTCTTCCTCGAGGGAAAGAGAGGCGACGGTCTTGATGCATGTGATAGCTTCTGTGCCAATGTCGACCGACTTGGTATAAGCATTTTCGTGCCGATCTTCAAATTTGCTGAGGACTCGGAGCTGTATCACTCCAGCGCCGAGGAGAAGCGGTACCAGGGATAGACAGACCAAGGCAATCCGCCAGGCAATGATGTGTGTCATGACTATTGCCGCGACGAGATTTACTGATATCGAAAACAGCGTGCCGATGACGGAGCCACTCAGTCCAGCGAGGGCGTTGCCGTCTTTGGTGATGTAGGACAGTAGCAAAGCGGGTGTCCGACCCTCGGACTGGTGCCAATGGAGATCTTGCTCAAAGAGGGATCGGAAAGACAAGACGCGGACCGAGTAGACGATCCTCTCCGAAACCCAGCCGAATCCAGCCCAGCTGATCAGGTTTGCGAAGAACTCGATGATGGCGAGCACGAAGAACATCAGCCCGAAGAAGTTGCCTTTGGAAAGGATGCTGGCTGGCGGCTTGCAGAGATTCAGGCTCGCGACTGTGTTACCGAAGATGACGGCCTCGCCGGAGAATGCTCCGCCGACGACGGTGGAGCCTAGGAGCGCAACGAAAATGACCAGAAGATGTGGTCTCAGGGCTGGAGCGTATCCGCGCGCCAGAGCCCGAAGAGACTTAGTTGGAGCTTCCATCTCCGACTCTGAACGATCCGCTGTGGCGTCGGGGGTTTGGACCTCGTTTGTTGAGGGTATCACCCTCTTCTCATTTGTAGAATCATCATCCGACGAGATTTTTTCAGCGTCTGCCGTGTCCGCAAGGGAATCATCTTCAGACTTGCTAGTGATCTCTTTGCTGGACCCCTTTTCGGATTTGCCTGCAGCAGGTCCAAGAGTCTGGAGCCTGACCAGCTCTGCGTACGCTCCATTCTTGGCCATCAGCTCAGAGTGGCTTCCTTGCTCCACAACATGTCCCTTGTGCATCACAATGATATTATCTGCTTTACTAATGGTCGACAGGCGATGAGCGATTGTGAGGACAGTTCTTCCGCTAGCGATTTTGGAGATGGCCTGTTGAATACGCTGCTCGCTTCTCGAGTCAAGAGCTGCCGTGGCTTCGTCCAAGATGAGGACAGCAGGATCCTTGACAAGGGCTCTGGCAAGGGCGACACGTTGCTTCTGGCCACCACTGATCAGTCGGCCAGCCGCACCCACCAAGGTGCCATAGCCATACTGCAAGTTCATGATGAAAGGGTCAGCATCTGCGAGCCTCGCCGCCTCCCGCACCAGGGCGACGAGCTCTACCATGTTCGGACCCCGTTGCTCTGCTGCAGCCATAAGTTCCTTGCCCTCTCTGACTTCACGTGCCAGATCTTCGAGGTCCGAACTAAGAAGAATTGTCCTCAAATGGGCATGGCCCGGTTTGCTCGAATTGATCAAGCCGTGGGCAATATTCTCCAAGAGAGAGCGGTCAAGCAGGGATGCTTCTTGTTGTACCAGGCTCAAAAAACTCCTCAGATCACGAACGTTGAGCTCTTTGAGGTCATGGCCGTCAAAAAGGATACGTCCTTGGGTGGGATCATACAGTCTGGTAGCCAAACCTGCGATGGTTGACTTGCCACTTCCAGAAAGACCGACGATAGCGGTGTGCTTGTGTGCCGGCACAGAGAGACTCACCTTCTCCAGGACGGTGATCTCCGGTCTAGATGGATAAAAGAACGAGACATCCTCGAATTCGAAGCCCCCTTTTGCCTCCGTGAGACGGATGCCTGAGGTAGTTGTGCCGTCGATGAGTGACTCGTGGTTCATATCCTCGCGCAGCTTCTCGAACGACGCAACTGCTGCCGCGAACAGATGGATGAAAGGCGCGACTTGACTCAGCAGCAAGGTGGCTATGGTCGCGTTAACACAAAGCTCGCCAGACTGAACGCGCGCTGGACGCCGACTTACCTTCGATCAGGATGAAAATGACAGTAAAGGTAGCACCCACGCTGGCACCTCCTGTTCCCTGACTGACGGCCTTCGCAATGCTCTTGCTCCCCTGCCAGAACGCAAGACCATTCGCAGAGTAAGCCACAAAGTACAGCACTCCAGACTGAACACCTATAGCAGCCGCCTTCTTCAAGCCCTCCTGTTCTGACGCCTTGAGCGCCTTGGAGAACTTGGCCTCCAGGCGCTTGTTCGCGCCAAAGGCCTGCACCACGGTGAGGTTCGACAGGGCCTCGGACGCGATCGAGGCGGCCGTGGCGGCGTAGTCGGACATGAGGCCGGTGTACTTTTCGATGTAGTGGCTGCCCAGGAACGACATCAGGAAATAGGCCGGAATTAGCGAGATGAGCATGGCCGCGAGCTTGTAGTCCTTGATGAAGGCCACGATGTACGCCGTCACGAAGAAGGAGAGGCTGGACAGACATATTCCCACCTTGTCTGAGGTGCCGGATCGGATGGTCTGGATGTCGGCGCTCAACCGCGAGGCGACCTCACCGGGGGTAAGCTTGTCGAAGTACGACGGGTCCTGGCGGAGCAGAGACGCGAGATATCTCTCACGTAGTCTCTGGGCCAGCCGGGCGCCGTACAGGCTCCAGCAGACGAGGTGTACATAGATGAGGACGAACTGGGCGATTGCGAGGTATACGATCATCAGGATCTTGCCGTTGATGTCATGTTGGTAGTCGGCATCTGAGCTGGACGTGTCGGGTTCGTCGCACGACACGGCGTTAAAGTCGTTGAGTAGCTGACCGAAGAAGATACCGATCAAAGGGAATGGAATTCCGGCCGCTATTGAGCAAAGGAATCCTGCTGATAGGGTGAAGAGGTCGAGTTTGGAAGGGCTGCCGGCGAGGAGCAGCCTCGGGAAGCTGGCGAGGTTGCTGGCAACGCCCATGATGGCGGTTCAAGGCGCAACTGTCTTTTCTTCCAGCTCCCAGTAATCGATTTCCCAGAAGCCACGGTATTCTATGGTCTTGTGGTATAGAGCCGGGCCTCCATCAACAGCTACGAGGACAACTACGACACACAAATGCACTTTCAAGATCAAGGTTGAGTCTGAATACTAGCAGTCTCGAAGTCTCAGATTTGCCAGGCTTGGCTACAGGTATCCAAGCCGACTTCGGCTACCATAGGGTAGCACCTCATCCTATTACACGAGCCATCCCGCCCATAAGAGGTCGGTGACAAGACAGAGACCCCCTTCATAGCCTGGGCGCCGCTCTCATTGGACGATGCTGGATTGTGACCCGATCTGATAAGATGATCAGATAAAATTTTCGCGCAAGGTCCCCGCGACGCCAAGCCGCCCACTGCGGGACGGTCCAACCCTGCCACTGGCCACGCACCTTAGCCCTCCGCACTGTGCAGTATTTCCTACACAGTGCGACCGCGACTTAGACTGAGTTGCAGTGCAAGTGCCAAGGTGTTAGAAAAGTGTGAAATTGCTCAACAGGGTGCATGTCTGCGAATGAAACCATCACCCGGTTGTTGAGGCAAATATGCATGGAAATAACGTAATAGGAAGAGTTGCTCCTGTGAAGAGACCGGGAAACTGCGGAATCCTAGTGCAGCACTGCGTATAACGGGTCAGTCCGGTAGAACTGAGTGTCTCTAGTGCGCCTGCCAGCCTGTTACTGCTACTAAGGTCAAACTTCGAGGAAGGACAGCGGAGAGAGGACAGGCAAAATGCAGTGGTTGGTATGGCTAGTATCCGAAACAACTATACGGAGAGCGGCAGTTAAGAATACAGAAAATCGAACACCACACCATGTGAGCCCCAGCCAAGCTTCACAGCTTAGCGTTCCAAGCCGCCCGATCAGCAGACTCCAGCGGCCTCTCGCGCCCGTCCCAGAACAGCGGACACAGCTGGAACCACTTCTCCCGGCTGCAGACGGAGTGGACGGACCGCTTGTGGCCGAGGTCGACGTACTTGCCGATGGTGAGGCCCTGCGCGTTCTCGTACGACAGGATGATGGCCCCGGACGCCTTGGGCTCGCCCACGACGTTGGCCGTCCGCGGGTCGTCCAGGAAGCAGTAGTGGATGCAGCTCGAGTACCACGCGTTCACCCGCCGCGCGCCGCGGAACGAGTCGTCGCCCACCAGGGAGTGCCGGCCGCGGTCGTAGTCGCCCGCGTCGTAGTGCGCGCCGTAGTGGTCCTCCTGTGGCACGAGGGGTCGCGTAAGTGTTTGGACAAATCGACAACTAGATTTGGGATTGGGAATAGGGGCAGATTTACCTTTGACCAGTACAGTTCGAAGTAAGCGAACCGAGACTGATCGAAACGGCCGAACAAGCAGAGCACATGCGGGTCGAAATGGAGGTCGCGCAGGTACTTCCGGTGATGCTCAAGGTCGCCGGACTCGTTCCAACCCGCCGCAACGCGCGGGTCGTTCTGCCACTTGTTGAACAGTGTCAGGTGTTCGTGGTTCTGCCAGTCAACCACCTCGAGCGAGAAGTGCTGGTCCAGCTCGGGGATATAGCGGCTGTAGGCGATCGATCCCGGGTGCGGCTTGGGTCTGCGCGTGGGATGACGGGTATACACGGGCTGGTCGGGGAACTTGTTCGTGATCTGGTAGAGCTCCGGCATGATGGGGTATTGGTCCAGAGGTGCCCGCAGCGGACCGTCCGTGCCGTCTCCCAATGCCCAGATCGGACGCGGACCGGTCGGCGAGGCGGCGCCCTGCCAGAAGGCGCCGCGGAGGATGAGCAGCTCATCGGAGAAGGGCTCGGTGCGCAGAAGGGTTTTGTATTGGGGATGGCGCTGTTTTGGGTGCTCAATTGCCAGACCGGTGGTGAGCAGTTCGCTTCGAATCATGTCCTTCCCGGCGCCCTCTAGACTGAGTCTGAAATACTCGTTCGTGGGATGGCCGAGGTATATCGCGTGAACCACGTTCCATATTTGGCCTAGAGAAGGTGCACAGTCGCCTATCCATCGGAAGGATGTCGCAGGACTTCGACGTGCTCGTGCCCAAGGACCGTTATCTGAGAGGGGTGGGAGCTCATTCTTGGGCAAGAATGTCAACTCGAGCCACGAGAGTGAGTCGGAGTGTAGTGGTTGGGGCGGTGATCGCCCTTCTGTAGGTTGACCATCTAGGCTCAAGGTGAGGGTGGCCGGGGATGTGTTCGCGACGGTCTGCACCCGGTAGGCAGTAAGAAATGGGTGCGGAAGCTTGACCGCGGGATACCGGTGCTGAGGAGGTGAGGCAGATCCCATCCTGTTGTTCCTGGTGATTTCTACTCTACGTTCTAAGATATGACTTGCTTGTGGTGAAAGACCATAAGAGAGAGACATCCCGACTTACATTGGACCCTGAGTCCCGTTGCATCATGGGCCAGTCTCATCCGGACGGTAGTGGGCTGCACCAGTGCCCCGATGTCGCATGGCTGGCAGCCTCCCGTGCTGGGGGTTTAGTTCAGGGTACCATATTTCAACGGCATGGTGTCCCTCCCTGGTTGTACCACCGTGCAATATGCATAGCGTCGGATGCGGCTACATGGGTTCCTGGTAAAATCTCTTAATCAGATCATCTGATTAGTTTATGGTCCTTGGCGGTCCCATCGTTCACTCCCATTTCCTTGGGGTCCGACTCCGGCCGCTCATCGCAAGGACCCATTTAGATCAGATAAACCGACATGCTTCTGAACCTGTTAAGGGCCATTTATCGGAGAGAATGAGAGAATTGGCTGACTTGAAATTTCAATGCCTATGAACTTGAAAGCCTCACTTGAGCTATTGAGCACAAATGTGCCGCGGCTGTCTTGGCTAATGGGACAGGCACTGTGCAGTGTGAACGAGTGTGACAAAAACCTGGAAGCGAAGCTATGGTGCAGGACTACCTACATTAGCAGAGCGGGGCTTTCCAGTGCTACCTAGTAGCTCGATGTCATGCTTTCACAACATGGGGTGGGGGTATAAGTTGAAGTTAAGGAAGACTTGTTAGTACACTGCCGGGGACTAGAACTACTGGCCACAAGGACTCTTTCTGGATGCTGTAGTGTCGACCTTAACAGACACATGCGAAGGACTGCCTACTCACAATGTCTGCGACTGGAAAATCACCGTTACATTTTAAGAACTTCGATGTCAGCTTTCCCGACGAGCGAATTGTCCAAGTCACGTTGACCAGAACCGATAAGCTGAACTGCATCGATACGACGACCAGTAAAGAAATCGCCAAGATCTGGGAGCGTCTGGACAAAGATGAAAGACTATGGGTTGGCATCATAACAGGAGTTGGGAGGGCCTTCTGTACCGGGGCGGATCTGACAGGTACGCCTCCTCGTCTTGCCGTTTCCATCAACACTTTAACTGACACGGGACTCAGAATGGAACGAGATGAACAGGAATGGGGTGGTCAATGACATGTCGGCGCCAGGGTTGGCAGGGCTGCCTCGCAGGGACGGCAAGAAGCCCATTATCGCGGCTGTAAACGGCATTTGCATGGGAGGAGGGTTCGAAATGGTGGCCAACTGCGATCTGGTCATAGCCTCTGAGTCGGCCGTCTTCTCTCTGCCAGAAGTCAAGCGAGGAATCGTCCCCGTTGCCGGATGCTTGCCACGGCTGACCCGCACCCTTGGGCTGCAGCGGACCATGGACCTGGTATTGACCGGCAGGAGCGTACCGGCAAAGACGCTCCACGACTGGGGCCTCGTGTCTCAACTGGTAGGTTCCGGGGACGACGTTGCCAAGTGTGCCGTCGGAATTGCACAGGACATGTGCAGGAATAGTCCGGATGCGCTAATTGTTGGACGGCTTGGGGTCCGCATGAGCTGGGAAGTTGGCAGCGTCGAGGATGCCGTGTCGGCAGTGGCGGACCAGTGGTATCCTCGCCTCGTCAAGGGCAATAACTTCAAGGAAGGGATCCAGGCGTTTGTGGAAAAGCGGGTGCCACAATGGGAGGACTCGAAGCTGTAGATTTAATCACAGTAGCTGAAAATTTACACGTGTACACATACACAATTCCCAGTCGTCCCTGGCTTGGCAAGGAAGAGTCTAAGGAAGTCTACTATTGCACAGTGCACAGTAAACGGCCCCAAGTACAGCGTAAATGGGCCTTGTCGTCGTATTAGCGTGGAGAGGGTGTGGGAATGACCCACTTACATCTAATCTTATGACCCACAAATTCGCAATTGAGCGGCTGCACGTGTCTCCTGGTTGGATGATGCCTTCCGCAGTTCGTGCCACAGGAACGTTTTATCAATCAGATAAGATGATCAGATTAAATCTCTGTTTCGCGCTTTCTGCATGCCAAGTCGGTCAACCATCCCATTATGCTCTAGTGTCAGACTCAGTGCACAGTGTCCGAAGTACACAGCAAACAAGCACTTTCGCTCGCTCTTGCTTTTCAGGTCAAATGGTGCGGATAGCGCGCCCACTCTCCCGGCCGCTACCCGAGCGGGATACGCCCACGATACATTGTACAACCAGGAGATCAATTCATTGCACTGCGGTAACCACATGAGCACAACCTGACCTCATTAGACGAGACGGCCGCATCCCGACGTCCCTTCGCCAACGTCCTTACGTGTAATAGTATGCAGTCCGTTGCCGGAATGGCAGCCACAGTGTCTCAAAAGAGTCCAGGTCCATGGCGTGCGTTGATTTCTTGGCAATGGTGGCTACAGGGGCTGGGCCTAGTGCCCCTCTTGGCCCTCTCGCAGTGGAGGACCTCATCCAGGGATCGACTGATGGGGAGCTTGCAATATTGGCCTCGCTAACCTAGCGTGCCATCCTCACCGAGCCGAGTCCCGACCTCGGGGGCGAGCCACATGGAGATTAAAACTTAGCTGTCCTGCACAGAGCACATGGGATCTGATACTACCTCCTGCACGACAATCACTCCCCTCTCTATATTGGGGTCTCCATCCATCGTGTGTGTTTCTTCATAACGCGAGTAAACGCGACTCACACTGCCAAGCCAGCGACTATGGGCGTCTTTACTGCACTGAAAAAGCCTCGAGAGGCCACTCAAGTCTCTGGCAATGGCTCAACTGGCGCTGTCGATGAGAGCAAGACGGCTCATGCCACTGACGATGCTGTGCCAAATGACACCGACTCACAAGGGGCGCAGTCAGAAGAGGACAACCGTCCCGCTGACAATGCTCAGTCCGGTGTCCAGGAGGTTGAGGGTGTGACGTTGACTTGGTCCAAGAAATCACTCATCGCAGTCTTTATCAAGTATGTTTACGAGTCTCGCGTCGTTGTCGTGATCCGCCTGCTAAGACTTGTTACAACAGCATATGGCTGCTATACTTTGTCAACGCTTTCCAGTCCTCGATTCTCTCCAACCTGCTCCCGTACGCCACGAGTGACTTCGAGTCGCACTCACTCCTGAATGTCATCTACGTGGTTGCGGCCTCCATGTCGGCCGCCACGTACATTCCCTTGTCAAAGATCCTCGACGTCTTTGGCCGTGCCGAAGGCTTCCTGTGCATGGCTGTTTTCGCTACACTCGGCCTTATCCTCATGGCCAGCAGCTACGGCATTGCCACCTTCTGTGCTGCCTATGTAAGACGCCTGCCTAACCATGAAATCCCACATTTATTGCGCAGCAATGCTAATCTGTTACGATCCTAGGTCTTCTACTCCATCGGATTCGGAGGAATGACGTATTGCGTCGATGTCATCACGGCCGATGCGACTCACGTGAAGAATCGAGGCCTGGCCTATGCCTTCACCTCGTCTCCGTACATGATCACAGCCTTCGCAGGAGCCAAGGCATCCGAAGGCTTCTACGAGAACATTAGCTGGAGATGGGGGTTCGGCACCTTTGCCATCGTCTTCCCCGTCGTCGCGGCCCCTCTCTACTTCATCTTGAAGTACAATGTCCGCAAGGCCGAGAAAGCAGGTGTTTTGGGCAGGGAGAGGAGCAACCGGACTGTGCTCCAGAGCATTTGGCATTACACAGTCGAATTTGACGGTAAGTTACAGCTTTTCAACTAAGGCCGGATTGACACATGCTGACTTTCTTAAGCACTCGGTGTTTTCTTGTTCTCTGCAGGCCTGGTTATCTTCCTACTTCCGTTCAACATTGCAGATGCCGCGCCAAACGGCTGGGATACTGGATACATCATTGCCATGCTCGTGCTCGGATTCGTTCTGCTCGTTGTTTTTGGAGTGTATGAGACATTGCTGGCCCCTTCGCCGATGCTCAACTTCCAGTCCCTCGCCAACCGGACCGTCGTCGGCGCATGTCTGCTCGACGCCACATACCAGATCTCGTACTACTGCTGGGCCAACTACTTCACCTCCTTCCTGCAGGTCGTCAACGATCTGTCAATCGCCACTGCTGGCTACGTCAACAACACCTTTGACGTTGTCTCGGGAGTGCTGCTCATACTCGTCGGCTACCTCATCCGTCGCACCGGCCGTTTCAAGTGGCTCCTCTACATCGCCGTGCCGCTCTACATCTTCGCCCAGGGCCTCATGATCTACTTCCGCCGGCCGAACCAGTCCGTCGGCTACCTGGTCATGTGCGAGGTCTTCATCTCCATCGGCGGCAGCGTCTTCATCATCTGCCAGCAGATCTCCATCCTCGCCGCCGTCGACCACCAACACATCGCCGCGGCGCTCGCCCTGCTCAACGTCGTCGGCACCGTCGGCAACGCCATGGGCGCCACCATCTCGGGCGCCATCTGGACAAACGTTTTCTACGACGCTCTCGCGCGGTTCCTGCCCGAGTCGGCACTGGGGGACATTGACTCCATTTACGAGGATCTGGATACGCAGCTGAGTTATGACGTGGGTAGCCCCGAGAGACTCGGTATCCAGGAGGCGTACGGGTACACGCAGACCAGGATGCTTGCTGCTGGCCTGGGTGTCATGGGTCTGTCGTTCTTCTGGGTGATGTTGATCAGGAACATCAACCTGGCCAAGATCAAGCAGGTTAAGGGTATGGTGTGGTAAGGTGGGTAAGTTGGTAAAATGTCGAGCGTTTGGTATAGTCCGGCAACTGGGGATGAGCCAGTTCCGCTGGAATGAAGCCACTGTTGAAGAGCTCATCTACAGCTAGTTAATATATTCTGGGAGAGATCCTATATACCCAATTTGAGTCGAGGGGTCGAGCGGGAACTGTTCTTTAGCATGCACGTTTGACTCTTTTGGCACCTAATATTACTCGAGATTATCGTACTCAAGTTTTAAATCTTGCGCTCCGGGAGCAATCAAACCCAGTGTCACCGCGAATATTCCACATATCATTGTTCCACAATTCTATCCTCTTCAATTCGTTGCTTGAGATGCCATGGAATGACTTCCAGGTGGTCTGAACCACTGTATCTTGAAATTGTACTGTTCTTATCTCAAACGGGGTATCCCAACCTCTAACCGCATACAATGACAACGAATATGATCACGCAGCGAACACGGTAAACGCATCGAGCAAGTAATGTTGCCTAGTTTTCATCTTGTCTGCTATGTCTACCTCACTGAACGTCCTCCGCCCCCTGCAAGTACCCCAGCACCCTGCCAACCAGAAACTTCCGCGGCTCAGCTTGATCATCGTTGCTCAGCGCGTGAGAAGCGCCCGGTATCAACCCGCTATTCCTGTCCCATATCGGCGTCTCCGCATCGTCCGGATCCGTAGCGGCCTTCCACCTCGCCAGCAACTTCTCCTTGTCTACCCAGTCCGGCACCGCCTGGTCCGCCCCGGATATCAGCACCATCAACTTATGCCTCAACAGCCCGCGCTGCCTGATGACCCCGAAGCTCTTTGCGAACTCCTCGTCCGCCAGGTCCGAGCTGAACATGTCGTCCTCGCCCGGCGCCGCCGGACTGTCGGGGCTGAACAGGCTCAGAAACCTCCGCGCGCTGATGGGCGTGTCGGTCGGGTAGATGTACGACGTCATCCACAGCGGCAGCACGGTATCGACACCCGCGTCTCTGCCGCCCTTTGAGGCGACGGCCTCGCGGGCCAGGGCGCCCAGCTCGTCCCACACGGCCTGCACCTCGGCGGCGGACCGGCCCTTGAAGCCGTGCTGCAGGACCCAGAGGATGGCCTCGCGGTCCGACACGGGCGCCTGCATGATGGCGCCGTCGACGGGCGGGCGAATGAGGTGCTCGAGGTCCGGGTCGAAGGGCGGCTTGGTGGGGTGTGGGTTCGGCCGCGAGAGGTAGTGCAGCACGCACTGGCTGCCCGTTGAGTGGCCCATCAGCACGAGCTTGCCGCCGTCGCCGCCGAACTTGGACTTCTTGTAGTCGCGGATGTAGCGCGCGCAGCGGGCGATCTCGTCAGTGTCCCTGTCGAGGTGGCCGAGGCCCCATGACTGGTACGAGGAGGTGAGGTTGAGGGTGAAGAAGGACCATTCGGTCTGGGCCAGGGCGCGCACGAGGTCGACGGTGTACGAGGTTGTTGCCAGGCCGTCGCCCAGGCCGCCGATGAAGAGCAGGCTGTGTGGCTGGTGGGCGGTGGGTGATGATGTGTATTCGAATGTCACTAGGGTTTCTGTCTATGATAGGTGGTGGGCATGTTAGAAGAAACCTGGTCTGGCAAGCCACATGTGATGACCGGTCCGACGTACATAGTGGTGCAGAATACCAGGCAGACCACCTTTGGGCCAGAACTTGGAGCCCATCTTTGAGGAGATTCACGGTCTTAGATGTCTGATTACCGGGTAGACAGTTCGATGATCACGTCTCAGATAGCCGATTGTACAGATTGCATACGGTCAAGATTCAGATCTCTATCTCGCGCCGAGGTTCACACTACACAAAAAAAAGTTACAGACACTTTCGACAACGGTCGGGACTTCGAGCCCCTCCTGGACAGCAGATCTGTGTTCCGCGACATGCTCCGGTCTCGGTTCCCGTCGGTTGAGTCGGTACCATCCATCACCCATGTCGGTGCCTGCGTTGCCATTGCGTGCGTATTCACTTCGTCTTCGGTTACAGCTGCAGAGTATCGGACACGTTTGTTCTCCACGGCGGATCAGATAAGATGATCAGATAAAAATCGCTCAAAGTTCCCGCATATGCCAAGCCGCTCGAGTGTCCCGGTCCGTCTTAGCTCAGACCGGCACTGCAACACAGTGCGGGAGACTTCAGGGCAGCAAAGTACCTGCGTCCCCACACACATGAGATTTGGTCCGGTCCATCAGATATACCTTGTCGTTCCCTGTGAACAACGTAATTGGAATCGACCATGGCTGTTCCACAAGGTCGTCGACATGGACTACCCCGCCCCCCGTGGAGCTGCTACACGAAGAAGAACTTGTTAGTCGATCTTGCTAGGGGCACGCTGAAGCAACGCCCAGGACGACAGACGACCTACTAGTGTGGCATGTCTACTTTACTCCGTAGCAGGGGATGATGGGGTTCGGAAACAGCGCACCCCTTGGCAGGGTGGCTTTTGAGTTCGTCATGAATACTAGCACCCAGGGACTGGGACTGGGACCAGTCAGTCCCGGTCTCGGTCAAGCAACTTGCGAACCAGACCGGCTACTTACACTCGGAGCAACAAGGCCAGAGGAGAAAGATCACCACTCGCTATGTCATGACGCTTAGCCTCGCATCATTGCCGTAAACCGAGACTGTAAACACCATCTGTCGTTCTTTCTGAAACCCCATTGCGCCGAACTTTGAACAGAATGGGGTCAACAGCGGACTATTACTACACAAGCGACGATGACTTCAGGTCTTTCGCGGTCGCCAATTTGGCGTCGAATGAGTACCCCACTCCAACCGGCATGAGAGAGGACCTCTTGCTCTTGTCGTGGCTCATCGTTCTATTGCGGACGCGCGAGGACGGCCAGGCCACCTACGACTGGGCTTATTCAGTTGGAGAGAGTAATGCGGTGCAGGAGCTGGAAAGCAGAAGGTTGTCGACAGACCAAGTTATGACAAGCTTGGGAAGCAAGGTTGGAGAGGTCGCTGCAGCTATCTCGCGTCAGATCGCCACACAGAAATCCGGTGCATCTTCGGACCTGTCCGCTCGAGCTGGCATCATCTTGAGCACTGGTTCTTTGTCTAGAACATCTGATGGTACTAAGGATGAAGTGAGTGCGCAACGCCGAATTTTGCTACAAAATAGCGGCTAACGGTTATCGAAAGGGTGTATTGAACCTTGAAGTACGCTTTGATCACGGCCGTCTCGATATACGTCCGATATGGCAGAGCACGAGTATTCTAGACTACACAGTGAAGCGACATATCGAGACATTGGTCGATACAGTCGAGTTGTGCATATCGAATCTCGAAGCGTCCGTCGAAGACTACATCCGCCCAACAACACACGACCTGGACACGATATGGGGCTGGAATCACGAACTACCTCCGACATACGACTTCTGCATGCAGGACATGATCTCGGCACGAGCGCGAGAAACACCTGACAAGGTGGCAATTGACTCCTGGGACGGCACCCTGACGTACGGCCAGATCGAACGGTATTCTACCCTCCTTGCAGGAACACTCAGAGATTCGGGCGTCGAGTTACATGACTTTGTACCTGTGTGCTTTGAGAAGTCGAGGTGGACCATCGTCGCCGTACTTGCGGTGATGAAGGCTGGAGGAACCATTGTGATGATGGACCCGACGCTCCCGCTTGCACGCCTACAGAACATGGGGAAGCAAGTAGGCGCAAAGACGATGGTCTCGTCTCGCATGCAACATGACCTGGCTCGGTCTATCCTGCCGGAAGGGAAACACTTCACGGTGGACGCGGACGCGTTCGCCAATCTCTCCGAGTCAGAAGCGCTTCCCGAATTACCGCCTGTGCCGGCGTCGGCCCTGATGTACATCATCTTCACATCCGGCAGCACAGGCACCCCGAAAGGAGTCAAAATCTCTCACCAGACCTACACGAGTAGCGCCATCCCCCGCGCAAAAGCAGTGGGCTACACGGAGGACTGGAGGGTCCTCGACTTTGCTTCCTACGCCTTCGACGTGAGCATCGACAGCATGCTCTTGACGCTGGGCAACGGCGGCTGTCTCTGCATTCCTTCTGACGAGGATCGACTGAATGACATCAACGGCGTCATTCGACGGATGCGCGTGAATTATGCGGGCATCACTCCTTCAGTAGCCCGAATCCTGGAACCCGAAGTGATAGCATCTCTCCACGGTCTCGGTCTGGGAGGCGAAGCGGTTTCCGCACGGGATGCCACCGTCTGGGGCCGAGACACTAGGATAATCATCGGTTACGGGCCTTGCGAGTGTACGATTGGATGTACGGTCAACAGCAGTGCTGCCACCGGACGAGACTATATCTCCATTGGGCCCGGCAACGGAGCGGCTATGTGGATCGTCCACCCGGATAACCACGAGATTTTAATGCCTGTCGGTGCCGTGGGTGAGCTGCTCGTTGAGGGTCCGATCGTGGGACAAGGGTACCTCAACGATCCTGAAAAGACGGCAGCTGCCTTCATCCATGACCCATCTTGGCTTGTCGCAGGCCACAAGAACTACTCGGGGCGTCGAGGCTGTCTTTACAAGACTGGAGATTTGGGAAAATTCGACCCAGACGGTTCTGGAGGGATCGTCTTTGTTGGACGCAAAGATACGCAGGTCAAACTGCGTGGACAACGGGTGGAACTAGGCGAGATCGAGAGTCAGCTTAAGGACAGACTGCCGCCAGCTACCAGTGTGATTGCCGAAGTGATTGTGCCTCAAGGGGCTGGGGGCCAGAAGACATTAGTGGCATTCGTTGCACCCCAGTCTAACGACGCAACAAAGGTGACAGAGATCGAGTTGACTAAACCCTCGGACGAGCTGGGCACGAGGTTGGCCAAGGTCGACACGGAGCTGGAAAAGGTGTTGCCTCGGTATATGATTCCGACTGCATACATCACGGTGAACTATATCCCGACTTTGATATCCGGCAAGACCGATCGCAAGCGCCTCAGACAGTTCGGCGCCACGGTAGACCTGCGGGAGCTGGGATTGGACCAAGGCACAGCGGAGGCAGCGTCACGGGAGCTGACTGACCTCGAGCAGCGTCTACGACAGGCTTGGGGTGTAACTCTGAAGCTCGATCCCGAGACCATTCGACTCAACGACAATTTCTTTGCATTGGGAGGTGATTCCTTGGCTGCTATGAGACTCATTCCGGTGTGCAGGGATCTCGGCATGGATCTCAGCGTTACGAAGACGTTCGATCATCCGACGCTCTCTGCCATGGCCGCTGTCGTGGTCACCTGCGACGCACAGGCAAGAACGGAAACGTCGCCGTTCTGCATGGTCTCACGGCCCCTCGAAGAGCTCTGCGAGGAAGCAGCGCGTGCCTGCGCGACAGAGCCCAAAGCTGTTCAGGACATCTACCCCTGCACACCCACGCAGGAATCACTTTTCACATTCTCGCTCAAATCCGCCAAGGCCTATGTTGCTCAGAGACTAGCAGATATCCCGTCTCACATCATGCTCGAGGACTGGAAAGCTGCCTGGGAAGCGGTTGTCGCAGTGAGTCCCATCTTGCGCACGCGCTTGGTCCAAGTCGAGGACCCCGGGCTTCAGCAGGTAGTATTGCAGGAGGGCATCAACTGGAGACAGGCGACGGACCTGGCACAATACCTCGAAAACGACCGAAACGAGAGAATGAACCTGGGAGACAGCCTTGCCCGATATGCCATCGTCGATGATGCTGTCAGCGGCAAGCGGTACATGGTCTGGACCATCCATCACGTCCTCTACGATGGCTGGTCGGAGCCCTTAATCCTCGAAAACGTCCAGAAGGCCCTGAAGCACCACCACATCGAGACTCACACCCAGATCCGGGACTTTGTCAAATGGATGCGCGATGCAGACGAGGTCACGATGCACGAGTTCTGGCGCCGGGAGCTGAAAGGCGCCGTGGGCCCTCAATTCCCACGTCTGCCTTCTAGGGACTTCCTCCCCAACCCCGACTCCATCGTCGAGCGTCAGATATCCCTCGACACAACCACCGGCTTACCGTTCACAGTGGCCACATTGATCCGCGGCGCGTGGGCGCTCGTGGCCTCGCAGTACACACTGAGCGACGACGTCGTATTCGGCGAGACGCTGACAGGTCGCGACATTGCGCTGCCGGGCGTGGAACACATCCTCGGCCCGCTGAACGCGACGGTGCCTGTGCGGGTGCACGTCGACCGGACGAGCCCCGTCGCGTCCTACCTGCAGGCCGTCCAGCAGCGCATCTCGGCGCGCACGCCCTACCAGCATATCGGGTGGCAGAACATCAGGAAGCTCAGCCCGGACGCCCAGCACGCGTGCGAAGCCGGCACGGGCCTCGTCATCCAGCCGGAGGCGGAGTACGCGGGCGAACTGGGCTTCAGGCAGGAAGATCCGGTGCGCGAGGCGCTGTATTTCAACCCGTATCCGCTGATGGTCGCTTGTGGGCTTCGGAGAGGGGGGTTCAGGGTCTGCGCTAGCTTTGACAGCAGCGTGATCGAGGTCAATCACATGGAGCGTATCCTCGCACAGCTGGAGGTGACGTGTGTGCGGTTGATGAAGGATATAGACAGGACCATCGGCGAGATTTCTTGTCTTCCAGATGCGGAATTGAGCCGTATATGGCGTTGGAACGAGGTGGCTCCGCTGACCCTGGATCAGACCTCGGGAAAGCTTCGAGCGGATCCTACCACGAAGGAGGGCTCGATCTATCCTCGTGCAGTAAATCCTTGGGTGTGTGATCCTCGGAATCCGGCTTTGTTGTCACCCATCAGTTGTCCCGGTGAGCTCTGGCTCGAGGGGCCACTCATCGCGGGCGACGGCGCTGAGTGCCCTGCCTGGCTCGTGGCTGGCAGCGACGTCTGTCAAGGTCGTACCGGCAGCGCGCAGCCGACAGGTGACATAGTGCAGTCTCAAGAGGATGGTGCTTTGATCTATCTTGGCCGGAAGGAGGATATCGTTCCCACTCAGGGTCATGCAGTGAATGTCGCGGGATTTGAAGCTCGGTTAGCAAGACATCTGGCATCGTCTGTTCGTTCGGCGGCAACTCTCATCCAGCCATCCCCGGATAACAATGATCAAGAGCTCGACCGCGAGCTGGTGGTCTTGATCGAGCTACCGTCTTCCGAGGAAGGGGAAGAGTCTGTCCAGTTTTTGCAATCGAAGCAAGACATTACCTGGAGCACATCGGATGCAGAAAGCTTCACAACGACTATCTGTGCAACAGTTCCCATCAGCCTTGCTGGGGCACTGAAGAAATTCGACAAATTCGCCCAAAACTCGCTCGCATCAAACATGACGCCCTCTGCATACGTCGTTGTGGACAAGTTGCCTACCACGGACGGTCAAATCGACCACGGCTTGGTGAGCCAGCTGGCGTCGGAAATACCCCGTTCTGTTCTCGACCAAATTCGCGATGGCTTCAAGGAGGCCTGTCTGACAAGCCTATTGGATGCAAACCTCACAGTGGCCGAGACCATCCTGCGGTCATCATGGGCAGAAATACTGGGTATGCGTCCGGAGCAGATCGCACTCGATGACAACTTCTTCCGCCTAGGCGGCGATTCCGTGCTGGCTATGAAGCTGGTGTCCAGCCTCCGCGCACAAGGACACTCCCTGACCGTGGCAGATGTCTTCCAGCACATGCGGCTGGGCGATGCGGCAAAGGTCCTGAAGGTTGACAAAGCTCTCTCGCAGGAGAAGATCAAACCTCATACCCCCTTTTCTCTGGCGCCAAAGACTTCGGACATGGACACATTCTTGTCAGAAATCGTCCGGCCGCAACTCGGTGACCAGAACTGGACCGTCCAGGACGTGCTCCCGGTGACAGACTCGCAAGCCCTCGACGTCCGAGCGACCGTGTCCGCACCGCGGACGTCGGTACAATACACCATGCTCTACTTCGACCAAGGCAGCATCTACCGCAAGCAACTCCTCCGCGCCTGCACCGAGCTAGTCAAGACGCACGAGATCTTACGAACAGTCTTTATCGAACACGACTCGACCTACCTGCAAGTCGTCCTGTCCGAACCCGTTACTCCCGTGACCACGCAGGTCGCCGAGACGGATGACCTCGAGCAGTTCATCACATCTCTCTGCAACCGTGATGTCGAGTCCTCATTCCCGCTCGGCTCGCCTTCCCTCAAATTCCTCCACGTCCAAGCCAAAGACAACACCAAGGAATGCCTCGTCCTAGCGCTCTCCCACGCCCAGTACGACGGCGTCTCCCTCCCCCGGCTCCTCCGCGACCTCGAGACCCTCTACACAGGCGGCCAGATAACCGACTTCGCCCCCTTCTCATCCTACCTATCCACAACCCTCGCCCCGCCAGCCCAGCGCGAGGCAATCACCTACTGGACTTGCCTCCTCTCCGGCTCCGCCCTCTCCGTCCTCCCCTCCCCTTCCCTCCGCCCGACAGGCGACCCGGCCCTCGACGCCCCCGTCTTCCGCACCAAGCCCGTCGCCCACCGCGCCCCCACACCAACCAAAAAAAAAAACAACAGCGACGAGTAAACAAAGACAATGTACAGCTGAGTAAAACAGCGGGCAGTCGGACGCCGGGGNGGCCCCGCCCGCACCCCGCGCCCGCCCCGCCCCGGCCCCCCCCCCCGGCCCTCCCCCCGCCCGGCGCCCCGGCCCTCCCCGCCCCCTTCTTCCGCCCCAACCCCGCCGCCCGCCGCGCCGCCCCCCCCCCAGCGCACATCCCCCGCGCGACCCTCCTGACCACAGCCTGGGCCCTAGTCCTCTCCCGCCGCACCTCCAGCCCCGACGTCGTCTTCGGCGCCGTGACCTCTGGCCGCGCCTGCCTCCCCGATCCGGACGCCGTCCAGGGCCCCTGCTACCAGTTCACGCCCGTGCGCGTCTCCGTCCCCACCGGCACCGGGGGAGTGGCCCTCCTGGAGTCCGTCCAGGCCCAGACCGCCCAGAGCGCCGCGTACGACTACCTCGGCTTCGAGAAGATCCGGCGGGAGTGCTCCGCGCTCTCGGGGGAGGCCTCCTTCTTCGACTCGGTCGTGCACCACCAGGACCACGACGACTTCGACACCATGTCCTTCGCCGGCGGGACGGCGAGGGTGGAGATCCTCAACCCGCACGGGGACGCGCCGCGCCCGCTCAAGGTCGTGTCGTACGTGTCGCGGGAGGGGGATTTTGTGGTGGGCGTTGTGGGGACCAAGGGCGGGGAGGCGGTCGTGGACGAGCTTGTCGACGAGCTTGCCGGTGCTGTGAAGCGGCTTACGGAGGGGTGTGCCGAGGACGTTGTTGTTTAGACTTTAGGACTTATTTTTTGTGTCGTTTGCTTGAACATTGAGTATTAATTTCCCTTTTGAAATCCCTCCATAGCTGTAGTGTATCTACCAAGTAGTTTCAGCAAGCCCAGTGGTGCCATATAAATATAACTTACAGACTCCTCGGCTCCGGCATCTAAAGGGATATCTCGAAGCATGCATATGCCCACATTCAGCCCATCTAGTAGTCCCACTTCACAAAACAAATGCTACCCACCCCTTGAAGCCTCCTCACCTAACCGTCCTCTCCACCAAATCGCGATACATATCCTTCACGTCCTGCACGTCCGCCCTCAGCTCCTCGACCAGCTCGCTCTTCTCCCCCAGCAGCTCGAGCGTGGTCTCGTACCGCTCGCTCACCTCGGCCACCTGCCGCTCCAGCTCCTCCACCTTCCTCGACGCCTGCCTGCCCTGCTCCACCTCCCTCATCATGGCCACCAGCTCCGCCCGCGCCTCGTCGCGCTGGTTCGAGATGCGCGCCAGCTCCTCCCGCGCCGCCACCTTCTCCGACTCGAGCCGCCGGATCGCCGCGCTCATGCGCTCGACCAGCTGCACCGACGGGCCCGCCGCCACCGTCGACACCGAGACCATGTCCTGCATCACCTGCTGCGGGGACGTGGACGACGTCTCCACCCCCTCGAAGGAATCTTCTCTGTCGAGCGGGTGGGGCGGCGGCGGCGGCATGGACTCGCTCGTGGGGCTGAATACCGACTGCCCGTGCGAGAGGCCGCCGGTCATGCTGCCCGGTATGGAAGGCCGGATGGGTGGCTGGGCCGACGGCCGGCGGCTGCCGCTGTAGGGGGGTCTCTCGAGGGCGGGCACGCCGCTCTGGCTGCTCGGGGCGGAGGCCTTGCGCAGCTTGTTGGGGAGCATGGCGTCGAGGCCCAGGAGGTCGGAGCTGTAGGTCCGCTGGGGGCTGGTGATGAGCAGGGGCGACTCGGGCCTGCTGTTGCTGCCGTGCCTGAACGGCGCGCTGGGTATGTCGTCGAGCCAGCCGCCGCGCCGGTCGTGGTCCGAGTTGTGCCGGTCTTGCTGCGCCTTTTCGGCTTGCTCTTCCTTCCACGTTTGTCTTTGCTTCTCGAACTCGGCCTTTGCTTGGAGGAGGGATGCTTCAGCTTGTTCGGCGCGGCGTTTCAGGGAATCGAGTTGCGATTGGTAGGTCTTTACGTCTTCCTGGAAATTTGGGATCTTGGTCCTGGCTTCCTCGAGTTCTTCCTCGGTGCGCTTTGCGCGGAGGGCCTGGGATCATGTTAGTGCCATCACGAGCGGGCGGCTAACGCCGTGCGGGAAAGGGACTGCTTACAGCTTCCCTGGCCTTCTTCCTCATGTCCGACTCCCGTTGCAGCGCTTCGTCCCGTTCCTTCTCCAGGTTGGCTATCCTTGCCAGCAGCGTGCTCTCTATCCCCTGCCAGTTCTCGCTCGCGATCGAGTACTGCGTCTGCAGGGTCTCGATCTGCCTGAGTAATTTGGCCTGGGAGTCTCCACCAGCACCAGATGACACCTCCTCGGCCTGGACTCGCATTGCTTCCAGCTTGCTTTCCATAACCTGCAGCTCGGCTTTCATCTCGAGCTCGAGCGCCTTGGTGCGCTCGTTCGCTCGCTCGGCCTTCTCCTTCATCTCGTTGAGCTGTATCTTTGCCCTGTCGGCGACGAGGTTTTTCTCCACCTGCAGCGCGGCTACCGACTCCTCCAGCTCTGCGATGCGCTTCTTGTGCTGCTCCAGGGCTTGATCGTTGACTTTGGCAGTCATCGCGTCTGCCTGCTCCGTCGCCTTTGCTAGCTTCCTGCTCAGCTCTGAGATGAGGCTGTCCTTTGAGCTGACTTGTGGTTTCAGGGCATTTAACTCTTTCTGTGACTGGTCTAAGCGTCGTCGTAAGTCGTCATTTGACTTCTGCAACTCGTCCGCTCGGCGAGCCTTGGTCCGTAGGCCTTCTACCTCCTTGCTGGTCTTGTCCTGCGCAGCCTTGAGACTGTTCAGCTCTTTCTCGTCCTCAGCAGCTTTGGAGCGCATCTTCTTTATGATGTTTCGATGCTTCTGCTCTGTGCTTGCCAGGTTCTTGCCTTCTTCCATCAGCTGGGCTATCTGTTGGTCCTTTTCCGCCAGCCTCTTCTCCACACTCCCTGCTGGCGCGGCCAGGACCTCTTTTCTTGCAGTCTCCGAGGCTTCCCTGGCCAGATATTGGAGTTTGGCCTCAAGAGCATCAATTCGTTCGACATAAGCGTGGATTTCTTCCTGGTGTTTTAGCTGGGCTTGCTCTGCGGAATTATTGACGTCTTCAGCGCCAACAGTAGCCTCTTCTGAGGGCTCAACTTCGATAGTGGGTATTTCGGATTCTACTGAGGGTCGTGTAGGTAGTGCGACTGGTGCGTGGTCTTTCGGTTCGGGCGCAGGCGTATCTTTAGAGTTCATGTGGCCATAGACGTGATTCAGCTGTTGACCTTGTGCATGCTCCTTTCCGTTCGGTTGCGCTCCCCCATCTTGCTCGCTTGCCGGTTTGTCCAGAGACGTTCTCGACACATCTTGGGATGTACGTTGCGAACTCGGCTCGGCAGCGTTAATACTGGACCGATCGTCGGCACTTTCTGTCGACGCCCTGCTTGGAACGTCAAGGCTTTGGCGTGGACTTGGCTGGGCAGATGGGGATGGTTTGGTGCCATCGGTCTTTTGTGCAGCAGCGGCTTTCGCCGCCATTGCCCGCGCCAGACGTTCTTGCAATCGGTCATTGGTGCGGTTACTCGAACTTGTCCTCGAAGGCACTGTATCGGCGAACTCAAATCAGCAGCTGTTCGCGCGTATGACTCTACGGCTTTCCATAGCAACTGTGTGCACGTACCAGGAGCTTGCTTCTGTGACGACGTAGGCGCGGGGGCTGTAGTTGTCTGTTGTGTGGACTTGCTGTCTTTCTGAGCCTCGTCGCCTTCGGCAAGAATGGTGTCAAGGCGGGCCTCGACTCCAGCGACGGCTTTTGAGAGAAGAGAGCCCCATCCCGACTTGCCTCCGGATGAAGCCATGGCTTAGTCGGATTCTGTGAGGCACGGCGTGGGCTCCAGCATGGGATTGGCCATCAAAAGGGTCGTCGATTTGGTCATGAAGGGAGCATCGAGCAACCGTTGGAAGCTTGAGCCGCGCCTGTTCGCATGGGAGCTGACAGCTGCGCCAACCTCGGAAGAGACGACGTAGACGAAACGCGATTCAGTGCTGGGACAGCCCGCGGCTACGAATATACGGGTAGTCTTTGGTTGGATCGACTTGCTCTAAAGTGATTGACAATGGAAGGGTTCACTTATCCCCGCTGACAAGTTGGCTACGTGGAAGTCGGTGGTTACGAAGGAAGGCATCCCTGCGCCTCCAAAAAAGGTGTTACGTTTGTCGAGCTCGAAGTTATGGCGGACCCCCCTTGTCTGTCCCACGCTAATGATCCCCAAGTTGGCGCGTTGTCTGGTCTGTGCTACAGCTTCCTCACCCCACATAACCCCACTGACCGGAGCGACCTCGCATTCCCGTTGGCAAGCCCAAGTTTTTTTGACGTGATGTCGCGCGACTCTCACAAGGAAATGGAAGTCCATGGTTGCCGCAGCACAAAGACTCGATGGGATATTTGCTTGACATCACGAAAAAGATAGCCGCTAGAGAGTGCAAATAGTGTATTGGACTACCTTACATGTTGCAAAATGTCGTGATCTTTTAGGCGTCCAAGAATACGAGGTTTCCCGTGCAGCCAGGTACTTGGCGCATACTAAGGTACCTAGGTAGGCACATCCATGGGACGGCAGGGAACATCCACGATGCTATAATGGTTAACGTCCCCTATAATAGTGAGTTGGTAGTAAACTGGAAGGTAACGATGTCTGAACTCCCCAGTCTTTCAGTGTTTTCCAAGAATATCTCCCAATAAGGATCTGACGGGAAAGTATATAGGATAACCGTTCTGGAAACGGCCACTCGGCAGGCTCGGGACGTGTCCGCCCATTTGGTGCATCTGCATGTGCCTTACATAAGGGAACCCCAAATCCAGAACTGTAGTGCATCGTCATCGCCTCCAATCGTCCTGTGCCGTAGAAGCTCCCTTTGTGTCCTGCTCGACACGTCCCCTCGTTGCCACCTTGCTTGCAATCATATCCCTGGTAGACGCATGCCCAACGCTTCTGATGCTTTGCCAAAGGCTACAATGGCTTTCTTTTTGCAGATCCCATACAGGGAGGCTCGGGATGGTTTCTGGGGAGAGCAGACATCGACCCTGAACTGGTGTGAGGAGGTGAATGATGAAGCCCTTACCGACCATGTTTCAAACTCTCGCTTACGCCCAGACAGGATTATAGCATCACGTACTACTGCGCCGAGCTGGTGAACACGGCGACCAACCTGATCTTCGTGTATCTGGGCGTCAAGGGCATCCGGAACTGCCTGCTGTACTCGCCGAGACCCAGCCTGATCCTCACTTACCTGGGCTACCTTACCGTCAGCGTGGGTTCGATGGCCTTCCACGCAACGCTCAAATGTAAGGGGTACTGGCCATCGCGTGCTATGGTTACGCCGTGTGCTGACATTGTAACCCTTCTGCCGCAGATCAGATGCAGCTAGCCGATGAGTTGCCCATGATATACACCACTTGCATCATGGGCTACACCACCTACGCCTATGGCAAGTCAAGGCTGCAATCGCTTGGCGTTGCCGCATTCTTTGGAGGGCTTGCTTGGGCAATAACAGTGAGCTTATCCTCGGTCCTCCCTCACTCGTCTAGCTCCTATCTGACCAGACGCAGGCATACTACCTCAAATCGAAGGACCCTGTATTTCACCAGGTTGCCTATGCGGCTATGACCCTGACTTTGGTTTGCAAAGGTTTCCTTGTCATGGAGAATCAGCTGCGACCAGCACTGCGCGAGAGGAATCCGGCAGAGTGTGACCAGATCCTGAGTCAGATGTGGAGGCTCGCTCTGACAGGTCTGTGGTTGACACACAAGGCGTTCCCTTGTAATCCGTGATTTGATTGACTGACTGTGATACAGGTATCGGCCTGTTCCTTACCGGCTTCTTCATTTGGAATATGGACAATATATACTGCCACCATCTGAAGACGGCCAGGAACCACATTTTATTGCCGTGGTCGATAGTGCTCGAAGGTCATGGATGGTGGCATCTCTTTACAGGACTAGGTATGCGCTGCCACTCATTTCAAAGAGCTGTCCCGATGGCTAACAAACTTACAAAGGCGCATACTACTTCATTATCTGGCGGGTCTGGCTCATTAGATGCTTGGATGCGGGCGAGACGAACTTTAAGCTGGACTGGTCTTCTAGCCCTACCTCTATACCCCAAGTCGTGCCTAGGACTGCTGGCGATGAGAAACTGTACAGGGATGTCAAAAAGCTGCAATAAGCGGGCTGGAGGGTACTTGGATATTCTAGACGGACATTTGGTGACAGAGGGCAATAACCATCAGAGGGGCATCTTTTGCATGGCCAGGCGTATGGCGATTTAGACGTCTAGATACCCTATACAGAGGAGCTGCAGATGATATGAGTTCATATATACTCGATCGTTCGACGATATCATGTAGCGAATGAGACCGCAATAGCATTTAAAGTGGTTATCTAGACAGGTTACTTTTGGTCACCTACTACAGCTGAGGGTCCCTTATGTGTAGATGAGCTGCTCGCTGTTCACCTTGGCGGGGCCGGTCAAAAAATCGCCCCTCAGTAACTCAATGCTTGCCAAACCACACCAACACCAGGCATCATTCAACCATTTCTCACGACAAGCCCAAGGCATCTAGCGGTATCGTGATTGACCAAGAGATCAGATCAAGATGTCTATTTCAAATGAAGCCCTAGCAAAGGTAAGTAGCCTCGGTTACAATATGGCGCATCCCCAGGGCCAGCTGCTAACGGAACCATAGCTCCTGAGAGAGATTGAAGCTCAGTCGGCCGCAACCCAACAGCAGATCGGCCTGGTGCGGACACAGATGGCAGCCAAGCAAAGAGAGATGCGTTTGGCCCAGTTGACGCGAAGCGAGATATCGTCATTACCGCCGGACACGGGTGTCTATGAAGGTGTCGGCAAAATGTCTGACCTTCTTCTCACGAACTGCCTTGGCGTACATCGAGCTAATATAATCTTACAGGTTTGTGGCAGTCCCAGTCCCTACTCTGCAGAGTAAGCTCGAGACACAGATGAAGGATATGCAGACGGAAGTTGAGAGTCTGGGCAAGAGGCTACACTATCTGGAGACGACGGCCAAGAACAGCCAAGAGCATATTGACAAGATGCTCAAGGGGGCTGGGCAATCATAGCACGAGAATCGGAACGAGGAGGCCGGCTATGAACTACCAGGAGTCGACGGCGAGTTTGATCCATACCACCGGGACAGGTTAGGAGTTGCATGAATCCAACGGATTAACCTCACACGACGATCAGTCTCGCCACGGCATCCTGTCATCGCACAATCGCCGACCTGGGGGTGATAGAGGTACTACTCCGCGCTGTGAAACTGGAATGGGCACTGTGACTATGGTGACAGAGTGGTGGTCCTGAGCTGTCATTTTCAGGGTTGCGGCATAGCGATATCATACAAGAAGCCTCTAGGTGTCATGTGCGCCCACCGCGCTTACGAACGACGCACAAATCATTATGTCTAATTGGCTGATACGGCAGCGTCAAGCAGAATAAGTTACGGTGCTATCGGGAATTGCCTAACGTAGACGTTCAGGTAGTTTGGCGGCTTGGAGCGTATACTACTAGGCAAAGATGCGGCTGCTGGATAGACAGTATAGACGGACAATGGGATGCTGAGCTGAAGCTCGTTTCAACAGCCGCCACTCGAGGGCCCGAAAACATGACCGTTCTATTTCGTTCTGTTTCACCTGCGTTGTCTACACGCCGCCAAACCTCGCCGTATCTCGCCCACTCCACCAAACACCAAAATAACAGTGGACTTCTTACAGTGTCCGAAACACTTCAGGTGATTCGTCTCCTCGCTTTGAGTTGTTTGTACGTTCCTGACCCAACGGAACCGCATATACCACAGTACATTATTCGAGACGTACCTGAGTGAAGCGGTGGGTCCGTCTCTGCCCCTCCATCAGGAGGTACCTTCCATTCCATGGCTTAACTCCGTCCGCCTAGAAAGACGTCTAATGCGGTACATGGCCGGGAGATAAGAGCAAAAAGATGGGAGATATAAAAGCATCTTGACGGGTCCTTCCCTTTCCTTCACATCTACCGGTAGATGCCTTTTGATACCAAATGGGTGTCCAGCTCACACCCAATTTATTCCCTTTCAGCCCCATAGGTACCGTGAATGGTTTGTGCTTCTCAAAAACCTTTCACGTGTAACAAACCGGACCCAGTTGGCCAGTTGGCTCTTGCTCGCTTCTCAGCCCCCAACCACCAACGATGCCCCATTCGTAACCTCAAACCAAGATTGCTGCCGGATCAATGCGCTTATGCAGCCCTACTGTGCAGCAAAGTATTCAGCAAGTAGCTGAGGGGTGCCACCGGTGATGAGCAAGCCGCTTTCGGACCAACCAGCGTCTGGCTCTCCTGCCCAGCCGGCCTCGCGCAGTCCAATGGCATGGCCTGCTCCTCGACGGCAGACCCGAGAATACTTGCGGCGAGACTCGAAGCAGCAAGCCACTCTGCCACTCTACCACCCCGCTGGCGTGCTTTCGGCACCACGGAGGCCCAGCTGGCCGCACTCTGGGATTTGTTGGTTTCACCCGGTTTGCGCAGTTTCAAGCGCTCCAACGCTGCTGAGTTGTCTGCGCCGGCGAGATACATGGGTACTCCTGGAGGGCACCCTAGCCTAGCAGCAAAACCATTTGGATCCTTCCACTCCCTCCCTTCCCGCACGTCCCAGACCGCTGCCGGGGCTATCCAAAATAAGATGGCGGGCTAGCACCCCGCTTCACTCTTGCTTACGGGGATCCTTCTTAACCCCTCCACCTTATCACTCATTACCCTCCCTCTTGGCCCCGAATCTCGATCTTTCCCTCTGCTTATTTAAGTCGTGTGTGGTTTTATCTACGTGACCTTGATCAGTGCTTGAAGCCCGCTTCCAGCTAAGTCTCAAGTGTCTTAGATCTCTCAACCATACCTTGATCACCTGGTCTTCAAGTGAGACCCCTATCGCAAGAGAATAGTCCTGTGAGAGTCGCATCGCCGGGCGATACCTGTCACAATGTCCCGCTACAGCAGCTACAGCAGCGACGAGGACTCGCGGATCGACGTGAGAGTGAGCAGGCACAGGGCTCCCTCTCCTATGCGCCGACCCGTGGTACCACCCCCAGGCCCCCATTATATCCAGACCGTCGATGTGCGCCGTGAGCGACCGGCCAGCTACTATCAGACCGGCCCGGTCATGCTCGATCCGGCTCGCACCATAGTGCATACTCGCTCCCGGTCTCGTGAGCGCCGCTCTTCCCCGCCCCAGGCCCCTGCCCCAGTTGCCCCTGTCGTTATCCACAACAAGATCTACAACGAGCAGTCCGACGATGACTGGTCGGACGACTCCTCACGCCATCGCCGCAGGCGACCTGCACGATCTAGGTCGCGCCACTCCCGCAACTCGTCGGTCGACAGCCACGACGCTCGCGAGAGGTGGGAGCTGGAGCAGGCTCGGCGCCAACTGGAGGAGCTCAAGCTCGCCCAGCGGACAGAGCGCGAGGACGGCCGCATCCAGAAGCAGTACCGCGAGGAGGCCGAGCTCCAGCGCGCTAAGGCCGAGCTCGACGAGATCAAGCGCCGCGAAGCCAAGGAGAAGGAGGAGCGGCGCATCCGCAAGGAGATGGAGCTGAAGCGTCTGGAGGAGGAGCGCAAGGAAGAAGAGGAGAGGGAGCGGCGCGAGAAGGAGAAGAAGCTGGCCATCGCCGAGTACAAGGCGAAGGAGGCCGAGCGCATCGCCAAGGAGAAGGAGGAGAAGGAGCGGGCGGAGAAGGAGTACCAGCGCCGGTTGCAGGAGGATCTGATCCGCGCCGGCGTCGACGAGAAGGACATTGAAGCCATCATCAAAAAGGAGAAGATCAAGAGGGCCGCCGAGGACAAGAAGAAGGAGGACGAGAAGAACGCCGGCCAGGTGGCCCGCCCCACTTACACGCGCATGTCCCTCAAGCACCTGGACATTGAGACGCTGTACTATTTCAAGATTGACTGGGAGTACGATCCGGTAAGTCACCCCATAATTGTGACAGCCAGAGTTCGAAACAGAGCCACGACTAACAGACTTACTACACAGGAACCGGGCTACATCCTCATCAAGCGCTGGGTGCCCGAGTACGAGCAGGATCAGCTGTGGGCGCACACGCGGGAGATCCGGCTGGTCAGGGAGCGCGAGCACGCGGACCACAAGGTGATTCTCAAGCTCGAGGACGGCAAGAAGCACAAGAAGCACAAGGAGGATGACCAGTTCATGTGGGTGCACAAGAAGACGGAGCGCCGGCGGAGCAAGTCCCCCGGTCTGCTAATGTACCTTGCCGGCGGCCGACCTGCGTAAAGCTTCCTGGGATAGGTCTCGGCCGCGGCGACCGGCCTTGAGTACACGGGTATCTCACAGCTTAGTGCTAATTTGGGAATGACTCTTCTCACTTTTTCTGGGGATGGCTATCTGTTGTTGGGATATCTTTCTGGGTAGTTCTCTTGCGTTTCCTTTTCTTAGGCTCTTATCTTAATGAATATGAGCTGGATTTTACGTGAACAGAGAAGAAGTCAAGCACCATCCAAATGATGCAGACAGACGAAGGAATGAGCCACGAAGCTAGGACAAGTCTATTTAAGGAGTTGAGAATATATACCAACGTCTTCCCCAGCCAGCCTTACATTGCCTGTCCAGTTTTTGCCTCCTGACGCCAATTGCCAAAAACAAACCACCAGCCAGAAACCCAGGTGTACAATGCCCGTAGATCTCCCCTATACCAACAAATAATATCACATGGACTAATCGTCTCCGGTATCATACACATACTACACCACACCACAACCACACCCAAACCCGCTCACTTATAAAGCCTTGACCCTGCGCCCCCAGCTCCCCTCGGCGCGACGTATCAGCTCCTCGTAGACGGTCCAGGCGAGCGCGCTGCTGAGGGCCTTGCGGCTCATGCGGAGCGCGAGCCCGTCCCACATGCTGCGCAGCCCTTCCTCGGCCAGCATGCGGCGCGAGGCGGCCAGCATGTTGCGGTACTCTCCGGGTTGCAGCTGGATGCGCGTCTTGACGGCGTCGAAGGGGTTGGTCAGCACGGAGCAGAGCACTCCCGCGCTCAGGGCCGAGGAGAAGTTGATGGCGGCGGCGCGGGAGAAGCCCATCATCGCTACTTCGCCTTTTACCTCCCCTCCGGAGGAGGATGAGGAAGGGGAGGATGAGGAGGGGGAGGGGGAGGTGGTGGTGGAGGGGAGGAAGAACCGGCTCGCGCTCAGGCGCCGCTTGCTCTGCTCGTAGAAGAGCACGTAGAGCCCCGCGTAGGGGGCGTCGCGGAGGGCGGTGGCGCCGAAGCCGGCGAAGAAGCCGCGGAGTCCGTCGCGGCGGAGGATGTCGCGGGCGGCGGCCGGGATGGAGGCGTAGTCGTAGAGGGAGGACTCGTAGCGCACCTTGATGACGGTCAGGGGCATGAGGAGGAGGCCGGCGAAGGCGCGGGCGGCGGCGCCGGCGAGGAGGTTGCCGGTGTTGGAGAGCTTGGCCAGGCTGGATGAGGAGGTTGTAGAGGAGGAGGAGGAGGTGGAGAGCACGGGGATGCGGGAGGCGTTCTGCCGGATCGTGTTGAGGGTCGTGAAGTATACGGCCGAGCCGAAGCCGGTGCGCAGCGCGGAGGGGACGGTGCCGCGCCAGAGGGCGGCGAGGGAGGGGAGGGTGCTGGCGCCGGCGCGGGCTTGGGCTTGGAGTCGGATGTCGAGGATCGCGCGCGTGAGGGAATGGTGGCCCGATTGCTGCACGCGGGTCTTTAGGAGGTCGATTGGTTGGAGGAGGACGGCGGAGAGGATGCCGGAGGCGAGGCCCGCGGAGAAGTGGAATACTGGTTGACGCCGTTTAGTGACACTGGGCCAGAGTTGAGGACGGGAAGGAAGGGATGGATGGGAACGTACGCGACTTCGCCTGGGCTTTGGGGGCGCCATCAGACATTGCGAGAGGTGGTTTGCTAAGAAACACAGCTCGCCAGAGAGTATGGGTGTTTTAGGAAGCCAGATGTCAAGCTGTCCATGCGGCGCGTTTCGCAAGAGACGACAGTCCGGCGTCGCCGCTTGTTCGAAGATTGTGCTTGTCGATGTTGTTCTGTCTTTCTCCTGCTCTATTTTCAGCTGGGGACCTGCCAGCTTTTTCGAACAATTGGGGGAATCATATTGCAGAAAATGCCATGCTTGATATAAGCCCTAATAGGGCCAGTAGCGGTGAAGTGATTGACAGCCGGGGAAGCTGAAGCTGGACTGAGGGTTCGGATGATGACGGCATGGAGCTTGGGAGCTTGGAGCTTCTATTCTTCTTTTGAGCCCCACATTTCCCGTTCCGGGCTCCACCCGAGACCGACAGCTCCGGCGGTCACGAGCAGGCCGGCATCCCGGGATATGCCGGTTGTCACCCTGACGAAGACTGTGACTCTTGTTTGAGTCACGATTCAAGAATGACCAGTGATGGTGGTCGATATGTATCTTCTTTTGCTTTTCTCCAGTTCTAGTCGCAAGGCCAGTCTATACATTAAGCACCTTGACATGATGCTTTTCCTTCTCCCCAACAATGCTCTCCAGTCGTCCGGCTAGTAGCCGATGCCGCTTGACAACCTCAACCCACTCGTCCTCGGCTTCTTTTCCTACGTCCAGCCCGGCCAGAAACAGCCCAAAGTCGCCGCCTAGCCTGCCCAGACTGCTGGCGCAATACAGCACCTGGGTCAGCAGACTGTCCCTGCTCGCCTGGTCCTTTACCGTGGGTAGATACGTCCGCAGGGTGTCCATCAGCATGTCCACTAGATACAGCGGAAAGGTTGCCAGCGCGGACGGCAACGGCTCCACGTCCTTCTCTCTGTCCTTCTCGTCGTCGGAGTGAGCAGCAGGCGGGAAGATGCTCCTGAACATGCTGATGATGGCGAAGCTCTGCTCGCGGAAGATCTCGATGTAGCGCTTGAGGTACCGCTCCGTCTGCTGGCCGCCGCTCCAGGCATTGCCGGACCCGATCGTCTTCTGGCGCGCGCGTTCCTGGTCGGCGAGGTCGCGCAGCGGGGCCAGGGCCTCGAGTTGGGAGGTCAGCGTCGCCAGCCTCGAGACGAGAAAGAGACCTCCCAGGACGCGCTCTGAGGACTGGTAATTTGGAAGTGGGGAAGAGGTTAAGTCCGGTAGCAGGCGGCGGAGGAAGGATATCGTGCGTAGGGAGGCCGCGAGTTTAAGAGAGGGAGACTTGAGCGAGAGAAGCAGGTTAGACGCCATGAGACGCATCGCGTCATCTGCACTGGTAGATATCGAGGTGACAAGGGGCGAGGTCGGGTATAGGGAGTGTAGGCGGCGGATGTGACCGTTCAGGTCCAAGGCCGAGGCGTAGTTTGGCGGCTGAGAGGTGATGGCAGATGTGAGGTAGGTCGGTAGTTCGAGAACATCGACGAGACGCTCGACGTTGCGGGAAAGGAGCATGGCCTTTTTCCGTCTGGCGAGGACTTCGTTGTCGCTGCTCTTGTTGTATGTGGTTGAGAAGCGGACTACCTCGTTGTCCAGCTTCGGGATGGCGTTGCGGAGGTCTGTGGCGCTGGCTGCCAGGGCCGGGAGGGATGTGCGCAAGGTGGCATGGTGGTTGGCTGAGTCTATGATAGGTTTGTGTGATTTCTTCGAGAGGCTCTGGAGTGAGAGGAGGAGAGAGTGTGAGGTTTGTGAGAGAGACTGGGCTTCTGAGGTGGCCAGTGATGAGAGAGGCTTGGAGGCCAAGATCTTCAGGTACTCCAGAGAGGCAGCGTCAGCCGGTCGTCTCAGAGACACGGACGCTGAGTCCGTCAGCAGGTCATAGAGTGAATCAGCCATCTCCGCGTCCTATATCTCGGCTCTCATATCACTCTCATGTCGCTCTCATAGCCGTTGTCTCGTTGAAGCAGTTGAGCGTTCCTGTGACTTGTTCATGAGGGTGAAGTGAGAGTCACACAATTGCTGTCGTGAGCAGGTATCAAGCATCGACTCCTGATGTTATAAGGGTATTTGATCTTCCGTCAAAACCACTTATACGATAACATGCGATATAGTGTCCTGTTAGGCGTCTCAAGCTGTCCACATGAGCCTTAAGGTAGGCCACAGGGACAACGGCAGCTGCTAAACAGGGGTTCACACCAAGAGGGAATCGCGTTGAAGCGGGGCAGCCAGGTACCTGCCCGATAAGATAAAGCGTCCCAACAAAACGGCCAGCCTTTGTCTTGGCATCGACGTAATTTAGCCCGTTCTCCGTTTCTGCTTGTAAGCTGCCATCCCGTCCCGCCTTCACGGCAGCCAACAATGACGACTCGTGCGTGAACAGAGTCACCCTCCCGCATCGACGACGGCTGGAGAGCTTTTCTGCCTATCCTAGCGTGGGGAAACTCTATCATACACACCTGACAGCACACCTCACTTGGCCTCCCAATCACCTGGCCGAGGTTATCTTGGCGCCTGGACATAGCTCGGCCTCTGCCTGAGTCTAAGCCCTAGCCGCTGAGCTCGTACCTTATTTAGTCATACGCAGCCCTCCGGACTCCGGTCACTGATTTACAGCTTCGATCTCTGACTTCCAAAGGCTTGTCGAGCAAAGCAGCTTCAGAAGTCACGATGCGGGACCCTTTTCCTCTCCCACCGATCCCAGCACTCAGCAAGGCCGTACAGCCATGGGCTGAGAAATACGGCTTCGCGACACTGCCACTCCATGTCCACGAAGTCGTCGGCTTTGCCCTGTTCTACACCTTCGTCCAGCTGGTCGTCTCGCCAGTCTTGTCGCAACGACTGTTCCCCAGATATTACCCCGTCCACGACCGCGCGAAGAAGGCAAACTGGGACTCCCATGTGGTGTCCCTCGTCCAGAGCGTGCTCGTCAACGGCGCGGCACTGTGGGTTATGGCTGTAGATGAGGAGCGCAAGGCCATGGACTGGCAGCAGCGCATCTGGGGCTACACTGGAGCTTGTGGCTTCGTTCAGAGCATGGCGGCCGGATACTTTATCTGGGATCTGGTCATGACCGCCCTGCACATCGACGTCTTCGGCCTGGGATTGCTAGCCCACGCACTTAGTGCGCTGGTGGTCTACTCATTTGGATTCGTAAGTCTTGTACCCCTCTCTCTTTCCTTACGTGGTTCATGTTACTGACGAGAACTCGGCAGCGGCCGTTCCTGCACTTCTACGGCCCTGTCTTTATCCTCTACGAACTGTCGACCCCGTTCCTCAACATCCACTGGTTCTTCGACAAACTGAACATGACCGGCACGAAGCCGCAACTCTACAATGGCATCCTCTTGCTCTTCACCTTCGCTTCCTGCCGACTGGTTTATGGCACTATCCAGTCCCTCTTCGTCTACATCGACATGTATCGGGCCACCAAAAGCTCCCCTGACGCAGGATATCTCGCGGCCTCGCACGGAAACTCAACCATGGCCGACCCCAACCACAACATGATGGCGTTCGCGACTGAGGCCGAGCCAATTCCTGTCTGGCTGGCTGCCCTGTACGTGGCCAGTAACGTGACGCTGAACTCCCTGAACTGGCACTGGTTTTTCAAGATGATTGCTGCCGTGCGCAAGAGGTTCGAGCCAGCCAAGGTCCCAGCCGCGGTCAAGGAGAAGGCCGATGTCCGCCCCACAGACCTTTCTGAGACCATGCCTGCTTATAAGGCTGCAAATGCAAGTGGGACGGATCACACGTCACAGCTCCTGGAGACTCGCACGCGCAGGAGCACCCTCGAAGACCTCACGCCTGATAGCGAGGAGTTGCGGGAGGGTACTATCCAATGATAGACTTTCTCCAAGGCGATCGAGCGCCTTGGGTATTGGTAGGGAGCCTATAGGTGTGCTGTTTAACCTCCTTTCCTGAGGAAGGGGAGTCTCGGTTAGCATGGTCGGTCCATGTCATATATGCTTACTACTTTCGGCTTGCTTTTGATTTTTCTGATGAGGGTTTCTAGAACATGTGCGCACCAATAAGCGGGACATGGGAATCGTGTCTGCGTATTGGTATCAAGGAAACGAAAGAGAACATAATTCAAAGCTCGTTCATGAGATATATACATGCTCGATATGCCGGCAGAGCCACTCTTATACGCCACATGTCCACCGTATTCTTTGAAATACCATTAACTAACAGTGCTAAGCGATACCGTATACAACGCAGCTATGCCATGCAATATAGCCATATATCAAGTCAAGGAATGGTCTTAGCCTTCACAGATCTGTCCCCCTTGTACCACTATTTCCTGACGCCGCCAATGCCGAAGGCGGCAAGGTCGAAGCCGACTGCACCCGCCTCGGTGGCACCGGCCACTACCGTGTCGGCCCCGACAGCAGCGACGTCCTCAGCTGTGCCGATGCCTAGGGTCGCGAGGTCAATATCACCGGCGGCTAGGGCATCGGGGTCGATTCCAAGGGCCTCCAGGTCGATTCCTAGCGCTTCAAAATCGACATCGCCGGCGGCCAGAGCATCCGCGTCGATTCCCAGCGCTACGAGGCTATCGCCTAGGGCTGCAAGGTCGACGTCACCAGCAGCCAGAGCGTCAGCATCGATCCCAAGTGCGGCAAGGTCAAGGCCACCGGCCACAACAGCGTCTGCGTCGGTACCGGCAGCGGCATCGTCGATCGCCGCACCGTCGACTCCGACAGCTCCCACGCCCAGTGCACCGGCGTCGATCCCGAGGGCGCCGAGGTCGATTGCCGCTCCCTCTCCACCAAGTCCTCCGAGTCCCCCCAGTCCTCCCGCGCCGCCGAGGCCACCAGCCCCCAACACACCAGCCCCACCGGCTCCTCCCAAAGCACCACCACCGCCGGCACCAAGTGCCCCTCCACCGAGCTGTCCGGCACCGAGCCCCCCCGCTCCACTACCTACACCTGCTCCGAGGGAGCCAGCCCCGAGCGATCCAACCCCCAGCGCTCCCCCTCCAGCTCCTCCAGCTCCTCCAGCTCCTCCAGCTCCTCCAG